>CM031619.1:67050588-67100588 GCA_018398815.1 Conus ventricosus
TCATTATCAGTGCCAAAAAGACTAAAAACATGCTTACCGGTAAACACCAAGGGCCAACAGAAGATAAGAAACGTTGCTATAGCCAGCGACCGCAAAGGCCACATCAGGGCTGTGGGCCAACAGAAGTTCTCACCAACCAAAACAAATGGAAGAAGTAGAGAACTTCAAATACCTAAGCAGCTCTATCAACAGTGCCAATGACTCGTCATGCAACTGAAGTGTCGTATTGGAAGGCACTCAGCATTCAATCAGCTGAACAAATATGGAACAGCAAGAAATCCCTGGATCAACTGAAATGTTATACTCCAGTGTGACTCACGCTGTACATGGCTGTGAAACTGGCAATTGAGACCACCGGAGAACAAATCGCGCTTTTGATACTAAGTGCCTACGTAAGATCTTGGGCATCAAATGGTCATACCAAATGAAGACGTCAGGAAGAGGTCCAAACACCTCCTGTGTCAACCATCGTCTGCAGACGGCGCCTCCGCTGGTGGGTCATGTCTTAAGATTACCCTCTTCAAGACCTACAAACCAGGCCATTAAATGGACCCCAGCAGGCCAGAGAAAAAGAAGACGACCCAGGATGAGCTGGCGACAGACAGTGGAGAGAGACCTCCGACTCGTTGACAGAGGATGGAGTGACACTAGCAAACTGGCTGAGGACCGTGTACAGTGGAACGCCTGGACTGGCGCATGCGTCGCATGACGCAGGAGCATCTAAGTCTAAGAAAGTAAAGGCACTGCCTTCGACCTTCAAATGTGAGGCGTGGAGGGGCTGCCTCTGGCGGATAGGTCTCTTCAGAGACCACGGATGCTGCTCCACAGAACCTGACCTCCAGCACACTCTACAGTGTTCTGAGTACGAAGTATGTATGTATGTATGTATAATTAGTTGGATCGAATGGATAGATAGATAGGTAGATAGATGGAGAGAGAGAGAGAGTTAGGTTGAGAGAGAGTTAGGGAGTCGGAATAGCTCAGTTGGTAGAGCGCCGGACTCGTAATCTTGGTGATCCTGGGGTTGCGGGTTCGAACCTCCGCCGGGGCGTTTCGGCACAGGGGAATTTTTCCCTCAGAGTTAACATTGGTTCTGACTCCATTTCCCATACAGTCCTTCGAATGAGACTATAAACCGAGGTTCCGTGTGTGAACGCACGCATAACATCTTGCACACACGTAAAACCCCATCACCAACTTTCGGAAGAGTAGACCAGTTTGGCCGTTGGTATGGATGACACGCTACACATAGCATGCACCCTGCGTGAGAAATGGAAAGAATGAAGGAAGTAAGGAAAATGAGTGATCGATATTGAACGATACTGACCGGATGACATGGCAAACGACTGAATGAAGCGCCAGCTGGCAGCTCTTCAGTCGGCACTACCCAGGTAGGCAGCCCGTTGTGTAAACAAGTGTTGATTGTAAAGTGCTTAGAGCTTGGTCTCTAGCCGAGAATAGGCGCTATATAAGTATTCATTATTATTATTATTATTATTATTATTATTATTATTAGATCGATAGGTAGGTAGGTAGGTAGATAGGTGGAGAGGTAGATAGATAGATAGATAAATAGATATATAGATAGATAGGTAGACAGATAGATGGAGAGAGAGAGAGAGTTAGGTAGATAGATAGGTAGGTAGGTAGGTGGGGGTGGGTTGGTAGGTAGATAGATAGATATATAGACAGATAAGATATAAAGATAGATAAATAGATATCTTTTATTGTATTCTGACACTTTTTATGACGCGTACAAGATCCAAGAAGGCCTATCAATAGTTAAGAGTTCGGGTTATAGTTAGTTCTTTCTTTAAAAAAATACAAAGAAATCATTTACGTATACATGACACAAAATTCAAGGGTGAAAATGCTGTTATTTGATTGTGCACAAGTAACTTTTTCTCGTAGAAATCGCTGAAGATCCGTTGCCGGCTTTGCATGTTAAATCAGTTTGAAAAGAAGAAGAAAAGAAAAAAAAAAAACCTTTTCTTTCATCTTTTTTGTCTTAAGGCTGGCCCGTCGTCTTAAACAAAGTGCCTTGGGTTGTCTCTGGTGAATCCTTCTCCCCTCACCCTAATGTCGCTTGTCTCTGCCCTCACCCCCACTCCGTTCCCCCCCCCCCCCCCCCCCCCCCCCCCCCCCCCCCCCCCCCCCCACCCGTTCCTTTCTGTGTTGGCCCGTTAGGGGTTTGGCTCTGGCTTGATGTTTGATATCATCATTGATATATACACTCCGTTTATTCTGAGTGTAAGCCCATCAAGGAAGATAAAACTGTATAGATAAAGAACCAACCAACCAACCAGCAAACCAACCAACCAACCAACCAACCAACCAGTTAAATCCACGCTGTTAGAGAAGGTAAATATGTTTGTTCAAGACCACCCATCTTATCTTGCACGAAAACCCCCCTTTTCACATACAAATTACACCCTTCTCATGTCAGTTTTTAGCCAAAATTAACACCTGTTTTCTAAACAAAATTAACATGCAAAAACAGCAAAAATCGCCATAATTGTTACTTTAAAATGGGGGCTCACGTGCAAGATAAGATATGGTGATCGTGAACAAACATATTAACATTCTCTCTCCATGGCATAAAAATTAAGGGTTTACAGTACGCTCTTCTACTTCAGCACCATTAATAAATCAGAACAAACAACTGGCTTTCCATCTTGGTTAGTTATTTTTACATCTAATGAATTTATAGGCCCATTAATTAATTCTTTAAATTCACTGTTTTTTCCAACTGAGATTAATCGATAATCGCAAAACCCCGCCCTAGTTGATGGCAAAACCTTTAGAACTGTAGATGGGTAACCATCAAACAAATTAGCATCTGTTTTTAACTGTTATAAATGGACATACAAAATTGGGTTCATGAGAAAATCAGGTTTATTACCTTCAAATTGATAGACATCTTCTCTTGTACTAAATCTATAAGCTCTGTCACTACTCCCTCCGGGGGTTGCGACCTTGTCGTGGTCGGAGGGCTTGCGCGGTCCAGTGATCCCTTAGGCTTTGCTGGCGGGGGCATCAATACTTTGAGATAGGCTGGTTTTTTCAAACTGCTGCTAGGTCCGAGAAGCTAAGATGCTGTCTGGCCTAAGCGTAACGTGGTAAGGAGTTGATGCCCCTGGTAGGGCTTCCCATGTCAGATAGGCTAAGGGTGAGGATCCTGACTAAGAGTAACCCGCCTTTCTCCTTTTCTTGTTTTCTGCCTTTCTAATTTGGCCCTTTTCTATCTTCGTCTCCCCTTCAAGTCTTCTTTTCCACACTCCTTTTCTCTCTGTGGTCTCCTTAAGATCCGCCGCGTTTGCCGTGCGGTGCGACCTGTGTCGGAGGGGATGAGATCCTGGTGATTGAGAGGGCCAGCGCTCTCAACACATCACTTTGGCTCGGACCTCTCCTAGACAGGGAGTACACTTTGGCCCGGGTGTACTAATCGGCTCCCCTTCTTGGGGCTGGGTCAAGACAGGCAGTTCCCCTGCTGGCCATGTGAACCCCTGCAGTGCTCAGCTCTCTGTTCCCGGGAGTTGAGCATGATCAGGGGGGATAGGGTTGGTGGTTTCTGTTTGTCGTATATCTCTCCCGAAGCCTGGAAGGGGTCAAGACATTGGTTTCTTGCACCTGGCCCCTTAGTTGGACTCCAAGGTGGGTGGGTAAGGGAGAGATGAAACATAATAAATAAATATGGCTTTTTCAAAAAACATCCCCCCCAAAAAGAAGAGGAAGGCAGCATCCCCTATTTCAGGGGATTTCCATTCTGACAGTGATTCCGATACAGAGGTAAGACAGAGGACAGGGTTCTGGGCTTCCTGGCTCGTGATGGAAGGGACGGAGCAGGAAAGACCCCTTTCAGCTCTGAGTCCTTTTGCCATACAGAAGGGCTTTCAAGGTTTGGCAGGTGACCCTCGGTCCATCAAAAGCTTGAGAAATTGCTCGTTTCCGATTCAATGTAAATCACAAAAACAATCCGAACAACTGCTGAGGGCAACAAAACTGGTGGACAGGGAGATCAGGGTGACTCCCCATAAACAGTTGAATTCGTCGAAAGGAGTGATTCGCTGCCGCGATTTAACAGGTGTCTCAGAGGCAGAGATCAAAACGGAACTGGCGTCCCAGGGTGTGACGGAGGTGCGCAGGGTGATGATAAAAAAAGGTGCAGAAAGAGTGGCCATCAACACCCTCTTTCTGACATTCTGCAACCCTGTGCTGCCTCCGGTCATCAAAGTCGGTTACTTGAACGTTCGAGTCCAGTTGTATGTTCCGTCCCCGTTGAGGTGCTTCAGATGCCAGAGGTTTGGCCATGTCAGAGACCGCTGTTCTGGGCAGGAGGTGTGCGGTGTTTGCTGCAAGGCAACTCATGATGGGCCGTGTAAAGATCCGGCACATTGTGCTAACTGCGGTGGCGACCATCCCTCCTCTTCACGAAACTGTCCTCTTTGGATTCAGGAATCCACTATACAACGCATCAAAACAGAAAAGAAGATCTCGTTTTTTAAAGCCTGCAAACAGGTTGTTGGCAGTCAGACGCCAACAGCCTCTTCATATGCTTCGGCCGTAAAGACAGTTCTCACAGTTCCTACTCGGTCAGTCTGCTGCCAGACTGATGAATTCATGTTTTCTAAGACATTGCAAGGAAGAATTGTCAACTCTGGTGGAAGCAGGTCCACCACCTCCCAACCCAAAGTGAATGCCCCTGGTGGAGGCAAAAAATCCGCCACCCCTCAGACTGCCCAGCAGTCTGCAACATCTGCTGCTGGGCAGATTAAAAAACCAGCACTCCCACCTCGAACTCCTCTGTCCAGTGCCCGTGCGAGCAAGGGAGTTCAATCCAGTGTGGAGATGGTGGAGATGAGGAAGAAACCTCCACCGTCTCCCAAATCCAGACCTTCTTCACCTGTTGGCAAGTCTGCCAGCAGGTCTGAAGACCAACACAGTCCAGTACAAATCTCAAATAAATTTACACCTTTACAGGTTCGTACAGAGTCCTGGAAGTCTGGAAAAAGTATGGAAAAATGAAACATCATTTCCAGGGCTGGAAAAGTCTTGTAATTTGTGGCCATGGGTCTGGAAAGGTCCTGGAATTTTGTTAAAGATGTGCAAACTTTTTCATGATGTCGAATTTTGCTTTGAAGTTTCTTTACAAAAACATTGAAATAGGAATAAAAACAGAAATTAAATCACGCACAATGATCGCGGTTTTCAGATTTCCTCTGGCCGGAGGTTTAGCAGACGATTACCAAGGGAGGTAATTTGTAACTTCATCAATTTTGATCAAATTACCTCCCTTGGTATTAACGCTCGCGACGACGTTTGTAAACTTTTTTTTTAAACTATTTTTTTTTTTTTTTAACTTTTTTTTCTCCAACCAGTTTCTTACACACCATGCATAGTCTGTATGTTCTCTTACAAATGGACATATTTTTGCTGATTTTAGTGTTTTGGCATTTAATACAAAGAGTCTGAGCTTGTTAATGTTCTAATGTGTTGTGTATTGGCACACTCACTCACTGGAAAAAAAGAAATGGCAGTTTTACTTTTCTCTGTTCAGGTTGATGAAAAAATTATTTTAAAACAAAGTTTATTATTTTCTTTATACAAAAAAAAATTAAAAAATTGTAAGTAATTTTTATTTTTCCATCAACCTTAACACAGGAAAATCAAACTGCCGTTTCTGTTTTCAATTTTTACGCAAGTATTGTAACCTTGAAATAGAAAAGGCACTCCTTGAAAACTCCTTGAATTTTGTTCTTGGAAGTCTGTAGGAACCCTGTACATACACACACACGCACACACACGCTGTCTCTAACGCACTAGCTCTCTCTCTCTCTCTTATCCAAAAAATTATGTCAAAATTTAAATACGGAATTGAATAGAGAGCATATTGGCTTGTAAGTACTCAGCCATGTTGAACATCCAAATTAAAATGAAAGGACAGTTGAGGGGCCGCAAGGCCTAGTGTCCTAATTACCTGACCTGACCTGACATGACCATCTCTCTCTCTCTCTCTCACACACACACACACACACACACACACACACACACACACACACACCCCACACACACACACACACCACACACAAAACACACACACACTCCACCAAACACACACCACACACACTGTCTCTCCCACACCTACACCCACACATGCGCGCCGCACTCACACTCCACTTACACACATACCGTCTCTTTCTCCCCTCCGGGGGTTGCGACCTTGTCGTGGTCGGAGGGCTTGCGTGGTCCAGTGATCCCTTGGTTTTTGCTGGGGGGGGCATCAATACTTGGAGATAGGCTGGTTTTTTTCAAACTGCTTCTAGGTCCAAAAAGCCAAGATGCTGTCTGGCCTAAGCATACGGGGTAAGGAGTTGATGCCCTGATAGGGTTTCCCCATGTCAGATAGGCTAAGGGTGGGATCCTGACTAAGAGTAACCCGCCTTTCTCCTTTTCTTGTTTCTGCCTTCTTATTTGGCCCCTTTTTCTATCTTCGTCTCCCCTTCAAGTCTTCTTTTCCACACCCTTTTCTCTCTGTGGTTCCTTAAGATCCGCCGCTTTTTGCCGTGCGGTGCGACCTGTGTCGGAGGGGAATGAGATCCGGTGATTGGAAGGGCCAGCGCTCTCAACACATCACTTTGGCTCGGACCTCTCCTAGACAGGGAGTACATTTTGGGCCCGGGTTTTTACTAATCGGCTCCCTTCTTGGGGCTGGGTCAAGACAGACAGTCCCCCCTGCTGGCCAAGTAAACCCCTGCAGTGCTCAGCTCTCTGTTCCCGGGAAAGGTTGAGCATGATCAGGGGGATAGGGTTGGTGGTTTCGTTTGTCGTAGTCCTCCCCCGAAGCCTGGAAGGGGTCAAGCCATTGGTTTCTTGGCCCTGGCCCCTTAGTTGGACTCCAAGGTGGGTGGTAGGGGAGATGAAGCATCATAAATTTATTATGGCTTTTTCAAAAACATTCCCCCCAAGAAGAAAAGGAAGGGGCACTTCCCCTATTTCGGGGGATTTTGATACTGACAGTGATTCCGATACAGAGGGTTAGACAGAAGACAGGTTTTTTGGGCTTCCTGGCTCGTGATGGAAGGGACGGAGCAGGAAAGACCCCTTTCAGCTCTGAGCCTTTTGCTATCCAAAAGGGCTTTCAAGGTTTTAGCAGGTGACCCTCGGTCCATCAAGAGGTTGAGGGAAAGGCTCGTTTCTTATTCAATGTAAAATCACAAAAACAATCTGAACAGCCTGCTGAAAGGGAACGAAACTTGTGGACAGGGAGATCAGGGTAAATCCCCACAAACAATTGAATTCGTCGAAAGGCGTAATTCGCTGCCAGGATTTATTCGGTGTATCAGAGGCAGAAATTAAGACGGAGCTGGCGTCCCAGGGTGTGATGGAGGGTGCGCAGAGTGACGGGAAAAAAAGGTTCAGAGAGAGTGGCCACCCAAAACCCTCTTTCTGACCTTCTGCAACCCTGTGCTGCCTCCGGTCATCAAAGTTGGTTTCCTGAATGTTCGTGTTCAGCTGTATGTGCCGTCCCCTTGAGGTGCTTCAGGTGCCAGAGGTTTGGCCATGTCAGGGACCGCTGTTCTGGGGAGGAGGTGTGTGGTGTTTGCTGCAAGGCAACCCATGGGGCCGTGTCATGATCCGGCACATTGGTGCTAACTGGGGGTGGCGACCATCCCTCCTCTTCACGAAACTGTCCTCTTTGGATTCAAGAATCTGCTATACACGCATCAAAACGGAAAAGAAGATCTCGTTTTTTGAAGCCCGGAAACAGGTTGTGGGCAGTCAGACGCCGACAGCTTCTTCCTATGCTCGCTGTAAAGAAAGTTCCCACTGTTCCTACTCGGTCAGTCTGCTGCCAGACTGATGAATTCATGTTTTCGAAGACATTGCAAGTAAGATCTGTCAATTCTGGTCGTAGCAGGTCCACCACCTTCCAACCCAAAATGACTGCCCCTGGTGGAGGCAAAAAATCCGCCACCCCTCAGACTGCCCAGCAGTCTACAACATCTGCTGCTGGGCAGATTAAAAAACCAGCACCCCTACCTCGAACTCCTCTGTCAGTGCCCGTGCGGGCAAGGGAGTTCAACCCAGTGTGGAAATGGTGGAGATGAGGAAGAAACCTCCACCATCTCCCAATCCAGACCTTCTTCACCTGTTGGCAAGTCTGCCAGCAGGTCTGAAGACAGTCCAGTGAAATTAAGCAACAAATTTACACCTTTAGAAGCAGATGTTGAGGAGGAGATGACCTGATCTCTCTCCTTTTCGCCCTCTGCACCATGGATAGTACAATATTCCATTGGAATATCCGTGGACTAAATTCCAACTTCGAGGAGCTGCAGCTTCTGTGTCAATCTCTAAAACCTTCCGTCGTGGCTCTTCAGGAAACTCAAATTCAAAGCCAGAAGACCTTTACTCCTTTTCTGGCTTTAATATTCTTTCAAAACCTGCACAACCATCCACGTTGGGACTGTCGGGCGGTGTTGCCCTTCTCCTACACAAAACTTTGTTGTATAGTCCTGTCGCTCTGTCTACCTCCCTTCAGGCTGTAGCTGCGAGAGTCACTCTCCACAAGACTGTGACAATCTGTTCCCTTTATCTCCCACCTTCTGTCCCGGTTTGTCGTCAGGACCTTGTCAGTCTGATAGAAGAACTTCCTCGACCTTTTTTGCTGTTGGGTGACTTTAACGGTCACAATCCTCTTTGGGGTAGTGTCATACGTCATCCAGAGGTCTGCTAATTGAGGATGTCCTTTCGGATTTGATTTGTGTTGTCTGAACGACGATCTGCAACTACCTCCACTCTTCCACAGGTTCACTTTCGTGTTTAGATTTTCGGTTTGTGACCCCTCACTGGTCCTGGACTATGAGTGGTCTGTCCATGACGATCTGCACGGAAGTGACCATTTCCCTGTCCTTCTACAACCCGTCATAACGAACACGTCTCTGTCTCTCAACATCTAAATTATAAGAAAGCAAACTGGATCTATTGCCAGCCACTATTTCTAAAGAATTCCAGGACACTGATTTCTTCAGAGTCCGGACCCAGCTGAATCTCTGACTAACACTGTTATCAAATGTGCTAAAGCCTGTATTCCAGTGTCTTCCGATAAACTTCAAATGCCAAAAACACCCTGGCTCGAATTCAGACTGTCAACAAATTTCCAAAGTTCGAAAACGGCTCAGCGTCAGGTATACCAACGACCTTCGGGTCCACAACGCTCGAGCCCATCAGAAACTCCGTGCTAAATCGAGATACACTTTTAAAATCAGTAAACGTCGGTCCTGGAGAAGCTTCTGCTCCAGGCTGACATCAAAAACTTCTAAGAAAAAAGTTTGGAACATCATTAGAAAAATCAAAGGGAAGAACACCAACCCCTCCATTCATCACTTGAAACTTGCCGATGCTCTGATCACTGACAAAAAAGCTGTTGCCAATCTGTTGGCCTCCACCATCCAACATGAACTCCTCATCTTCAAATAAATCTGCAGCCTTTTTAAGAAACAAAGCGATTAGAGAGAAATCTTCATACAATTTCACATCAGACAACTCTGAAACCTATAATCTTCCTTTTTCAATCGCTGAACTCAAATTAGCTTTGCAAACCTGCACTGACTCTGCCCCTGGTCTGGATGACATTCATTATCAGGTTGTGAAACACTTTCCTGAAAGCGTCTTCAGACTCTTCTCAAAGTCTATAACCATATCTGGACCACAGGGTCCTTTCCGTCCTCCTGGCGGAAAGCCCTGATCATTCCCATTCCAAAGCCAGGAAAGAACCTTACCAACCCTTCCAACTATCGCCCAATCGCTCTGACCAGCTGCCTCTGTAAGCTGATGGAAAAGATGGTCAACTCCCGTCTGATGTGGAAGCTGGAAACCGATGGTCTTTTGGCCAGTGAACAGTGCGGTTTCCGGAAGTACCACTCAACGGTTGACCATCTAATCCGTCTGGAAACCACCATCCGCAACGCCTTTGTTAACAAGCAGCATGTGGTTGCTATCTTTTCGACCTAGAAAAGGCGTACGAACACCACGTGGAAAGCAGGAATCCTCATGGACCTGCACAGACCTTGGTTTTCGGGGTCACCTGCCTCTGTTCATTCAGAACTTTTTAGCCGATCGACAGTTCCAGGTGCGTGTTGGCACCACACTCTCTGACATCCATGGGCAGGAGTTGGGTGTTCCTCAGGGAGCATCCTTTCTCCAGCCCTTTTCAGCATAAAATAAATGACATTGTCCAATCGTAAGCCAGGGCACTGAGTCCTCTCTGTTTGTTGACGACTTCGCGCTGTATGCAGTTGGAGCTTCTTACGCCAGCGTACAGCGTCGACTCCAACTTTGTGTCAACAGAATCCAACAGTGGGCTGTGGAAAGCGGGTTTACCTTCTCCCGTACCAAAACTCAGTCAATTCATTTCCACAATTTTCGTTGATCTTGCTGATCCTGAAATTCGTCTGGACAAGTCCACCATTCCAGTTGTAAAAGAAGCCAAATTCCCAGGAGTTATTTTTGACCAAAAACTCAACTTTCTCGTCACATCAAAAACCTCAAAACTTCTTGCCAGAAAGCTCTGAATATTCTGCGGGTCGTAGCGCACACCTACTGGGGCGCTGATAAGAAAACTTTGCTGAACTCTACAGAGCCTTGGTCCGTTCCAAACGGACTACGGTTGTGCTGTGTACGGCTCTGCAAGACCCTCTTACCTCAAAACTCTTGGACCCTATCCACCATCAAGGGCTTCGTCTCTGTCTTGGAGCATTCCGCACCACCCCTGTGTACAGCCTGTACACAGAGGCAGGTGAACCCTCACTGTCCAACCGCAGGCTGAAAATGTCTCTAAATTATTATATCAGACTGTTCTCAGAACCGCAGAATCCTGCCTATGACTGTGTCTTTGACCCTCTGTTTCAAAACAAATTCGAAACCAACCCTAACTGTATTCCACCGTTTGGTCTTCGTATGCGGCCTCACGTGCGGAATGCAGGTCTAGACCTAGGAGTTGTGTCGGATTTTTCCAAGTTTCCGGATCAACCTCCGTGGACCTTTTTCACACCAGAGATTCGTTTCGATCTTGCAGCTTTTCGCAAAGAGTCTACCAGCTCTCTGGCATACAAGGCTTTGTATGCTGAGCTCTGTTCCAAATTCCCATCCTATCAAAAAGTTTCACTGACGGTTCCAAGTCTGAAGATGGAGTGGCCTGTGCAGCCTACTGCCCTGGGGCTCCTTCTCAGATACTGTTGGAACATATACATTCAGATGCTTCTGTCTATTCCGCTGAACTACTGCTCTGGTAGTGGCTTTGAAGATAATCTCACATTCTTCGGAGAGGGACTTTCTGGTTCTGTCGGATTCGCTGTCAGCTTTGGAGGCCATAGCTGGCCGCAACCTTCAGCATCCGGAACTTTTACTTTTTTTGAACTTTTTTAGCAAGTTGAAGGCGGACGGTTACAACATTACTCTTGCTTGGGTTCCTGGTCATGTTGGCATCGGCGGGAACGAAATGGTTGATCGTTTAGCCAAGAACACCACAAGAGAGAAACTGTCCAACACTTTATCCCCTGCTCAGATGTGAAACCCAAAATTAACGATTATGTGAGAGACCTCTGGCAGGAGGATTGGAACACACAGACGAATAACAAACTCTTCAGATCCGTCCAAACCTTAAGGACTTCCTCCCATCTACGTCGGGTGGTCGTAAAGAGGAAACGGTTCTGTGCCGGCTGCACACCGGCCATTCGTATTTTACCCATGCCTACCTTTTAAAGAGTGAAGAAGCTCCGTGGTGCATTCCATGTCATGCACCACCACAAGAAAACATGTTCTTTTAGAGTGTTGGGACTTGCACGATGTGGAGACACAAACATTTACAGCGGAGTCCATGAAGATCCTGTTCAGGGATGTCCCGCCTGATGTGATCCTTGAGTTTTTTTAGAGAGATTATACATTTTTCATCTGATTTAAGATTTTACGGCAGAAAGATTTTTAACAAAGTTTCTGGTGCGTTTGTAGACGATGTCACTTAACGAGATGTGTGAAAGTTTTTTTGGTTTTTTTTTTTATATGACTGGTGAGTTGATTTTAATGTGGTGACAGCCCTGATGTGGCCCTTTGCGGTCGGCTGGGCTATAAGCAACATTATCTTATCTTATCTCTCGTCTCTTTCTCTCTCACATACATAGACACATACACTGACTCTCTCTCTCTCTCTCTCTCTCTCACTGTCTCTGTCTCCGTGTCTCTGACTTTTTCACGCATGTGCGCGCACGCGCACACACACACACACACTAATTTTTTTGGTAAGTATTGAATGCCCTGCTATCATTAAAGCAGTTCTTTTCTGGTGTGTTTAGCATGGTAATCACATACAGAGGTGCACGCACACACACATTCTGGGGTCTGGAAAAATTATGAAAAGCCCTGGAAAAAGTCTGGAAAAAGTATGGAATTTTGTTTGGTCACATCTGTATGAACCCTGCCTTTAGCAACAGACGTTGAGGAGGAGATGACCTGATCTCTCTCCTTTTCGCCCTCTGCACCATGGCTAGTTCCATATGGAACAAAACCGTTAATTCCATGAAGAACAAAATGGCCAAGTTCATATAGAATGAAACGGCCAATTTCATATAGAAGAAAATGGCAAAGTCCATGTAGAACAAAATTCCCAGGTCCGCGTAGAACAAAATGGCCAAGTCCATGTAGAACAAAATGGCCAAGTCCATGTAGAACAAAATGGCCAAGTCCATGTAGAACGAAATGACCAACTCCATATAGAACAAAAGGGCCAACTCCATATAGAACAAATGGCCAAGTCCATGATGCAGAACAAAAAAAGCCAATTCCATGAATAACAAAATGGCCAAGTATACGTAGAAAAAATGGCCAGGTCCATGTACAACAGGGTCAAGTCGATGAAGAACAAAATGGCCAAGTCCATAAAGAACAAAATGGTTAAGTCCATATAGAACAAAATGGCCAAGTCCATGTAGAACAATATGGCCACGTCCATGAAGAACAAAACGGCCAAGTCCATATAGATCAAAATGGCCAAGTCCATGAAGAACAAAACGGCCAAGTCCATATAGAACAAAATGGCCACGTCCATGTAGAACAAAACGGCCAAGTCCATAAAGAACAAAACGGCCAAGTCCATAAAGAGCAAAACGGCCAAGTCCATAAAGAACAAAACGGCCAAGTCCATATAGAACAAAATGGCCATGTCCATGCAAAACAAAATGGCCATGTCCATATAGAACAAAATGGCCATGTCCATGTAGAACAAAATGGCCATGTCCATGTAGAACAAAACGCCCAAGTCCATGTAGAACAAAACAGCCAATTCCATGAAGAGCAAAACGCCCAAGTCCATGTAGAACAAAACAGCCAAGTCCATTAAGAACAAAATGGCCATGTCCATGTAGAATAAAATGGCCAATTCCATGTAGAACAAAGTGGCCAGGTCCAGGAAGAACAAAACGGCCAAGTCCATGAAGGACAGAATGGCCAAGTCCATGAAGAACAACACTGCCAAGTTCACGAAGAAATAAATAGCCATGTCCATGTAGAACAAAACGGCCAAGTCCATGTAGAACAAAATAGCAAAGTCCATGAAGAGCAAATAAGTCCATGAAGAACAAAACGGCCAGAAGAACAAATTGGCCAAGTCCATGAAGAACAAAACGGCCAGAAGAACAAATTGGCCAAGTCCATGAAGAACAAAACGGCCAGAAGAACAAAATGGTCAAGTCCATGAAGAGCAACATGGCCGAGTCCATAAAGAACAAAATGGCCGAGCCCATTAAGAACAAAAGAGCCACTTCTTAATAGAACAAAATGGTCATGTTTATGAAGAACAAAATGGCCAAGTCAATGAAGAACAAAACGTCCAACTCCATGAAGAACCAAACGGCCAAGTCCGTGAAGAACAGAATAGGCATTCCATGTACAACAAAACGGCCAAGTCCATGTACAACAAAACAGCCAAATCCATGAAAAAGAAAATGGCCAAGTCCGTGAAGAACAAAATGTCCAAGTCCATATAGAACAACATGGCTGGGTCCATTCAGAACAATATTGCCAGTTCCATATAGAACAAAATGGCCAATTGAATGAAGAACAAAACTGTCAATTCCATGAAGAACAAAATGACCAAGTCCACATGGAACAAAATGGCCCAGTCCATGTAGAACAAAACAGCAAAGTCTATATAGAACAAAACAGCAAAGTCTATATAGAACAAAATGGCCAAGTCCATGAAGAACAAAACGACGAATTCCATGAAGAACAAAATGGCCAAGTCCATGAAGAACAAAACGACGAATTCCATGAAGAACAAAACGGCCAAGTCCATGAAGAACAAGATGGCCAAGTCCATGAAAAACAAAATGGCCAAGTCCTTGTAGAACAAAATGGCCAAGTCCATGAAGTACAAAATGGTCCAGTCAATATAGAGCAAAATGGCCTAGTCCATATATATCAAAATGGCCAAGTCCCTGTCGAACCAAATGGCCAAGTCCATGTAGAACAAAATGACCAAGTTCATGTTAACAAAATATCCAGGTCCATATAGACAAAACGGCCAAGTCCATATAGAACAAAATTGCCAAGTCAATGTTGAACAAAATATCCAGGTCTATATAGACAAAATGACCAAGTCCAAGCAAAACAAAATATCCAGGTCCATATAGACAAAATGGCCAAGTCCATGTAGAACAAAACGGCCAAGTCCATGTACAACCAAATGGCCAAGTCAATGTAGAACAAAATATTCAGATCCATATACACGAAACCGCTAAGTCCATATAGAACAAAATGGCTAAGTCCACATAGAACAAAATGGCCAAGTCCATGAAGAACAGAATGGCCAAGTCTATATAGAACAAAACAGCAAAGTCTATATAGAACAAAATGGCCAAGTCCATGAAGAGCAAAACGACGAATTCCACGAAGAACAAAACGGCCAATTCCATGAAGAACAAGATGTCCAAGTCCATGAAAAACAAAACGGCCAAGTCCGTAAAGAACAAAACGGCGAATTCCATGTAAAACAAAATGGCCAAGTCCTTGTAGAACAAAACGGCCAAGTCCATGAAGTACAAAATGGTCCAGTCAATATAGAGCAAAATGGCCTAGTCCATATATATCAAAATGGCCAAGTCCCTGTCGAACCAAATGGCCAAGTCCATGTAGAACAAAATGACCAAGTTCATGTTAACAAAATATCCAGGTCCATATAGACAAAACGGCCAAGTCCATATAGAACAAAATTGCCAAGTCAATGTTGAACAAAATATCCAGGTCTATATAGACAAAATGACCAAGTCCAAGCAAAACAAAATATCCAGGTCCATATAGACAAAATGGCCAAGTCCATGTAGAACAAAACGGCCAAGTCCATGTACAACCAAATGGCCAAGTCAATGTAGAACAAAATCTACAGATCCATATACACAAAACCACTAAGTCCATACAGAACAAAATGGCTAAGTCCACATAGAACAAAATGGCCAAGTCCATGAAGAACAGAATGGCCAAGTCCATATAGAACAAAATGGCCAAGTCTATGAAGAACAAAATGGCCAAGTTGACATAGAACAAAATGGCTAAGTTCATATAGACAAAACTGCAAAGTCCATATAGAACAAAATGTCTAAGTCCATGAAGAACAAAATGGTCAAGTCCATATAGAACAAATTGGCCAAGTCCACATAGAACAAAATGGCCAAGTCCATGATCGTTATCAAGCAGTAGAAGCAGCAGCAGTAAAGTATCCAGTAAAGTCGTCATATGAATTGCTATTCCTTACTTTTTTGTTTCAGGCATCCCAAAACTTTCTTCAGGCGTAATCCTCCACCTCTTCCCCCGAATGATGAGTGTCCGAGATATTGCGAAACTGACAGGGATTGCGGCTATAACTGTGACTGTAACAGTAATAGGTGCGAGGTATGTAGCAGTTATTAATCGTACCAGTAGCAGTTATTAATCGTACCACTCACAATGACGTCTAGACTGACGCACAGACTACACTTCCCAACTTCCACAGTTCCACACTTCCACACTTCCCCAGTCCCACAATTCCCCAATTCCCCACTTCCACATTTCCCAACTTCCCCACTTCCACAAATCCACACTTCCCCACTTCCACGCTTCCCCACTTCCCCAATTCCACACTTCCACACTTCCCCAGTCCCACAATTCCCCACTTCCACATTTCCCAACTTCCCCACTTCCACAAATCCACACTTCCCCAGTTCCCCACTTCCACATTTCCCAACTTCCCCACTTCCACAAATCCACACTTCCACAATTCCCCACTTCCGCAATTCCACACTTCCGCAATTCCACACTTACACAATTCCTCACTTCCACACTTTCCCCACTTCCACACTTCCGCAATTCCACATTTACACAAATCCTCACTTCCACACTTTCCCACTTCCACACTTCCACACTTCCACACTTCCACACTTCCCCACTTCCACACTTTCCCACTTCCACACTTCCGCAATTCCACATTTACACAAATCCTCACTTCCCCACTTCCACACTTTCCCACTTCCACACTTCCGCATTTCCACATTTACACAAATCCTCACTTCCACACTTTCCCACTTCCACACTTGCCCACTTCCACACTTCCACACTTCCACACTTTTCCACTCCCACACTTTTCCACTTCCACACTTCCGCAATTCCACACTTACACAAATCCTCACTTCCACACTTTCCCACTTCCACACTTCCGCAATTCCACACTTACACAAATTCTCACTTCCCCACTTCCGCAATTCCACACTTACACAATTCCTCACTTCCCCACTTCCGCAATTCCACAGTTACACAATTCCTCACTTCCACACTTTCACAATTCCACACTTCCACACTTCCACGCTTCCACAATTCTACACTTACACAATTCCACACTTCCACACTTTCACACTTCCGCAATTCCACACTTCCACTCTTTCACACTTCCCCCTTCCACAGTTCCACACTTCCATATTCAACATTTCCAAACTTTGCCATTTGCACACTTTCACACTTCACACTTCTACACTCCCACACTTCCCACTTCCACATTCCCACTTCCACACATTCCTACTTCCACACTTCCACACTTTTATATTTCCACACTTTTATATTTCCACACTTCTAAACTTCTACGCTTCACCACTTCCATACTTCCACCCTTCCACACTTCCACACTACCACACTTCCCGACTTCCACACTCCCCCACTTCCACACTCCTCCACTTCCACACTTCCGCACTTCCCACTTCCACACATCCACACTCCCCCACTTCCCCACTTCCCCATTTCCACACTTAGACACTACCACACTCTCCACTTCCCCACCTTCCCATTTTCACACTTTCACACTTCTACTCTTCCTCACTTCCACACTTCTACTCTTCCCCACTTCTGCACTTTCACATTTCCCCACTTCACCACTCTCACACTTCCTCACTTCCACACTTCCACAATTCCATACTCCACTCTATCCCCCTTCCTTACTTTCACACTTCCAGCTTCCCCACTTCCAACTTTCCCACTTCCACACTACCCCCACTTCCACACTCTCACACTTCCGCACTTCAGCATTTCCCCACTTCAACACTTCCTCACTTCCACACTTCCACACTCCCAAACTTCCACACTCCAACATTACAACACATCAACACTTCCCTACACCCACACTCCCTACTCCCACACTTCCGTACTTCCACACTCTCCACTTCCACACTTCCACACATCAACACTTCCACGTTTCCCCTATTCCCCATTCCACACTTCCGCAATCACCTCTTCCACACTCCCCAATTCCAAACTCCCCCACGTCTACACTTCCACACTCCCCACTTCCAAACTTCCACGCTTCTCCACTTGCGAACTTCCCCACTTCTACACTTCCACACTCCCCACATCCAAACTTCCACACTTCCCCACTTCCACACTCCCCACTTCCACACTTTCCCACTTCCACACTTCCACACTTCCCACTCCCCACTTCCACACTTCCACACTTCCACACTTCTACACTTCCACACTCCACACTTCCACACTTCTACACTTCCACATTCCCCACTTCCACACTTCCACACATCTACACTTCCACACTTCCAAACTTCCCCACTTCTCCACTTTCAAATTTTCACACTTCCTCACTACACAATTCCACACTCCCCACTTCCACATTTCAACGTTTCCACACTTCCACATTTCAACACTTTCACATTTCCCTACTTCCACATTTGCCCAGGATAATTGCTCTCTTCTGCTGTCTCACGAAAAAAAACACTACAAGAACAAGAACCTACAGCCAGCGATTCAGGATTTGGGTTCACTCTATCAGGAACAATCTTCCCTCTATCTGCAACAATCTGTGACAATCTTCCTTCTGCCTGGAACAATCTTCCCTCTGTCTGAATTAGCTTCCCTCTGTCTGGAACAATCTTCCCTCTGTCTGGAACAATCCTCCTGTCTGGAACAATCTTTCCTCTGTCTGCAACAATCCTCCCTCTGTCTGCAACAATCCTCCCTTTGTCTGGAACAATATTCCCTGTCTGGAGTAATCTTTCCTCTGTCTGCAAGAATCTTCCCTCTGTCTGGAACAATCCTCTCTCTGTCTGGAACAATCTTCCCTCTGTCTGGAACAATCTTCACCCTGTCTGCAACAATCCTCCCTCTGTCTGTAACAATCTTCCCTCTGTCTGGAACAATCTTCCCTCTGTCTGCAGCAATCTTCCCTCTGTCTGTAACAATCTTCCCTCTGTCTGCAACAATCTTCCCTCTGTCTGGAACAATCCTCCCTCTGTCTGCAACAATCCTCCCTCTGTCTGGAACAATCTTCCCTCTGTCTGCAACAATCCTTCCTCTGTCTGCAACAATCCTCCCTCTGTCTGCAACAATCCTCCCTCTGTCTGCAACAATCTTCCCTCTGTCTGTAACAATCCTCCCTCTGTCTGCAACAATCTTCCCTCTGTCTGTAACAATCTTCCCTCTGTCTGTAACAATCCTCCCTCTGTCTGTAACAATCCTCCCTCAGTCTGCAACAATCCTCCCTCTGTCTGCAACAATCCTCCCTCTGTCTGTAACAATCCTCCCTCTGTAACAATCTTCCCTCTGTCTACAACAATCTTCCCTCTGCTTGTAACAATCTTCCCTCTGTCTGCAACAATCTTCCCTCTGTCTGTAACAATCCTCCCTCTGTCTGCAACAATCTTCCCTCTGTCTGTAACAATCTTCCCTCTGTCTGTAACAATCTTCCCTCTGTAACAATCTTCCCTCTGTATGCAACAATCATCTCTTTGTCTGTAACAATCTCCCCTCTGTCTGTAACAATCTTCCCTACATCTGGAATACTGTTCCCCTGTTTTAACAATCTTCTTCCCTCTGTCTGCAACAATCATCTCTTTGTCTGCAACAATCATCTCTTTGTCTGCAACAATCTTCACCCTGTCTGCAACAATCTTCACCCTGTCTGCAACAATCTTCACCCTGTCTGCAACAATCATCTCTTTGTCTGCAACAATCTTCACCCTGTCTGCAACAATCTTCACCCTGTCTGCAACAATCTTCACCCTGTCTGCAACAATCTTCCCTCTGTCTGTAACAATCTTCCCTCTGTCTGTAACAATCCTCCCTCTGTCTGTAACAATCTTCCCTCTGTCTACAACAATCTTCCCTCTGTCTGTAACAATCTTCCCTCTGTCTGCAACAATCTTCCCTCTGTCTGTAACAATCTTCCCTCTGTCTGTAACAATCTTCCCTCTGTCTGTAACAATCTTCCCTCTGTCTGTAACAATCTTCCCTCCATCTGGAATACTGTTCCCCTGTTTTAACAATCTTCTTCCCTCTGTCTGCAACAATCTTCCCCTTGTCTGGAACAATCTTCCCCTGTCTGCAATAATCACCCCTCTGCAATAATCTTTCCTTTCTCTGAAAGAATCTTCCCTCTGTCTGGAACAATCTTCCCTCTGTCTGCAACAATCTTCCCTCTGTCTGCATGTGCAACAATCTTCCCTCTGTCTGCAACAATCTTTACCCTGTCTGCAACAATCTTTACCCTGTCTGCAACAATCCTCCTGTGTGCAACAAGCTTCCCTCTGCCTGCAACAATCTTCTCTCTGTCCGAAACAATCTTCCCTCTCTCTGGAACAATCTTCCCTCTGCTTGCAACAGTCATCTCTTTGTCTGCAACAACCTTCCGTCTGTCGGGAATATTCCCTGTGTTGTTGAAGAATCTTCCCCACTCTCCAAGACATCCGCACCCTTAGCAGTCTGTTGCATGTGGTCTGAACACGCACATGTTTCCACCTCCACAACCCCTCACTCTTCCCGGATCGTCATTCATCGCTTCCTGCACTTCTGCCATCATCTTACTGTCCCTGTACATGCCTGTCTGCCAGCGAGCGTGTGCGCGTGTTCTCTGTGCGCGTGGGGAAGGGGGAGGAAGGTGAAATACGTGTGTGCGTGCAAATCATGTATGTAAGTTGTGTGTGTTGTGTGTGTGTGTGTTGTGGTGTGTGTGTGTGTGGTGTGTGTGTGTGTGTGTGTGTGTGTGTGTGTGTGTGTGTGTGTTTTCATCATGTTGCCACATGTATCATGAGTTTTCTCTTACATTACGTTTTGATGCGTGGTCTTGTCATACTTCCCTCTGTTGTCTATCTCTTGTGCTATGTGTCAGAGCTTAGGTGGGTTTTTTTTTCAATTGTTATTTAATTAAACGCAAACAAATTCACATAGTGATGAGCAGGAGGGTATCACACTAAATCTGTTTTTGTTTCTGAAGCACTGATGCACTTTGGACAACCTGGTGTTTCCAACTGGAGTTCTACCCTACAGTGTTGACACCAAAGATTCGACGCCCTTCTACCCTACAGTGTTGACACCAAAGATTCGACGCCCTTTTCTGTTTGGTGTTGTCTGTTTTGTGTTCATGAGTTCGTCTGACGAAAAGCCGTTCTCTAGCCTTTCGTTCTGTAACCCTTCGTTTTCTAGCCCTTCGTCCTCTAGCCCTTCGTTCTCTAGCCCGTCCTTCGTTCTCTAGCCCTTCCTTCGTTCTCTAACCCTTCGTTCTCTAGTCCTTCGTTCTCTAGCCCTTCCTTTGTTCTCTAGCCCTTCGTTCTCTAACCCTTCGGTCTCTAACCCTTCCTTCTCTAGCCCTTCGTTCTCTAGCCCTTCGTTCTCTAACCCTTCGTTCTCTAGCCCTTCGTTCTCTAGCCCTCCCTTCTTTCTCTAGCCCTTCATTCTCTAGCCCTTCGTTCTCTAGCCCTTCGTTCTCTAGCCCTTCGTTCTCTAGCCCTTTGTTCTCTAGCCCTTCGTTCTCTAGCCCTTCGTTCTCTAGCCCTTCGTTCTCCAGCCCTTCGTTCTCAAGCCCTCCCTTCATCCTCTAGCCCTCCCTGAGTTCTCTAGCCCTCCCTGAGTTCTCTAGCCCTCCCTGAGTTCTCTAGCCCTCCCTGAGTTCTCTAGCCCTTCGTTCTCTAGCCCTTCGTTCTCTAGCCCTTTGTTCTCTAGCCCTTCGTTCTCTAGCTCTTCGTTCTCTAGCCCTTCGTTCTCTAGCCCTTCGTTCTCTGGCCCTTTGTCCTTCCCTCTACTCGTAGCCCGTAGTGAATCAGCCGACAGTGTCCAGCCAGCTGACGGCGGGCATGGTGCATACAGTATTGGGCACGTTTCTCGCAGCTTTTGCTTTGATCGGCTGCGGATGTCTCTAAGGAGATCTAGCATCAAGGAGCATCAAGACTAACAGAGCAGTGATTCTTTTTTTCTTTTCTTTTTTCAAATCGTGTTGGCCTTGTTTTCTTCTTTTTTTTTAAAATTGAAGTTGAACACAGTGCTTGCGCTGTGAACAGACAGCTCTGACTGAGATACACGACGAAGAGTTGGGAACGGTTTTCAGTTCAGATGAAAAGCACTGTCAACGTCATGTTATGCTGTGCTGTACTGTGCTGTGTTGTGCTGTGTTCTGCTGTGTTGTGCTGTGTTCTGCTGTGCTGTGCTGTGTTGTGCTGTGCTGTGCTGTGTTCTGCTGTGCTGTGTTCTGCTGTGCTGTGCTGTGTTGCATCGTGAATGGTCGTATACATTCCTTGATGCTACACACTTCAGTTCCTTGAACAGCATTCGGAGATATTCCACGTATGTTCGTCTATGTTCCTTGCTGCCGTAAGCCATCACAGTTCCATGAAGAAAACTTGGGGGCAGTCCCTCTGTGTTTTGCTGCACATTCCTTGCTATTAGTCATTGCAGTTCCATGGGAAATTTCGTGCGTTAGTCACTCTACGTTCGAATCCATTTCGTGTTACAAGCTGTTCAACGAAGTAAATTTGTGAGGTAGACATTCTCTTATAGAAATTGTCTGTTCATTGTGGTTTCAACCAATTATGGTGTCCCCTCTCAAAAACCGATTTGTTCTGTGATGCTACTGTTTTTTTTATCATGAACATTTCTTTGTAAATTCAAGGGGTAATTACATTTAGGTTGTTACTCATGAGATAGAAGCAGTTCATTCAAAGTTGACCCCTACTAGAAAAAGGAAAACAACAGTAATCACGAGCGGCGTGACATTGTTTTGCATGTTCAATGTAAAAGATGCAACAGTAAAATCACTGTTCTCGAATTTGTTGCAGACTTTTCGTTGATTGAACTGAATCAGATCATTGTGAACTCGTGATTTGGAAGACTTCTCCTCTCTCTCTCTCTCTCTCTCTCTCTCTCTCTCTCTCCTCATCTCTCTCTCTCTCTCTCTCTCCTCTCTCTCTCTCTCTCTCTCTCATCTCTCTCTCTCTCTTGAAGATTGTTCATACACACTAAAACAATAAAAACAAATAAAACAAAGTTGTCAGTGGACCAATCCCGCAAATTGTAAGTCCAATGTACACTGATAATCAATATTCCACTGAACATCCGAATGTCGTATCTGGTGTATACCTCCGCCCCATCCTCATTATAGCACGATTCAACCCTGTTCATACCTCACCATGCCTTGCCCAACCCCCCCCCCCCTCCCCACCAATCTCACTACACCATGCCTCAGTCCTCTCTCACTACACCAACCATACCTCAACACCCTCTCCTCACTCCCCCACACCTCCTCCTCACTCCCCAATACCTCAACATCCCCTCCTCACTCGCCCATACCTCAAAACCTTCTCACTCCACCGTACCTCACCACCCTCTCCTTCATACCTCAGCACCCTCTCCTTCATACCTCAACACCCTCTTCTAATACCTCAACACCCTCTCCTCACCCACCATACCTCAACACCCTCTCCTCCATACCTCAACACCCTCTCCTTCATACCTCAACACCCTCTCCTTCATACCTCAACACCCTCTTCTTAATACCTCAACACCCTCTCCTCACACACCATACCTCAACACCCTCTCCATACCTCAACACACTCTCCTCACTCCCCCATACCTCAACACCCCCTCCTCACTCCCCCATACCTCAACACCCTCTCCTCACTCCCCCATACCTTAACACCACTCCTCACTCCCCCATACCTCAGCACCCTCTCCTCACTCTCCGATACCTCAACACCCCCTCCTCACTCCCCCATACCTCAAAACCCCCTCCTCATTCCCCCATACCTCACAACCTCTCCTTTCGCCCCCATACCTCAACATCCTCCCCTCACTTCCCCATACCTCAACACACTCTCCTCACTCCCCCATACCTCAACACACTCTCCTCACTCCCCCATACCTCAACACCCCCTCCTCACTCCCCCATACCTCAACACCCCCTCCTCACTCCCCCATACCTCAACACACTCTCCTCACTCCCCCATACCTCAACACCCCTCTCCTCACTCCCCCATACCTCAACACCCCCTCCTCAATCCCCCATACCTCAACACCCCCTCCTCACTCCCCCATACCTCAACACCCCCTCCTCAATCCCCCATACCTCAACACCCCCTCCTCACTCCCCCATACCTCAACACCCCCTCCTCACTCCTCCATACCTCAACACCCTCTCCTCACTCCCCCATACCTCAACACCCCCTCCTCACTCCCCCATACCTCAACACCCCCTCCTCACTCCCCCATACCTCAACACTCTCCTCACTCCCCCATACCTCAACACCCCCTCCTCACTCCCCCATACCTCAACACCCCCTCCTCACTCCCCCATACCTCAACACTCTCCTCACTCCCCCATACCTCAACACCCCCTCCTCACTCCCCCATACCTCAACACCCCCTCCTCACTCCCCCATACCTCAACACCCCCTCCTCACTCCCCCATACCTCAACACCCCCTCCTCACTCCCCCATACCTCAACACACTCTCCTCACTCCCCCATACCTCAACACCCTCTCCTCACAACCCCATACCTCAACACTCTCTCCTCACTCCCCCATACCTCAACACCCTCTCCTCACTCCCCCATACATCAACACCCTCTCCTCACTCCTCCATACCTCAACACCCTCCCCTAACTCCCCCATACCTCAAAAGCTCTCCTTTCACCGCGATTCCTCAACATCCTCCCCTCACTCCCCCATACCATAACAACCCCCTCCTCACTCCCCCATACCTCAACATCCTCCCTCACTCCCCCATACCATAACAACCCCCTCCTCACTCCCCCATACCTCAACATCCTCTCCTCACTCCCCCATACTTCAACACTCCCTCATCACTCCCCCATACCTCAAAACCCCCTCCTCATTCCCCAATACCTCGAAACCTTCCTCTCACTCCCTATACCTCAACACCTTCTCCTCAATTCCCCCATACCTCCACACCCCCTCCTCACTCCCCCATACCCCAAAACACTCTCCTCACTCCCCCATACCTCAAAACGTCTCTCCACTCCCCCAGACCTCAACACGACCCTCCTCACTCCCCCATACCTCAACACCCCCTCCTCACTCCCCCATACCTCAAAACATTCTCCTCACTCCCGTATACCTCGAAACCTTCTCCTCACTCCCCTATCCTCACTCCCCATACCTCAACACCCCTCCTCACTCCCCCATACCTCAACACCCCCTCCTCATTCCCCCATGCCTCAAAACCTTCTCCTCACTCCCCCATTCCTCAAAGCCTTCTCCTCACTCCCCCATACCCTAAAACAGAATGTCACCCCAATACAGAATGTCACCCCAATACAGAACGTCATCCAAATACAGAATGTCACCCCCAATACAGAATGTCACACCAGTACAGAATATCACACCAGT
Organism: Conus ventricosus; assembly: GCA_018398815.1. Classification (NCBI taxonomy): domain Eukaryota; kingdom Metazoa; phylum Mollusca; class Gastropoda; order Neogastropoda; family Conidae; genus Conus; species Conus ventricosus. The sequence continues at coordinate 67,075,777 of CM031619.1, forward strand.
GCAGAATGTCACCATGGTACAGAATGTCATCCCAGTACAAAATGTCACCCCAATACAGAATGGCACCCCAATGTAGAATGTCACCCCAGGGCAGAATGTCACCCCAGTACAGAATGTCACCCCAGTACAGAATGTCACCACAGTACAGAATGTCATCCCAGTACAGAATGTCACCCCAGTACAGAATGTCAGTACAGAATGTCACCCCAGTACAAAATGTCACCCCAGTACAGAATGTCACCACAGTACAGAATGTCATCCCAGTACAGAATGTCACCCCAGTACAGAATGTCACCACAGTACAGAATGTCATCCCAGTACAGAATGTCACCCCAGTGCAGAATGTAACCCCAGTACAGAATGTCATCCCAGTACAGAATGTCACCCCAGTACAGAATGTCACCCCAGTACAGAACGTCATCCGAGTGCAGAATATCGTTCCGAATACAGAATGTCACCCTGCAAAAGAATGTCATCAAAATACAGAATGTCACGTCAGAAGAGAATCTCATTCCCTATACAGAATGTTACCCCAGTTACCACAGTAGATAATTTCACCCCAGTACAGAATGTCACTCCAGTACAGAATGTCACCCCAGTACAGAATGTCACCCCAGTGCAGAATTTAATCCCAATGCAGAATACCACCTAAGTACAGATTATCACTCCAGAACAGAATGTCACCCCAGTACACAATGTCATCCCAGTACAAAATGTCACCCCAGTACAGAATGTCACACCAGTACAGAATGTCACCCTAGCACAGAGTGTCACTGCAGTACAGAATGTCACCCCAATACAGAATGTCACCGGAGACGTAACGCCATCGTGATATAGGTCACCCCAGTACGGAATGTCACCTAGCACAGAATTTCACCAGAGTACAGAATGTCACACCAGTACAGAATATCACACCGGAACAAAATGTTACACAGGTACAGAATGTCACCTAGCACAGAATTTCACCTCAGTACAGAATGTCACACCAGTACAGAATATCATACCGGAACAAAATATTACACAGGTACAGAATGTCACCTAGCACAGAATTTCACCTCAGTACAGAATGTCATCCCAATACACAATGTCACCCCAATACAGACAGTCACCGTGTACAGAATGTCACACCAGAACAAAATCTTACCCCAGTACAGAATGTCACTGGCACAGAATGTCACACCAGAACAAAATGTTACCCCAGTACAGAATGTCACTGTGGTACAGAATGTTACTGTGGTACAGAATGTCACACCAGAACAAAATGTTACACCAGTACAGAGTGTTACTGTGGTACAGAATGTCACTGTGGTACAGAATGTCACACCAGAACAAAATGTTACCCCAGTACAGAATGTCACTGTGGTACAGAATGTTACTGTGGCACACAATGTCACTGTGGCACAGAATGTCACTGTAGTACAGAATGTCACTGTGGTACAGAATGTCACACCAGAACAAAATGTTACACCAGTACAGAATGTCACTGTGGTACAGAATGTCACTGTGGCACAGAATGTCACACCAGAACAAAATGTTACCCCAGTACAGAATGTCACTGTGGTACACAATGTTACTGTGGTACAGAATGTCACTGTAAGAACGGAATGTCACTGTGGCACAGAATGTCACTGTGGTACAGAATGTTACTGTGGTACAGAATGTTACTGTGGTACAGAATGTTACTGTGGTATAGAATGTTACTGTGGTACAGAAGGTTTCTGTGATACAGAATGTCACACACAGTAAAGAAAGTTACCCCAGTACAGAATGTCACTGTAGTACAGAATGTCCACTGTGGCACGGAATGTCACTGTGGCACAGAATGTCACACCAGAACAAAATGTTACCCCAGTACAGAATGTCACTGTGGTACAGAATGTTACTGTGCACAGAATGTCACTGTGGCACAGAATGTCACTGTGGTACAGAATGTCACTGTGGTACAGAATGTCACACCAGAACAAAATGTTACCCCAGTACAGAGTGTCACTGTGGTACAGAATGTCACTGTGGTACAGAATGTCACACCAGAACAAAATGTTACCCCAGTACAGAATGTCACTGTGGTACAGAATGTTACTGTGGCACAGAATGTCACTGTGGCACAGAATGTCACTGTGGTAACAGAATGTCACTGTGGTACAGAATGTCACACCAGAACAAAATGGTACACCAGTACAGAATGTCACTGTGGTACAGAATGTCACGTGGTACAGAATGTCACTGTGGCACAGAATGTTACACCAGAACAAAATGTTACCCCAGTACAGAATGTCACTGTGGTACACAATGTTACTGTGGTACAGAATGTCACTGTAGAACAGAATGTCACTGTGGTATAGAATGTTACTGTGGTACAGAAGGTTTCTGTGATACAGAATGTCACACCAGTAAAGAAAGTTACCCCAGTACAGAATGTCAATGTAGTACAGAATGTCACTGTGGCACGGAATGTCACTGTGGTACAGAATGTCACACCAGAACAAAATGTTACCCCAGTACAGAATGTCCTGTGGTACAGAATGTTACTGTGGCACAGAATGTCACTGTGGCACAGAATGTCACTGTGGTACAGAATGTCACACCAGAACAAAATGTTACACCAGTACAGAATGTCACTGTGGTACAGAATGTCACTGTGGCACAGAATGTCACACCAGAACAAAATGTTACCCCAGTACAGAATGTCACTGTGGTACAGAATGTTACTGTGGTACAGAATGTCACTGTGCTACAGAATGTTACTGTGGTACAAAAGGTTTCTGTGATACAGAATGTCACACCAGAAAAGAAAGTTACCCCAGTACAGAATGTCACTGTGGTACAGAATGTCACTGTAGTACAGAATGTCACTGTGATACAGAATGTCACTGTAGTACAGAATGTCATACCAGAACAGAATGTTACCCCAGTACAGAATGGCACTGTGATACAGAATGTCACTGTGGCACAGAATGTCACTGTAGTACAGAATGTCACTGTAGTACAGAATGTCACTGTGGTACAGAATGTTACTGTGGTACAGAATGTCACACCAGAAGAAAAAATTTAACCCCAGTACAGAATGGTACTGAATGTAACAGTGGTACAGAATGTCAATCACTGTGGCACAGAATTCACTGTGGTACAGAATGTCACTGTGGTACAGAATGTCACTGTGATACAAAAGCTCACTGTGATAGAGAGAATGTCACTGTGATACAGAATGTAACTGTGGTACAGAATGTCGCTGTGATACAGAATGTCGCTTTGATACAGAATGTCACTGTGGTACAGAATGTCACTGTTGTACAGAATGTCACTGTGGTAAAGAATATCACTGCTACAGAATGTCACATCAGAACAAAATATTACCCAAGTACATAATGTCACTGTGGTACAGAATGTCACACCAGAAAAAAATGTTACCCAAGTACAGAATGTCACTGTGATACAGAATGCAACCCTGGTACAGAATGTCACTATGGTACGGAATGTCACCCCAGTACAGAATGTCACTATGGTACAGAATGTCACACCAGAACAAAATGTCACCCCAGTACAGACTGTCACTGTGGTAACAGACTTTCACTGTGGTACAGAATGTCACTGTGGCACAGAATGTTACTGTGGTACAGAATGTCACACCAGAAAAAATGTTACCCCAGTACAGAATGTCACTGTGGTACTGAATGTCAATGTAATACAGAATATCACAGTGGTACAGAATGTCAATCACTATGGTACAGAATTCACTGTGGTACAGAATGTCACTGTGGTACAAAAGCTCACTGTGATAGAGAGAAATGTCACTGTGATGCAGAATGTCATTGTGGTACAGAATGTCGCTGTGATACAGAATGTCACTGTGATACAGAATGTCACTGTCATACAGAATGTCACTGGGGCATAGAATGTCACTGTGATACAGAATGTCATTGTGGTACCGAATGTCCCTGTGGTACAGAATGTCCCTGTGGTACAGAATGTCACACCCAACCAAAATGTTACCCCAGTACAGAATGTCACTGTGATACAGAATGTCACTGTGATACAGAATGTCACTGTGCAATAGAATGTCACTGTGGCACAGAATGTCATTGTGGTACAGAATGTCACTGTGGCACAGAATGTCACTGTGGTACAGAATGTCACACTAGAACAAAATGTTACCCCAGTACAGACTGTCACTGTGGTACAGAATGTCACTGTGGTACAGAATGTCACTGTGGTACAGTATGCCACAGTGGTACAGAATGTCACACCAGAACAAAATAATTACCCCAGTAAAGACTGTCACTATGGTACAGAATGTTACTGTGATACATAATGTCACTGTGGCACAGAATGTCACTGTGGCACAGAATGCCACGGTGGTACAGAATGTCACTATGGTACAGAATGTCACACCAGAACAGAATGTTACCCCAGTACAGACTGTCACTGTGGTACAGAATGTCACTGTGATACAGAATGTCACTGTGGTACAGAATGTCACATCAGGAGAAAATGTTAACCCCAGTACAGAGTGTCACTGTGATACAGAGTGTCACTGTGGTACAGAATGTCACTGTGGTACAGAATGTCACACCAGAACAAAATGTTACCACAGTACATAATGTCACTGTGACACAGAATGTCACTATGGTACAGAATATCACACCAGAACAAAAATGTTACCACAGTACAGAATGGCATTGTAATACAAAATGTCACTGTGGTACAGAATGTCACACAAGAACAGAATGTTACCACAGTACAAAATGTCACTGTGATACAGAATGTCACTGTGGTACAGAATGTCACACAAAAACAGAATGTTACCACAGTACAGAATGTCACTGTGATACAGAATGTCACTGTGGTACAGAATGTCACCCAAGAACAGAATGTTATCACAGTACAGAATGTCACTGTGATACAGAATGTCACTGTGGTACAGAATGTCACACCAGTACAGAATGTTACCACAGTACAGAATGTCACTGTGATACAGACTGTCACTGTGGTACAGAATGTCACACCAGAACAAAATGATACCCCAATACAGAATGTCGCTGTGATACAGAATGTCACTGTGGCACATAATGTCACTGTGATACAAAATGTCATTGTGGTACCGAATGTCCCTGTGGTACAGAATGTCACACCACACCAAAATGTTACCCCAGTACAGAAGTCACTGTGATACAGAATGTCACTGTGGTACAGAATGGCACTGTGGAATAGAATGTCACTGTGGTACAGAATGTCACTGTGGAACAGAATGTCACTGTGGTACAGAATGTCAAACTAAAACAAAATGTTACCCCAGAAAAGAATATCACTGTGGTACAGAATTTTACTGTGTTACAGAATGTCACTGTGGTACAGAATGCACTGTGGTACAGAATGTCACTGTGGTACAAAATGTTTCTGTGGTACAGAATGTCACTGTGGCAGAGAATGCCTCAGTGGTACAGAATGTCACTGTGATACAGAATGTCACTGTGATACAGAATGTCACACCAGAACAAAATGTTTCCCCAATACAGAATGTCACTGTGGTACAGAATGTCACTGTCGTACAGAATGTCACTGTGGTACAGAATGCCTCAGTGGTACAGAATGTCACTGTGGTGCAGAATGTCACACCAGAACAAAATGTTTCCCCAATACAGAATGTCACTGTGATACAGAATGTCACTGTGGCACAGAATGTCACTGTGGTACAGAATGTCACTGTGGTACAGAATGTCACTGTGGTACAGAATGTCACGGTGATGCAGAATGTCACTGTGACACAGAATGTCACTGTAACACAGAATGTCACTGTGGTACAGAATGTCACTGTAACACAGAATGTCACTGTGGTACAGAATGTCACTGTGGCACGGAATGTCACTGTGGTACAGAATGTCACACCAGAACAAAATGTTACCCCAGTACAGAATGTCACTGTGGTACAGAATGTTACTGTGCACAGAATGTCACTGTGGCACAGAATGTCACTGTGGTACAGAATGTCACTGTGGTACAGAATGTCACACCAGAACAAAATGTTACCCCAGTACAGAGTGTCACTGTGGTACAGAATGTCACTGTGGTACAGAATGTCACACCAGAACAAAATGTTACCCCAGTACAGAATGTCACTGTGGTACAGAATGTTACTGTGGCACAGAATGTCACTGTGGCACAGAATGTCACTGTGGTACAGAATGTCACTGTGGTACAGAATGTCCACACCAGAACAAAATGGTACACCAGTACAGAATGTCACTGTGGTACAGAATGTCACTGTGGTACAGAACGTCACTGTGACACAGAATGTTACACCAGAACAAAATGTTACCCCAGTACAGAATGTCACTGTGGTACACAATGTTACTGTGATACAGAATGTCACACCAGTAAAGAAAGTTACCCCAGTACAGAATGTCACTGTAGTACAGAATGTCACTGTGGCACGGAATGTCACTGTGGTACAGAATGTCACACCAGAACAAAATGTTACCCCAGTACAGAATGTCACTGTGGTACAGAATGTTACTGTGGCACAGAATGTCACTGTGGCACAGAATGTCACTGTGGTACAGAATGTCACACAGAACAAAATGTTACACCCAGTACAGAATGTCACTGTGGTACAGAATGTCACTGTGGCACAGAATGTCACACCAGAACAAAATGTTACCCCAGTACAGAATGTCACTGTGGTACAGAATGTTACTGTGGTACAGAATGTCACTGTGCTACTGAATGTTACTGTGGTACAAAAGGTTTCTGTGATACAGAATGTCACACCAGAAAAGAAAGTTACCCCAGTACAGAATGTCACTGTGGTACAGAATGTCACTGTAGTACAGAATGTCACTGTGATACAGAATGTCACTGTAGTACAGAATGTCATACCAGAACAGAATGTTACCCCAGTACAGAATGGCACTGTGATACAGAATGTCACTGTGGCACAGAATGTCACTGTAGTACAGAATGTCACTGTAGTACAGAATGTCACTGTGGTACAGAATGTTACTGTGGTACAGAATGTCACACCAGAAGAAAAAATTTAACCCCAGTACAGAATGGTACTGAATGTAACAGTGGTACAGAATGTCAATCACTGTGGCACAGAATTCACGTGGTACAGAATGTCACTGTGGTACAGAATGTCACTGTGATACAAAAGCTCACTGTGATAGAGAGAATGTCACTGTGATACAGAATGTAACTGTGGTACAGAATGTCGCTGTGATACAGAATGTCGCTTTGATACAGAATGTCACTGTGGTACAGAATGTCACTGTTGTACAGAATGTCACTGTGGTAAAGAATATCACTGCTACAGAATGTCACATCAGAACAAAATATACCCAAGTACATAATGTCACTGTGGTACAGAATGTCACACCAGAAAAAAATGTTACCCAAGTACAGAATGTCACTGTGATACAGAATGCAACCCTGGTACAGAATGTCACTATGGTACGGAATGTCACCCCAGTACAGAATGTCACTATGGTACAGAATGTCACACCAGAACAAAATGTCACCCCAGTACAGACTGTCACTGTGGTACAGACTTTCACTGTGGTACAGAATGTCACTGTGGCACAGAATGTTACTGTGGTACAGAATGTCACACCAGAACAAAATGTTACCCCAGTACAGAATGTCACTGTGGTACAGAATGTCACTGTGGTACAGAATGTCACTGTGGTACAAATGGTACAGAATGTCACTGTGGTACAGAATGGTACAGAATGTCACTGTGGTACAGAATGTCACTGTGGTACAGAATGGTACAGAATGTCACTGTGGTACAGAATGGTACAGAATGTCACTGTGGTACAGAATGTCACTGTGATACAGAATGTCACTGTGGTACAGAATGTCACTGTGTTACAGAATGGTACAGAATGTCACTGTGGTACAGAATGTCACTGTGGTACAGAATGGTACAGAATGTCACTGTGGTACAGAATGTCACTGTGGTACAGAATGGTACAGAATGTCACCGTGGTACAGAATGTCACTGTGGTACAGAATGTCACACCAGAACAAAATGTTACCCCAGTACAGAATGTCACTGTGGTACAGAATGTCACTGTTTCACAGAATGTCACTGTGGTACAGAATGTCAACCCACAACAAAATGTTAACCCAGTACCGAATGTCACTGTGACACAGAATGTCAATGTAGTACAGAATCTCACTTTGATCCTGAATGTCACTGTGGTACAAAATGTCACTGTGGAAAAGAATATCACTGTGGAAAAGAATATCACTATGGTACAGAATGTCACTGTGGTACAGAATGTCACTATGGTACAGAATGTTACTGTGGTAAAGAATGTCACACCAGAACAAAATGTTACCCCAGAACAGAATATTACTGTGGTACAGAATGTTACTATGGTACAGAATGTCACTGTGGTACAGAATGTCACTGTGGTACAGAATGGTACAGAATGGCACAGAATGTCACTGTGGTACAGAATGTCACACCAGAACAGAATGTCACACCAGAACAGAATGTTACCCCAGTACAGAATGTCACTGTGGTACTGAATGTCACTGTAGTACAGAATGTCACTGTGGTACAGAATGTCACTGTGGTACAGAATGTCACTGTGGTACAGAATGTCACTGTGGTACAAAATGGTACAGAATGTCACTGTGGTACAGAATGGTACAGAATGTCACTGTGGTACAGAATGTCACTGTGGTACAGAATGGTACAGAATGTCACTGTGGTACAGAATGGTACAGAATGTCACTGTGGTACAGAATGGTACAGAATGTCACTGTGGTACAGAATGGTACAGACTGTCACTGTGGTACAGAATGTCACTGTGATACAGAATGTCACTGTGGTACAGAATGTCACTGTGTTACAGAATGTCACTGTGGTACAGAATGGTACAGAATGTCACTGTGGTACAGAATGTCACTGTGGTACAGAATGGTACAGAATGTCACTGTGGTACAGAATGTCACACCAGAACAGAATGTTACCCCAGTACAGAATGTCACTGTGGTACAGAATGTCACTGTAGTACAGAATGTCACTGTGGTACAGAATGTCACTGTGGTACAGAATGTCACTGTTGTACAGAATGTCACTGTGGTACAGAATGTCATACCAGAACAGAATGTTACCCCAGTACAGAATGTCACTGTGGTACAGAATGTCACTGTGATACAGAATGCCACTGTGGTACAGAATGTCGCTGTGGTATGGAATGTCATACCAGAACAGAATGTTAACCCAGTACAGAATGTCACTGTGGTAAAAAATGTCACTGTAGTACAGAATGTCACTGTAGTACAGAATGTCACTGTGGTACAGAATGTCAAGGAAGAGGAGGGGAGAGACAGACAGACAGACAGACTGAGACAGACAAGAATCAGAGAGACAGACAGACAGAGACAGAAAGAAACAGAAAGACATAGAGAGAGAGAACAGATTCAGATTCAGATATTTATGTGTATATAGACCTAGGCCATTTACGAAGGGTGCATGAATATAACATATTAACAGTGAAAATGAAAACTACAGTATTGTTCTTTTCATGATATAGCTGTTTCTCTTAGGTTACGCGCTTTATATAAGAACAAGGAAAACTGATGAACAACGTTAGTGGAGGTTGGAGACATACCCAGTGCACAATGTGACTAAGGAAGGGTCTTTGTAGTATTTAGGACGAATACGAATTTCACGAACAGTTTTGGGAGCTGGACAACAAAGAACACAATGAACCTCATTTTGTTGTGAATTTTTACATAATGGACAAATGACCTCCACACAGCACTGTCCGGCCGAGATGAAAATCGCGCTGTTTAGTTCCTCCTGCCTGCCCGCAGACGATAAGCAGGCTACGTGACTCACGGCAGACGATAAGCAGGCGACGTGACTCACGGCAGCGCCCCGTGTACCACAGCTGTGCACAAGGGAGAGCATGTGTTCTCGTGCTGTGCTGTTCCAGTTGTGCTTTACGGATTATATATTCTTTATCACTCCATAACTGGATATAATTAACTGTGCGTGATTGTGTGTTGTGATTCTTTTTGTGCTGTTTGATACAACTTCGGTTCATCACGCGTTCTTGAGGGATTTTTTTCATAGAGAAGTTTGTTTTCATAAGTTAGCCAGGACCCGGCACGTGCATACGTATATCTGTGGAGGCAGTGTTAGCTCAGCAAGTCGTGTACGTGTGTGGTGCTCTTCTTCTTCTTCTTCCTCTCTCTCTCTCTCTCTCTCTCTCTCTCTCTCTCTCTCTCTCTCTCTCTCTCTCTCTCTCTCTCTGTGCGTGCGTGTATGTGTGTGTGTGTGTGTGTGTGTGTGTGTGTGTGTGTGTGTGTGTGTGTGTGTGTGTGTGTGTGTGTGTGTACACGTGTGTTGTGTGTGTGTGTGTGTGTGTGTGTGTGTGTGTGTGTGTGTGTGTGTGTGTGTGTGTGTGTGTGTGCGTGCGCGCGCGCATGTGTGTGACCGACCCTGCATTGGCTAGTCTTGTTGCTTACGTGTAGGCCTACTTCATTCCGATCTTTTGTACGTGCGTACTCGTGCGTGTTTGTAGCGCCAACAATGGCGGAGGCGTTTAAACACAACTTCAGTGAACACAAAAGACGTGTAGATTTGTTGTGCCGTGTGTGCGGCAATCATGTGCTCAGAAAGGTACAAGATGAAGGATTAAACGCTAGACTTTGTGTCAACTTCTCCAATGATTTGTTGCAGTATTTCAGTCTAGATATTTCTGGTGATGAAGAAGGCAAACAGTCCAAGTGTATCTGCATAAAAAGCTACCATAAACTGAAAAAAAACGAGACACATGTCAGCACATTCTCAATAGAGTAGAAAGAAACATCGTGGAGAGCGTGGCAGCAGAGAGTCCTCAGAAGAGAAGCCCCCTTCAAGCAAGTGTTTCGGCCCTTATCTCCTGACACTCTAGGGGGGTTGGGCCACACCCGGTTCATGACTCCGGATGTCCCTCTGCTGCCCTTTTTTTTTCCCCCATCTTGGGACGAGCCATGGCTGGGATTCGAACCCATGACCCTCTGGACATGCTCATTTTCTACTTAATGACTCGCGCTTTAACCACTGAGCCACAGGGACACCTGATATTTGTAGGGAAATTAAGTCTTATGAAGTTCACTTTTGTTCCGCCTTGACCAGATCCAGCTTGAACACCTCTCTGCCGCTTCTGCCATTGCTTTCAGGGCTCTGGTTTTTTCCTTCCCTGCAACTGAGAGCTGTTTCATGAGGCTGTATGCAGACGTTCCTACAAATCCCCTAGCTCCAATTTCTGCAGTGAGGACTTTGACCTGATAGCTTTCTCTCCTCAGGCTGTTTGCCAGATCAGCATACTTTTCAGTCTTGTAGATTTGAGCTGCCTCCATTCTGTTCTCATATGGCACCGTGAGTTCGATCATGATCAGCTGCTTGGCTGACTTAGAGTGGACTACTATGTCTGGTCTCATGCCACTCTTGCTGATGATCTCTGGGTGACTCTTCCATTCTGGGAGGTCTGCAGTGCACTCCCAGTCATCTGCCCCATCCAGCAGACTCTGCCTGCATGTTTCGAGTGGCACTGTTGTTCTTGGCCATGATTTGCTGCCTCCTGCCGTGAAGAATGTTGCGGGTGCTTTTGGAGTCCTGATGCTCCCTTTTGTGGTGTTGGTACTAGCCCAGACTACTTGTACAATCTCTTTGAGCACTTGGTTGTGCCTCCATGTGTACCTTCTTGAGCCAGGGCTACTTTACATGAGCTTAGAACATGCTCCACTGTTTGCTTTTCATGGCAGAGGGGGCATGCAGGATCGTCTGTTTTCCCCCACTTCACCAGGTTTGCATTTGAGGGCAGAAGGTCATATGCAGATCTGAGAATGAAGCTGATCCTGAGAGGGGCCATGTGCCAAATGTCATTCCAAGTTAGACTTCTTTGGAGTGCATTCTCCCACGTTGTCCATTGCCCTTGCTGCTCTGCTGGACTGCTTTTTGGAGTCTTTTTTGGTCTTCTTCTTTTCTCATCTCCTGAATTATCATGTCTCTTTTGGCTTTTCCTTTGGCCTTTGACCACCATTCAGTTTTGGTCACCCCAGTCCTTGTCTGTTGGTCTGTGTGTGTCCTGTTATTTCTCTGATCTTGAAAACTTTCTTTTGCAGAATCCATGCCTCTTGAATTTTTCCATTTTCTGCCTGTCTTCAAGCTGGGGCTTGATTGCTTTACCACCTTGTCTCCTGAGTCCTCCAGCATGCTTTGAAGTCTGATCTTCCCTGCTTTGTATTCCTCCAGGATGGATTTCAGTGGTAGTTTGAGCTTTGCTTGGCGACAGTACAGCGCGATGTCAGTCAGACAGGGGGGACACCAAAGCCATTTCCTTGTGAACTTGTTGATTTTGGGGCTTCCATTCCCTCCACTGTGGCTGGTGCAGATGTCGTATATCATAAAGAGGCCATAGGAGTTTTGGTATCACATGAATTTGCAGACCCCAAACCCTTTGTATTTGCCAGGGAGCCCACACTGGTCCAATGGTCTCCAAGCCTTCTTCCGCCATCTGCTTGGTTTCTTTTGCTCTTGTGTGTCTTTCAGCGTATCATCATACCATTTTCCCCAAGGCTTTTGGGACTGGTTCTTCTGTGACTGTTGGAATGGCCTGGTTGGCAACACTGAAGACCACAGATTCGGCCACTTTTCCTTTCCTCAGTGAGAGACTCCGTGATTTCTTTGGCTTGAACTTCATTCTGGATGAGGCAACTATTCGTCCAGCCTCTCCAGCACATGAGTGTCTCGTCTTCTCTGGTGAAATCACTGTAGTGTCATCCATGAAGGCCTTGAGGGGAGGCATCTTGTATCCATCGCCAAGGTCTTTTTGTCTCGCGTTTTTGTTGCTGCTTTAAAGATGAGTTCCATTGCCAGCACGAACAGTATGGGGGAAATTGCACAGCCCATTGCAATCCCCACTTCCAAGTTGATCCAATCAGTTGTGTACTCCTTGGTAGAGAACCGCATTGAGAAGCATTGAAGTACTCTTGAGCATGTCGCGGATGTTTTTTGGCACATGGTACATCTCAAGAGCCAACTGTATCATCTCATGGGCACAGATCCATATGCGTTTGCCAGATCAAGCCACATTTACGTCCGGGTCTCTCTTTTCTGTTTTTGCTTTTTGGATTGCGTCCCAGATCATTGTGGCGTGTTCTACACAGCCAGCCACGCCTGGGATGCCACCTTTCTGGACTGCACATCCAATATTGTTTCCATCAGGTACTTGGTCAGCCTTGCTGCCATACAGAGAAGAAGATTTTCCCTTCGACTTCAGTAGTGATATTGCCTGAACTGGCTGATGTCACTTGAGTTTTGCTCTTGGGGATGTACACACCATCTGCCGTCATCCACTGGCCACTGATCTTTTGGTTTCTCCAACCCATCGCAGCAGCCCGTGGAGCCCCTCCGCACCTTGGGGCATTTCTTGTAAAGCTGGTAAGGTATTTCCCTTTGGCCCTGGTGATGATTTGGCTCTGGCTTTGCGACCACCTTTTTGATTTCCGCCAACGTTTGGGGGCTTGCCATTGAACTGTTCCTCAGGGTTGGTTGCCACACCCGCCTTGAATGTCGAGTGGTGCTTTGCTCTGTGAGTCAGAGTATGTTTTCCTCAGATGCTGCTCAAGAACTCCTTTGTCCACACTTAGGGCCCAGATTTTGGCTGCTCAAACAGTGTTCTGGCAAACTGGAAGGGGTCTCTGAAGAAGCGCTTTGTGTCTTCTTCTTTTGTCTCCCCTTCCCGCAGATTCCGCTTTGCTGAGGGCGCTTTTGTTTTCTTTCAGGTCTTCCCACAGTTTTTCCAAGCCTTGTTTTTCAGCTGGCAGTGCGGTCTTCATATGCTTCCTGAGGGTTTTTCTTTTGGACTCTGATCTTGTCCATCTTTTTTTGGCGTCTGGGTTTCTTTGGAGGTGTTTTCTCTTTGGGTATTTTACTCCATAGGCGTCTCTACATGTGGCATACACAATGTCCCCATATGTGCTAGTTTTTTGTTCCAGGGTGCTTTCCCTAATCAGTGCATCGAGTCTTTGGACGATTTTTGCCATCCAGTTTCTCCCCAAACTTCAGTTCGTTTGCTCGTGGCAGTTTGGGTTCAGGCGCCTGGCTTTGAGGGCCTGTGCAAATTCCCCCAAACCGAACCAACAGCGTGGATGCCCTTGGCACTGTGGTTTAAATCCTGGCCTTGGTCTTATATACAAAAGAAAATGGGTGCCGTGACATGAGAGAATGTCAGAAATCTGGAAACTTTCGATCCAGATCTTTCTTTGAGTCATGTTTCATCGTGGGCGATTCTTTCAATCGCCGGACTTATTGGTCATCGGAAACAAGGCGAGCCGACCCTCAAAGATCTGCTCAAGAAAGTTTAGATCAGTCTGTCTTTGCTTGCGCACAGATGAAAGCGTGTCATTATTTCTCCGTTGGTATCAACCCCGTGAAAAACCGAGAAAAATCCTTGCACAAACCTCACCAGTCATAGCTACACATCCAATCGGCATTTGAATGTGTTGACATGTCTGATGTATGCTTCGATATAATGAAAGTTTGTCAGTCACCCTCGACCGCTGTTGTTGGTGTGTTTTTCTGTCAGTGGTGTGTGTGTGTGTGTGTGTGTGGGGGTGGTGTGTGGGTTGTGCCTCCCCCCTCCTCTCTCTCCTCTCTCCTCTCTCTCTCTCTCTTTTCCCCTCTCTCTCTCTCTCTTCTCTCTCTCTCTCTCTCTCTCTCTCTCTCTCTCCAGTCGTGAGTAGGGTCACCCTGAAGATGAAATGAGAAAACATTTGCATTGGTGTGTAAAATGTGACATCAGTTTCAAATGATTCGAACGGGCGGAAAGCACAAGGTCAGGTAGGAAGCATTTCATTGTTTATAACTGACATCTGCATGTGTGGCATGCTACAATCTTGCTTTACTAAAAGCATGGTGCGGTTGTGATAGAATCAGTATCGGCATGCATCACAAGCACGTAGAGCATGCAGATAAACAAGCAAAGCATGCCTAGGCCGTGGTAGGGAAACTGTCACCGTGTTCCCAGTGAAGCTGACCAGTGCCGACAGTGACTGTTTATTTTGGCCTGGTACCGGCTGTCAGGTAGGAGTCCCGCGAATAATTTTCTGTCAGTTGTAAAGGAAAGATATGCATGTCCAATATGGTCCAGGTTGAGCGTGATAGCTTCAGAAACGCATGCTCTCCACTGAGTTGAAATTTCATTCACTTTGTGTGTTCGTTAGTCTGTTTCACTCGTTTTTTTTTGTTGGCAAATCTTTGTGGTGCTTGTCAGCAATGCGTATGAAAGAAGACGCATTCATGTTTGGTATCGTTCTGTCAGTCAAAGACCCCACAATTCAGTGACATCAATCGACCACAGTTCGTTGCATTCTGGTACAAAGTATTAATGAAGAAACACAGCATCCTGTTTTCAACACACTATCACCCAGACAGTTAGTATCACATTACGCGTAGGGAGGAAAGCTTGTGGGAGGTTAGCGCGAGGAAGCTGGCAGCTGTCAGCAGAAGTGTGCTGTTTAAACAAACCGCGGCCGTTCCATCCCTTCCCCTCCTGCGACCGATAGGCGGTCAGGAGTTATTGCCCTTGCCTTCAACTAAAGATTCCTCTGCGGACAAACGTTTCCATGCAGTTCTTTCCCTTGATTTTCGATCACTGCTAAACAAAGGCTTTGTGGTGGCAATTATTATTATATCTAAAACATCTTTTTTTCCGCTGTTAAACAACAGTTTACTAAAACAAATCAAAACAAACGCCTTTACCTTTTGGATATTGTTACACAGTTATTGCTCAAAGGTGTGAACAACAAGAACAAAAAACTGTTGAGAGTTAAGTTATTGTCATTAAAGAATCTGCACCTGCATTGATGGACTGCTAATTCTAATACACCAAGTCTAAATCTTGTTGTTACATATTTCAAATGTTTATCCATACCAAGCTTTAAAAAAAGGTTCAAGATCAGGATTACTGCCACAAAAAAAAGTCTGTTAAGACAAAATCGTTTACTGTTTTGAATGTGACCAGACCTCCTCGGTCAACTGCGATCTATTAATCTCTGACGGAAGATGCGCATGAAATCAGCAACATTACTGACACGTGGGCTGAACCCAACAAAATCAAAACCATATTCAAACAGGCAGAGCCGTAGTTTCGTTACCCAAGAGAGAGAGAGAGAGAGAAACAGAGAGACAAAGAGAAAGGGAGGCTGTCGGGGAAAGGGGGGGGGGGGATGAGGGTGAGAGATCCGATAAGAATTTGAAAAAAAAAGTACAACAAAGAAAACAAGATGCAAAGCATATTAAAGTACTCCCAGTTTATCCTGAATACGCGTGAGATATTCCATAACTTAGGAAAAACCGTCGTGGGCTGGTGTAACCGTTAGTAATGGCTATTCTGGTAAACATCGGCTATCGTCTGTGACCTAAAATGAACATACTTACAAATTTTCAGAAAGATCGGCCAAGAACTTTCTGAGATGTTCCATAAAGAAGAAAATCATTATGGGCTGTTAGTAACGGCTCTAACAGTAAACTTAAACATCGGGCATCATCCGTGACCCATAATGAACATATCTACAAATGTTCAGAAATATCGGCCACGTACTTTCTGAGATATTCCATAAAGAAGAAAAGGCGTTACAGGGCGTTACAGCCGTTAGTAACAGTATAACGGTAAACTAAAACATCGGGCATCATCTGTAACCCATAATGAAGATACCTGCTAATTTTCACAAAGACCGGCCAAGTACTTTCTGAGATATTCCATAAAGAAGAAAAGCGTTGCGGGCCGTTACAGCCGTAACGGTAAACTAAAACATCGGCATCATCCGTAACTCATAGTGAACATACCTGCTAATGAACAAATAATAAAGTTTATAAAAACCTTTTGGTGGTAGTCGAATCCATTTGTGAGAAAACTGACGTTTCAAGCCATAGGCCCGTTGTCAAAGTGAAAAGAAGAGGACAGTGTAGACAGGAAAGCCGATGTGAGAATTGGTTGAGAACATTTCATTTAATGATTAAGTTGGACCAGAATAAAGTCACTGATCACTGTTCAGGTGTATTGAGCTCACACAGACACACACCACAGTTCACACATTCCATAAAGAAAAAAAAACGTTACAGGCCGTTACAGCCGTTGGTAATGCTATAACGGTAAACTAAAACATCAGGCATCATCCTTAATCCATAATGAACATACGTGCTAATTTTCACAAAGATCGGCCAAGTACTTTCTGACATATTCCATGAAGAAAAACAACCGTTACAGGCCGTTACATCCGTTAGTAACGGCTATAACGGTAAACTAAAACATCGGGCATTATTCGTGACCCATAATGAACATACCTGCTAATGTCCACAAAGATCGGCCAAGTACTTTCTGAGATATTCCATGACGAAGAAAAGGCGTTACAGGCCGTTACAGCCGTTAGTAACAGTATAACGGTAAACTAAAACATCGGACATTATTTGTGACCCATAATGAACAAACCTACAAATTTTCAGAAAGATCGGCCAAGTACTTTCTGAGATATTCTGTAAAGAAGAAAAACCGTTACAGGCCGTTACAGCCTTTAGTAACGGCTATAACGGGGTAAACTAAAACATCGGGCATCATTCGTGACCCATAATGAACATACTTGCTAATTTTCACAAAGATCAGCCAAGTACTTTCTGACATTCCATAAAGATGAAAAAGCGTTACAGGCCGTTACAGCCGTTAGTAACGGCTATAACGGTACACTAAAACATCGGGCATCATCTGTGACCCATAATGAACAAACCTACAAATTTTCAGGAAGATCGGCCAAGTACTTTTTAATATATTCTAAAAAGAAGAAAAACCGTTACAGGCTGTTACAGCCGTTAGTAACGCCGTTAGTAACGACTGTAACGGGTAAACTAAAACATCGGGTATCATCCGTGACCCATAATGAACATACCTGCTAATTTTCACAAAGATCGGCAAAGTACTTTCGGAGATATTTCATAAAGAAGAAAAGGCGTTACAGGCCGCTACAGCCGTTAGTAACGGTAAACTAAAACGTCGGGCATCATCCTTGACCCATAATGAACATACCTACAAATCTTCAGAAAGATCGACCCAGTAGTTTTGTCTGGAGCGAGTGGAACACATTTTGACCACGGACACACAGACAGGCACACAGACACACAGACACACAGACAGCATTTCTTCGTTCCCATTCTAAAGTACTCCCTGTTCTTCAAGAACTGCGAGTACAAACACTGATGGTGCAACCTTATGATTTTCTGTCATCTTTGGTTGTGGGGCTTGTGTGTTGGCATAACATAGAGAGATGATATGATTTGTTTTTATTTCAAAGGACCTCTCTCTCTCTCCAAAATTTGCTTTTCCTAATGATGACACCTGCTACGATTCTCTGTCAACTTCAACAGCGTTATCACTGTTGTCATCGAACTTCTCCACTCGGGAATGAACCGGAATAATGCGAACAGGTAGATCCTCTGTCTCCCCTCACCATTTATCTTGCTAATGCTATCGGGTACACCGCGGACGTTTTTTTCGCAGTAGCCTCGTTTTGCCGGCTCAGTTGGTATGGTTTACTACTTGACGATGCGGATGTGCGCATTAGAAAAGAGCAGAAAGAAAGGCTACAGAGAGAAGTGGTTACAAGGAACGTATTTGTCGGATGAAGTTATGGGACATAGGTCAAGACGTCGACAACCCTTAGATGATGTTATTTGAAAGCTGCACAGAATTACCTATGTTGTCTCTATCTCTCTGTCTCTCTGACTCTCTTTCATTGTCTCTGTCACCGTCTGACTATCTGTCTGTGTGTGGTGTGTGTGTGTGTGGTGTGTGTGTGTGTGTGTGTTGTGTGTGTGTGTGTGCGTGCGTGTGTCTGCGTCTCTGTGTGTGTGTATTCAAGTGCATGGTGTGTGTGTGTGTGTGAATGTGAGCGCGCACGCGTGCATGTGTGTGTGTGCGCGCTTGGGTGTGTATGTGTCTGTCTGTCTGTCTGTCTGATGATGATCATGACGATGATGATGACGACGGCGACGACGGCAGATCAGAGGTCATATCTGACACACCCATTGTCCGGGAAGAAGAACTTGTTGCTCTCGCTTATGAGAGCACACATGCACGCGCACGCGCGCGCACACACACACACACACACACACACACACACACACACACACACACACACACACACACATAATAATAATAATAATAATAATAATAATAATAATAATAATAATGAATACTTATATAGCGCCTATTCTCGGCTAGAGGTCAAGCTCTAAGCGCTTTACAATCAACACTCGTTTAGACAACGGGCTGCCTACCTGGGTAGTGCCGACTGAAGAGCTGCCAGCTGGCGCTCATTCAGTCGTTTCCCGTGTCATCCAGTCAGTATCGTTCAATATCGATCACTCATTTCCTTACTTCCTTCATTCTTTCCATTTTTCACGCAGGGTGCATGCTATGTGTAACGTGTCATCCATACCAACGGCCAAACTGGCCTACTTTTCCGAAAGTTGGTGATGGGATTTTACGTGTGCAAGATGTTATGCATGCGTTCACACACAGAACCTTGGTTTATAGTCTCATTTGAAGGACTGTATGGGAAATGGAGTCAGAACCAATATTAACTCCGAGGGAAAAATCCCCCTGTACCGAAACGCCCCAGCGGAGGTTCGAACCCGCAACCCCAGGATCACAAAGATTACAAGTACGGCGCTCTACCAACTGAGCTATTCCGGCTCCAGGATAGATAGACAGATAGATAGATAGATAGGCAGACAGACAGATAGACAGATAGACAGATAGATAGATAGGCAGACAGATAGATAGATAGATAGATAGATAGATAGATAGACTGGCAAAATTGTCAGTCGTGCCTTTTCCCGTGGATCTCTCTCAGCCTGCATGAAGGAGACCGATTCTTCCGGACACGTGACTGACAGGGAGGGGCCAATTTCCCGATATTTAAACCTTCAGCTGGTTAATAATCAAGGGAGGTAAATTGAGCACTCTGACTTGGGAGTTCCATGTGGTAGTGCCCCTTAGGCGAAATCAAGGTGTAACTGGTGAACAATTGTGGAACAAAGGAGGCCCCGTGGGCCTCCATCCTGAACAAGAGTGGTCCCCCTTTGGGTCTAACTTGTGAAGCGCTGAGCTGATGAAACGGTCTACTGGGTTTAGATCAGAATGCACAAAGTGGGTGTTAAGTGGGCAGTGTGGTTGTTAACTGCACAACGTGTTGTTACGTGCACAATGTGGTTATTGTCAAGAGGGCAATGTGGTTGTTACATGCACAATGTGGTTGTTAAGTGCACAGTGTGGTGTCAGGAGGTAATGTGGTTGTTAAGTGCACAATGTGGTTGTCAAGAAGGTAATGTGGTTAAGTGCACAATGTGGTTGTCAAGAGGGTAATGTGGTGTTAAGTGCACAATGTGGTTGTCAAGATGGTAATGTGGTTGTTAACTGCACAATGTGGTTGTTAAATGGGCAGTGTGGTTGTTACATGCACAATGTAGTTGTTAAGTGCACAGTGTGGTTGTCAAAAGGGCAATGTGGTTACTACGTGCACAATGTGGTTGTCAAGAGGTCGATGTGGTTGTTACATATGCAATGTGGTTGTCAAGAGGTCAATGTGGTTGTTACGTGCTGAATGTGGTTGTTAAGCGCACAATGTGGTTGTCAAGAGGGCAGTGTGTTTGTTACGTGCACAATGTGGTTGTTAAGCACACAATGTAGTTGTCAAGAGGCAGTGTGGTTGTTACACGCACAATGTGGTTGTTACATGCACAATGTGGTTGTTACGTGCACAATGTGTTGTGCTTGAAGAGTACAATCTGTGTGTGATAATGCATTAGAAGTGGTCATTGAAATCTTGAAGAGTACAATCTGTGTGTGTATAATGCATTAGAAGTGGTCATTGAAATCTTGAAGAGTACAATCTGTGTGTGATAATACATTAGAAGTGGTCATTGAAATCTTGAAGAGTACAATCTGTGTGTGATAATGCATTAGAAGTGGTCATTGAAATCTTGAAGAGTACAATCTGTGTGTGATAATGCATTAGAAGTGGTCATTGAAATCTTGATGTCACTTTTAAATCGGAAAAGGACCGAAGTTGATTTGTTTGGCTATTTGTGAACATTTTTTTTTGTTTTTGTATTTAACTTTTTTCAACATGAGTTGTTAAGATCTAGAACTTCTGCATGAAGGGTTGGGTGTGGAAGAACTTAGGTTTAGGGCGATGTTTGTGCAGATGGCTGTACGAACAAGACACGGCGAAGACCACGAGACAGACGGTGATGGAGAGAGAGAGGAAGAAGGCAGGAGAAGCAGGACAAAGAGTGCAGAAGACCTTGGCTGCACATGACTCGAGGGACAGGCAAAGGTTTTGGAAGTGGGAACAGGAGACGATGGCACTGTGGGAGAAGTTGGTAGTGTGTGTTGTGTGTGGTGTGTGTGTGTGTGTGGTGTGTGTGTGTGTGTGTGTGTGTGTGTGTGTTGTGTGTGTTTACTCGAGCAGAGAGAAAGAGAGAGAGAGAGAGATGATATGATATATGATTTATTGCTATAAAGAGGTACAGCTTCATATGCAAGACAGTGCGATGAACAATAACACAACAAAACAATTAAACAAGGCATCGCGGAAAGTCCGACATGGAAACCATGGCAAACAATGTTTGTTTTCTTTTTCCCCTCTTGGCATCTGTCCCACAGTAACCGGTCCGTCATACGAGTCTCGTGAACACTGGCTGTCACCCCAGGTAGAACTGGATCAGGTCGTGCAGCGTCTCCATGTCTCGTGCCGCACGTGCTTGGATCTCGGCGTGTTGTGTACTGCCAACACGTTTCCCTTTACGGAGACTGGCAAGTTTAGCACGTTCTTCTGTCAGCATGTTTTTGTCGTCCTGCTTCACATACCAGAACACACATTTGCTGTCACCAGAGATAGCCGCACAAGTAAATTCCAGGACTAGATCGTCTGATTCGCACATGAGCACATCAGTGTCGGTCGATCGCTGGACTGTCACTTTTCGGAAAGATTAATTTTATTTCTCTCCTTGTCCCGCAAATGTCTTTGCACAGACCTGTCTGTGAGGGTAGCGACATAGCTTTTAACCACACTGGTACTGAAACTACCAACAGAACTATCTATTATCGGCTCGATGTCCGTCTCAAGTTGTGGAATGATAGAACTGTCACAGTCAATCATGCCTGAAGTTTCGTTGGCCTCGTTCACTTGAAACACATCAGGCGGGCGCTTCGTCCTCGTCTTGGTCGCTGTCATTCCGGTTCGGCCGTGTTGACAAAACGCACTCCTGTGTGTCTGATATTTCCGACTGTGTGTCAGGCAAGAACGGCGCATCCAGTGGGCGTACCGTATCGAGGTCATGATCCTGCTTCGTACTTGCCTGACTCTGTTGCTGTCTGGCCCTTTCCCGATCACGTCGAATCTGACTGGGTGGCTTTCTTCTATAATACTGCACCCTTGTATTCCGGTTCAGGACAGGGTCCGCCATGTTTGTTGACACTGGCGGGTTGGCAGGCTTGAGGCGTAGCACAACCACTGTGCTGTCTCCTTCTCCCCGCCACTGTCCAGCTGCTCACCGTGTTGTCCGTCAGCAGGCGCTCAGGGTCTTCTCCACACTCGCTGGCAGTCCAGTAACTGAGAGAGAGAGAGAGAGAGAGAGAGAGAGAGAGAGTTTTCTCCAACGGCTATTTTGTAATCAGCACATTTCACGACGCAGAACATTATGAAGGTAAGTGGATGATACGAAGTAAACGGAAACAGCTTTTGTTGGTTGGTTGTTGGTTAGTTGGTTGAACTCTCTTTCTACCAGTGTGAATGCCTCAGTGTGTGCTTGATGAGGTCTTCCAGTGTGAATGCCTCAGTGTGTGCTTGATGAGGTCTTCCAGTGTGAATGCCTCAGTGTGTGCTTGATGAGGTCTTCCAGTGTGAACGCCTCAGTGTGTGCTTGATGATGTCTTCCAGTGTGAATGCGTCAGTGTGTGCTTGATGAGTCTTCCAGTGTGAATGCCTCAGTGTGTGCTTGATGAGGTCTTCCAGTCTGAATGCCTCACTGTGTGCTTGATGAGGTCTTCCAGTCTGAATGCCTCACTGTGTGCTTGATGAGGTCTTCCAGTCTGAATGCCTCACTGTGTGCTTGATGAGGTCTTACGTATCTGGGTTAGTCGGCACGCAGTGACACCTTTTTTTGTGATGCTGACAATTTGTTTTTCCTTTTTCCCTCCTTTCGTTCTTGGCATTGTCTTTTCCTCTTCTACTTCTTCGTCTTCTTCTTCTTCGACGCTGTCTGCTGTATTCAGATCCCGCAAGGTGTCGGGGTATAACCGGGTAGGTAGTAGACCTGTCTACCACGACACCCTGGGGTGTGAAAGCGAACACAGCAGCGGCCCCAGCCTGTCTTTCAACTGTTGGCATGCTAACGACGATGACGAATGGCGAGAGACGAGTGGTGAGACCAGCTTTGTTTCGTTTTGTTGCGTGCTTCCCTCTGGTAAACTAATCCCCCAGATACAAAACTTACAGCAGGGTCAAAGGGGTCACAGGGAGCCGTGGCGACGTGGTGCTACTGATGTTCCACGCGCCACCCTTCTCACTAGACCCCCCCTTCCCCTTCCCCCTTTCTTTACCTTCATCTCCCAACCTCCTCCCTCCACCCCCCTCTCCATTTCCTTCCGCTTCTGCCCCATTCCTCTTCCTTCGCTTGCTTCCTAGGCTCCCCCCCCCCCCCCCCCCCTCTTCCACTTTCCTCAAAGATCCATTTATATGGCATGTGAAAGAAGAAGGAGGGGGAGAGGAGGTGGTGGAGGAGGAGGAGGGGGGGGGAGGAGGGGGGAGGAGGAGGAGGAGGGGGGTGGAGGAGGAGAAGCAGGAGGAACAGAAGAGAAGTACGGGGGGGGGAAAAGACAAAGAGGTGAGGAGTGTGGTGGTGGTTTGGAGGAGAGGTGGGAGCATAGAGAACCTCCTGCCACACATTCCCCCTGTTGTCTGTTTGTCTGCCTTGTCCATCTGTCTGTCTGTCTGCCTGTCTGCCTGTCTGTCTGTCTGTCTTGTCTACCTGCTTGCCTGTCTGTCTATCTGCCTGTCTGTCTTCCTGCCTGCCTGTCTTGTCTGTTTTGTCCGTCTGTCTGTCTGCCTGTCTCGCTGTCTGTCTGCCTGTCTCTCTGCCTGTCTGTCTGCCTGTCTTGTCTGTATGTCTTTCTGTCTGTCTTTCTGCCTGTTAGTCTGTCTTGTCTGTATGTTTTGTATGTCTGTCTGTTTGCCTGTCAGCCTGCCTGTCTGTCCGTCTTGTCTTGTTTGTCAGTCTGTTTGTCTGTCTTGTCTGCCTGCCTGTCTGCCTGTCTGTCTGTCTGTCTGATTTGTCTGCCTGGCTGTCTTGTCTCCTGTCTTGTCTCCTGTTTGTCTGGCTGGCTGGCTGGCTGCCTGTCTAACTGCATGCTTGCCTGCCCCTCTGTCTGTCTGTCTGTTTGTCTGTCTGGTCTGTCTGTCCTGTCTACCTGTCTGCCCATCTGTCTGTCTGTCTGTCTGTCTTGTCTCCTGTTTGCCTGCCTGTCTGTCTGTCTGTCTTGTCTCCTGTCTGCCTGTCTGTCTGTCTGTCTTGTCTCCTGTCTGCCTGTCTGTCTGTCTGTCTTGTCTCCTGTCTGTCTGTCTGTCTGTCTTGTCTCCTGTCTGTCTGCCTGTCTTGTCTCCTGTCTGTCTGCCTGTCTTGTCTCCTTGTCTGCCTGTCTGCCTCTCTCTCTCTCTCTCTCTCTCTCTCTCTCTCTCCTCCAGACAGACAA
>CM031619.1:67103088-67110588 GCA_018398815.1 Conus ventricosus
CCCCCCCCCCCTCCCTCTCTTTTCCTCTTGATAACTAACAGGAGGGTCGCTATCTGTGTGTCTCCATGTGCGTAAGTGTGTGTATGTGCGTGCGGCGTGCGTGCGTGCGTGCGGCGTGCGTGGTGTTGTGTGTGTGTGTTGTGTTGTGTGTTTGTGTGTGTGTGTGAGTGTGTGTGTGAGTTTGTGTTACAACAAGTGAAAACCAACCTGTGAAAAGCGCGGGAAAATCATCCTATTGCAGTTTTGAGGGAATGGGGGATTGTTTGCTCTAATGTCAGACGTAAGGTTTACTTTCCCCCCTATTGGAAATCGTAATAAAAGTGTAAAATAAGAACGTTTGCGAAAGTCTGAGAATTTACTTTTGGATTTTGAACCCCTGAGTATACTTCTAAGGTATATGGAATATGCAGTGTTGTGAGTGTGTGTGTGTGTGTGTGTGTGTGTGGTGTGTTTTGTGCGTGTGCGTGTGCGTATGCTTGCGGCGTGCATGGCCTGTGCGTGCGTGCATGCGTGTATGTTTTGTGTGCGTATGAGTGTGTGTGTGTGTGTGTGTGGTGTGGTGGTGTGTGTGTGTGTGTGTGGTGTGTGAGTGTGTGTGTGTGTGTGTGTGTGTTGTGTGTGTGTGTGTGTGTGTGTGTGTGGTGTGTGTGACAGACAGACAGACAGAAAGATAGTAAACTGTTTAAAGATTAGACCATTGTGCCTAAAGAATCGATGAAGTTTTAGATAAATTTTCCATAATCAAGAAGCAAACCAGAGAGAGAGAGAGAGAGTGAGAGCGAGAGATAGATAGAGAGAGAGCGAGCATGCGATGTAAAAAAAAAAGAAAAAGCGCTTATTTCAATATTTGTTCACGATCATCCGCATTCTTCACTTCATGTTTATTGCCTGCTACCGCCTCTCCTCCACACACATGATAGTGATGCTTTTGAGGGTTTTGGGGAAGGGGGACGGGTACATTACATGGGATACATACATGCAGGTGTGTGTGGTGTGTGTGTTGGTGTGT
Organism: Conus ventricosus; assembly: GCA_018398815.1. Lineage (NCBI taxonomy): Eukaryota > Metazoa > Mollusca > Gastropoda > Neogastropoda > Conidae > Conus > Conus ventricosus. The sequence continues at coordinate 67,104,098 of CM031619.1, forward strand.
GTGGTGGGGTGTGTGTGTGTGTGTGTGTTGTTTGCTGTGTGCGTGCGTGCTGCGTGCGTGCGTGCTGCGTGCGTTCGTGCGTGCGTGCATCATGGGGTGTGCGTGCGTGGTGTGTGGTTTGGGGTGTCGTTGCGTGCGTGTATGTGTGTGTGTGTGTGTGTGTTTGCGAAGAGAGAGAGAGAAGAGAGGGGAGACAACAGACAGACAGACAGACGACAGACTGACAGACAGACAGACAATAGTATCTGTTTATGATTAGACCATTGTGCCTAAAGCTCGATGAAGTTCAAATATATTCTATATCAGATAGTAAACCAGAGAGAGAGTGAGAGAGAGAAAAAAGAGAGAGAGAGAGAGAGAGAGAGAGAAGAGAGAGAGAAGAAAGAGAGAGAAAAAGAGAAAAGAGAGAGAGAGAGAAAAGAGAGAGAGAGAGAGGAGAGAGAAAGAGAGAGAAAAGAGAGAGAGAGAGAGAGAGAGAGAGAGAGAGAGAGAGAAGCATGCAATGTAAAAAAAAAAAGGTAGCAGCTGTCTTATTTCAATGATTTGTCACGATCCCTCTGCATTCTTTTACTTCATGTTTATTGCCTTGCTACCCGCCTCTCCCTCCACTGTGTCATGGCTGTGCCATTGTGTCCCTGGCTGTGTCCACTGGTCAGGGCTGTGTCATGGCTGTGTCTCGTGTCATGACTGTTCCTGGTCATGGTTTGGTCACTGTTTCCAACAGCCCAAACAGTTTACTGGTCTTTCAATGACCAGTTTCTTCACATCACTTCATGCACGAACCTCGTCCCATGTGTTTGTTGTGTGTATGTGTGTGTGTGTGTGTGTATGTGGGCCTGAACGTGTCCCCCTCCCCAAATCTCTCTCTCTCTCTCTCTCTCCCCCTCTCTCCCCTCTCCTCTCTTTTCTCTCCTCTCCTCCCTCTCCTCCTCTCCTCCTCTCTCCCCCACCCCCTCTTTTTGTGCAGACTGCTTTTACGATGCATCATTGCTAGCTAAAAAAACCCTTTTAAATTCGGTAAAAACCCAGCATTGACAAAAAGATATAACCCCCCCCCCCCCCCCTTCCCCCCCCCCTCTCTCCTCCTTTCCTTCTAACTAACAGGGGGCCGCTTTCAAATTTTCTCCAGTGTTAAGTGTGTGCTCGTGGTGCGGTGTGCACACACACACACTGTGTGTGTGTGTGTGGTGTGTGTGTGTTGTGTGTGGTGGGGTGGTGTGGTGTGGTGTGCGCGGCTACAAAAAAATAAAACCAACCCGTGAAAAACCCCGGGGGAAAACATCCTATTGCATTTTGGGGGGAAAGGGGGGTTTGATCACAAAGTCAATATAAGGTTTACTTTCCTTCAGAATGAAATCGAAAAAAAAAATGTAACTAAACGTTTATTTTTGGATTTTGAACCCCCTTTTTAACTTTAACGCATGTGGAATGTCATGTGATGTGTTATTTTTGTGTGGTTGTGGGGTTTTGTGTGTGGTGTGGTTGTGGTTGTGTGTGTTGGGGGTGGGGTTTTGCGGCGTGTGCGGGTGGTGCATGTGCGTGTCGTCATGCTCGTGTGGTGTTTGGTGGTATGCGTGCGGTTTTGTTGGGGGTGTGTGAGAGACAACAGAAGACAGCAGACGACAGACAGACAAATTGTATCTGTTTACAATTAGACCATTGTGCCTAAAGAATCGATGAAGTTGAGATTTTATTCTATATCATGATAGTAAACCAGAGAGAGAGAGAGTGAAAAGGAAGAAAGAGAGAGAGAGGAGAGAGAGAGAAGAGAAAGAGAGAGAGAGAGAGAAGAAGAGAAAGAGAGAGAGAGAAAGAGAGAGAGAAAGAGAGAGAGAGAGAGAAAGAAGAGAGAGAGAGCATGCAATGTAAAAAAAAAAGTAAACACTGTCTTATTTCAATGATTTGTCACGATCATCCCCCATTCTTTCACTTCATGTTTATTGCCTTGCTACCCGCCTCCCCCTCCATCCCCATGATAGTGATTCGTTTGAGGTGTTGGTGAAGGGGGGGGGGACATTTACAGGGGATACATACGTTGGAAGTCACATGCCAGTGTCGTTTCCATTTACATTTTCATTCTCTTCCTCCTCTTCCTCCCCCTCCCCCCTCCCCCCCCCCCCCCCCCCCCACCCCCATCCTGCCTTTTCAAGCCCCCGTTCGTTTTTAAACGAGCCCCCTCCCCCCTCTCCATTCCCCAACCCCCACCCTCCTTCCCCATTCCTATCCTCAATCCTCTCTTTCCCCGAAATATTCACAACCCCTACACCCAAACCCCTACTTTTAAACCCCCTGCTCCCCCATCCCCTCCCCAGCCCTGTGCTCAATCTCCCCTTGCTCTCAAATCCCTGCCCCCTCCCACCAAGCTTTCACTACCTAAGCCTCTCTTCTCTCTCTCCCCTCTCTCTCTCCCCTCTCTCTCTCTCTCTCTCTCTCTCTCTCTCTCTCTCTCCTCTCTCTCTCCCAAGCTGTCATCTTAATAGCTATTCAAATCATCATCAAAACCCTTTCAGAGCATATGTAGGTGTGCCTAAGCGCGCACTTGTGTGTTTATGTGCATGAGCGTTTTGTCGTGAATGTTCACTGTGTCATGGCTGGCCCACTGTGTCATGGCTGTGTCATTTGTGTCATGGCGGGTTTTCACTGGGTCAGGGCTGTGTCACTTTTGTCATGGCTGTGTCACTGTGTAAATGGCTGTGTCACTGTGTCGTGGCTGTTCATGGCTGTGCCCACTGTATGATGGCTGTGTCACAGTGTCAATGGCTGTGCCACTGTGTCATGGCTGTGTCACTGTGTCATGGCTGTGTCATGGCTGTGTCACTGTGTCATGTCTGTGTCACTGTGTCAGGGCTGTGTCACTTTTTTCCAACAGTCCAACAGTTTTACGGGTCTTTCAAGTGACCAGTTTCTTTCACATCACTTCAGTGCAGCAACACCTCGCCCATGGTGTGTGTGTGTGTGTGTGTGTGTGTGTGTGTGTGTGTGTGTGTGTGTGTGTGTGTGTGCGTGTGTATGTTCGTGTGTGTGTGTGTTGTGTGTGTGTGTGTGTGTGTGTGTGTGTGTGTGTGTGGGGTGTGCTCTGAACGTGTCCTCTCTCTCAAACCTCCTCTCTCTCTCACTCCTCTCCTCTCTCTCTCTCTCTCACTCCTCTCTCTCTCCCTCTCCCTCTCACTCTCTCTCCCTCTCTCTCCTCTCTCTCTCTCCCCTCTCCCCTCTCTCTCTCTTTGTGCAGACTGCTGTTACTGATGCATCATTGCTAGCTAATTAAAAACCTTAAATGTCGGTAGTATTACCAGCATTGACAAAAAAATATAAAAAGCCCCCCCTCCCCTCCCTCTCTCTCTCTCTCTCTCTCTCTTCCTCTCCCTCTCTCTCTCTCTCTCTCCTCTCTCTCTCTCTCTCTCTCTCTTCATAACTAACAGGAGGGCCGCTTTCAATGTGTCTCCATGTGTATATGTGTTTGTGTGTGCGTGTGTGCTGTGCACACACACGCGTGTGTGTGGTGTGTGTGTTGGGGTGTGTGTGTGTGTGTGTGTGTGTGTGTGTGTGTGTGCGCGCGCGCATGTTACAAACAAGTGAAAACCAACCTGTGAAAAGCCGCGGGGAAAATCATCCTATTGCAGTTTTGCGGGAATGGGGGATTTGATGCTACAATGTCAGATATAAGGTTTACTTTCCTTCTATGACTGAAATCGTCATAAAAGTGTAACTAAGAACCTTTATTTTCTGTGATTTGAACCCCTTAGTATACTTCTAAGCGCATGTGTGAATGTGCAATGTGAGTGTGTTAGTTGTGTGTGTGTGTGTGTGTGTGTGTGTGTGTGGTGTGTGTGTGTGTGTGCGTGTGCGTGCGTGCGTGCATGTGCGTGTGCGTGTGCGTGCATGCGTGCATGTGTGTGTTTGTGTCCCGTATGCTTGCGTGAATGTGTGTGTGTTTTTAGAGACAGACAGACAACAGACAGACAGACAGACAGACAGACAGACAGACAAATTGTATCTGTTTACAATTAGACCATTGTTCCTAAAGAAGAATCGATGAAGCTGAGATATTATTCTATATCATGATAGTAAAACCAGAGAGAGAGAGAGAGAGAGAGAGAGAGAGAGAGAGAGAGAGAGAGCATGTGATGTAAAAAAAAGGTAACAGCTGTCTTATTTCAATGATTTGTCACGATCATCCGCAATTCTTTCACTTCATGTTATTGCCTTGCCTACCCGCCTCTCCCTCCACACACATGATAGTGATGCGTTTGAGGTGTTGGTGAAGGGGAGGGGTACATTTACATGGGATACATACGTTGGAAGTCACATGCCAGTGTCGTTTTCCATTTACATCTTCATTCTCTTCCCTCCTCTTCCTCCCCTCCCCTCCCCCCCCCCCCCCCACCCCCCACCCACCCATCCTGCCTCCAAGCTCCCGTTCGTGTTAAACGACTCCTCCCCCCCCCCCTCTCATTCCCAACCCCCACCCTTCCCCATTCCTATCTCCAATCCTCTCTTCCTCGTAATTATTCACAACCCCTACACCAACCTCTACTTTTACCTCCTGCTCCCCCATCCCCTCCCCAGCCCTGTGCTCAGTCTCTCCCCTTGCTCTCAAATTCCTCCCCCCCCCCATCCCACCAAGCTTTCACTACCTAAGCCTCTCTCTCTTCTCTCCTCTCTCTCTCTCTCTCTCTCTCTCTCTCTCTCTCTCTCTCTCTCTCTCTCTCTCTCTCTCTCCCAGCTGTCATCTTAATATGCTATTCTAATCATCATCACATCCCTTTTCAGAGCGTATGTAGGTGCGCCTAAGCGCGCGCTTGTGTGTTTGTGTGCATGACGTTTTGTCATGGTTGTGTCACTGTGTCATGGCTGTGTCACTGTGTCATGGCTGTGCCACTGTGTCATGGCTGTGTCATGGCTGTGCCACTGTGTCGTAGCTGAGTCATGGCTGTGTCACTGTCATGGCTGTGTCACTGTGTCATGGCTGTGTCACTGTGTCATGGCTGTGTCACTGTGTCGTGGCTGTGTCACTGTGTCGTGGCTGTGTCATGGTGTGTCACGATGTCATGGCTGTGTCACTGTATGATGGCTGTGTCACTGTGTCGTGGCTGTGCCACTGTGTCATGGCTGTGTCACTGTGTCATGGCTGTGTCATGGCTGTGTCATGGCTGTGTCATTATGTCATGACTGTTGTCACTGTGTCATGGCTGTGTCACTGTTTCCAACGGTACAACAGTTTTACTGGTCTTTCAAGTGACAGTTTCTTTCACATCACTTCAGTGCAGCAGACACCTTGTCCATGTGTGTGTGTGTGTGTGTTGTGTGTGTGTGTGTGTGTGTGTGTGTGTGTGTGTGTGTGTGTGTGTGCTCTGAATGTGTCCTGTCTCTCAATATCTCTCTCTCTCTCTCTCTCTCTCTCTCTGTCTTTCTCTCTCTCTTCTCTCTCTCTCTCTCTCTCTCTCTCTCACTCTCTCTCTCTCTCTCTCTCTCTCTCTCTCTCTCTCTCTCTCTCTCTCTCTCTCTTTGTGCAGACTGCTGTTACTGATGCATCATTGCTAGCTAATTAAAAACCTTAAATGTCGGTAGTATACCAGCATTGACAAAAAGAATAAAAGCCCCCCCTCCCTCCCCCCCCCCCTCCTCTCTCTCTCTCTCTCTCTCTCTCTCTCTCTCTCTCTCTCTCTCTCTCTTGTTTCTTCATAACTAACAGGAGGGCCGCTTTCAATGTGTCTCCATGTGTATATGTGTGTGCGTGCGTGTGTGCGTGTGTGTACACACACACACACGTGTGTGTGTGTGTGTGTGTGTGTGTGGTGTGTGTGGTGTTGTGTGGTGTGTGTGGTGTGTGTGGTGTGTGTCGCGGCGTGTTACAACAAGTGAAAACCAACCTGTGAAAGCCGCGGGGAAAAGCATCCTATTGCAGTTTTGCGGGAATGGGGATTTGATGCTACAATGTCAGATATAAGGTTTACTTTCCTTCTATGAATGAAATCGTAATAAAAGTGTAACTAAGAACGTTTATTTTTGTGATTTTGAACCCATTAGTATACTTCTAAACGCATGTGTGAATGTGCAATGTAGTAGTTAGTGTGTGTGTGTGTGTGTGTGTGTGTGTGTGTGTGCGTGTGTGTTGAGTGTGTGTGTGTGTGCGTGCGTGTGCGTGCGTGCGTGCATGTGCGTGTGCGTGTGCGTGTGCGTGCATTCGTGCATGTGTGTGTTTGTGTGCGTATGCGTACGTGTATGTGTTGTGTGTGGAAGAGAGAGAGAGACAGACAGACAGACAAATATGTACCTGTTTTCAATTAGACCATTGTGCCTAAAGACTCGATGAAGTTGAGATATCATTCATAACATGATAGTGACCAGAGAGAGAGAGAAGAGAGAGAGAGAGAGAGAGAGAGAGAGAGAGAGAGAGAGAGAGAGAGCATGCGATGTATAAAAAAGGTAACAACATGTCTAATTTCAATGATTTGTCACGATCATCCGCATTCTTTCACTTCATGTTTATT
>CM031619.1:67129128-67136628 GCA_018398815.1 Conus ventricosus
CGCGTGAACAACTCCAAAACGGGCGATCAACAAACAAACTGGCAAAGGTGTGTCCCCGATCTCCGGATAGAGATCATGTCTCTGATCTCCTTTTTATAAACCATGTCCCTGATCTCCTGATAGAGATCATGTTTTCTGATCTCCTTTATTTTAAAGTATATCCCTGATCTCCTTTATATAATGTATGTCTCTGATCTCCTTTATATAATGCATGGGCCCTGATCTCTGGATAGAGATCTTTCTCTGATCTCCTTACATAAAGCATGTCCCTCATCTCCTTTATATAAAGCATGTTTCCCCGATCTCCTTTATATAATGCATGTCCCTGATCTCCTTTAAATAATGTATTCCTTATCTCCTTTATATAATGTATGTCCCTGATCTCCTTTATATAATGTATGTCCCTGATCTCCTTTATATAATTATGTCCCTGATCTCCTTTATATAATGCATGTCCCTGATCTCCTTATATAATGTATATCCCTGATCTCCTTTATATAATGTATGTCCCTGATCTCCTTTATATAATGGATGTCCCTGATCTCCTTTATATAAAGCATGTCCCTGACTCCTGGTTAGAGATTATGTCTCTGATCTCCTTTTATAAAAGCATGTCCCCGATCTCCTTTTTAAATGTATGTCCCTGATCTCCTTTATATAAAGCATGTCCCTGATCTCATGGATATAAAGCATGTCCCTGATCTCATTATATAAAGTATGTTCCTGATCTCCCCGGGTACATAGCATGTCTCTGATTCGGATATAAAGTATGTCCCTGATCTCATGGATATAAGGGATGTCCCTGATCTCATGGAATAAAGTATGTCCCCCGATCTCATGGATATAAAGTATGTCCCTGATCTCCCGGATAAAATAGCATGTCCCTGATCTCCTGGAATAAAGCATGTCCCTGATCTCCTGGATATAAAGCATGTCCCTGATCTCCTGGATAAAAGCATGTCTCTGATCTCCTGGATATAAAATATGTTCCTGAACTCCTGGATATAAATCATGTCCCTGATCTCCTGGATATAAAGTATGTTCCCGATCCCCGGATATAAAGCATGTCCCTGATCTCCTGGATATAAAATAGTTCCCGATCTCCTGGATATAAAGCATGTCCCGATCTCCTGGTATAAAGTATTTCCCTGATCTCTGGATATAAAGCATGTCCCTGATCTCCTGGATATAAAGTATGTCCCCCGATCTCATGGATATAAAGCATGTCCCCGATCTCCTGGATATAAAGTATGGGCCCTGATCTCCTGGATATAAAGCATGTCCCTGATCTCATGGATATAAAGCTTGTCCCTGATTCTTTGATATAATAGTCCTGATCTCCCGGATACATAAACTGTCTCTGATCTCATGGATATAAAGTATGTTCCTGTCTCCTGGATATAAAGCTTGTCCATTTATCTGGATATAAAGTATGTCTCTGATCTCCTGGTTTTAAAGCTTGTCCATGATCTGGATATAAAGTATGTCCTGATCTCCTGGATACAATAGCATGTCTCTGATCTCCTGGATATAAAATATGTCGGTGATCGCCTGGTATAAAGCTGTCCATGATTCCTGGATATAAGTATGTCGCTGATCTCCTGGATATAAAGTATGTCGCTGATCTCCTGGATATAAAGTATGTCCCTGATTTCCTTAATATAAAGCATGTCCCTGATCTCCTTGATATAAAGCATGTCCCCGATCTCATGGATATAAAGCATGTCCCTGATCTCCTTGATATAAAGCAATGTCCCCGATCCCTTGATATAAAGCAGTCCTGATCTCCTGGATATAAAGTATGTCCCTGTTTTCCTGGAAAAAAGCATACCCCCGAGTTCTGGTTATAAACATGCTCTGATCTTCTTGATCTAAAGTAATGGCCCCGATCTCCTTTATATAATGTATGTCGTGATCTCCTGGATATAAGTATGTCCCCGATTTCCTTGATATAAAGCATGTCCCCGATCTCCTTTATATAAAGCATGTCCCTGATCTCCTGGACATTAAAGATGTCCCTGATCTCCTGATATAAAGCTGGGCCCTGATTCCTGGATATAAAGTATGTCCTGATTCCTGGATAAAAAGCATACCCCTGATGTTCTGGTTAAAAAAACATGTCCCTGATCTGCTTGATCTAAAGTATGTCCCCGATCTCCTTTATATAATGTATGCCGCTGATCTCCTGGATACAAAGTATGTCCCTGATCTCCTTTATAAATGTATGCCCTGGGTCTCCTTTATATATTGTATGTCCCTGATCTCCTTTATATAAAGTTGTCTTGATCTCCTTTATATATTGTATGTCCCTGATCTCCTTTATATAATGTATGTCCCTGATCTCCCCGTATATAATCCATGTCCCTGATCTCCTTTATATAATGTATGTCCCTGGTCTCCTGGATATAAAGTATGTCCCTGATCTCCTTTATGTAATGTATGTCCCTTATCTGGATATTAAGTATGTCCCTGATCTCCTTTATATAATGTATGTCCCTGATCTCCTTTATATAATGTATGTCCCTGATCTCCCCTTATATAATCCATGTCCCTGATCTCCTTGATATAAAGCATGTCCCTGATCTCATGCATATAAAGTATGTCCCTGATCTCCTTGATATAAAGCATGTCCATGATCTCCTGGATATAAAGTATGTCCCTGATCTCCTGGATATAAACCATGTCCCTGATCTCCTGGATATAAAGAAGCATCACTGATACCTCAGACGGACCCAGTCGATCATTATGCAGGCATAAACCGTTGTCTGTTTCAACAATTGCATTCCTTCTAACTTTGTGTCTATACACCGAAGAATGTTTCCAGTGACAACGACTGTCTGAGTATGAGTGCAAGTATGAGCCTGTGCGCACGCACGTAAACACACACACACACACACACACACACACACACACACACACACACACACACACACACACGCACGCACGCACGCACACACACGCACGCACGCACGCACGCACGCACGCACGCACACTCACACGCACGCACGCACGCACGCACGCACGCACGCACGCACGCACGCACACACACACACACACACACACACACACACACACACACACACAAGCGCGCGTGCACGAACCTACTTAACCCCATACATGCACGCGCGAATACTCCACATCATGCTACATACACGATGGGGGAGAGAGAGAGAGAGAGAGAGAGAGAGAGAGAGAGAGAGAGAGAGAGAGAGAGAGAGAGAGAGAGAGAGAGAAAACCGCACAATCTCTCTATTGTAATGTTTGTCACATAAACACACAGAATAACTAGACTGCTTTGAAATATATTGTGAGTACCCTACACAACTCCTTCGTTCATCATAGACCCTAAATGAGAAGAAAATGAATAGGCAAGGATCAAATGCACCAACGAACGAATACAACCGCCAGTTTGGCAGTCCTGAAACAAGACGCCAAGAACAGAGAATCAAAAGCACCAGAAAAATAAATCCTACAATATCACTTGATATCGCTGCAAGCATATGATTTTTTTTTCATCAGAACAACATTCGACCAAAAAAAAAAAAAAAGGTTAAAGAACACAAGTGTTAGATAGTGTATTGAAGAAGAAGGTGATGGAACATATAGGCTGCATGCCAAAGATGACGGAAGTGCGAACAAAAACAACAGCAAAAAAAAAAACAACAACATACAAGTAACAATTTTTAAAAAGTGAAGAAAAAAAAGCTGAAAGAAAAAGATTAAAAAGAAAGAAAGATCAAAATACAAAAGCTTAGGATGAGACTTAATGCCCCTGGGAGAGAAACAACAGACACAAGAGAGAGAGAGAGAGAGAGAGAGAGAGAGAGAGAGAGAGAGAGAGAGAGAGAGAGAGAGAGAGAGAGAGAGAGCGATTGATTGATTGATTGATTGATCTTTAATACGCAAGGATGAAGATTTTAGGCCAAATCCTAGTCTTACAATCTGTCCTTGTCATGCATACATTATTTTAACACATATCATTCATACTGACACATATAATTCATACTGACAATTCAACATTGTAATCTAATTCTACAATGAAAGCAAACTATTCATAAAAGTACATATGAGATGGGGGATGACAAATCAAAAGGAAACTTACAAACAACCAAAACTACAGAGAGAGTCAGAGGAGGGTGGGGAAGAGAGAATGGTAGGCAGGGTGAGCAGAAAAGGGGCAGTAGACAGAGTGGGAGTGGGGATGAGCGATTTTAACGGAGTAGGCTATATGTTTAGACGATGCATTCAAGGTATGGTTCACAGAAAACTTTGCAAACGGGCGCTAATCAATTTAATCGAAGAGAGAGAGAGAGCGAGAGAGAGAGAGAGAGAGAGAGAGAGAGAGAGAGAGAGAGAGAGAGAGAGAGAGAAAGAGTGTGTGTGTGTGTGTGTGTATGTGTGTGTGTGTGTGTGGTGTGTGTGTGTGTGTGGTGTGTGTGTGTGTGTGTGTGTGTGTGTGTGTGTGTGAGTGAGAGGGAGAGACAGAGAGAGTGAGAGAGAGACAGAGACAGAGACAGACAGACAGAGACAGAAAGACAGAGACAGAGAGGTCTGTCACATCCATGCAAACAGATCATCCTGGCCTTCAGGGTCTAAAGGGCAGAATGGTCAGACCATGTGCAGTCCAAATCCGCCCCACGCGACAGAAATAGTAACCCCTCCTGATGGCTGAGTGAGGCAGAGGGAATTTTCACCAGAGAGTTGACCGTTTACTCTGGGGTAATTGTCCCTTTAAGTGCCGGATCCAAAGGATCAGCAGGTTGGCTGGACAGACGTCCTGACTGCCAGGTGACTGCCATCTGACTGGTCGTCACGGCATGTCTGTCAGCACGGAGAAAAACGTCGCCTTCTCATCTCTTCTTCAAGTCTCGCAGAGCATGCTGGGTACTGTGGTGTTTGTCTTCTCCATAAAACGTTGACATGGATGACAGACATTTCACTTGTGCATTATCTCCCCTGACGTTGACTAGGCATACCAATAGTTAGCAGACATTTCACTTGTGCATTATGTCCCTGACCGTGCGTAGACATGCCAAGAGTTAGGAGACACTTTACTGTGCCCATGTGCCCTCAGTTTGAATAGACATGCCAAGAGTTTGGAGACACTTCACTGTGCCTATGTGCCTTTAGTTTGAATAGACATGCCAAGAGTTAGGAGACACTTCACTGTGCCTATGTGCCCTCAGTTTGAATAGACATGCCCAAAAGTTAGGAGACAGACACTCCACTGTGCCTATGTGCCGTCAGTTTGAATAGACATGCCAAGAGTTAGGAGACAGACACTTCACTGTGCCTATGTGCCGTCAGTTTGAATAGACATGCCAAGAGTTAGGAGACACCTCACTGTGCCTATGTGCCTCAGTTTGAATAGACATGCCAAGAGTTAGGAGACACTTCACTGTGCCTATGTGCCCTCAGTTTGAATAGACATGCCAAGAGTTAGGAGACACTTCACTGTGCCTATGTGCCCTCAGTTTGAATATACATGCCATGAGTTAGGAGACATACACTTCACTGTGCCTATGTGCCCTCAGTTTGAATAGACATGCCAAGAGTTAGGAGACACTTCACTGTGCCTATGTGCCCTCAGTTTGAATAGACATGCCAAGAGTTAGGAGACATACACTTCACTGTGCCCATGTGCCCTCAGTTTGAATAGACATGCCAAGAGTTAGGAGACACTTCACTGTGCCTATGTGCCCTCAGTTTGAATAGACATGCCAAGAGTACTCTGACAGCGGCAAGTCTGCACAAAAATTTGCCTGGGGGGAAGGGGGCGGGGGGCAGGAGAGTCTTACCCCGCAAATCAATACGTTTCTCATTCACTGTATAAAAAGCATGTAGAAAGTCACATCACAATTCGTATTTTTAGTTATGCTAAGTTAAGTCATTTGACTGACACTGGTTTTACTGTTTTTGCATATGGTACTTGTCAGAAAACAAATGACTTATAAATCTTGACGTTTAAAATCAAAAATAGACGTTGTGGCCGACTTCGTCAAGGCCTTTCAAATGTTAATAAACCACACTCCTCTTCAGAAATCTCAAGGCAACCTACATCAAATGATACATTATACCCCATGTCATTTTTAGCTAACAGGAAGCATATGGTAGCAATACATGTACCTGTGTGTTTATATCTGCCTGTCAACTACAGCATACATCAAGGTTACACTGTTGGGGCGTTGTTAATAGATGTGACTATATCAATGGTTTATCTTTAAATCTTTGTGGATGGTTTACATATGACTTGACCCTTAAAGAGCACTGCATTAGAAGAAATCTTGGTTTCCCTTACACGACATCCACCACCGAAGCTGGTGGTAGTGTTACTAGAACCAAAATTTATGTCAAATCAACACACAGAACAAGTTAACGCTTATTTGATGCATTATACAAGATAGACAATTGCATGTATAGAAATATCCTTTTTTCCAGACGTCTCAAGTAACTCGCATACAAGGGCGACAAATAGTTTTCCCAGACGGCCATCAGAAGGAAAGAGGTTACTGAATTAATCGATTAGCTATCAATGCAGTCCCTTTTATTTAGCAGCAAATAATACAGACAGAAATACCAAAACGTTCTCTGTAGCCCCCCTCCCGCTCCGCCCCCTCCCCCCTCCCCTCCCCGTCCCCACCCTCAGAACGCACAGGGTCCAAAAAGTCAGTGGCTGAAAACAAGGAAGTTACTGGTGCCGTCATAGATGGTGATATGTCTTTGTTTGAATATGTGCTTTTTCGTCTAAAAACTTAGAAATTATAACAAATAATAGTTTACTTGAATTTCCACTTTCCAGAAAAAAGGGCATCAAATCCTGCACCAGTTACGCCTCAACCATTGGAAGATGTCAAATCCTGCGCCAGTTACGTTTCAACCATTGAAAAGCATCAAATGCTACGCCAATTACGCCTCAACCATTGGAAGGCATCAAATTCTGTGCCAGTGACGACTCAACCATTGGGAAATGAGCCTGAAAAGACACACTGTCAAATCAGTCAAGTTTTTCAGTGCCCTGTGATGAATCCTTCAAACCTGTGGGTTTACACGATGACAAGTCTTTCAGTGCGGAGTGATGACTCCTTCAAACCAATGGGTTTACACGGTGACAAGTCTTTCAGTGCGGAGTGATGAATCCTTCAAACCAATGGGTTTACACGGTGACAAGTCTTTCAGTGCGGAGTGATGAATCCTTCAAACCAATGGGTTTACACGGTGACAAGTCTTTCAGTGCGGAGTGATGAATCCTTCAAACCAATGGGTTTACACGGTGACAAGTCTTTCAGTGCGGAGTGATGAATCCTTCAAACCAATGGGTTTACACGGTGACAAGTCTTTCAGTGCGGAGTGATGACTCCTTCAAACCAATGGGTTTACACGGTGACAAGTCTTTCAGTGCGGAGTGATGAATCCTTCAAACCAATGGGTTTACACGGTGACAAGTCTTTCAGTGCGGAGTGATGAATCCTTCAAACCAATGGGTTTACACGGTGACAAGTC
>CM031619.1:67141628-67149128 GCA_018398815.1 Conus ventricosus
TCAGCACGTTGCGAAGGAGGAAGGCTGACAGTGAGAGTGGTGTGAACGTGTTCAGCACGTTGTGAAGGATGAAGGCTGACAGTGAGAGTGGCGTGAACGTGTTCAGCACGTTGTGAAGGATGAAGGCTGACAGTGAGAGTGGCGTGTGGGGAACTGACCTCAGCACCCCGGCGTCCAGCATGTTGCGGATGGAGGCCCACTCCGAGCACTCCACGTCCAGCTTCAGCACGTCAATCGTTCTCTAGGACAGGCAAAGTTCAAGGACGCCAGAGCCAATGCCCATACAGACACAAGCACAGAGACGTTAAATACATCTCTTGACTGTGTTTACGGCGTAAAGGATAACTGCGAAAAAAAAATTCTTAATCAATATTAATGAATAGCAACATGGTGAATTTGATCACAGGATCACACAAGGAAAAAGAAATGAAAAAAGGGGGTAGAAAAGGTAATCCAAGGAAATGATCAACCAAACGTTTCAGGCCTTAAACCCTTTTTCAATGGTAAAGAACTATGAGAACATAGCAATTTAAAACATAGAAAGGTGAACATAAATCATGGTGATACCAAACTCCAGCAAGTGGCTGCAGGCCGAGTAGAAATCAGATGTGTTAGGAAAGAGGAAAAAAAGGAAAGAAAAGTTGAAAAGAGAGAGAGAGAGAGAGAGAGGAGAGAGAGAGAGAGAGAGAGAGAAGGAAGGGGACGTGGGAGAGAGAGAGAGAGAGAGAGAGAGAGAGAGAGGAGAGAGAGGAGAGAGAGAGAGAGAGAGAGAGAGAGAGAGAGGAGAGAGAGGATAGAGAGAGAAGGGGGGGGCGTGGGAAGAGAGAGAGAGAGAGAGAGAGAGAGAGAGAGAGAGAGAGAGAGAGAGAGAGAGGAGAGAGAAGAGAGAGAGAGAGAGAGCCAGGGGAGGAGGAAATAAATAATTCTTTGATGTTAAGTCCTGTTGGTGTGGTGGTGCCAAGTCGTTTGATCAGCCAGGATTCCATGAATTTTCGATAGGTCATGCTGACTTTATTCTGCCAGACAGCAGCAACTTTGGCGTGAGAGTCTGTGTGCATGGGACTGTTAAAACGCACTCCAGTGGGGTTGTTGTACTGGAGTTTCATGGATCTAAGATGTTCAATGAAACGGTCGTTGAGTGAGCGATAGGTTTCTCCAATGTACGGTTTGTTGCAAAGTGTGCAGGTTGTGATGTAGACCAAACTGGATGACTGGCAAGTGAGAGACGTTGTTGTGAATTTTCCGAGTGAGCCTGTGACAGCCAACGTTTTTTATTGCTATGTTGTCATAGTTCTTTACCATTGAAAAAGGGTTTAAGGCCCGAAACGTTTGGTTGATCTTTTCCTTGGATTACCTTTTCCACCCTGTTTTTTTTTCATTTATCTTTTAAACAAAATTCCATGAAAATTAAACTGGAAAGTTAAGATCCAACGCATAAACAAAAATCAACACACACACACACACACACAACACACCACACACACACACACACACACGCACGCACGCACGCACGCACACGCACACACACACACACACACACACACACACACACACACACACACACACACACACTCACTCACTCACTCACACACGCACACGTATTCTCTCTTCCTTTTCTTTCGATCAAGAGAAGAAAACTCTCATCATACGTCCTGCTCTGACGCTGAACGGACGCTATTTCACCGGAAGAAGACCTCAGTGATCGAAACGTAGCACACCAAAGCTACATCCGGCTTATTCTGTCAGTTCTTACGTCACCAGTCCCTATAGAGACATCATTAACATGGTCTGTTGAGGCACCTCACCAAAGGAGACACTGCGCTACTGCTAAGCCACTTTGGCGGTGTTCAGTGACGCCGATTCTGACCCGACACACTGGCTGCACTACGCACCAAGTCCAAGACCAACGACAGTAATTACTTGGTAGCGAATCCAGCGTGAATCCCTCCCAATGCCCCTTTCCTTCCCATACCTCTCAATTCTCCCTCTTATCCCCCCCCCTCCCCCTATCTTCTCTCAGTCTCGCGGACACAGCCATCCATTTATCCAACAGTTCTCACACACTTGAGGGCTTTCACCCATTTTCACCTCGGGCAAGGGTTTGGCAAGGAGGAATATAATTAAAAAAAAAAAATTTTGAGATCAGTCAAAGAGGAGTTATGGTAGTCTCGGATGTTCAGACAGTTGGATTCAGTACAATGATGAGGAGAATGAAACTGTGCCTTATGATGCACCAGAAACCCAGTCTGGAAGGACAGAACATAACAGCCTCCCCTCTGACCCATGCGGTCTCTGAATGCTTTGAACAAGGTCGGGTTTGGAAGTAACGTACGTGACCTTACCCTGACCAACCAATTAACAGATTCTATTACAATGGCGGAAAATGAGTTTGATATGATTAGTACAATGCGGTGTGAACTAAAGATTTTATAATGCAGATCAGACAGGCGATGGCAAACAGTACAAAGCAAAGCAATGTAATACCAAGCTGGACAAATAAACATAAAGTTCAACAGAACACAATGCAAATACAATACAACACAACACAATCCAATACAAAGCAACGCAGGATGCAATAGTGGATACCAATGGAACGCCGTTGAATGCAATACAAAGCAACGCAGGATGCAATAGTGGATACCAATGGAACGCTGTTGAAGGCAATACAGAGCATTGCAATAATAATACCCAAATCCAATAGAACACAAAGGAGTGCAAAGTAGCTCAGTGCAAAAGGGTGCAAATCAACACATTGAACTGAAATGCGTTACATAATATACAACAAACACTGTACAGTATGTGAACTGAAATGCGTTACATGATATAAAAACAAACACTGTACAGTATGTGAACTGAAATGCGTTACATAATATACCACAAACACTGTACAGTATGTGAACTGAAATGCGTTACATAATATACAACAAACACTGTACAGTATGTGAACTGAAATGCGTTACTTAATATACAACAAACACTGTACAGTATGTGAACTGAAATGCGTTACATAATACACAATACAATAAAACATTGTACAGTATAATACGATGCAAAGTCAAGCCATGCTGTATGATAACAGTACAGCACAGTGTGATAGAAAAAGCAAGCCAGTGTAACAGAATACAATCACAACATGTAAAGAGAGATAACCAAGCAGACCACCATATTCTTCCTAACACGTGTTGTCATAGGGTTATGGCCCTTTGACAACATGTGTTGTCAGACAGTTGCGGCCCTTTAAACGACACGTATTTTCAGACAGTTGCGGTCCTTTAAGATACGTGTCGTCACAAAATTGCGGCCCTTTAAGACACGTGTTGTCATAGAGTTACGGTCCTTTGACAACACGTACAGTCAGAAAATTGCGGCTCTTCGACAATACGAGTTGTCAGAAAGTTGTGGCCCATTAAGACACGTGTTGTCAGAAAAATGTGGCCCATTAAGACACGTGTTGTCAGAAAGTACGGTCCTTTGACGACACGTGTTGTCAGAAAGTTGTTGCCCATTAAGACACGTGTTGTCAGAAAGTTGTGGCCCATTAAGACACGTGTTGTCAGAATGTTGTGGCCCCTTAAGACACGAGTTGTCAGAAAGTTGTGGCCCATTAAGACACGTGTTGTCAGAAAGTTGTGGCCCATTAAGACACGTGTTGTCAGAAAGTTGTGGCCCATTAAGACACGTGTTGTCAGAAAGTTGTGGCCCTTTAAGACACGTGTTGTCAGAAAGTTGTGGCCCATTAAGACACGTGTTGTCAGAAAGTTGTGGCCCATTAAGACACGTGTTGTCAGAAAGGTGTGGCCCATTAAGACACGTGTTGTCAGAAAGTTGTGGCCCATTAAGAGACGAGTTGTCAGAAAGTTGTGGCCCATTACGAGACGTGCTGTCAGAAAGTTGTGGCCCATTAAGACACGTGTTGTCAGAAAGTTGTGGTCAATTAAGACACGTGTTGTCAGAAAGTTGTGGCCCATTAAGACACGAGTTGTCAGAAAGTTGTGGCCCATTAAGACACGTGTTGTCAGAAAGTTGTGGCCCATTAAGACACGAGTTGTCAGAAAGTTGTGGCCCATTAAGACACGTGTTGTCAGAACGTTGTGGCCCATTAAGACACGTGTTGTCAGAAAGTTGTGGCCCATTAAGACACGTGTTGTCAGAAAGTTGTGGCCCATTAAGACACGTGTTGTTTTAGAAAGTTGTGGCCCATTAAGACACGTGTTGTCAGAAAGTTGTGGCCCATTAAGACACGTGTTGTCAGAAAGTTGTGGCCCATTAAGACACGTGTTGTCAGAAAGTTGTGGCCCATTAAGACACGTGTTGTCAGAAAGTTGTGGCCCATTAAGACACGTGTTGTCAGAAAGTTGTGGCCCATTAAGACACGTGTTGTCAGAAAGTTGTGGCCCATTAAGACACGTGTTGTCAGAAAGTTGTGGCCATTAAGACACGTGTTGTCAGAAAGTTGTGGCCCATTAAGACACGTGTTGTCAGAAAGTTGTGGCCCATTAAGACACGAGTTGTCAGAAAGTTGTGGCCCATTAAGACACGTGTTGTCAGAAAGTACGGTCCTTTGACGACACGTGTTGTCAAAACGTTGCGGCCCTTTGCAGGTGAACAGCCATGGGAACACAGGAGCAAACTGGATGATTTCTTTTTCTTTTCTTTTTTTCAAACGCTGAAGCCACAGTACATTTTCACAACACTCCAACTAAAAGAGTGACAAAGCTGACGGTGTGTCACCGTGGAGCAGGCAGCCAGAGACACACGGATGTCTGTGGAGGATTGCCCACGACAATGTGACCTCTGAAACAACACTGATGTCTGAAGTGGAATGTCCACGCCAATGTGACCTCTGAAACAACACTGATGTCTGAAGTAGAATGCCCACACAATGTGACCTCTGAAGCAACACTGATGTCTGAAGTGGAATGCCCACACAATGTGACCTCTGAAACAACACTGATGTCTGAAGTGGAATGCCCACACAATGTGACCTCTGAAACAACACTGATGTCTGTGGAGGATTACCCACACCAATGTGACCTCTGAAACAACACTGATGTCTGAAGTGGAATGCCCACACAATGTGACCTCTGAAACAACACTGATGCCTGAAGTGGAATGCCCACACAATGTGACCTCTGAAACAACACTGATGTCTGTGGAGGATTACCCACACCAATGTGACCTCTGAAACAACACTGATGTCTGAAGTGGAATGCCCACACAATGTGACCTCTGAAACAACACTGATGCCTGAAGCGGAATGCCCACACAATGTGACCTCTGAAACAACACTGATGTCTGTGGAGGATTGCCCACACGATGTGGCCTCTGAAATAACACTGGAAAGTGGTTCTTTCCTGTTCACTGCGTTCTGAATCCAAGTTGAGAACAACACCCCTCCCCCTCCCTTTCCCATTTCGCTAAAAAAAAAGTCTGACCCTGTAAACAACCGCCCCCATATCCATATGAGGCAGAAGAGGTTGGAACACCCCAGGATTCAGCCTTGAATCAGACACGCGCGGAACCGCTGGCAGTGAGTTGTTTGAAAACGAGGCAACACACGTCAGCAGCGCGAATGGCTTTTGCATGCTTATTTTTTCTTTATCTGCTTAGAGTACGGTACAAAGACGTTAGAATACATGATGATACAATACCCTACAATACATGTTGACGCAGTGAGTACAATTCAAACAAGACAGTGCCATACACAGCAGCACAGAACAATACCAAGCCACCAATCCACGACAGTGCAATGTATGGCAGGACAATGCATGCACAACGAGGCCGTACAATACAAACATTGCAAGTACAACACAACACATTGCAAGAAAAACGACACATTGCAAGTACAAAGCAACACATTAGCAAGAAAACCGCAACACATTGCAAGTACAAATGCAACACATGCAAGTACAATGCAACACATTGCAAGTACAATACAGCACATTGTAAGTACAATGCAACACATTGCAAGAAAAACACAACAACATTGCAATAAAAACGCAACACATTGCAAGAAAAACGCAGCACATTGCAAGTACAATGCAACACATTGCAAGTACAATGCAACACATTGCAAGTAAAATACAGCACATTGCAAGTACAACGCAACACATTGCAAGAAAAACGCAACACATTTGCAAGTACAAAGCAACACATGCAAGAAAAACCGCAACACATTGCAAGTACAATGCAACACATTGCAAGTACAATGCAACACATTGCAAGTACAATACAGCACATTGTAAGTACAATGCAACACATTGCAAGAAAAACACAACACATTGCAATAAAAACGCAACACATTGCAAGAAAAACGCAGCACATTGCAGTACACATGCAACACATTGCAAGTACAATGCAACACATTGCAAGTAAAATACAGCACATTGCAAGTACAACGCAACACATTGCAAGTACAATGCAACACATTGCAAGTACAACACAACACATTGCAAATACAACGCAACACATTGCAAGAACAACACAACACATTGCAAAACAACACAACACATTACAAGTACACGCAACACATCGCAAGAACAACACAGCACATGCAAGTACAACGCACACATTGCAAGTACAATACAAACACATTGCAGTACAATACTACACATTGCAAGTACAATACTACACATTGCAAGTACAATACAACACATTGCAAGTACGATACAACACATTGCAAGTACAACGCAACACATTGCAAGTACAACGCAAACACATTAAAAGTACAACGCAACATAGTGGACACCAACTGCAAAGCAAGGCAACACCAGGAAAGTGAAATGCAGGAACCTGTAATACAGCACCATGCAATAAAGGCTCTGGAATTTGACTCATTGCAGGACAGCTCATGGCGATAGAATGTGGCACAAAACATGGCTAAGCAACATCAAAGAAAACCGTGCAACGCAATGCAATGCAATGCAATGCAATGCAATGCAATGCAATGCAACGCAACGCAACACAACACAAGACAACACAAGACAGCACAACACAAGACAACACAAGACAACACAACACAACACAACACAACACAATACAAAGCGAGACATAAGCGGCAGTAGAATCCTCCCTATAAGACTGAAAAACAAGTAAGTAATCACGTCTCACGTGAATGTTCTTGTGAGGAATGAACAGAAAATGAAATTTTAAAAGAAAATTAAAAGGAGAGAGGAGAGAGAGAGGAAGAGAGAGAGAGAGAGAGAGGAGGAGAGAGAGAGAGAGAGAGAGAGATTGATTGATTGATGATTGATTGATTGATCTTTTATACCCAAGGATGAAGATTTTAGGCCAAAGCCTAGTCTTACAATCTGTCCTTCTCATGCATACATTATTTCAGCACATATCATTCATACAGACAATTCAACATACCAACATGATAATCTAATTCTACAATGATAAGCAAACTGCTCATAAAAGCACTAATGAGATGGGGGATGGTTAAAACAAAAGGAAACTTACAAGCAAAACAAACAAACAAAACTACAGAGAGAGAGAGGG
>CM031619.1:67154128-67211628 GCA_018398815.1 Conus ventricosus
CCCTCGTGCACGCACTGCGCCTTTCGTCTGCTAAAGGGAAACAACTCAGTGGCAATAGTTGAACTATACACTGCCTGTGAATGACGTGTCCCTGGTGAACGCACCACTTTAAGTTCAGCAATCGGATACAGCAGCGCATTGAGTATGGATCCAGTGGACCGCCTCTGAACCTTGGCATAGCAATCCGAAGAAGGAAGGACGGGATGGGGCAGTACCCCCAGACTCCTATCTGGGCGTGGCCACAGGACCCGGCCTCAGTTGGAACACCCCCCTTTCCCCCCCCCCCCCCCCCACCACACACACACACCACCTCTGCTTGTGGGTCCCGCAACATCTGAACAGGGATAAAACACGATGAAAACTTATAGTAAAGTCTAGTAACATGTGTATGCGTGTATGTGCGCACGCGTGTGGGTGTGGATGTGTACATGCACACATGTGCATATGTGCGTGTGCGTAGGAGCGAGTGCTGTACACGCGCACGTGTGTGTGTGTGTGTGTGTTGTGTGTGTGGTGTGTGTGTGTGTGTGTTGTGGTGTGTGTGTGTGTGTGTGTGTGTGTGTGTGTGTGTGTGTGGTGTGTGTGTGTGTGTTTGTGTGTGTGTGTGTGTGTGTGTGTGTGCGTGCGTGCGTGCGTGCGTGCGTGCGTGCGTGCGTGCGTGCGTGCGTGTGTGTGTGTGTGTGTGTGTGTGTGGTGTGTGGTGTGTGTGTGTGTGTGTGTGTGCTTGCTGACTCCATAGTCAAGGAGTAGTTCCATGAGAAGTGAGAACTGAACTTTGTTGTATGCGTACTTCCAGCTCTGTTGTAATAGCCGGTGTTTGTTTGTTTGTTGTTTGTTTGTTTGTGTGTTTGTTTCTTTCTTTGGAATCCTTCGTGTACCTCATAGGCAAACGCGCCGCATTTTCCCATGTATTTTTACCTGTCCTGTAGCCTCCTTGATTTGATGGAGATTTGTTGACTTCAGATCTCTTGCTAGTGTTTTGCTATGATTCGTTCCATGAGCTTCTGCTATATTTCGCATAGTGAGTATGCGGTAGCCATTCTGCCGAGAGATCTTTTCCTGCTTTGGTAAAGCGTTAGGTACTGTGTGTCCAGTCTTCTGGGACATAGCTTTATCCAAACTCCCTGTAGAGACTGAAGAGTTGGGCTCTCTCCTCTTCTGAGAGCTGTTTGATATCTGCATACCGTACTTGTCTGGACCGGAGCACTATTCTTAGTGCATCTAGCTTTGCGTCATCCACATCAGATGCTGTAATTTCATAACCAATGCCAGTCTGAGCTAGGTTGGTTTAACTTGGTCAACTATTTCACACAAATATATAACTTGGTCAAATATTTCACACACACACACACACACACACACACACAACACACACACACACACACACACACGCACGCACGCACGCACGACACGCACGCACGCATGCACGCACGCACGCACGCACACGAATACTTTTTTTATTTCAAAAATTCACTAGGTAAGAAGGAGTGACTCCTTATCATGTAGGAACTGTGACCAAACCACTGGGCGAAAACTCGGGAACTCAAAGTAACCGAAGACAAGGCGAGCGAGTTTAGTTGGACAGCGATAGTGTTCCTAAGAAACACCGTTGGAGAGGCGGAGTATAGCAATGTGTGAACTGTTCGGGGAAGTGCGTAACGAAGATCACAGGGTCCGCATTATTCGAAGAACGTTGCAGTCAGTTTTGTTTTCTTCTGCGTGGATGTTTTGTCACAAACATACCTTGGATCAAACGAGAAGACGTCGCAGCCGATCTGCCCATAGTAGTCATCAAAGCTGAAGTCATAGTTGATTCTGGAATAAGAGAACACACACACACACACACACACACACATACACACACACACACACACACACACACACACACACACACACACACACACACACACACACACACACACACTAATTTTGATCTTACATTGTTTCATGTCGGTTGACATTTTAATGAAAGGACAAACGATCACCTGTTTGTTACAGAATTAAAGCTATGTTGTACTGACATTTAAACGAAAGAACTAACGAACACCTGTTTCTTACATAATTAGAGCGATGTTGTACGACATTAAAGTTTCAAGATAAAGCTTAAACACGATTTTAGAATTAAATTCTGAATTAACAGCCACAGACAGCAGAACATTGGTAATGTCATTATTATCATGTCAGTAATAATAGAATTATCTCTGTCGCTGTCTGTCCTGTCTGTCTTCTGTCTGTCTGTCTGTCTCTCTCTCTCTCTCTCTCTCTTCTCAATCTCTCTCTCTCCATCTCTCTCTCTCTCTAATGTCAACCTTCTCTCTATCACATTATTTTGTCGCATGGTCATGTGATGACATGGAAGGTGTGTAGTTTATTTGAATTTTGTTATATTGTCATAGACCGACCAACCACACGTACCCCTTATGGCAAGGTGATAGTATATTTGGATTTGTTATTTGTCTCAGACCGACCAAACACCTGTGTCCTTATGGCCTTCAATCTATTACAAAGAAAAAAATGAAGCAACGATAAACACATTCTGGTATTGTTATTTTAGAATAATTGAAATGTTTTGTGCCCAACGCTTTTATAAATACTGCTAATTGTTGACAACGATTCGTGACAAACCAATCTTCCTGGGCTGTAACTGCCCATTTGGTAGTCTGAATTAAAATAAAACACAAAAAACAAGAAACGTGAACTCTCTCTCTCTCTCTGTCTCTCTCTCTCTCTCTCTCCTCTCTCTCTCTCTCTCTCTCTCCTCTCTCTCTCTCTCTCTCTCCTCTCTCCTCTCTCGCTGTAATGTCAACCTTTTCTCCATCACATCATCATATCGCCGCATGGTCTATAATAAAATATTTGAAAGCAATTTACAAACATCACACACACACACACACACACACACACACACACACACACACACACACACACACACACACACACACACACACACACACACACACACACTTCCTCTCCTCTATCTACAGTCCTTTGATGGGGAATGTTTTGTGTGAAGAACGAGCTCTTTGTTACCCAAAGAGTAGACCAAGCAGGGGCTTTCACTTCAAACGGCTTGTCCCCGCAGGAGTGCCTGCGTCCCTCCTGGCTGTTTTGGATCAGCAGAGGTTGCCTGCAGTTAACTGAGGTGTTCGTGCAACAGGCGTCTGCACACAACACCGCCACCCCGCCACATTATTTCAGCCTGTCCTAATAATAATAATAATAATGAATACTTATATAGCGCCTATTCTCGCTAGAGACCAAGCTCTAAGCGCTTTAACAATCAACACTCGTTTTACACAACGGGCTGCCTACCTGGGTAGTGCCGACTGAAGAGCTGCCAGCCGGCGCTTCATTCAGTCGTTTCCCGTGTCATCCAGTCAGTATCGTTCAATATCGTTCACGATCATTTTCTTTACTTCCTTCATCTTCCATTTCTCACGCAGGGTGCATGCTATGTGTAACTGTGTCATCCATACCAACGGCCAAACTGGCCTACTCTTCGAAAGTTGGTGATGGGATTTTACGTGTGTGCAAGATGTTATGTGTGAGTTCACACATGGAACCTCGGTTTATAGTCTCATTCGAAGGACTGTATGGGAAATGGAGTCAGAACAAATGTTAATTCCGAGGGAACCCCCACCCCCACCCCCACCCCTGTACCGAAACGCCCCGGCGGAGGCTCGAACCCGCAACCCCAGGATCACCAAGATTACGAGTCCGGCGCTCTACCAACTGAGCTATTCACCGGCTGAAAACATTCCGTCACTGAACGCGTTAACGAGGTGAAGAAATCAGCACGTCTAACAACTAAAAAGTAAATGCCTTTTGATTCCCCGGTAGAACATGATATCCACCAAGACTGACAGAGACCAGGGAGTTCTCTCCTTCTTATATTATGGGACATGATATCCACCAAGACTGACAGAGACCAGAGAGCTCTCTCTTCGTTCTGGATGGGACAGGATGTCCACCAAGACTGACAGAGACCAGAGAGCTCTCTCTTCGTTCTGGATAGAGCGCGCCCTTCGGAAGCAAGCATTCCATCGCATCTGTCCAGGCACTGACACGGAAATAGCGGACAACGAAGAGGGGCCAGCCCAGAAACAGCTAGAGTACAGACACTGAGGAACAGTTGAAGAAGAAGGGAGGCAACTAAAAGAGGCAGAAAGGGCAGCCCAGTACACTGGAGAGTTGTCGTTCATGGTCTATACTCCTACTCTCCCAAAGCCTGGAAAGGAAGGCACCTCATCTGTGACTCTGGGCAGCACATCGCTAGCCCCTGGACTGTAGACGTTATTCCAGGTAGATGTAGCTATGCGCATTTCCGACTGACAACAATTCGTTAAACCTCTCACTGCTAAATCTGAGTTAAAAGATTCAGCGTTCATCCCATTTCAAATGTCGTCCTTGAAATCATATTACAGTGTCAAAAAGAACAACCAAAACATTTTGACATGGAAGGTGATCGTTCATTAGGATTTTGTAATATTGCCATAGACCGAGCAAACACTTGTTTTCCTTATGGCCAGGTGATAGTTCATTGGATTTTGTTATATTGTTATAGACCGACCAAACACATGTATCCCTCATGGCAAGGTGATAGTATATTTGGATTTTGTTATTTGTCTTAGGCCGACCAAACACATGTATCTATTATGGCCTGCAATCGATCACAAAGAAAAAAAATGAAGCAACGCTAAACACATTGTGGTATTGTTATTTTAGAATAGCTGAAATGTTTTCTGCCAGCGCTTTTATAAATACTGCTAATTGTTGACAACGATTCGTGGACAAAACCAATATTCCCCCCCCCTCTCTCTCTCTCTCTCTCTCTCTCTCTCTCTCTCTCTCTCTCTCTCTCTCTCTCTCTCTCTCTCTCTCTCTCTCTCCACTTGCATGCGTGTAACAGAAATGTTTGTTATTTTGCTTTCTATTCAGCTCCGTGGAGCATTTATTGAGGATATCTGTCCATGTCACTTTGTGACTCTGACCTGTTCGTTCGTTTCTTTCGTTCTTGGTTTGCTTGCTTGGTTGCTTGTCTTCATCTGAGCTGTTCGTTTCTTTCGTTCTTGGTTTGCATGCTTGGTTGCTTGTCTTCATCAGCTATGTCACTGTGAAATGACTGCTGGGTGTGACTGTGAAATGACTGCTGTGTTTGACTGTGAAATGACTGCTGGGTGTGACTGTGAAATGACTGCTGCTTGCGACTTTGCTGCGTGTGACTGTGAAGTGACTGCTGCGTGTGACTGTGAAATGACTGCTGCATGTGACTGTGAAATGACTGCTGTGACTGAAACGACTGCTGCGTGTGACTGTGAAGTGACTGCTGCATGTGACTGTGAAGTGACTGCTGCATGTGACTGTGAAGTGACTGCGAAATGACTGCTGCATGTGACTGTAAAATGACTTCTGCATGTGACTGTGAAGTGACTGCTGCATGTGACTATGAAGTGACTGCTGCATGTGACTGTGAAATGATTGCTACATGTGACTGTGAAATGACTGCTTCATGTGTCTGTGATATGACTGCTGCATGTGACTGTGAAATGACTGTGAAATGACGGCTGCATGTGACTGTGAAATGACTGCTGCGTGCAACTGTGAAATGACTGCTGCGTGTAACTGTGAAATGACTGCTGCATGTGACTGTGAAATGACTGCTGTATGTGACTGTGAAATGACTGCTGTATGTGACTGCGAAGTGACCGCTGCATGTGACTGTGAAGTGACTGCTGCATGTGACTGTGAAATGACTGCTGCATGTGACTGTGTAGTGACTGCTGCATGTGACTGTGAAGTGACTGCTGCATGTGACTGTGGAGTGACTGTGAAGTGACTGCTGCATGTGACTGTGAAGTGACTGCTGCATGTGACTGTGAAGTGACTGCTGCATGTCCTACTTCTCCAGTTTTTTGCCGGGGGCCTTCTGTTTGGTGACGTCCCTCAGGAAGGGGGCTGAGCCGGCCAGGGGGTCGGGGGCCCGGAAACTGAGCTTTGCCATGGGAGACACCGTCACCGTGTGTCCTGCAACCAACGGCAGCGTTCACAGCATGCTACAGCCGAACCAAGTCTCTCTCTCTCTCTCTCTCTCTCTCCTCTCTCTCTCTCCTCTCTCTTCTCTCTCTCTCTCTCTCACTCACTCACTCTCTCTCCCTCTCCTCCTCTCTCTCCTCTCTCTCTCTCCTCTCTCTCTCTCTCTCTCTCTGGGGGGGGGGGGGGGGGGCGAACCGCGGCTTGAAGCGTGCGGATCGCTGTTGACACTCTCCTTGTTTTTGTCAACGTTGGAGGAGAAACGTGGAGCAGGACCCTGTACTTCAGTCATCAAGTACTGAAGACACCATGCCTTCAGCTCCCCTCGTCTTCAGGGCATCCTGTGACTCCTTTTTGCCAATTTACGTCAACTTCATGTTGAAAAGGGCCACAGAGAAAACAGCAAAACGAGTCGCCATGCTGACACCGCGAACCAGAGCTGCCGGTGTAACCCTAGGCTTGCTCCTCACGCTGATGTTCTGGGGCAGTTTGCTTCTTCGCTGCGGGGACGTCGAGCGGAACCCTGGATCCACCGGCGTGCGGCAGTCGAGGATGAGCAGCCAGAGTGCCACGACAGGACGGAGGACCAGCACGGACAGGCCTGGGGCTTCTCTGGACGCCGGGCAGACGACTCTGTTTTTCTACCCAGCAACCCACCATAGCAGACGTCATGAACTAGCTGGACTGTAGGTTTACTGAAAAGGAAGATAGCTTAAAGGGCCTTCGCGATCAGTTTGCTGCTATGCATTGTGGGTTTGACGATCTGCGGGAGAAGGTGGGTAATTTGAGGAAAGAAAACTTGGAGTTGGCAGAGAAAAACTGAGCTTTTGGCTAAAGTTGGGCAATTAGAAAGAAAAACAGATGATTTAAAATGTCGGTCCAACCGCAAAAATCATTTTTTATGGTATCTCCAGACACCAAACTGAGACTAATGAACAATGTGAAGGGAAATTACTCGACCTAGTTGCAGACAAGTTGGACATAACACTGGAAAACGAGTTTGAGCGTGTACACAGGTTAAATGCAAAAGATGACTCTCCCGTCATAGCTTGCTGCTCATCGTACAAACACAAGCTCAGAATTCTTAAGGCCAAAGCAAAACTGAAGGGCAATAACATTTTTGTTGGCGAGGATTTCTCTTTTCGTGTCAGGGAAATCAGACGTGGCCTCTCTCCCTATCTCAAGAAGGCAAGAGCTGACGGGGAAAAGGCCTCTATGATTTTTGACCACCTCGATACCCATGGCAACTTGAACGAATCGAGATAGGGAGTCGGCTGGCCACATGATGAAAAACCTTCAGTATTGGGAGGTAATTAGGCTGACCCTGGAGAAAGGTCCAGTGACGGCGAGGAAAGACCCACTGACCACAGGGAAAGTCCTGTTGACAGTGGGAAAGACTACAACTTCGGATTCTCTCTTGAGGGCACATAAGACCGTATGGCGAAAGCTTGGCTGTGTCTGGAGTGGCACTGTCTTCATCTGTCCGTGGGCAGGGGGGTTGGGTCTGTGGGCTGTGCTCGCCAGCTGGAGGGTGGTGTCTTTTGCCGGTGGGCTCTGCAGTCATGAAACACGGGCTGGTACACCCATGAGGGGTGCTATTTTAAGGCTGTTATGAGTTGCATCCTGCAGTCTGATTTACCTCTGTTCAGGAGCAGTTATGTCCCTTGATATCTTAATGGAGTATCCTGCGCGTGCCTGTGCCCATTGTCAACACAGCGCAGGCCTCCAAGGGTGATACAGGACTGCTCTAAAGGCTGGTGAAGACGGTGCTTCTCTGGGTCCTCCCCAGCACCTTCGGGTGTTTCTTTTTCTTCTTTGCCTTAACTAGGCTGACCCTGGAGAGAGGTCCAGTGACGGCGAGGAAAGACCCACTGACCACAGGGAAAGTCCTGTTGACAGTGGGAAAGACTACAACTTCGGATTCTCTCTTGAGGGCATATAAGACCGTATGGCGAAAGCTTGGCTGTGTCTGAGTGGCACTGTCTTCATCTGTCCGTGGGCAGGGTGGTTGGGTCTGTGGGCTGTGCTCGCCAGCTGGAGGGTGGTGTCTTTTGCGGTGGGCTCTGCAGTCATGAAACACGGGCTGGTACACCATGGAGGGTGCTATTTTAAGGCTGTTATGAGTTGCATCCTGCAGTCTGATTTACCTCTGTTCAGGAGCAGTTATGTCCCTTGATATCTTAATGGAGTGTCCTGCGCGTGCCTGTACCCATTGTCAACACAGCGCAGGCCTCCAAGGTGGTGCAGGACTGCTCTAAAGGCAGGTGAAGACAGTGCTTCTCTGGGTCCTCCCCAGCACCTTCGGTGTTTCTTTTTCTTTTCTTTTGTTGGCGAGGATTCTCTTTTCGTGTCAGGGAAATCACCACCCCTGTGTACAGCCTGTACGCAGAGGCGGGTGAACCTTCACTGTCCAACCGCAGGCTGAAAACTGTCTTTGAATTATTATATCCGACTGTTCTCAGAACCGCAGAATTCTGCCCATGACTGTGTCTTTGACACTCCGTTCCAAAGTAAGTTTGAAAACAACCCGAAATGTATTCCGCCGTTTGGTCTTCGTATGCAGCCTCACGTGCGGAATGCAGGTCTAGACCTAGGGGTAGTTTCCGATTTTTCCAAGTTTCCGGATCAACCTCCGTGGACCTTTTTCACACCACAGATTCGTTTTGATCTTGCAGCTTTTCGCAAAGAGTCTACCAGCTCTCTGGGGTACAAGGCATTGTATGCTGAGCTCTGTTCGAAATTCCCATCCTGTCAAAAAGTTTTCACTGACGGTTCCAAGTCTGAAGATGGAGTGGCCTGTGCAGCCTATTGCCCTGGGCTCCTTCTCAGATACTGTTGGAACATATTCATTCAGATGCTTCTGTCTATTCTGCTGAACTTACTGCTCTGGTTTTGGCTTTGAAGATAATCTCACATTCTTCGAAGAGGGACTTTCTGGTTCTGTCGGATTCGCTGTCAGCTTTGGAGGCCATAGCTGGCCGCAACCTTCAGCATCCAGAACTTTTAAATTTCTTTGAACTTTTTAGCAAGTTGAAAGCGGACGGTTACAACATTACTCTTGCTTGGGTTCCTGGTCATGTTGGCATCGGCGGGAACGAAATGGTTGATCGTTTAGCCAAGAACGCCACAAGAGAGAAACTGTCCAACATTTATATCCCCTGCTCAGATGTGAAACCTAAAATTAACGATTATGTAGAGACCTCTGGCAGGAGGATTGGAACACACAGACGAGTAACAAACTCTTTCAGATCCGTCCAAACCTTAAGGACTTCCTCCCATCTACGTCGGCTGGTCATAAAGAGGAAACGGTTCTGTGCCGGCTGCACACCGGCCATTCGTATTTTACCCATGCTTACCTTTTAAAGAGTGAAGAAGCTCCGTGGTGCATTCCATGTCATGCGCCACTCACAATGAAACATATTCTTTTAGAGTGTTGGGACTTGCACGATGTGAGACACAAACATTTTACAGCGGAGTCCATGAAGATCCTGTTCAGGGATGTCCCGCCTGACGTGATCCTTGAGTTTTTGAGAGAGATTAACATTTTTCATCAGATTTAAGATTTTACGGCAGAAAATTTTTTAACAAAGTTTCTGGTGCGTTTCTAGATGATGTCATTTAAAGAGATGTGTGAAAGTTTTTTTTTTTTTGATGACTGCATGGTGAGTTGATTTTAAACGTGGTGACAGCCCTGATGTGGCCCTTTGCGGTCGGCTGGGCTATAAGCAACATTATCTTATCTTTTCTTGTCAGGAAAATCAGACGTGGCCTCTCTCGCTATCTCAAGAAGGCAAGAGCCGACGGGGAAAAGGCCTCTATAATTTTTGACCACTTAATCATCTATGGCAAAAAGTACCACCTCGATACCCATGGCAACTTGAACAGTACTTCCATCTCATTTCCGTCCCAACAGTACTTCCATCTAACAGTACTTCCATCTCGTTTCTATCCTGACAGTACTTCCATATAACAGTACTTCCATCTCATTTCTATCCTAACAGTACTTCCATCTCATTTCTATCCTAACAGTACTTCCATCTCATTTCTATCCTAACGTGACTTCCATCTCATTTCTATCATAACAGTACTTCCATCTCATTTCTATCCTGACAGTACTTCCATCTCATTTCTATCCTAACGTGACTTCCATCTCATTTCTATCCTAACAGTACTTCCATCTCATTTCTATCCTAACAGTACTTCCATCTAACAGTACTTCCATCTCATTTCTATCCTGACAGTACTTCCATCTCATTTCTATCCTAACGTGACTTCCATCTCATTTATATCACAACAGTACTTCCATCTCATTTATATCCTAACAGTACTTCCATCTCATTTATATCATAACAGTACTTCCATCTCATCTATATCATAACAGTACTTCATCTCGATCTAGCAGAACTTCCATTTCATACACATCCTAACAGAACTTCCATCTAACAGTAATTCCATCTTATTATATCCTAACAGTGCCTCCATCTCATTTCCTTTTTTCTTACCCCTCGATGCAGAATATTGGACAGCAACGAATACTGCCATGTGTATTTCTCTTATCAAGCGCTGCCGATCGACAATGCATCGCTGGAGAACAGAAAGCGAAGGTAACTCCTTACAGCAGATGTTACCGCAAAGCACGAAATATTTGCAAAGAATGTTGCAGGACATATCGATTTGGCAACGTGCCTTCGGAAGACAGTGAGAAAAGCTGAATCAGTCTTTTGAAATTGAAAATTGATTACCTTTCTTCCTGTATAGATATTTTCAACCATCTCATCGGAATCAATCGGAAGTTGATGATGTGATTGTGGAGGTTTTTGTGGGAGCGTGTGAGTAAACTCTCCAATATGTGTATGTAACATTAATGGAGAAAAAAAGCAGGAAGTGACTTGCAACTGTTCAAAACACTACTGCTGCTGCTGATGCTGCCGCCACCGCTGCTGCTGCTGCTGCTGCTGCTGCTGCTGCTGCTACTACTATTGCTACTTCTACTACCGCCACCACCACTGCTTAAAATGATGATGATGATGATGATGATGATGATGATGATGATGATGATGATAATAATAATAATAATAATTAATTGATGTGTTATCAGTAAATGAGAATATGGGTGAAGGTGTGGATAAGCTCAAAGGAGGGTGAATGAAGTGGATGTTTGTGACTTTAGGAAATTATCATGCAGAGTGAGTATTCAGATATGTTACGTGTGCAACCACCAAGTTCACACCGAGATCAAATCGTGCCTCGGTATTATGAAACCATGGAGACTGGTAAGATGAAGAGAAAGGCTATCAGGCGGTATTATGAAACCATGGAGACTGGTAAGATGAAAAGAAAGGGTATCAGGAAAGACAGACAGAAACTGGTGACATTGGTTGCTCATTCTGTTCAAGTAGAACACATCGTTCTTGAGTAGAGGGACAGAGCTGGTTGTTAGGGTATCTATGAGGAAATGGTTGGAGAAAGGATCTATGAGGATATGGTTGGAGAAAGAATCCACGAGGATATGGTCGGAGAAAGGATCTATGAGGATATGGTCGGAGAAAGGATCTATGAGGATATGGTCGGAGAAAGAATCTATGAGGATATGGTCGGAGAAAGAATCTATGAGGATATGGTTGGAGAAAGAATTCCACACGATAGTGAGAAGTCTGTCATTGCAGAGAATCTTATTGTACCTGATGTTGCTTTCATGACGCTGATGTGTCTTCTTGCCCAGCGTGTGAAAAGGGGTCTTTTTGTGACTATTTGATGAACTCCTAAGCCTTTCGCAAAAAAGACGCAAGAGGGGTATCTTCCCCCATGAATCTTAAACAAGACTGAACGGTGTAGCTTCAGGCAATGATTGGTTCCCTAATTAATAAGTGAAAGTAATCAAATTAAGCTTCATTTGCACAGTTCACTAGACATTTATGAAAATGGATAGACCCGCACATAAGCCTACACGTCGATCAAAAGGCATAACAGGAACATACCAAACAGAAATACTTTTGAAACTGTTCCAGGTTGGCTGTAATAACAAAGAGGTCTGTCACACACACAAACACACCACACACACACACACACACACACACACACACACACACACACACACACATACACACACACACACACACATACACACATACACACACACATACACACACACACACACACACACACACACACACACACACACACACACACACTCACACACACACATACACACACACACACACACACACACACACACACACACACAAAACACACACACACACACACACACACACACAACACATACATACATACAACACACACACACACACACACACACACACACACACACACACACACACACACACACACACACACACACACACACACATACCCGTCCCCCCTCCACCTCGCCCACCCCCTATTCCCACGTTCACCTCTTTCAAACTGTACCAGCAGCTGGGTAGTTCGGGCCTGGTCGACCCACGGGTGATGTCTGGTCGGAGGTTGACCCAGCATAGCTTTCAGTCTTATAGAATCGAGGTCAGGGCATCAGGGGATGACGGGGGTGGGATAGGGTGACGCGGGAGGATTCGGCTTTTGAATGAAACTATTTCTATCCCTCCCCCCCTCCCCCTTCCCCGGCATTCTCCTTCCCGGCTCCCTCCACCGCGCCTATGTTTCAGTTGATAAATGAAGTGTTTGAAATACATTGTGCATCCATTTAGTTGCCAACATCCACATATCAGCCTTCACTCTGCAGTACTTTTATGACCCGTATTTAAAATGACCCTTTAAAACTCTCATTTGTGAGCTTTTTTTAAAAATCTTGGATCTTTTTTTTTTCAACATTCAGGATTTCGGGAAAATGGCAACATGAGGGAGATTTCAACAAGCTGGGAGGGCTGGCAGTTACAATCCAGGTGTCCTAGGTGGACACTAGCCCACCCCAGGGAGACCAGCTGGGGCCCAGCTTTATCCCGTGTGGCTGGGAGCCTGCCAATCTGAACGATCCAGTCTGACCTTCGTCACTGTGGCTGATGGCTTGCCAGGCGTCCACAGATTCACCTGGTTCTCCACTTCACCTGGTTCTCCACTTCACCTGGTTCTCCACTTCACCTGGTTCTTCAGCTTCACCTGGCTCTTCACTTCACCTGGTTCTCCACTTCACCTGGTTCTGCACTTCACCTGGTTCTTCACTTCACCTGGTTCTGCACTTCACCTGGTTCTTCACTTAACCTTCTTCTTCAGCTTCACCTGGTTCTTCAGCTTCACCTGGTTCTTCAGGTTCACTTGGTTCTTCAGCTTCACCTGGTTCTTCAGCTTCACCTGGTTCTTCAGCTTCACCTGGTTCTTCAGCTTCACCTGGTTCTCCACTTCACCTGGTTCTTCACTTCACCTGCTTCTTCACTTCACCTTCTAGATAGGCAGCCCGTTGTGTAAGCGAGTGTTGATTGTAAAGCGCGTAGAGCTCGGTCTCTAGTCGAGAATAGGCGCTATATAAGTAACAACAATATATTTCATAAAATGACTATGTATAATAATAATAATAATAATAAAATAATAATAATAATAATAATAATAATAATAATAATCATTAGTAGTAGTAGTAGTAGTAGTAGTAGTAGTAGTAGTAGTAGTGGTAGTAGTAGTATGAGACTGATAGATTGATAGATTGAAAGATAGATAGATAGAATTCATACACAGGAGAACATGGAGTTTAGGTCGTTAAAGCTGTCAGCGAGTCAGTTGGTGTGCATGTTAGTAGTGGTGGCTGAAAATGTATGACCATGAAATAGAACACAGGTTATTTTGCTGAAATTCAGTTGTTGTTGTTTTTCTCGGAGAGCTCATTGTCAGTACATAGTCATTTTATGAAATATACTGTTGTCCATTCCGGGCATCATTTTGGCTTGGGAACGACTATTGTGTGCAGATCGTATTTTTCCTTTGAGGGAAGCCCGTTGGTGAGAGAGAGACAGTAGCTTCGCACAAGCAGTTACTGTGATGTGGGAGATCTCGCAGCGGGTCGGGAACAGTCCTGACAACATAGTTTTCCATCCCGTCTGGAACCAACGGAATCAGCCTCAAATAGGAAAACAAATGTGGCTTAAAATAAAGAGAAAGAGGCAAACACATTTAAAACTTATCTTAAACCAGAAACGTATCGGTGAAAAGCAGCAAGCAAACTGAAAATAGTTATTCGGCACGCAATGTCTTGATTCGGGTGTTCCTGTTTCTTTATCAATCCATTTTGCGACGATTTGTTTTTTTCAAAGAAGTGTTATACCACACAATTGAAACAGCAACAACTGACAAATTCATTAATGAGAATGGTCTCTCTGCTTTAGGTTTTGATAATGATAATGATATTTGATAAAGATGATGATGATGATGATGATGATGATGATGATGATGATGATGATGATGATGATGATGAAGGCCACGACGACGACGACGACGACGACGACGACGACGACGACGACGATGATGATGATGATGATGAGTTAGTAAAAATGATAACAAAAAGGATGATGATGATAAGGAGGAGGATCTACTACTACTACTACTACTACACTACTACTACTATACTACTACTACTACTACTGATGATGATGATGATAATGATTTAAAGGTCTACTTTAGAGATTTTCGATAATTTGTTAAAAACAGGTCTACATGTCATGTAACTACAGTATGGTATTCATTTTTCAAAAAAATTCGCCGGAAGAAGTTAATAGATAAAAAACGACTTTGCACACCTGTTCAAACCCCGCGCGGGAGACCGAAAACCGTGACGTCACTTGATGGACTGGCCGTCAGCCGCGACCTACACAACAAGCCAATGCCAAGTGAAATCAACACGAGTTGCGATCCCCCACAGCCTAAAAAGTCACGAGGTGGTGGCAGATATTGTGCTGTAGGCGAGTGCAGCAGCTCAGCAGGAGACGGATATTCTTTGCACACATTTCCATCTGATCCAGATACTCGAAAGAAGTAGATTCGGTTCGTGCAACCATGCCGGGCAGCTAGGCCTACATTCTTTTTATCACGTCAGTTCCAGCTGGACCGCGGAAACGAGCTATTCCGACAATTGCCGAGCCCGTTCGAATGGCTCAAAAACTTCGTCTGCATTGTGCGCGTATACTTTGAAGGCAGAGTGGTAAGTTCGTACAGATGAGTACGATAGTCGCACGTTTATTCTGTTCTTATCTATGGACAGATCGCACTTGTTAAACTGAATGAACACGTTAAGGCTTGAGGAAGGAGAATCTCCGCTCGCCGTCCACGCGTGATCGCATCAAGAAGTCAGTCGGTAGCCTCCCTAGAGACTTCGGTAAAGTCCGTACGCCTTCGAATGCTGTGTTCGGGCGTCCAGCTGGAACTGAACTGACGTGGTAAAAAGAACTTAGCGTTCAAACTGATAAGGTACAGGCCTTGCAGAAACATCCCCAGAGTCACATTGGCTGTCGCAATCATAGTCACTGCTTTTACATGATAAATTAAATACTGAGCGAGATGTGCAAGAACCATCAGAATCGCTTTCTGTCGCCGTCGCTGTCCATCATGTGACGTCACATCCAAGAGCAGTTAAGCCATGCCAAGATTTGGTTTGATTACCTCCCGTTTTCTTGATTACAGGTGAAAATGCCCACTTTCGCGGATCGATTTTGTGTGTATCGGGAGCGAATCGGATGTTTATTTTACCAATTTAGCAAACATTTCATATTTCTGCATAAGCTGACCAATTATCGAAAACCTCTAAAGTAGACCTTTAAAAATGTAATAATTAAATAATAATAATAATAATAATAATAATAATAATAATAATAATAATAATAATAATAAAAATAGTAACAATGCCACGATGATCTGGTTGTGTAAATTAAGACTATAATGATGATGACAATGATGAATACGCAATGTGTAGCTGTGCTGTGTTGATGCATCGTACTTCTAAACGATAGACACGCCTGTTCCTTGAGGACCTCCCCAGTCCCCCCAGAAGGACAGACAAGCGTGTATTAGTAATGTGGTAGAGAGGAAGACGTGCCCCCACCCCCTAATGACAGACAAGCGTGCATTAGTAATGTGATAGAGAGAAAGACGTGCCCCCCCCCCCCCCCCCCCCCCCCCCCCCCCCCCCCCCCCCCCCCCCCCCCCTATATGACAGACACGCGTTGTATTAGTAATCTGATAGAGAGGAAGACGTGCCCCACCCCCCTAATGACAGACAAGTGTGTATTAGTAATGTGATAGAGAGAAAGACGTGCCCCCCCCCCCCCCTAATGACAGACAAGCGTGTATTAGTAATGTGATAGAGAGAAAGACGTGCCCCCCCCCCCCCCCCTAATGACAGACAAGCGTGCATTAGTAATGTGATAGAGAGAAAGACGTGTCCACCCCACCCACCCTAATGACAGACAAGCGTGTATTAGTAATGTGATAGAGGAGAAAGACGTGCCCCCCCCCCCCCCTAATGACAGACAAACGTGCATTAGTAATGTGATAGAGAGAAAGACGTGCCCCCCCCCCCCCCTAATGACAGACAAGCGTGCATTAGTAATGTGATAGAGAGAAAGACGTGCCCCCTCCCCCCCTAATGACAGACAAGCGTGTATTAGTAAAAGTGATAGAGAGAAAGACGTGCCCCCCCCCCCCCCTAATGACAGACAAGCGTGTATTAGTAATGTGATAGAGAGAAAGACGTGCCCCCCTCCCCTCCCTAATGACAGACAAGCGTGCATTAGTAATGTGATAGAGAGAAAGACGTGCCCCCCCCCCCCCCCCTAATGACAGACAAGCGTGTATTAGTAATGCAATATAGAGAAAGACGTGGCCCGTCCCCCCAGAACGACAGACAAGCGTGTATTAGTAATGCGATAGAGAGAAAGACGTGGCCCGTCCCCCAGAACGACAGACAAACGTGTACTTGTCATGCGAAAGGAGGAAGAGCTCTGCCCAGACATGGGTCACTCACCAGGAAAGACGAAGTGGTCTGGCACCTTCCAGGTCAGCAGCAGTAGCAGCAGCAGCACTATCACCACCAGTACGGCAGCGGTACGTGTGACGATCACCCTCATCCTCTCTGTAGTTCCTCATGAACAGACAACATGCTCACAGAGAGAGGGAGAGAGAGAGAGAGAGAGAGAGAGAGACAGACAGACAGACAGACAGACAGACAGACAGACAGACGGACAGACAGACAGACAGAAAGATAGACAGACAGAGGGATGGGGACAGAGAGAGAGAGAGAGACAGACAGAGAGACAGACAGAGAGACAGACAGAGAGACAGACAGACAGACAGAGGGGTGGGGACACACACAGAGAGAGAGAGAGAGAGAGAGAGAGAGAGAGAGAGAGGAGAGAGAGAGAGAAGAGAGAGAGAGAGAGAGATTCCTGACAAGTGTATAAACGGAATTGCAGGTTACTAGAATGTTACCTAGCCCCTGTGAATCTGAAGTGTGCTGCGTAAATGTTGCAGACACCTTCAGGTAACTTGATACAGACTAAGTCATAAAGAAGGAAAGCTGAAATCAAAACACTAATGCATTATACCAGCAAAAGACTGAATGCACGCATTTCTGCTTGTTCCTGTCTGCGCCAAAAGTCTGGACCCAAGCTTGGCTAGTTTGCCTGTCTCCAGCTCAAGACTGGAAGCAAGCCTACATAACTTTACCTGTCTGTGGTAAGAGACAGGATGAAAGCCTACATAACTTTACCTGTCTGTGGTATGAGACAGGGTGAAAGCCTACATAACTTTACATGTCTGTGGTAAGAGACTGGATGAAAGCCTACATAACTTTACCTGTCTGTGGTAAGAGACAGGATGAATGCATACATAACTTTACCTGTCTGTGGTGAGAGACAGGATGAAAGCCTACATAACTTTACCTGTCTGTGGTAATAGACTGGATGAAAGCCTACATAACTTTACCTGTCTGTTGTAAGAGACAGGATGAAAGCCTACATACCTTTACCTGTCTGTGGTAATAGACTGGATGAAAGCCTACATAACTTTACCTGTCTGTGGTAACAGACAGGGTGAAAGCCTACATAACTTTACCTGTCTGTGGTAAGAGACAGGATGAAAGCCTACATAACTTTACCTGTCTGTGGTAACAGACTGGATGAAAGCCTACATAACTTTACCTGTAAGCAGTAACAGACTGGATGGACAGACATAACAGTAAACACACTACACACATGAAAGTAAATGACCTACAGACATGGCGTGAAACAAGCTGAACCATCGACGTCAGTACCTTATGTATGAGGCAGTGGAGGCACAGAAGAAAAATGCCGGTACCCTCAAGATACAAAACTCCTACCTCTCATACAGCATGCACCATCACTTTCAGATGTGGCCAACACTCTCAAGACCCCACCAGTGCTCTCTGCACGGCACAGACCCACCATACAAAGTCACCATGTACTATGTGAACTGCCTTTCACATCCTTGCAAAACTGGCCCTCCCACCAATGTGGAACGAGCTGCTCTGCCTGGCAGACTCATTCAA
Source organism: Conus ventricosus (assembly GCA_018398815.1). Taxonomy (NCBI): domain Eukaryota; kingdom Metazoa; phylum Mollusca; class Gastropoda; order Neogastropoda; family Conidae; genus Conus; species Conus ventricosus. Next base: position 67,172,658 of record CM031619.1, read on the forward strand.
ATTGAAGCGCCTCATCCCCCCAGTGACAACAGTGCCATTGTTTCTGTCCGCCATTGCAAATGCAGAGCAACATCAATGAAGTGTGAGGCTGTCACGAGTTTGTCACGAGGCCTATGACGGCTGACCCATCTAGGGTGGTGGAATTATTCATTTATTTATTGTCGTTGTTGTTGTCGTGTATCCGTCCCTTAATGTGGCTTGTGGTGTGGTTGCACCTTAATGTAGCTCAGCTCAGGTTAGGTTTACTTTCTCTCTCTCTCTCTCTCTAATTTCACTGCCCGTGCAATTCATCCTGCAGGTTCACGGGTGGCTGGCACTTTTCTCTTGTACTGGATGTCTCTATCGGCCTCTCACCTGTCTTTTTACCTGCCGCACGTGCAGCATTCATCTTAGGCTTGAGGTATTCTCACTCTGTGACGTAGGGTGGCATGTTGGCTGCCATCGGTTAGGAGGTTTTCTCTTCACTCGAGCGGAAGATGTCCCTGGGAGCGCCCGCTCCGGTTCTGGTTCTATACCACATCGTCGAAGGTACGGTCGGTACCTTCATTCCTGCAGTCGGCCTGTAGGGGAGGGACGTCATCTCTTTTCGGCATCTGCTCTGCTGGTCCTCTCGACTGGACAGCGGGCAGAGAGTTGCTTGACCCGCCACTTTTGGGTCACCCACGGGTAGCTGGTAAGCATCAGTTTCGTGGGTTTTTTGTTGTTGTTGTTGTTAGCCGGCTAATTCTTCTCTTTTGCGCAATTTCCTTTTGTTTTCAAAATTATAAAAGAATATTGTTGAGACCACTTTTTCTGGTTAATTCAATCTTTAACCTGGCCAGTCAAAATTATATCCAAAATTCTTTCTCCTTTTTATGCATCTGGTGATGCGGTAGTCGGTGGGGATGGGGGAGAACCTGGTGATTCAGGATTGGTACTTGCTTGGTCTCGCTCGTCCGCCCTGTCACATTCGCCGGTCTCGATTTCTTCGGCCACCGTCTGTTTGTGTGTGTAAGGGGAACGAGTTTTATGTTTGCGAGCGTGCGTACGCATGATTAGTCGTTTGGATGCGTGGTTGGAGAATTGTTTTATTTTGAAATGTTGCTATAAAATGTGGGGATAATTGTGCCATTGAATTATTATTATTTGCAAATGTGGTGGCAGTTATAAAGCAATGGTTTGCTGTATTAGTTCAGTTCCTAAGAAAGGAAAATGTTGAACGTGAGTGAGGGAAGGATGAAGATATAAATGGCTATTCGTTTGTTTAGCCTGTTAATGTAATCTCTTACCTGCTTCGTGTGAGGAGACCTTTAGCGAACGTTCCTCATTTGGTTTGTTTACTGTTATGCTCAGGTCTGTGTTGAGCTGGTGTTACTAATGTATTCAGCAAACACCTCCCCTCGCCCATCATGCGAGTGGCTGTTAGGATTTAACAGCATATTTCAGACCGTACTGATTGCGGGGTTCCAGTACCCTTCTTTCCTTCCAGTTCCTTCCGTTTTCTCTCCTCCCGGGGGCTTCACCCGAAGCTTGCGCTGTTGGAGCCGCGCAGTGTGAGGAGCACGTGGACTTTGCTGGATGGTCCTAACCCTGTCCGGGACCTTCAGCGACAATGCCTCGTCCCACGGGATGCGTTCTCCACTGTCCTCGGACTTCCTACAGCTCATGTGACCAGTGTGGTTAGCTCTGTGTCGTGCAATTTGGGAGTGTGTGCGTGTCAAGGGTGTCGGCATTGAAAGACTCTGTTCAAGAACAGACCCGGTTTGGGGCACCTGATTCGACACGGTACTCTCAGAGGACTTTGGAGAGACAGGGGTGAGGGGGAACCACATGAAGCACAAAAAAGGAACGTGTGTTGGAAATGCTTATTTATGATTATGGTTATGTTGTGTGCGTTGAAATGTTTGTTTGTGACTATGTGTATGTTGTGTGTGTTGAAATGCTTAATTGTGATTGTGCATGTTGTGTGTGTTGGAATGCTTATTTGTGACTATGTGTGTGTTGGTGTGAATAAATGGTGTATTGTATTGTATATTTCTTGTGTGGTCTCTTGCGAGGCGTGTGAGGTCAGTCACTCCCTTCACTCCCATCTAGACCGATCCTGTCAGGGCAGACCTCCAGGGGTCGGTCGTGACAGAGGCATCCCTCACATGTGATGCGAATATCTTGAAGCCCTTCTCCGGACTGGCAGTAGCGACCCAAATCAATCGCTGTGCATTTGAACCGTCCCTGTCACAGCATCAGCTGTGTGAAGTTCTGCTGTGTTGGCAGTCCCATAGTGGCAACATAAACAACACTCAGGACAACGAACATGAAGAACGAGCAATCACGTACCCAGTCAAATTCAGCACAAGATGGGCGTTGAATCACAGGTGTTATCATTTCCTTGAATGATGGGTGTGGTTTGTCAATGTTGAATCACGGGTGTTATTATTTCTTTGAATGATGGGTGTGGTTTGTCAATGTTGAACCACGGGTGTTATTATTTCTTTGAATGATGGGTGTGGTTTGTCAATGTTGAACCACGGGTGTTATCATTTCTTTGAATGATGGGTGTGGTTTGTCAATGTTAAATCACGGGTGTTATCATTTCTTAGAATGATGGGTGTAGTTTGTCAATGTTGAACCACGGGTGTTATTACTTCTTTGAATGATGGGTGTGGTTTGTCAATGTTGAATCACGGGTGTTATTACTTCTTTGAATGATGGGTGTGGTTTGTCAATGTTGAATCACGGGTGTTATTACTTCTTTGAATGATGGGTGTGGTTTGTCAATGTTGAATCACGGGTGTTATCATTTCTTTGAATGATAGGTGTGGTTTGTCAATGTTGAATCACGGGTGTTATCATTTCTTTGAATGATGGGTGTGGTTTGTCAGTGTTGAACCACGGGTGTTATCATTTCTTTGAATGATGGGTGTGGTTTGTCAATGTTGAACCACGGGTGTTATTTCTTTGAATGATGGGTGTGGTTTGTCAATGTTGAACCACGGGTGTTATCATTTCTTTGAATGATGGGCGTGGTTTGTCAATGTTGAATCACGGGTGTTATCATTTCTTTGAATGATGGGTGTTGTTTGTCAATGTTGAACCACGGGTGTTATCATTTCTTTGAATGATGGGTGTGGTTTGTCAATGCTGTTTGGCGGAGTTCTATAGGCCGACCTTGCAGCAGCTGGAGGCGAGAGACTGAGGCAGAGCTGAAACAACAAGGGACCAACTGGACTGGAATGACCAGAACAGCCCAGAACAGAGTGCGATGGCGAAGGGTCGTCGATGGCCTATGCTCCACTTTTCTTGCTCATTATTGCTCAGTTTACCTATATCTGTGTACTTATTTGGCTTTATTATCCACGCTTTCTCAGTATATCCACTATGTACTGTCATGGAATGGATTAACCAAATCGAACTATTTTCAGTTAAGGCTATAGACACGTGTTCTGACCTACTCTCGTGCATAAAAAGCTAGGGGTCACCACTGTCGTGGACTCACGTCGCACAAACGATTCACTCAGAGAACAACTGAAGTCAATAATGTTATCCAGATAGTACATAAAGAGAAAGACCAGCGATTTACCTGATGGCTTCTGTCTCCTCCAACAAATACCTGGAAAAGAGGCCCAATAGGATTGTCAAACACCACACTAAACAATGCAGGCACTGAGTGGCACACACTACCTGTAGTTGTCATCGTCGTCAGCACAGAGTGGCAAACACTACCTGTAGTTGTCATCGTCGTCAGCACAGAGTAGCAAACACTACCTGTAGTTGTCATCGTCGTCAGCACAGAGTGGCAAACACTACCTGTAGTGGTCATCGTCGTCAGCACAGAGTGGCAAACACTACCTGTAGTGGTCATCGTCGTCAGCACAGAGTGGCAAACACTACCTGTAGTGGTCATCGTCGTCAGCACAGAGTGGCAAACACTACCTGTAGTGGTCATCGTCGTCAGCACAGAGTGGCAAACACTACCTGTAGTGGTCATCGTCGTCAGCACAGAGTGGCAAACACTACCTGTAGCGGTCATCGTCGTCAGCATTTAACAACTGCACTTTGCGCAGCTTCACGCATACTGTCAGTGTTCAGCGTCTGTCTGGTCACAGTCGAGGTAACAATCATTGACACGCTTACATGAACACGTGCATGCCGTGACTGTCATCTCTATAACAAAACAACTTCAAATTATTCTGGTTGTTAAAGTTACTTTAAACAATAAGGGTTTGTTAAGCCTACCACGAACGTTAACCAAATTTAAGTTTGAAAAGACAGTAAACAGATCAGCATGCCAAACGAGATTTGCTCCCTCAAAACCCAAAACATCTATTTTTAATTCCTTGTATTATTTTTTTCCTCATTCATCTCCTTGTACTCACATAGTTTTTAAGCTTCCCTCATCGGGGGGGGGGGGGGGGGGGGGTTGCTCACCATCATGTCGTTTTGTTTTCAAATAATTCTACACTATCAAATCTGATTATTTTATAGACCTGTTATTTTACTTTTCTTTCAACTATCCTAAAGAGGGAGAAAAAAAAGGCTGCATAATTATCGCCGTTTGTGGCCTTAGACGCTATAGATTTTCTATGTTTCATCCTCCTCTCACGGGAAAGGACCATCACAAGACTGGTCTCTATAGATTTTCTGTTTCACCCTCCTCTCACGGGAAAGGACCATCACAAGACTGGTCTCTATAGATTTTCTATGTTTCATCCTCCTCTCACGGGAAAGGACCATCACAAGACTGGTCTTTAGCCACCCCAGGTTTAGCTATCACGTGTTGGATTTATTTTTTTTCTATGAATGAAGTCATCTCTTTCTCATGGTGAGAAATCATGTCAGATTAAAAAAAAAAATTCCAGGGAGAGAGATCACACTGAGGTCTTATTTCAATCTCCCCTTCCCCGAGCTGTGAACAGTGTCACATTGTTTTCCCGAGCTGTGCACAGTGTCACATTATTTCCCCGAGCTGTGAACAGTATCACATTGTTTCCCCGAGCTGTGAACAGTGTCACATTATTTCCCGAGGTGTGCACAATGTCACATTATTTCCCCGAGCTGTGCACAGTGTCACATTGTTTCCCCGAGCTGTGCAGAGTGTCACATTATTTCCCCGAGCTGTGAACAGTGTCACATGTTTCCCCCGAGGTGTGCACAGTGTCACATTGTTTCCCCGAGGTGTGCACAGTATCACATTGTTTCCCGATCTGTGAACAGCGTCACATTATTTCCCCGAGCTGTGCACACTCTCACATTATTTCCCCGAGCTGTGCAGAGTGTCACATTGTTTGCCTGATCTGTGAATAGTGTCACATTGTTTCCCCGAGCTGTGCACAGTGTCACATTATTTCCCCGAGCTGTGCACAGTGTCACATTGTTTCCCCGAGCTGTGCACAGTGTCACATTATCTCTCCGAGCTGTGCACAGTGTCACATTGTTTGCCCGATCTGTGAACAGTGCTACACTGTTTCCCCGAGCTGTGAACAGTGTTACATTATTTCCCCGAGCTGTGAACAGTGTCACATTATTTCCCCAGCTGTGCACAATGTCACATTATTTCCCCGAGCTGTGCACACTGTCACATTGTTTCCCGATCTGTGAACAGTGGCTACACTGTTTCCCCGAGCTGTGAACAGTGTTACATTATTTCCCGAGCTGTGAACAGTGTCACATTATTTCCCCAGCTGTGCACAGTGTCACATTATTTCCCCGAGCTTTGAACAGTGTCACATTATTTCCCCGAGCTGTGAACAGTGTCACATTTTTTCCCCGAGCTGTGAACATTGTCACATTGTTTCCCTGAGCTGTGCACAGTGTCACATTGTTTCCCCGAGCTGTGAACAGTGTCAAATTGATTCCCTGAGCTGTGAACAGTGTCACATTGTTTCCCCCAGCTGTGCACAGTGTCACATTGTTTCCCCGAACTGTGAACAGTGTCACATTGTTTCCACGAGCTGTGAACAGTGTCATATTATTTCCCCGAGCTGTGCACAGTGTCACATTGTTTACCCGAGCTGTGCACAGTGTCGCATTGTTTCCCCGAGCTGTGAACAGTGTCACATGTTTCCCCGAGGTGTGCACAGTGTCACATTGTTTCCCGAGCTCTGAACAGTGTCACATTATTTCCCCGTGCTGTGAACAGTGTCACATTATTTCCCCAGCTGTGCACAGTGTCACATTGTTTCCCCGAGCTGTGCACAGTGTCACATTATGTCCCCGAGCTGTGCACAGTGTCACATTATCTCCCCGAGCTGTGCACAGTGTCACATTGTTTCTCCAAGCTGTGAACAGTGTCACATTGTTTCCCCGAGCTGTGAACAGTGTCACATTGATTTTCCCTGAGCTGTGCACAGTGTCACATTGTTTCCCCGAGCTGTGAACAGTGTCACATTGATTCCATGAGCTTGCACAGTGTCACATTGTTTCCCTGAGCTGTGCACAGTGTCGCATTGTTTCCCCGAGCTGAGCACAGTGTCACATTTTTTCCCTGAGCTGTGCACGTGTCACATTGTTTCCCCGAGCTGAGCACAGTGTCACATTGTTTCCCTGAGCTGTGCACAGTGTCACATTGTTTCCCCGAGCTGGCACAGTGTCACATTGTTTCCCCGAGCTGTGCACAGTGTCACATTGTTTCCCCGAGCTGTGCACAGTGTCATATTATTTCCCGAGCTGTGAATAGTGTCACATTATTTCCCGAGCTGTGAACAGTGTCACATATATCCCCGAGCTCTGAACATTGTCACATTATTTCCCCGAGCTGTGCACAGTATCACACTGTTTCCCCGGGCTGTGAACAGTGTCACTCTGTTTCCCCGAGGGGTGCACAATGTCCCACTGTTTCCCCTAGCTGTGAACAGTGTCACTTTATTTCCACGAGCTGTGAACAGTGTCACATTATTTCCCGAGCTGTGAACAGTGTCACATTATATCCCCGAGCTGTGCACAGTATCACACTGTTTCCCCGGGCGGTGAACAGTGTCCCTTTGTTTCCACGAGCTGTGCACATTGTCACATTGTTTCGCTGAGCTGTGAAAAGTGTCACACTGTGTCCTCGAGCTGTGCACATTGTCACATTGTTTCGCTGAGCTGTAAACAGTGTCACATTATCTCCCCGAGCTGTGCACAGTGTCACACTGTTTCCTCGAGCTGTGAACAGTGTCACAATGTTTCCCCGAGCTATGAACAGTGTCACACTGTTTCTCCGTGCTGTGAACATGTCACATTGTTTCCCGAGCTGTGAACCATGTCACATTGTTTCGCTGAGCTGTGAACAGTGTCACACTGTTTCCCCGAGCTGTGAACCATGTCACATTGTTTCGCTGATCTGTGAACAGTGTCACATTGTTCCGAGAGCTGTGAACAGTGTCACATTGTCTCCCCGTGCTGTGAACAGTGTCACACTGATTCGCCCAGATGTGAACAGTGTCACATTATTTCCCCGAGCTGAGCACAGTGTCATGTAGTGTCCCCGAGCTGTGAACAGTGTCACACTGTTTCCTCGAGCTGTGCACAGTGTCACATTATTTCCCCGAGCTGTGAACAGTGTCACACTGTTTCCCCGAGCTGTGAACAGTGTCACATTGTTTCCCCGAGCTGCGAACAGTGTCACATTATTTCCCCGAGCTGTGCACAGTGTCACATTGTTTCCCCGAGCTGTGAACAGTGTCACATTATTTCCCCGAGCTGTGACCAGAGTCACATTGTTTCCCTGTGCTGTGAACAGTGTCACATTGTTTCCCTGAGCTGTGAACAGTGTCGCGTTGTTTCCCCGAGCTGTGAACAGTGTCACATTATTTCCCCGAGCTGTGAACCATGTCACATTGTTTCCCCGAGCTGTGCACAGTGTCACATTATTTCCCCGAGCTTTGAATAGTGTCCCACTGTTTCCATGAGCTGTGAACAGTGTCACATTATATCCCCGAGCTCTGAACATTGTCACATTATTTCCCCGAGCTGTGCACAGTATCACACTGTTTCCCCGGGCTGTGAACAGAGCCACTCTGTTTCCCCGAGGTGTGCACAGTGTCCCACTGTTTTCCCGAGCTGTGAACAGTGTCATATTATTTCCCCGAGCTGTGAACAGTGTCACATTATTTCCCCGAGCTGTGCACAGTATCACACTGTTTCCCGGGCTGTGAACAGTGTCACTTTGTTTCCACGAGCTGTGCACATTGTCACATTGTCTCCCAGAGCTGTGAACCATGTCACATTGTTTCCCTGTGCTGTGAACCATGTCACATTGTCTCCCAGAGCTGTGAAAAGTGACACATTGTCTCCCAGAGCTGTGCACAGTGTCACATTGTTTCCCAGAGCTGTGAACAGTGTCAAATTATTTCCCCGAGCTGTGAACAGTGTCACATTATTTCCCCGAGCTGTGCACAGTCCCACATTATTTCCCCGAGCTGTGCAGAGTGTCACATTGTTTGCCTGATCTGTGAACAGTGTCACATTGTTTCCCCGAACTGTGCACAGTGTCACATTATTTCCCCGAGCTGTGCACATTGTCACATTGTTTCCCCGAGCTGTGCACAGTGTCACATTATCTCCCCGAGCTGTGCACAGTGTCACATTATTTCCCCTAGCTGTGCACAGTGTCGCATTGTTTGCCCGATCTGTGATCAGTGTCACATTGTTTCCCGAGCTGTGCACAGTGTCACATTATTTCCCCGAGCTGTGCACACTGTCAGATTGTTTGCCCGATCTGTGAACAGTGCTACACTGTTTCCCCGACCTGTGAACAGTGTCACATTATTTCCCCGACCTGTGAACAGTGTCACATTATTTCCCCGAGCTGTGAACAGTGTCACATTATTTCCCCGATCTGTGAACAGTGTCACATTTTTCCCGAGCTGTGAACATTGTCACATTGTTTCCCTGAGCTGTGCACAGTGTCACATTGTTTCCCCGAGCTGTGAACAGTGTCACATTGATTCCCTGAGCTGTGAACAGTGTCACATTATCTCCCCGAGCTGTGCACAGTGTCACATTGTTTCCCGAGTTGTGAACAGTGTCACTTGTTTTCCCGAGCTGTGCACAGTGTCACATTGTTTTCCCGAGCTGTGCACAGTGTCACATTATCTCCCCTAGCTGTGCACAGTGTCACATTATTTCCCCGAGCTGTGAACAGTGTCACATTATTTCCCCGAGCGGTGCACAGTGTCACATTGTTTCCCCGAGCTTTGAACAGTGTCACATTGTTTTCCAGAGCTGTGCACAGTGTCACATTGTTTCACGAAGCTGTGAACAGTGTCACATTATTTCCCCGAGCTGTGCACAGTGTCACATTGGTTACCCGAGCTGTGCACAGTGTCGCATTGTGTCCCCGAGCTGTGAACAGTGTCACATGTTTCTCCCGAGGTGTGCACAGTGTCACATTGTTTCCCCGAGCTGTGAACAGTGTCACATTATTTCCCCGAGCTGTGAACAGTGTCACATTGTTTCGCCGAGCTGTGAACAGCGGCACATTATTTCCCCGAGCTGTGCACAGTGTCACATTATTTCCCTGAGCTGTGCACAGTGTCACATTGTTTCCCCGAGCTGTGCACAGTGTCAAATTATTTCCCCGAGCTGTGCACAGTGTCACATTTTTTGCCCGATCTGTGAACAGTGCTATACTGTTTCCCCGAGCTGTGAACAGTGTCACATTATTTCCCCGAGCTGTGAACCGTGTCACATTATTTACCCGAGCTTTGAACAGTGTCACATTATTTCCCCGAGCTGCGAACAGTGTCACATTATTTCCCCGAGCTGTGAACATTGTCACATTGTTTCCCTGAGCTGTGAACATTGTCACAGTGTTTCCTGAGCTGTGCACAGTGTCACATTGTTTCTCCGAGCTGCGAACAGTGTCACATTGATTCCCTGAGCTGTGCACAGTGTCACATTGTTTCCCCGAGCTGTGCACAGTGTCACATTATTTCTCCGAGCTGTGAATAGTGTCACATTATTTCCACAAGCTGTGCATAGTGTCAAATTATTTCCCCGAGCTGTGCACAGTGTCACATTGTTTGCCCGATCTGTGAACAGTGCTACACTGTTTCCCCGAGCTGTGAACAGTGTCACATTATTTCCCCGAGCTGTGAACAGTGTCACATTATTTCCCCGAGCTTTGAACAGTGTCACATTATTTCCCGAGCTGTGAACAGTGTCACATTATTTCCCCGAGATGTGAACATTGTCACATTGTTTCCCTGAGCTGTGCACAGTGTCACATTGTTTCCCTGAGCTGTGCACAGTGTCACATTTTTTCCCCGAGCTGTGCACAGTGTCACATTGTTTCTCCGAGCTGTGAACAGTGTCACATTGTTTCCCCGATCTGTGAACAGTGTCACATTTTTTCCCTGAGCTGTGCACAGTGTCACATTGTTTCCCCGAGCTGAGCACAGTGTCACATTGTTTCCCGAGCTGTGCACAGTGTCACATTGTTTCCCCGAGCTGTGCACAGTGTCACATTATTTCCCCGAGCTGTGAATAGTGTCACATTATTTCCCCGAGCTGTGCACAGTGTCACATTGTTTCCCCGAGCTCTGAACATTGTCACATTATTTCCCGAGCTGTGCACAGTATCACACTGTTTCCCCGGGCTGTGAACAGTGTCACTCTGTTTCCCGAGGGGTGCACAGTGTCCCACTGTTTCCCCTAGCTGTGAACAGTGTCACATTATTTCCCCGAGCTGTGAACAGTGTCACATTATTTCCCCGAGCTGTGCACGTATCACACTGTTTCCCCGGGCGGTGAACAGTGTCACTTTGTTTCCACGAGCTGTGCACATTGTCACATTGTTTCGCTGAGCTGTGAACAGTGTCACACTGTTTCCTCGAGCTGTGCACAGTGTCACATTATTTCCCGAGCTGTGAACAGTGTCACACTGTTTCCCCGAGCTGTGAACAGTGTCACATTGTTTCCCTGAGCTGTGCAGTGTCACATTTTTTCCCCGAGCTGTGCACAGTGTCACATTGTTTCCCTGAGCTGTGAACAGTGTCTCGTTGTTTCCCCGAGCTGTGAACAGTGTCACATTATTTCCCGAGCTGTGAACCATGTCACATTGTTTCCCGAGCTGTGCACAGTGTCACATTATTTCCCGAGCTTTGAATAGTGTCCCACTGTTTCCATGAGCTGTGAACAGTGTCACATTATATCCCCGAGCTCTGAACATTGTCACATTATTTCCCCGAGCTGTGCACCGTATCACACAGTTTCCCCGGGCTGTGAACAGAGTCACTCTGTTTCCCCGATGTGTGCACAGTGTCCCACGTTTTTCCCGAGCTGTGAACAGTGTCATATTATTTCCCCGAGCTGTGCACAGTGTCACATTATTTCCCCGAGCTGTGAATAGTGTCACATTATTTCCCCGAGCTGTGCACAGTGTCACATTGTTTCCCCGAGCTCTGAACATTGTCACATTATTTCCCCGAGCTGTGCACAGTATCACACTGTTTCCCCGGGCTGTGAACAGTGTCACTCTGTTTCCCCGAGGGGTGCACAGTGTCCCACTGTTTCCCTAGCTGTGAACAGTGTCACATTATTTCCCCGAGCTGTGAACAGTGTCACATTATTTCCCCGAGCTGTGCACAGTATCACACTGTTTCCCCGGGCGGTGAACAGTGTCACTTTGTTTCCACGAGCTGTGCACATTGTCACATTGTTTCGCTGAGCTGTGAACAGTGTCACACTGTTTCCTCGAGCTGTGCACAGTGTCACATTATTTCCCCGAGCTGTGAACAGTGTCACACTGTTTCCCCGAGCTGTGAACAGTGTCACATTGTTTCCTGAGCTGTGCAGTGTCACATTTTTTCCCGAGCTGTGCACAGTGTCACATTGTTTCCCTGAGCTGTGAACAGTGTCTCGTTGTTTCCCGAGCTGTGAACAGTGTCACATTATTTCCCCGAGCTGTGAACCATGTCACATTGTTTCCCCGAGCTGTGCACAGTGTCACATTATTTCCCCGAGCTTTGAATAGTGTCCCATTGTTTCCATGAGCTGTGAACAGTGTCACATTATATCCCGAGCTCTGAACATTGTCACATTATTTCCCCGAGCTGTGCACCGTATCACACAGTTTCCCCGGGCTGTGAACAGAGTCACTCTGTTTCCCCGATGTGTGCACAGTGTCCCACGTTTTTCCCGAGCTGTGAACAGTGTCATATTATTTCCCCGAGCTGTGAACAGTGTCACATTATTTCCCCGAGCTGTGCACAGTATCACACTGTTTTCCCGGGCTGTGAACAGTGTCCCTTTGTTTCCACGAGCTGTGCACATTGTCACATTGTTTCGCTGAGCTGTGAACAGTGTCACATTATTTCCCGAGCTGTGAACAGTGTCACATTATATCCCAGAGCTCTGAACATTGTCAAATTATTTCCCCGAGCTGTGCACAGTATCACACTGTTTCCCCGGGCTGTGACCAGTGTCACTCTGTTTCCCCGAGGGGTGCACAGTGTCCCACTGTTTACCCTAGCTGTGAACAGTGTCACATTATTTCCCCGAGCTGTGAACAGTGTCATATTATTTCCCCGAGCTGTGCACAGTGTCACATTATATCCCCGAGCTGTGCACAGTATCACACTGTTTCCTCGGGCGATGAACAGTGTCACTTTGTTTCCACGAGCTGTGCACATTGTCACATTGTTTCGCTGAGCTGTGAACAGTGTCACACTGTGTCCTCGAGCTGTGCACAGTGTCACATTGTTTCGCTGAGCTGTGAACAGTGTCACATTATCTCCCCGAATGTGCACAGTGTCACACTGTTTCCTCGAGCTATGAACAGTGTCACACTGTTTCTCCGAGCTGTGAACCATGTCACATTGTTTTGCTGAGCTGTGAACAGTGTCACACTATTTCCCCGAGCTGTGAACCATGTCACATTGTTTCGCTGAGCTGTGAACAGTGTCATATTGTTCCGAGAGCTGTGAACAGTGTCACATTGTCTCCCAGAGCTGTCAACAGTGTCACATTATTTCCCCGTGCTGTGAACAGTGTCACACTGATTCCCCCAGATGTGAACAGTGTCACATTATTTCCCCGAGCTGAGCACAGTGTACATGTAGTGTCCCCGAGCTGTGAACAGTGTCACACTGTTTCCTCGAGCTGTGCACAGTGTCACATTATTTCCCCGAGCTGTGAACAGTGTCACATTGTTTCCACCGAGCTGTGAACAGTGTCACATTGTTTTCCCCGAGCTGCGAACAGTGTCACATTATTTCCCCGAGCTGTGAACAGTGTCACATTGTTTCCCTGAGCTGTGAACAGTGTCACATTGGTTCCCTGAGCTGTGAACAGTGTCACGGTGTTTCCCCGAGCTGTGAACAGTGTCACATTATTTCCCCGAGCTGTGAACCATGTCACATTGTTTCCCTGAGCTGTGCACAGTGTCACATTATTTCCCCGAGCTTTGAATAGTGTCCCACTGTTTCCATGAGCTGTGAACAGTGTCACATTATATCCCGAGCTCTGAACATTGTCACATTATTACCCGAGCTGTGCACAGTATCACACTGTTTCCCCGGGCTGTGAACAGAGTCAATCTGTTTCCCGAGGTGTGCACAGTGTCCCACTGTTTTCCCGAGCTGTGAACAGTGTCATATTATTTCCCCGAGCTGTGAACAGTGTCACATTATTTCCCCGAGCTGTGCACAGTATCACACTGTTTCCCCGAGCTGTGAACAGTGTCACTTTGTTTCCACGAGCTGTGCACATTCTCACATTGTTTCGCTGAGCTGTGAACAGTGTCACATTATTTCTCCGAGTTGTGGACCATGTCACATTGTTTCCCAGAGCTGTGAACAGTGTCACATTGTCTCCCAGAGCTGTGAACAGTGACACATTGTCTCCCAGGGCTGTGAATAGTGTCACATTGTTTCCCCGTGCTGTGAACAGTGTCGCATTATTTCCCAGAGCTGTGAACAGTGTCACATTGTCTCCCAGAGCTGTGAACAGTATGACACTGATTCCCCCAGATGTGAACAGTGTCACATTATTTCCCCGTGCTGTGAACAGTGTCACAATGATTCCCCCAGATGTGAACAGTGTCACATTATTTCCCCGAGCTGTGCACAGTGTCATGTAGTGTCCCCGAGCTGTGAACAGTGTCACACTGTTTCCTCGAGCTGTGCACAGTGTCACATTATTTCCCCGAGCTGTGCACAGTGTCACATTATTTCTCCGAGCTGTGAACAGTGTCACACTGTTTCCCCGAGCTATGAACAGTGTCACATTATTTCCCCGAGCTGTGAACAGTGTCACACTGTTTCCTCGAGCTCTGAACAGTGTCACATTATTTCCCGAGCTGTGGAACAGTGTCACACTGTTTCCCCGAGCTGTGCACAGTGTCACATTATTTCCCCGAGCTGTGAACTGTGTCACACTGTTTTCCCGAACTGTGCACAGTGTCACATTATTTCCTTGAGCTGTGAACTGTCTCACACTGTTTTCCCGAGCTGTGAACAGTGTCAGACTGCTTTCCCGAGCTGTGAACAGTGTCACGCTGTTTCCCCGAACTGTCAACAGTGTGACACTGTTTCCCTGAATTGTGAACAGTGTCACGCTGTTCCCCGAACTGTGAACAGTGTCACACTGTTTCCCCAAGGTGTGCACAGTGTCACACTGTTTTCCCGAACTGTGAACAGTGTCACGCTGTTTCCCGAGCGGGTGAACAGTGTCACACTGTTTCCCCGAGCTGTGAACAGTGTCACATTGTTTTCCCAAGCCGTGAACACTGTCACTCTGTTTCCCCGAGCTATAAATAATGTGGCATTGTTTCCCCGATCTGTGAACAGTGTCAGACTGTTTTCCCAAGCTGTGAATAATGTCACTTATTTCCCCGAGCTGTGAACAGTGTCATATTATTTCCACGGGCTGTGAAAAGTGTCACATTATTTCCCCGAGCTGTGAACAGTGTCACATTATTTCCCTGAGCTGTGAACATTGTCACACTTTTTCCCCGAGATGTGAACAGTGTCACATTATTTCCCCGAGCTGTGAACAGTGTCACATTATTTGCCCGATCTGTGGACACTGTCACATTATTTCCCCGAGCTGTGCACTGTGTCACACTGTTTTCCCGAACTGTACACAGTGTCACATTGTTTCACTGAGCTGTGCACTGTGTCACACTGTTTCCCGAACTGCACACAGTGTCACATTGTTTCACTGAGCTGTGAACAGTGTCACGCTGTTTCCCCGATCTGTGAACAGTGTCACATTATTTCCCCGAGCTGTGAACAGTGTCACACTGTATCCCCGATCTGTGAACAGTGTCACACTGTTTCCCCGAGCTGTGCACAATGTCACATTATTGGCAGATTTCTCAGTCTGAAGGTTGGTTGTACTGGCAGATTTCTCAGTGTGGAGGCTTGGTCACACGGATGATAGGGACTATTGTGGGGACTTGATGTGGTAGATAGTACGGACATTATAGATACTATGGTTCTTGGCGGCTATTTTCATCATTATTGCTATTGTTGTTATCAACATTAGTAGTAGTAGTAGTAGTAGTAGTAGTAGTAGTAGTAGTAGTAGTAGTAGTAGTAGTAGTGGTAGTAGTATAATTCTTCTTCTTCTTCTTCTTATAGTTATTATTTTATTTATCATTATCATTATCATTATTATTATTATTATTATCATTATTATTATTATTATTATTATTATTATTATTATTATTATTATTATTATTATTACTACTACTACTACTACTACTACTGCTACTATTATTTCATTATTATTATTATTATTATTTTTTATTATTATTATTATTATTATTATTATTACTACTGGTAACAAACAAGGGTGCATATTGACACACACACGCACACACACACACACACACACACACACACACACACACACACACACACACACACACTCATGCACCCCCTCCCCCCCCCCCCACACACACACACGAAGTCACACACACAGACACACACACACACACACACACACACACACACACACACACACACACACACACACACACACACACACACACACACACACACACACACACACACATTAGTCGCAGAATCAATTTGATGGGCAAGAGAAGGGGAAGAAAGAACTGCTATTGATTGGTGAAAAGGGTTGGTTGTTTTAAGAGATACCTTGAAGGAAGACAGAGAGTTTGAAGAACGCAAAGATATTGTGAGTTCATTCCAAGAAACCGGACCATGAAAAGAACATGGATTTTAGTTCGAAATCGAGGGATTTTGAGCAGAGTGTGGTCGGCAGAAGAACGCAACTGCCTAGAAGGAACATAGAGATGAAGGAGATCAGAAAGGTAGGAAGGAGCTAAGCCATTCAAATATTTAAAGCAGAGTAAGGACAGTTTGTGGTCTATTCGTTTCTCGACCGGCAGCCAGTGAAGAGAAAGAAGTAAGGGAGTGACATGAGAAGATCTGGGTTGTCTGAGAATCAAACGAGCCATGATACACGACTGTTATTATTATTCTTAGTAATATTAGCATGAATATCATCATCATCATCATCATCATCATCATCATCATCATCATCATCATCATCATCACCATCATCATCATATTATTCTTAATTTTATTAATATTATTGCTATCATCATTATTTTTTTTAATGATTTTCCAACATTAATAACAAAAGGGATAATCGACATAACATACAATAAACATCATACAAATGGGTACACTAAATCAAGGGAGGGGATAGGGGTAAAAGGGAAAAAAAGTATAATCACATGAAAAAAAACAAAAAATCAAATAGTCCATTCAATAATCAACGAAGAATAAAAGAAAAGGAAAAAAGGTCACAAACGTACAACTATAACTCTATCTCATTCATGAGGCACCCGAGGAATGAATACGGCCAGTATACCTGTCTAAATAGGGTAAAGTGGTTATTCAGAATGTTTTCACATGTATACACGTATTTTCATAAATTTCATTAGCTACTTATCACCCCCGATTACTTTTTGCTTGTTCTTGTTCTTTTTCCCTCCTCGTCTAACTCATTCCAATAGACCTAACAATTAGTTTTTCATAAGGGTTCCATTTTCTATCAAATTCCATGTATTTCATTTCTGAATAATGCATATATTTTTCAACCCTGTATATATTATTAAGTTCTCGAAGAAAGTTTGACGTGGGTTTTTTTATTTTATTTATTCTCTTTTTAAATTATAATTTTAGCCATAGAATAATGTTTTCAAAATTTCATCATTTTTTGT
This sequence comes from Conus ventricosus, assembly GCA_018398815.1. Classification (NCBI taxonomy): domain Eukaryota; kingdom Metazoa; phylum Mollusca; class Gastropoda; order Neogastropoda; family Conidae; genus Conus; species Conus ventricosus. The sequence continues at coordinate 67,189,819 of CM031619.1, forward strand.
TGCTCATCATTTCGTAAAAACCCAGCCCCACTTAACTTTTTCTGCTGTGTTCCATTTTTCCCTTTTAAATTTTTTTTTCTATTTCCCCCCAGAAATTTTTGCAATTGGCATGCCACAAGTAGTGTTGACTGAATGGGTTTTCGGATTACAAAAGTCACGATCAGTGGTAAGAATTCCCTTCTTTTTTAAAGATCAGTTTGAAACCCAAAAATATTGTGACAAATTTTTTTTGGAAACCTTTTTAAATTTAATTTTTTAAATTTGTTTCCTTTTTTATTTGTTGTTCCCAATCTCCCAAATTTTTAATTTTTTTCCCATTTTGCAAAGGAGCTTTATTTTAAATTTTTTGTTATTTTTTCTTTTGGGGTGCTGTAAAAAGGTTTCGTCCCTTTTCAAACGCTGGATATTTTTGTAAGCTTCGTTCTTAGTTGCACTATTTTTCTTTTTTTTAATTTTGTACTTCTTAAATCCCTTTTTATTGTGCATACCCCCATAAATTTCGAGAAAATTTACAGTGATATCTTATTTTTCAAAAAAAATTTTTTAAAATCGAAAAAAAACTTCCCTTTTATTTAAACTTTTTAAACTAGGGTATCTGTTTTGCTATCCATTTTTTAAAAGTTATGACGTCATTACAAAACTCAAAAATTTTCATTACAAAATAAAGGCTTGAAACCCTCATTCGAATTGTTTAAAATGCCTGATCCGCAAAATCAGTATACGATGGGGAAACGTCTTTCCAAAAAATTTTTTAATTTTTTTGCTGAGGAATTTCTGGTCCGTGACGTCAAATGAATTTTTTGGGAAGTACCCTTAATATTGTTTTCCTTTTTAAATTTTTGTCGTGTATTTTTTTTTTAACCAGGTCATTTTAAAAAGCTTGTATATATTTTTAAATGTGGAAGCCTATACCTCCCATTTTAAAACAGAATTACTGCGTATTTTTTTTGATCTTGTCCGTTTTTTTTTTTTTTATTTTAAATTAAAAAACTGTTTTTTGAAGCTGATTTATTAATTTTCTGGAGGATTAGGCAACAGAAACCCAGGGGTATTGACTTTGAAAGAATATGGACTCGACTGCATCCGCCTGGGGGTGAAATTAGTTTTGCCAAAAACTTTAAACAATTGTTTGATTAATTTTAAATTTATTTGTGTTGTTTTCTGTCATTTTTGAAAATTTCCCCTGTGAACCCAAATTCCGAGTACCCTATTTTTTGATGGTTTTCCATTTCTTTCTTTTGGAAAAGATACTGCTTTTTGATTTTTTTGTTTTTTTTACCTTTTTTTACAGTTTTTTTTTAAATGAGTTTTGTCTAAAATCTTTTAAAAAATTTTAAGGGTTTTAAACGATTTTATACGAACCCATCCCCTTCTATGTGAACACTGTTCTCGAAATTTTTGGTGATTTTAAACATCGTTTTTGAGTATTTAAACCTTTTTTTTCTCTCTTCCCTGTTTTTTCTGCAAAATTTCTGCACACAAAACAAAATTGATTTTGGCGAAATGGGTAAACCCTGAGCCAACCCTTTTCTTTTTAAAAAACTCTTAGATACTTTCCCATTCCAATCATAGGATCTTATTTTTTTAAAAAAATGTCGAAACCCCGCATTACCTTCCCCCAAAACCCCAAAAGCTTTAAGTTTCTTTTCTTTATTGCCAAATTTAAAAATAAAATGCCTTCTATAGTCAATTGATCCAGTAAACCGGGAAAGGAAAATTTTTTTCCAGATAAAACATTATGTAAAACAAGGTTTTTTTTTTTTTCCCCTAGTATCGTCCTGGAAAAAAACCCCGTTGGTCTTCTTTAATTAATTTATGTAAAACGCCTTGTTTTCTTTCGAAAAAAAGGTGGACCTATCTTTCGAAACTTTTAAACATTAAAATTGGTCCCAGTTTCAAAAATTTCTTGGTTTTCGGTTTTTGGTTGGGACACGTTATTAACCCTTTTTTTGGACACCGACATTCTTTTTTTATAAAACCTTCTTTAAATGATTTATTAAAAACTTTCATTTTTTTAAAAAAAGAACTTAAAAAAAATTAACAGTCTCCCTTGTAAGGACTTTTATCATTCTGCTATTTTTCAGGGTTTGATGTTTTTGGTGGAAATAAGCTTCTAACGTTTTTTCCTTGTTTTTCTTTTTTTTTTGGAGTTTTGAAGTATCCCTGCAAATTTCAATATCTTTTATTCTTTTCCTTGTCAAATGTCGTGTATGATGGTTCTTCTAACTTTTCATCTGTTTTAGCAAAACATTTCTTGTCTGTAACTAATTTCAAATTTTTTTTGAAACAAAATGTTTTTTTCCAGGTTACAAAATACTTATTTACTTTTTCCGGGAAAGCCCATTTGCTTGGTTAAGAATGTTTCCCATTACTTTTGTTTTACGTAATGAGCAAGTCATCTTTTTTTCTTTGTAAAATTAATAGCATTAATCTGCGTGGGTTTTTTCTCTTTCCAAATTTGTATTTCCTTTTCAAAGCATTTTTCAGCGTTTTTTGTTCTCTTTTCTTATTGTCCCAAACGTAATGTTTTTGTCTTTTTTCCCATGACAGAACTTCTAAAAAAAACCTTCCTTTCAAAAAATGTATTTATTATTGGGTTTTCTTGCTTAGTTTTCCCTATATACTGCGATGGGGGGCTTTATTGTTCCTTGACTCTTTATTTTTGGTTTACAAAAATTTACAAAAAATTGGCATCCCTAAGTAGGAGGCGTTAAATTTCCCGATGTCTATTTTTTCTGTTCGGATTTGTGCTTGTTTAAATTTGACGGTGGTCATTCTGAAAACCCCAAAGGGTTTTTCTGCGTCTCAAATATTACCAGTAAAGGTTTTCTGATATTAAAAATAACCCAACGACTTTGCTGTATGGGGTTGGGTTTTCCGGTATTCTTAAAATTTCAGGGTTTAATTCTCTCCAGTATGACCAATTCTAATTCACTGATCTGTTTAATCCTTTTTTTGGTTTTGCTTATTTACGATTTTAATTGTATTTGCCCGGTAGGATTAATCATAATTTTCCAAATCCCCCCAATTCGATGTTCGAGATCAGTTCCCCTTGTTTTTGTTTAAATTTTCTTCAAAAAAAAGTGGGCTGTCGCTTTTTTGGCCCATAATATTTCCCGCACAATTTCAGGGGTCTAACGGTTCAGAAAAAGTTAACGTAGTTTCCTTTTTTATCCGAGCCCTTTTTCTTTATTTTAAAAATAAAAATTTTATTATTTAGCAATTAGCAACCCCCCTTGATCTCGATTTGTAAGACGAAAAACACACACTTAGCCCATTCTGCCCTTATTTGTTTTTAATATTTTTGTGAAATGTGTATCCTGTTGAAAGTAAACTGAAGTTGTTTTTGTTAAGAAAAATGGACCGTCTCTTCGTTTTTGAAATTTTCCACCCCTGGGGAGTTTAAGGGGGAATGCTTAAATTACTCATTCTTTTCACGTGTATTAAAAACATAATCAGTGCAACCTCTTTTTCGAGGGCACAAAATCCGAGTGCCCCTTTTTTCCTATCAACCAAAGTATGCAAACAAGACACATTATTAAAAAAGAAAAAAAAAAATTGTATTAAAAGGTTATATGAAGATGAAATTATGCAATCAAAAATCAATCTGGTGAACGAATGTGTGCACTTCGAAGGAAAATATACTAAACGCAGTAAACTCGTTCCGCATAGGAAAGACACACCATTCTTCCCACATAGCAGCAATGTACAGCAGCTTTGTCGAAAAAGGAAGGTAATAAGAGGACAGAGAAAAAAAGAGGAGAGGGAAGGGGGAGAGAGAGAGGAGAGAGAGGAGGAGAGGAGAGAGGGAGAGAGAGAGAGAGAAGAGAGAGAGAGGAGAGAGGGGGAGAGGGTTTTGTACATGAGTAAGAATCAAATTTTAATATTAACCCAAACTGGTGAAGCATTTGTGCAAAAAGTTCTTTAAACCCAAAAAAAGAACAAAACTCGATTCAAACAGAGTGATAAACACTCACCCCTGGGTGCAGGCGGCCGTGAGACTTTTTGAGCGCGCGCGCGCGCGCGGGTATGGGTGTGTGTGTGTTGTTGTTTTTGGGTTTTTCAATTTAACGTCTTTTACTAATGTATATTTGAAAGATGTGTGTTTGAGTGTTGTGTGTGGTGTGTGTGTGGTGTGTGGGGTGTGTGTGTGTGTGTGTTGGTTTTTGTGGTTGTGTTGTTTGAGTGTGTGCATGCGCGTGCGTGTGTGTGGGGCGCGTCGTACGTGAAGTGCGCGCCCGCGTGCGTGCGGTGTGCGTGTGTGGTGTATGTGTGATGGGGAAAAATCTAAATAGAATTAAACTGTAAAAAAAAAATTTAAAAAAAAAAGACTTTAAAGTTTAAAAAAAAACAACTGTACGAAACAAAATCTGAAACAGAAAATTTCGGATTGAGCCAACTGGGTTAACATAAGAATTGTACAAAAATTTAAAAGGGGTCAGGTATCCTGGAATATGACTTTTAAATGTGTGTGTGTGTGTTGTGTGTGTGGTGTGTGTGTGTGTGTGTGTTTTGGGGTGTGCGTGTGGGGGGGCGCGTTGTGGCATATGTGTTGTGTGTGTGTTGCGTGTGGTGGGGGCGTGTCTGTGTGTGTGTGTGTGTGTGTGTGTATGTGTGTGCGCGGCGTGTGCCCGCGCGCGGGGTAGCGGTTGTGTGTGTGCGCGCGGTGCGCGCGCGCGTGGTGTGTCACGGCGCGCGCGCGCGCGCGTGCGTGTGTGTGGGTATGCGTTGTGTGTGTGTGTGTGTGTGTGTTGTGGTGTGTTGTGTGGTTTTTGTGTGTGGTTTGTGCGTCCTGGAGCCCGTAGCCCCCCCCCCCCCCCCCCCCCCCCCCCCCCCCCCCCTCCCCTTCAAAAAGCAAAAAAATCCGGGGGTGCTTAAATGAATCTCAAACGCCTGATAGGAAGGGGCAGTTTCAATAAAAATTTGCCTCACTTTGTCGGTGATGAAATAACCCCGGTGGTATGTGGTGTTGTTTGTGGTGTGTGTGTGTTGTGTGTGTGGTGTGTGTTTGGGTGTGTGTGTGTGTGTGTGTGTGTGTTTTGGTGTGTGTGTGTGTGTGCGCGCGGCGCTTGTGTGTCTGATTGTGAAAAAGGAAAGGTAATGAGAGGGAGAGAGAAGCAGAGAGAAAAAAGAGAGAGAGAGAGAAGAGAGGAGAGAGAGAGGTGAAAGAAGGGGAAAGAAAAAGAGAGAGAGAAGGGAGGAGGAGGGAGGAGAGGAGAGGAGAGAGATAGGGAACTGTTGTACATGGGTAAAAAAATCAACCTAGTTTTTTAAACAAATTTATGAAGCTTCTGTGAAAAAAGTTTCCTTAACCAAAAAAAAAAAAACCCGTTGCTAAAAGAATAAAAAACACTCACAAATTTTCCCCGGCGGCCGTAAAGCCAATGTGTGTGTGTGTGTTGTGTGGTGTGTTGTGTGTGTGTTTGTGTGGGGGTGGGTGTGTGTGTGTGTGTGCGCCGCCGCGCGGAGTGTGCGCGGGCCCCCCGCCTGTGCGGTGAGTATGTGTGTGTGTGTGCGGGGGTGTGTGGATTGTGTCGTGCGTGTACACGCGCGCGCGGCCGCGCGCGCGTGTGTGTGTGTGTGTGTGTGTGTGTGTGTGTGTGTTGGGGGTGTGTGTGTGTTGTGGGTGTGTGTGTGTGTGTTTTTGTGGTGCGTTGCCCCTGGGCCTTAAATCCCCCCCCCCCTCCCTTCAATTTAAACAAAACAATCCCGTGAGTGTCAAGTAAATATCAAAAGGCTGAAAGGGGCTAGGTAGCACACTTGCCATAAAAAATTTACCTCCATTTTTCAGTGTAAAACACCAGATTATGTAAACAAAATGGCACCCGGGTTTCAAATAGTTGAATAAAATTGGGGCCACATGTTTAACCAAATTTGCATAAAGCAAGCGTCGAGGAAAGTGTCATGAACCAAATCAATCTGGTCATGCACGAGGGCTAAAAAAAAAAAAAAAAAAAAATAATAATAATAATAATAATTAAATAAAAAATAAAAATAAAAAATAAAAAAAAAAAAATAAAATGCGCGCTAATGTTGAACGTTTATTAACTGATTTTTGTACTAAACCCAAATTTTTACAATACTTTTCAGCGAAGTTGCACAGGGGTACCAAAAAAGAATTGCTAATGATGTGCATACCACAAAAATTGAACAAAGACCCCTAACTTGCACACAAAACTCCCTTCAGTGTTTTATTCAATGCTTGGGTGAGCATGTCGAACAACGAAATTTCCATTAATATTCGCAAAAAAGATCAACAAAAAAGTGACCGGGCACCAATGAAAAATCAAGCTAAATTTACCAAGGACGACCAAAATTTTTAAAGTCGTTGAAAAGGTATGTCAAACAATCGTACAAAGATCAATTGAACATTTAAAAAACAGGGGGGAAAGAGCGGCAACGCAGGCGGGGGAGAGGGGGGAGGGCCTCTTTATAGACCCGTGAAAGGACATACCCTCCTGCATTCCCCTGGCACCCCCACCAACCAACACTGAAGCTGTTTTATTCAAATCAAACAACGTGTCCTATTTCCCCCAAACTCGGTTTATTTCTAAGTGCCCCCGACAAGCAGCTCCCCCCCCCCCCCCCCCAACCCCCCAAAAAAAAAGAAAAAAAAAAGAGAGAGTATGTGTTATCTTGTGCGTGTGTGCATTTGTGGTGTGTATGCGGCGCGCGCGCGCGTGTGTGTGGTGTGTGTGTGTGGGTTTGTGTGTGTTTGGTGGGTGTGTGTTTTGGGGTGTGTGCATAAAACTAGCAATTCATTGAGGTTCGGTGGTCGACATTACGCCACCGCCACCCAGCAATCAAAAAAGAAAGCAAAACGAACCCGATGGTGGGCATTTCCCCAGGTAATGACTAGCATAAAATTAAACACAAATGGAATAAAGCACAAGAAAAGAAAGATCGTCAAGTCCCGAAACATTACAGATTGGACAAGACAGGTTTTACATTAAAAAATTTTCATTGTAAAGGGCCAAGACAAAGATGAACCTAAAATAAAAATTTCTGATTCTTCCATGCACTGGGTTGCAAAAAAAAAAAAAAAGGATTGTAACCCGTCCAAGTACACGATGCCTACCAGCCAATCTTACGAAGGATAGAGAGAGAGAGAGAGGAGAGAGAGAGAGAGAGAGAGAGAGATGAGAGAAGAGAGAGAGAGAGAGAGAGTAGAGAGAGAGAGCATGTTTATGTGACTGAGGTTCTTAAAATTGACTCAAAAAAAAGGGGGGGGTACAGAAGCGCGCGCGCGCGCGAGAGAGAGAGAGAGAGAGAGAGGGAGAGAGAGAGAGAGAGAGAGAGAGAATGGAGAAGAGAGGGAGAGAGAGATGAGAGAGAGAGAGAGAAAGAGAGAGAGAGAGAGATTTCTATGAGCTCATTAATAATTGGGGCGAGCAAAGGGTGACACACGGACGTACACACTGCCTGCATCAATTGCGGCGAATATAGAAGACGTAGAAGACGTACACGTTAATGATTATGCTATACGAAGGTGAATTCCTGTTTACTGCATACAATAAAAGATCAATAATACCTAAAGTATGACCCACACAAAATGCAATGCATAGCCACTTATATTTGTACAGGGTAACACACAAACACTCGCAATCTTATTCTAAGAGATTCAGTCCATTCCATCAAATCCAGAAGGAAGATCTGAACTTTGTTAGCTTTCAGGAGTAAAAGATGCTCTACTAGTGGCTATACTTTGCTTCCTTATGAATACTGAATGGAACGGAATGGAATGGAAGTCATGGAATGGAATGGAAGTCATTTTACCATCGACAGAAGTGTGTGTGTGTGGGCGCATGCCACACCCGAAGAAAGCACAGAGAGCACAGGATGAGATCGTTGGGGTATGGAGCGGGAGAGGGGGGGGGAGCAGGATTGGGGGGGGGGGGCCAGCGGCACCAAACAATGGGCAGGGAGAAGACGCAACACCTAAATTATCCCTCCAAGTCCACTTCAGCACTAAAGGTTCTGTTTATCGCACATCAGAGAGAAATTCTTTTGACATATTTTTAACATACATAAAATGCTCATATTCTTACCTTCAAACACTGCAGTCAGTCAAACGTCACATCATTATTATCATTGTTGTTGTTCATCATCATCATCATCATCATCATCATCATCATCATCATCATCATCATCATCACCATCATCATTATTAATATCGTTATTGTTATCACTAGTAGTAGTAGTAGTAGTAGTAGTAGTAGTAGTAGTAGTAGTAGTAGTAGTAGTAGTAGAAGTATCGTTATCATCATCATAACCATCATCATCCACATCATCATTAATATTATTGTTGTTATTATTATTATCAGTATATTTTTATTCTCATCATTGGTGGCGGTAGTAGTAGTAGTAGTAGTAGTAGTAGTAGTAGTAGTAGTAGTAGTAGTAGTAGTAGTAGTAGCAGTATCATTATTATTTTTATGCCTTTTTTCCCTTTTTGTCCGGTTGCAATTGTATACAGATTATGTGTATGACTGACAAATATGCCACTGTTGTGTTTGTATCCCTAGCCCACTGTCCCGTGTTAGCGCACTTGTCAACTCTGATTATTTGATTTTAAGGTAAACAACAACACACACACAAAACAACAAACAAACAAGTAAACAAACAAAACACGAACAACAAGCCCATGGTCAAAGGCTCAGATGCTGGTCTTCCGAGGTGACGGTGGGAGGTTTGAACTGGTCTTCCGAGGTGACGGTGGGAGGTTTGAACTGGTCTTCCGAGGTGACGGTGGGAGGTTTGAACTGGTCTTCCGAGGTGACGGTGGGAGGTTTGAACTGGTCTTCCGAGGTGACGGTGGGAGGTTTGAACTGGTCTTCCGAGGTGACGGTGGGAGGTTTGAACTGGTCTTCCGAGGTGACGGTGGGAGGTTTGAACTGGTCTTCCGAGGTGACGGTGGGAGGTTTGAACTGGTCTTCCGAGGTGACGGTGGGAGGTTTGAACTGGTCTTCCGAGGTGACGGTGGGAGGTTTGAACTGGTCTTCCGAGGTGACGGTGGGAGGTTTGAACTGGTCTTCCGAGGTGACGGTGGGAGGTTTGAACTGGTCTTCCGAGGTGACGGTGGGAGGTTTGAACTGGTCTTCCGAGGTGACGGTGGGAGGTTTGAACCATTCGTGAGGTCGGCTTTTGTTTTTTAACTGTCTCCGTCCACCCAGCAGTAAATGAGTACCTAATTCAGCTCAGGGAAGGCAAAAGGCGGCGGAAGGAGAGGGATGGGCGCCGCCTTCCGTTATGCAATGCCCCAGACATGATGACTCTCGAACAGCGCACTGCACTGACCTGATGGCCACCAGGGGAAGGGTTTTCTCCGTTGACCTTTGAACGTACAATTGTCCTACAGCTCTCCCCTCAAAACAACCACTCCCTTTGCATGGTGACCGATGCCGGCAAAGAATGTTCAAAACCCGTCACGTTCTCCGTCACGATTTTGGTCTCTACGTTTTGTGCTTTCAAAATTGCTCCCTCCCCCCCCCCCCCCCCCCCCCCACAACGACAACAACAATCACATTCTATATTTTTTCCCACACATTTAACTATACTTATTTCACACTCACCTGTTGGCTACGATAACAGGCTTTGGCAAATTAGTTGAACGGAAAGCTGTACAAGATCAACACAAGATGTCCGTTCCGTCCCAACACAGGATCAACACAAGATGTCCGTTCCCTCCCAACACAAGATCAACACAAGATGTCCGTTCCCTTCCAACACAGGATCAACACAAGATGTCCGTTCCGTCCCAACACAGGATCAACACAAGATGTCTGTTCCGTCCCAACACAGGATCAACACAAGATGTTCATTCCGCCGCTGACTGCTCAGCATCTGTTACCCTGCATGCCGCCGTTTCGCTTGATGTAGTATCGATGTCTAGGCCACCACCTACGCCAAAATGAATCGTAGATCACGTTTAATCGGTTTTGTACCAGAATGTGCAGAAACTTTATGTAATAGTATAACTGTCTTTCAATTAGAAGGTTATTCTTGAAAAAAAAAAAAAAAGCAAATTCAACAGACATTCATTTTGCTCTGTTATGTGACACGTAGAATGGCACACTTTATACACAAACATTCACTTTCCGTCACCGTATCACGGTAGAAAGACAAATTCAACACAAATATTCCTTCTCCTTTATGGTATTACCGTGGAACGATATAATACTGTACACAAATATGCGTACCTCTTTATGACATCATTGTGGAACGATACAGAGTCTACACAATGATGTGTTCTCTTTTCTAACATTACTGCAATGGCCCAGTGAAGGGAGAGTGGATGGTGGGGACGGGTGGGGGGGGGGGGGGTAAGGGAGGGGGGGGGGGGTGTTCCTTGTATTGCAAGTCAGCAACGCATCGTTCTCGCCATTCGCTGCAGATAGTGTGCACATGTCTACAGTCAGAAGTACTCAGAGGGCCGGACTAGCTCAGTGGTAGAGCGCTGGACTCGTAGTTTTGGTGAACCTGGGGTTGCGGGTTCGAATCTCCGCCGGGCCGTTTTGGTACAGGGGGATATTCCCTCAGAGTTAACATTGGTTCTGACTCCATTTCCCATACAATCCTGCGAATGAGACTACAAACTGAGGTTCCGTGTGTGAACGCACGCATAACATCTTGCACACACGTAAAATCCCATCACCAAATTTCGGAAGAGAAGGCCAGTTTATTAGTAGGGTTAGGGACTTCTCATGCCTCAAAAATAGAGCAGGAGACGGAGCAGGAGACGGAGATCATGACAGCGCCTAGGGGCGAATCATATGACAGAGATGCTCGGTGATGGCATCGCGAGATCGATGTGAGGTCCATATTAAAGACCCTACGGGCGATGACAAAGCATGCACGATGTTTGCATCGTGATGGTGCAATCAGCTTTAAAAAAAATTAAGAAAAAAATGACAGACTGGTTATAGCGACTCGTTTGTTTGTTGTTTTTTTTTTTTTTTTTGTGTTTTTTTTTGTTAGACCGTCTTCTTCCAAGGGCGACAACACACAAACAAATAATGAAAAAAAAAAAGCAGTCTTGAAAGGCCCAAAGTGTACCCGCTACACTCTTACCGTGTATCATCACTGATTCTCGACATTGCTAATAAAATGCCTTAGGGGCGAAGGATATGACACAGGATGCTCGGTGAACGCATCGTGAAATCGATGTGTGCTCGCTATTAAAGACCCTAAGAACGAGAAAACGCATGCATTGTAATTTATACGCCTGTTCTGTCAACTTATGAAAAAGCTGAATGTTTTTTAACCATCGAAATGTATAATCGAATCAGGAAGGCTATATCAACGTATTTGCGTGCCAAAAAAAAAAAGAAAATCATGTTGCATCAGAGCATCGTGATATAGTGTAAATGACATGTTTTCCCCCATCTGCTGATCTTTCGAGATATAAAACGGACTAAAGTCAAAGCAAAAAGTAATTTTAACTTTAGTCAGTCTAACAGAACGAAGGACCACACAGGAAACACCACGAGGAGGTGGGGGACTGTTTCCCAAAAATAATGGAGGTAAACAGCACACTCTGAAACAAGAAAAACATAAAACGACTATTAGAACAGTCATCAAGACCACAATCAGTTGGAACGCTATCATACAAATACAGAAAAAGAAGCTACAGCTTGACTTGGAAACCACCGATTGTAGTCAACGAAAAACTGCTGTCGCATGGAGGGTCGTACGACTTGGTCCAACCTTCGACGACTGAGTGCCACGTACAGCGAATCCGTATCCATCTCCAAAAGTTGAAAATCTGATCTGTTGACAAATTTGTCCAAACATCATAATAAAACTGCAACATTCGCAACTTGGCATATTGGTAGAACGAAATAACCAATCTGGATCGGAGTGCCCAGTTGATCTTTTTTTGTGTTGCTCATTTCCACTTCTACAACTACCGCCACCTAGCTCGGTCAGTGTTTTTTAAACCGACCTTCATTGACGAGTTTGGGGGCTTGATGTGCATGAGTTAGCAGTAACAGCTGACTCATACAAATCAATATATGGTGGGGTTTCGGCTGTGTCAAGGGACGCAATCGCCTTGAAGTATAGCGTGTTAGGTGGGTGCTTCACCCATCGCAAGGTCATTTCCGGCAACCGGTAAGGGAACCAACCGTCTCGGGTCTTTACTTTCCTTTACTGAGAGTGTAACAAACCTTAGCCTACGTTGACACATTTTTCCCGTCATTATCGTGGGACCGATCAATAACATTAAATCAAGGGAGGCTAGAGGGGTTTGCACCTGACGTTTAATACCGCCTCATACAACGATAACCACAGTTGTTTTTCTTCCCATTCATCCCTAGGCTAGCGGGGGCATTGCGCCTGCCACAAAAACGATGACACTTTTTTTTCTTCCCCCATCAATCTAGGAGTGGTCCGTTAAGCTGTCTCCTATTGCACCATATAACAAATTCACCAGTGTTCACTGGGTCGTGCGGGTTCAAAACGAGGACTGTGATCGAGACAGAGACAGAAAAATACGCATAAACACAGACAGACAGAGACACAGACGGACAGAGACACAGACAGACAATAATTAAAAAGGATGAAGGAGGAAGAGGAGAAGGAGCAGAAGAAAAAGAAGAAGTAATAGAAGAAAAAGAAGAAGGAGAATCATTACTAGATTCACTGTATTAAGAATTACTTCCATTTTTGAAATCGAACAAAAGAAAAATTTAGAAAGAGAGGGTGTTAGTTACCGCCAATGGCATTGACAAACAAAGCACATGACAAGACACGATGCATTTCAACCTCTTGGTTCTTCTTCAGGCAAAACAAAATAAATCACATTTAACATTTAGGACAGTACAAACAAAGAACGAAAATGACTCATCTGTTGTTGTCCATGTTAGTGGGGAGAATAGCCGTCCAAAAGAGTTATATCTAACATCAAATTCCAAATTCTCACTGAATAATTTCAGGTTGTTTTTTTTTTTTTCTTTAAGCTCCTTTTCCACACAACGTAATGATAACGCTCTGGTCCTGACCTTTATTAATAAACAACAAAAAATGCTTACCAATTGAGTTATTTATCACATAATTATTTCAGCAACAGATATTTTGCAGAAATGATACAGTTTAACATGGGTCTTATCATGCAACGTTTGCTCCTTAAAAAAGCACTGACCGGTGAAAGTTAAATCAAAACGTTCTTACCTTCATTTCACGGTTTATTGTGAAGTGTTTTATGAAGGCATGTCCTTAGCCGACAGATACGACATTAATGTGACCTTCCATCACGAAATGAGTCTCTTATCACCGAACAGTTGTTTGGGAGTTTTACATGATCTAAAAACACTTTTTACGCTCGTTTTATTGAGGAAAACCACATGCAAAATAAGATGTTTAGTTTTGAGATACAGGTTTAGAAAACGTACCACTCTAAAGCGAACCTTTTGATAAAATGAGGGAAATCTGAATGACATTGAATAACTATTTCAGACAAGGCAAGTATGGTTGACACAGTTTAAATGTCACAACTGTGAGCTTTTGAACGATGTGTGTCACTTGTTGGGTCCATGTAAACGCAGAGGGAACACGGATTGTGTCGTTGAATTTATCTTGTGGACATTTTTTTCCGGAGTCAGTCATTAATATGTTTACTTATTAGGCGCTGTGACCATTCATAACTGAGTATATACACGCTATCACAGAAGACAAGGGGGTTAACCTTGATATGAGTTGTCAGGGTTTTGTGATGGTATGTCTTTAGCTGGGAGGTACAACATTAAATGAGATGAGTTGATGCTACATGATGGTGATGTCCTTTCCCGTGGCGTACAATCCTTATATGACATGTGTTTGTTGTATGAGTTTTAATCGAGGAAACTTTTTTTTTCTTTCCTTTTGTAACAGATTATGGAGACTAAAAAACCCACGTCTGTGAGGTCTGTCACGCATCTTTCCAGAAGAAATATAACCTGCAAAAGACATGTGCAATCTGTACATACTTCAGACACATCTCATATTTTGCAACGTTTGCAATGAAAATTTCGTAAGAAAAGAAAATTTCGATTTACATTTGATATCTCACGACAACAACGACTGCGAGATGAGGAAAAAAAACATAAAGAAAGATTGAAAGAAGAAAAACGGAGAGAAGAAAGAGCAGGAAGAAAAAAAGAAACACTTTATCATCAGTCTGTTGGGCAAAACAAAAGGCGACGAATAGATCTGAGGGGTGGTGGTGATTTCAATCAAGATGATATTGCTCCCAAAATCCGGCAGATTTACGCCGACAGCTGGAGCGCCATTCGCTCTCATTCTTTTGAGGGCAAGCATGAACGCATGTTTAACATCCGCTGGGAACATCAGGGAAGGACCGACTGGAACGACCGTCCTCAACGCTATTTTTGAGAGGCAAAGCAAACGATTTAAAATCATCATCAGCCACACAGAGACAACGATGACTACCGTTTCTTTCATGCATCCAGAAACAACGTCCGAGTCATGGACACTCCTCGTCTGATCAACAACAGACAAGATATCGAGAGGTTCCTGGAAGACATTAACGACCAGGATGTCTGGGAACACGCCAGACAGCAACATCCCAACTCAAAGTAGATGGTCCATTCCATCGCCTCAACCAGCTTCTGTATCAACCCTCTCCCGACTAACCCCACTGGATGTTGCGATCGTCCTCCATCTGATTTCCTCACGACCATCAGGGGATCTACCCAGTCGTGAAGGACGAAAACCACTCTTTTTCTGTTCACCGACAACCTGGGGTTGTTTTTCTTCGGTGCCTCGCCTTGCATCGAGAAGCGTCGCTTAAAAGTGTTCAAACACCTACCCAACTTCTTTTGAACATGGTATGAGAACACGGGCCAAGAAAAAGAAGAGGAGTTCCTGGGAACGACGCTCACCGACCTGGAAAGGCCGAAAACATGTTTGGGGTCAGTTGGATAATTTTCCAGATTGACGAGTCTTGCCTGGTTCCTTTTCAATGGAGCGAAAAAACGCACACTCCCCCAACACGATGAGGATCCTCGATTACAAGAATCATTTCTGCTACATCGTGGACCTGGATCAGACCGTCCATCCATGTCCAGCACCACAACGGGGAGGTTCAAACGAAGTACCATACTAACCTACTGAAGAAGAGAAAAATGTTTACTCGCATTTATTCTAAATCGAAAGGGGTTTGGTGCTGCCTCCATCCTTCAGGACCCTCCTTTTGATGTAGAAGAAAGGAGAGGGCGTTCCTGTGTTGTTGGTAGGTGTACATAGTCCTTCTGCCTATACAGAAACTCTTGATGACTCCTCCCTCACTGCCCTCAGACAGGACTCCTTGACCAACATTGTGGCGTTTGCTGAACCCTTACAGCTCAATTGTCAGACACCCCTCTGAAAAAACAGTGTGTCTTGAGCAAAGAGCCATGGTGCCGTCACCCATTGTACTCAAGTTTGAAAAGACTGAGAGTTCTTTTGTCCAATTTTTGTCGTTCCAAGCAGCAGGGAAGAGGGGTCCAATTCTGTCCAGATAGTTTGCAGGAAACGAAGAGGTCTTGGTGAGCGTCACAAGCTTTAGAAGGGAACCAGTTTTTGTAGTCTCGGTAGAACTGGCGTTTCAGCTCTGGTTGAACAGCTCTCTCCAACCCTCTCCACTCAGGGCCATGAATATGGAGTCAGTATCCATTTCACGGAGTTGAAAATAGGGGCGGGACGAACCTGTCGACACAGGCGAAATAGAACTCAACATCCTCGGTTTGGCGTACTGATAGAGAAGAAGCCGATTTGGTTGGGCAGATGCCATCGGATCTTAGCCTTACTCAGCTCTACTTCCATCAGGTCGTCCATCAGACTAGTCAATTTCTTGAAAAGGGGAAATAAATGTTAGCAAACCGCCCAGAGAATGTGGACAAACGAGTCACAAGACAAAACACAACGCGTTTCGACCTCCTAGGTCTTCGTCAGGTGATATATAAACGAATAAAACAACGAAAATTCACTTAGCTTTGATCGCTTCAGATCGCTTAGGGTTCAGCGCAAGGAAGAAGGCGTTGAATGAGAACGAGGCTGTTGGAAGAGAAATAGTGAGTGAGTCAAAGTCGTAATGATGATAATAACATTACTGATAGGAATACTAATAATGGTCAATTTTTTTTTTTTTTTTTTTTGGGGGGGGGGGGGGGGAAGAAAGAAAAAAAAAGAAAAAAGACAGGATAAATTGATCCTGTCTTTTTTTTTCCCCAATATTTTGACCATTATTAGTATTCCTATCAGTAATATTATTATCATCATTACGACTTTGACTCACTCACTATTTCCCTTCCAACAGCCTCGTTCTCATTCAACGCCTTCTTCCTTGCGCTGAACCCTAAGCGATCTGAAGCGATCAAAGCTAAGTGAATTGTTTTATTCATTTATATATCACCTGACGAAGACCTAAGAGGTCGAAACGCGTTGTGTTTTGTCTTGTGACTCGTTTGTCCACGTTCTCTGGGCGGTTCGCTAACATTTATTTAAGATTTGTGGTTATATGTTCAACTAGTTTCTTTCTTATTTATGAGGGCAGGATGCAAAAAAGCTGGAAAGCTTATTCTTTACCCCTCAATAAGATAATTTTGACTTGACTTGACTTCACACACACACACACACACACACACACACACACACGCGCGCGCGTCAACACCAGCAAACACGCGCTGAGTGGATGTCGTTAATCAGTCCGAGAGAAAAGATGGTCTTTATGGAGGTTTTAAAAGTCTCTACAGAGTCCGTCCGTGTTTTGCAGAGAAGAAGGCAGACCCTTCCACAGAGCAGGTGTCTGGTAAGAAAAAGATCGTTGGCCTGAAGTTTTCAGGCGAGCGGAGGGAAGCCGAAGCAGACGAGAATCGGTGGATGAGGGTAAGTTGCGAGACGGAACATAGAGATGGAGGAGGTCAGAGAGGTAGGAGGGGGCCAGACTATTCAGTGATTTGAAAACCAGGAGGAGAACTTTAAAGTCAATGCGAGACTGAATTGGGAGCCAGTGTAAAGATGACAGAATTAATGATATGTGATCAGATCTAGAGGAACGGGAGATCAGACGGGCAGCATTGTTCTGAACTTTTTGAAGTTTAGAGATAAGCCTTAAGGGGCAACCGGCAAGGACGGAGTTACAATAGTTGCGCCGAGACAGAACAAAAGCACAGATTAGAGTCTTCAGGGCATTTTGAGTGAGACAGCAGCGATCTTAGCTGATTCTACGAAGTTCAAGGTAGCAGGACTTGCACACATTAGAGATATGTTCTTTGAAAGAGAGAGTTTGGTTGAGTGTAACGCTGATAGATTTATCTCATTTCCATCAACAATAATAGAACAAGGCAGAGAATGAGTTCTGATAATGTGTTCCGAACCAATGACGATTATTTCAGTTTTGTCTGCATTAAGTTGTAGTTTGTTATTGTGCATCCATGATTTAACATCGGAAATGCATGCTTGAGAAGAGGAGATTATTTCATGAAATAGACTGAGATGGGCAGAGATATACAGCTGGATGTCATCTGAAAAGCTATGGTGAAGGAGAGAGTGTTGGCTGATAATGGTCGAGAGAGGCTGGGCGTATGGCGCAAACAAAACCGGTCCAGGACAGATCCCTGAGGGACACCAAACTGAAGTGCTCTTGCTGGGGGCTTAACACCTTTCACTGAAACAGTTTGCGTGCGATCAGAGAGGTATGAAGAGAACCAGGAAAGCAGCGATCTCAGCTGATTCTACAAAGTTCAAAGTAGCAGGACATGCACACATTAGAGATATGTTCTTTGAAAGAGAGAGTTTGGTCGAGTGTAACGCCGAGGTTACGAACAGACGCTGATATATTTATCTCATTTCCATCAACAATAATAGAACAAGGCAGAGAATGAGTTCTGATAATGTGTTCCAAACCAATGAGGATTATTGTCTCTCGTTACCAGAAAGACCAAAAGAAGTGTTGAGTCTTGAGATAAGAATGGATTGATCTATTGTATCAAAGGCAGCAGACAAATCTAGGAGAGAGAGAAGGGAAACTTTGTTTCCATCAACAGCTGTGAGGAGATCGTTTGATATCTTGAGAAGCGCTGTCTTGGTGCTATGGCCAGCTTGGTAGGCTGACTGGTTTGAGTACAAGAGATTGTTTACAGAGAGATGTTCAGACAGTTGGGCGAGAACAAATTTTTGCTGTCAGTTTGGAAAGAAATGGGAGATTATAGACAGCTCTGTAGTTCTTGAGGTTTTCAGGATCCAAGTTTTGCTTCTTCAGGAGAGGTCTGACAACTGCAGATTTGAACAGAGTGTGCTCCAGACAAACCTACTGGGCCGATCGTTCTGGAAATTTGGAGGTATGTTCATTATGGGTCACGGATGATGCCCAGTGTGTTATTTTGCTGTTATATTCGTTACTAACGGCCATAATGGCCCCTAACGGTTTTCCTTCTTTATGGAATATCTCAGAAAGTACTTGGCCGATCTGTCTGACAACTTGTAGGCATGTTTATTATGGGTCACGGATGATGCCCGATATGTTATTTTACCGTTATAGCCGTTACTAACAGCTATAACGCCAATAACGGTTTTTCTTCTTTATGGAATATCTCAGAAAGTATTTGGCCGATCTTTCTAAAAAGTTGTAGGTATGTTCATTATGGTCACGGATGATGCTCAATGTTTTATTTTACCGATATATACATTACTAACGGCTATAACGGTCCACATGGGTTTTTCTTCTTTATGGAATATCTCAGAAAGTACTTGGCCGATCTTGCTGAAAATGTGTAGGTATGTTCATTATGCGTCACGGATGATGCACGATGTATTATGTGACCGTTATAGCCGTTACTAATGGCTATAACGGCCCATAACAGTTTTCTTCTTCATGGAAAATCTGAGCCGAGGGTTTCACAGAGGCAAATCGCGTATTCTGCACATTGTTTGGGTATTATTCAGCGAGAAGAATGGAGATTGCAATGGATCCTGCTAATAACTTCCAATAATATCGCGTCCGTCAACGTTATTCCTCAAATTAAGTAATAATAATAATAATAATAATAATAATAATAATAATAATAATAATAATAATAATAAGGCGTTAAAGCTGTACAATCTATCAAAATAGAGCATATATTAACACAGAAAACGGAGATAACAATGGATCTCGCTAATAACTACCAATAATATCACATAACAAATTCATCAGTGGTATACCGACAACCCCCGAAAAAGAAGGCGTTAAACCCATCCATTCATTCAGGAGTGGTCCTTTAAGCTGTCACTGCAGCAACATAACAAGTTCACAGCTGTTCACTGGGCCGTGCGGGTTCACTGTGCAATCGGATTATACGTGTCACGATAGAAGGAGGAGGGAGGTGGCTGGTCTCTCGCTGGTAGGGATTAGCGTGCTTTTCCTGTTTTTGTACTCCCAGTTCATATAGTACAGGGAGTAGTTTACAATGGAAACGAAGAAATGCTGTGTGTGTGTGTGTGTGTGGTGTGTGTGTGTGTGTGTGTGTGTGTGTGTGTCTGTGTCTGTGTCTGTGTGTCCGTCCATAGTCAAAATGTGTTCCACTCGCTCCAGACAACACTACTGGGCCGATCTTTCTGAAAAGTTGTAGGTATGTTCATTATGGGTCAAGAATGATGCCCGATGTGTTATTTTACCGTTAGAGCCGTTACCAACGGTCATAACGGCCCATAACTGGTTTCCTTCTTTATGGAATATCTCAGAAAGTACTTAGCCAATCTTTCAGAAAATTGTAGGTATGTTCATTATGGGTCACGGATGATGCCCGATGTTTACCAGAATAGCCGTTACTAACGGCTATAACGGGCCAAAGCGGTTTTTCCGCTTTATGGAATATCTCACGCGTATTGAAGATAAATCGGGAGTACGTTTATATGCTTTGCATCTTGTTGTTCTCTCACTTCTTATAGAACAGGGAGTACATCACAGTGGGAACGAAGATATGCTCTCTGTGTTGTGTGTGTGTGTGTGTGTGTGTGTGTGTGTGTGTGTGTGTGTGTGTGTGTGTGTGGTGTGTATGGTGTGTGTGTGTGTGTGCGTGCGTGCGTGTGTGTGTGTCCGTCCGTCCGTGGTCAAAATGTGTTCCACTTGCTCCAGACAAAACAGCTGGGCCGATCTTTCTGAAATTTTGTAGGTATGTTCATGATGGGTTACGGATGATGCCCGATGTGTTATTTTACCGTTATAGCCCTTAGTATCGGCTATAACGGCCCATAACTGTTTTTCTTCCTTATGAAATATCTTAGAAAGTACTTGGCCGATCTTTCTAAAAAATTGTAGGTATGTTCATTATGGATCACGGATGATAGCCAATATTTTAGCTTACCGTTATAGCAGTTACTAACGGCTATAACGGCCCATAACGGTTTTTTAATAGAATATCTTAGAAGTACTTGGCCAGTCTGTCTGAAAATGTGTAGTATGTTCATTAGGGGTCAAGGATGATGTCCGATGTTTTATTTTACCGTTATAGCCGTTACTAGCGGCTGTAACGGTCCATAACGGTTTTTCTTCTTTATGGAATATATCAGAAAGTACTTGGCCGAACTTTCTGAAAATTTGTAGGTACGTTCATTATGGTCACAGATAATGGCCGGTTTTACCAGAATAGCCTTTACTGGCGGCTATAACGGCCCAAAACGGTTTTTCCTCTTTATGGAATATCTCACGCATATTTAAGATAAACTGGGAGTACGTTTGTATGTGTGACGGACCGTTTTTCGTCCCGTCACAATTTTTACAACCGCGTTGGCCGAAACATGTTCACCAGAAAACTGGTTGCTTAGTTTACCTGACTGCTGATAACTGCGCTCTGTATAAGCCAGGTGAGCTGAAACGATCATGGGAAATGCTGTTATTGAGCAGTGCTTGCCTGCATGCAGGGTCTCTCTACAGTGACCAGGGATAGTGCGCACAAAACGCAGTACCCTCTTCTCATAGAACGCGCGTAAAGCAGGCGATACTTTGGTATGCCTTCGTTCATCATGTGGGGTTGGAGGGTGGGGGGGGGGTGGGGGGGGGGGAGCGGGATGCATACTGGGTTTCATCTTCTTGCTCCTGAAATGACAGGATTGGAACAGATCTCATTTCTAGACCCGAGACCTTGGAGACTTAGCATTTTCCGTGTATGTAGTGAAGATGAGGCGGACAGAAAGCAGAAAGAAGTTGAATTAGAAACTACACTGTTAAACTCTGTGTGTGTATGTGTTTTTCTGTAATTTGTTTTTCATTGCAGATCTTGATCTGCATCGTGTCGGTCTATTATGTGTTTTATGTGTTTTTTCTGTCCTTTTTTTTTCATTGTAGATATTGATCTATATCATGTCGGTCTACGTTTTCACCGATCCTCAGTGAACGCCTTTGAGACTGGTAGGATACTACATCGTATTCCACTGTGTCACTATCCATTACTCTTCAAAGGGAGGGAATCCATTGAGCACCAGTCTGATTGTTTCCCCTTAAACAGTAATAGTAACACCTCACGCATCACTAGCCCTGCCCCCCTCCCCCCCTCCCCCACACCTTTGCCCCTGCCCCTTCCCTGTCTCCTCACGCATCTCCCCTTCCTCCTAGTCTATATTCCCGTTCTGTTTTTTCTCTTTGGATGTAAGCAAGGAATCGTGTCAGATGTCCGCTGTGTCCCCCTTTGCCTCATAAACCCTGTGAAGATGTAGTGGTTTGAAAAGGCCAGACCAAACAAACGATTGTACGGCGAGTTTAACGTCTAGAGGATCCTATTTTCCCCCATCGCCTTGCCCTAACGCCGGCTCACGTCTCATGAGAGGCTGTCTGTCTCCCTGTCTGTCTGTATCTGT
>CM031619.1:67218480-67235797 GCA_018398815.1 Conus ventricosus
TTTTTTCGACATGGAGGTGAGTTTCCGGAACCTTTTTCATTTCGGACATGCCTAAAAAATCCCAACGTCTTCTCTGGTTTATCTAAGGACGAAGCAATCTTTGTATATTCTTTTCAAGGCTGTCACATCGTTCCCCAATCTCCTCACACTTGCTTTCACCAGTCCGATGTCAGATCTGATGGCGCCTATATTATTTCCATGCTGGACAAACGACTGACAATAGATTTGTAGTGACGCACGGTTTCTGCGCACATAGGCGAGCTCAGCGGAAGTGCACCTCGCGTGAGAAGTGTTCACTGACACTCGGGTAAACAAGCAGACGAACTCCGGCAGTGCGACACGAGAGCCTGAAGAGTGCGGTCACTGCTAACTTATCGTTAGTTTAGCGACGCCAGGCCTTGAGGACAGCGGACTAGCTAACTTGTAGTTAGCTAGGGAGTACGCCCGTACCACAGTACTTACACTAGTGACAGACCAGTGCTTGGGCTCCAGTTACCAGGAGACAGTTTTGCCCTAGCACTGCGACAGTACCACCCGTAGACGGACACAACGGCTGGACGGTTCTGACAGCACCACTGTGGGCCCGGAGGTGGACACTGACAGAAAGACTGTTCCAGCTGCTTGCCCCTTTCTGAGGAAAGCTGCAAGCTCGGCTTGGAGGCTTGGACAGAGTGCGTCGCCAGACTGTGTGTGACAGACCTTACTTGGTAGTTCATGCCAGTGAAGGGCTTGGAAAGAATCCTGACATAACTCCCAAGCCAGAGTCTGGACTGACCAGGTAGGTAGAGTGCGTGTGTGTGAGTGCAGAAGTGCTAGGTATATAAACGGACTTCTCTTGAGTGTAGGGAAAACACTTCATTGGTGTCAAAGTGGGACATGCTTAGCACTTTCAGTTAGTACAACCCTAGCTGTAAGTTAACAACAAACAGAAGTTGTTAATAGCGTTGGGTGTTGGTTGTGCATGTGTTGTACACAGACCAGGTACTAATTGTACTCACAACTAGTACTTTCCCAGTTGCTCCATTAGTAAAAGGGGGAAAGATTTATTCAGTAGACCATAGGGCTGAATGTAACACAGCCTCTGGATTGAGCAGTGCAGTTGTGTGTTCAGGGAAAGGAAGGGGAAATTGAGGTTATCCATGATGGTCCATTCCTTGTGGCAAACCAGTGACGACTGCTTGAACTGATTGATTTCGGAATGCAGCAGGGGGCCATGGAGAGTTTAATAGAGCCCAAAATGGCCGCCACATTGGGGGGAAGAAAAGAAAGAGTACTCCCTTACCCACATGGGATGGGCAGCAGTCCATGGATGATTTCTGGTCTCTCTTTCACTCAGGGGCAAGCAAAAGCACAAGTCTAGTTGTTGAGCCCAGTGATGCCAGTTCCCTGCTCGCCGAGCTGCCACCAGTTCCGACTCATCCACCAAACTTTGTGGACAACCAGGTTGAGTTGGAAGTGGGCTCTCTGGGTCTGTTGAAAGATTTGAACCCATCCCTCCAGAATGGTGAGAAAATCACCAGGAAGGAGCGAGTCTTTTAGACTTAATTACTCAGATCGAGAACACTGGCGGTCGCGGAGGTCTACGTCTTCGTCAAGGTCGGCCTCTAGCGGACAGCATTGCCACAGATTTGGGTCAGAGTCTCTGGCGTGGGAACACAAACCAGAGTCTGAGGCAGTCGAATCCTGAAACAAGAGCACAGGGACGACAGCACGGACCCCATGGCGGGGACTTTAGACCTAAGATTCCAGGCACTTTACCCCATACTCAAGTAGGTCCAGGTCGCCAGCACCGACTGACCACAGGGTTCGAGATTTTGCTGGAGATCATGATCATGAAGATGGGAGGGGCGCTGTATAGTGGCAGGAGGCATGACGGACGAACACGGACCCCGTCGCGCTATCCCTACCCTCGAGAGTAACTTGGAGCAGGCACCAAAGTAGGTCACACAGAAACAAAATTTTACTGCCATGACCACCTCGACTGCCTGAGAGTGAGTCGGAATTGTATTCTGACCCTCAGACAGCAGCAGGGAAAACAGTCCTGTTAGGCACTCCCATTCTGGACGAGAGGGGACCCCGGAAATTGCCCCAAATCTCCAGTATGACGGGAACACAAAACTGGCTGTCATTCAAGTACAGGTTTGACAGCTATAGAACAGCCCTCAACTGGTCAGAAATGGGGGAGTCGGGATTATCTGGGATGGTGTCTGGAAGGAAAAGCCAAGACTTCTTCACCATTGCCACAAGATGAGCAGTCAGTGCTCATATCCCCAGATGATGATGAAGTTGGAAGCACGCTTCGGGGCCAGAGAGCTGACGGAAACGGCCAAGCTCAAGTTCCAGCAAGCCAGCCAGAACCCAGGGGAGTCCTGTGAGGACTGGGCAGACAGGGTCAACAGTGCTTGCTGTTTCAGCCTTCAGAGACCTGCCAGAAAGTTATGTACAGGGCGAGGCGATCAGCAAATTTTGCACTGGCAGTCAGGATAAGGAGGCAGGTAAATATGCCTATCTGGAGAGACCCAGAACCATGGAAGAAGCCGTCCATAAAGTCAAGTGGTACCAGCCCCGTCTCCCTGGTCATGGATGAGGCACCAAGGAAAGTTCAGGAGGACCCACAGGTCAGATCTGGTTTTTCCAGGCAGGATCTGGACAGCTGTATTAAGCAGATCCTGGAAAAGTTGACCCCTCATCTGCAGCTTCTAGCTAAAGACAGGACAAAGCAACTGACAATCCAGATTCCGGTATCAGTGCTTCTATTGCAAACAGGTTGGGCACCGGAAAAAAAAAAATTGCAGGCGGTACCAGAAGTGGCTGCAAAACCCAGTCTAGCAAAGGAGAGGGAAGGAAGGAAAACGACACCATCTCTTCAGTCAAGGTTCCAGTTCCTTTCGCACCCTGGCAATGCTGTGAGGACCATATCCTTGGCTGGATTTCCAAGGTGCAACCCTTCGGTACGGTCCAAGGCAGTGGGAGCTACTGGCTATACACCACACATATGCCTAGTGCTTCACTGCTGAAAGGACCGAACCAGCCTCAGACAGTAAGCACTCCATGCAAGAATTCGAAGGAACCATCGTCTGAGGTTATTCGAATTGCTAGGGTCAGGGCGGTTCTAAGGTGAAAGTGGACCATGAGGGAGAACAGGTCAGGATGCCAGAGTGACTCAAGTACAGCTGGCAAATCAAGTTGCTCAGGAGGACCACCTGGAAACGTGTCAGCCAAGGTACTCAGGACAGTGGGGTATTGGGCAGTCTAGCCAGCGTCAGGAGGATCCCAACACAGGCCTTATAGGATCAAGTGAAAGGGACAGGGAATCCTCTGACAAAGGGCCCACAACAGGGAATAGACGCACAGACTCAAACCTACTGCTGAGATCCAGGATGCCAGAACTTTTCCCAAGCACATGTCTGTACATCGCCACAGATCCAGGAAGGCAAAGGAGGCCCGGGTTTCCCCATGCCAGGAAACCCAAAAGAGGGGCAAGAAGTGTTTGACTCCTGGATGTGGAGAGGCTAACAGGTATCCGAAAGCTCATGCCTTCATTCACCATCTGCCCGGCATATTTGATGAAAGGTCGCCATCTTCACAAAGGTTGTTTTGCAGGGTCGGACACAGGCACTTAGACAGGCAATGGCATGGCTGCTGGGGCCCTGTGGGAAACTGGGAAAGGCTGGTAGGACTTCTTCAGCAGGCGGCACTGCCCAGCTTGGGCAATACAGTCTTCACCAACTGCCAGAAGGAGGCCATGAAGGCTTTTAGCCAGCATGTGGGAGAGCCAGTTCCAGAAACACTTCATCTGAAGTCTGTGCGGTCTCATTCATGGAAGGCACTGTTGGTGTTGACGGCTAGTATGAGCCCACAGCTGCTGGGGGGAGGAAGTACCCAGCACCAGTGGACATGGAATCCCCTGAGCCTTCTGCTTGCTGTTAGGGTGCCTGAGAGAGAGACTGTGATGGTATGCTGAGGGCTGTGCAAGGCATTGTGGCAGGCCATGGATTGGTTGGTCGTGTCACTGGGTAGCTGGAGGTGATTGCTCTGGTTCCCCTGAATGCAGTGTCTTCTGTCTGCCTGGGTGACGTACGCATCCAGGATGGGCAGGGGGTAGCGATGGCCACTTCTTGCCAGTATGTCGGGGGGGCTGGTTCAGGGTAGCTTCCGATGTGCCCGGCTGAGGCGGCAGCCGTCCTGGTTCATTTAAAGGTCATGCTGCTTCTGGTGGCGTGGATGGACCCACAGGGAAAAAACTGTGGGGAACACTATCCAGCGCCGGAGGCCTGGGAGCCTGCCAAGCAGTGATACCTTAGGCATCTGCTGACCCTCCGAAGTGGCTGAAATAGCCTTACCGGACGAGGTCGCAGATTGGCAATGGATCAGTTTCCATGGGCCTGTTGGCACACAGTGCTTTCCGCATCTCCGGCTGCTAAACAGGAAGCACTCTCGGAGGACTGCAAATCGACACTGAACAGAAAATGGGCTCAGCGAGGTGAAGAGCTCCTTCCTCACTGCAAACCCTGGACAAAAAGCTTTCATCATAAAGTCGGGGGGAGTGCAGTGACGCACGGTTTCTGCGCACATAGGCGAGCTCAGCGGAAGTGCACCTTTGCGTGAGAAGTGTTCACTGACACTCGGGTAAACAAGCAGACGAACTCGGGAGTGCGACACGAGAGCCTGAAGAGTGCGGTCACTGCTAATTATCGTTAGTTTAGCGACGCCAGGCCTTGAGGACAGCGGACTAGCTAACTTGTTTGTTAGTAGGGGCTACGTCGTACACAGTACTTAACACTAGTGACAGACCAGTGCTTGGGCCTCCAGTTACCAGGAGACAGTTTTGCCCTAGCACTGCGACAGTACAGCCGTAGACGGACACAACGGCTAGGACGGTTCTGACAGCACCACTGCTGGGCCCGGAGGTGGACACTGACAGAAAGACTGTACCAGCTGCTTGACCATCTGAGGAAAGCTGCAAGCTCGGCTTGGAGGCTTGGACAGAGTGCGTCGAGACTGTGTGTGACAGACCTTACTTGGTAGTTCATGCCAGTGAAGGGCTTGGAAAGAATCCTGACATAACTCCCAAGCCAGAGTCTGGACTGACCAGGTAAGGTAGAGTGCGTGTGTGTGAGTGCAGAAGTGCTAGGTATATAAACGGACTTCTCTTGAGTGTAGGGAAAACACTTCAGATTCGAACCTCTCACTTTGAAGTCTGAGGGTGTCCAGTATCTGTGATGCTACGTCAGAGGACAAACCTGAGTCTGCAGCGGGCTGGGAAGGGGAAGTCATGGTAATCTGTCACTGCTGGATTCAGTCACTGTATCACTGTTTGCAGTAGCCTCCTCTGTGCGGCACTCGTTGTCTGTAGGCCCAGGGTTCATTTTCCACATCGCCACAACATAAGAGGTATGCAGCGACAAACACGAACAACAAACCCTGCAGTTTGTTCCGAACGGCCACCACTCTAGTTCGCATTTTCAAGACGAACTTGACACGCTTCGCCATGAAGTTCAGAAACGTGCCAAGGAACAGGCCACAACTTACCCGAAATCGCACGTTGTCCCCAGGCATGGTCACTGATAGTCACAAATTTTATATCACTGTCATCAGTACACTTGCCGCTAGGTGACTGTCAGGTCTGGTTCTGCCAAAAGGCACTGAGTAAAGCGCTAATTAACAAAAACGACTAATTTCCAAGAGAGCTCAGGAAAAAGCGTGTTGTCGCCACAGTGAGATCATCTCAGCCCCCGGGGAGAGAGAGAGAGAGAGAGAGAGAGAGAGAGACACTGACACAGCTTTTATTGCCAATAGCAGACACGCCCTGTTGGCAAGGGGGTTACAATTGCTGCAATACTAGATTGCGCCAAGTATCTGCAATTGAAAAAACATAGAATTCAAACAATTTAACTAGAAATTCAAATCTATAGACGGCAACACATACCTACACGGATACAAACACATTCTCACACACAACGCACATGCGTACGCAGCGCATGCGCGCACAAACGCCCACATACATGCGTACACACATACAGGCACGCGCGCGCAAGCGCGCACGCACCACCCCACACACACACACACACACACACCACACACACACACACACACACAACACCACACACACACACCACAGACACACACACACACACACACACACACACACACACACACACACACACACACACACACACACACTCACTCACTCACTCACTCACCCCGCACACCTGAGTACTCCATTGTTTTCGACCATCAAGCCATGAAAAATACATTGTAAGCGCTAACGGTGAATTCATACATCGTCACAGATTTAAGCTCAACGATTTGTTCGTATATTCTTTCTTTCGAAAATCACTAGCTTCTGCTACAAATCTTGCAAATGATAAGGTATTTTGTTCATTCTTGCTGGATAGAATTGCAATGATATCTTTTCTCTGGAAAGAAACAAGCCAAGATAACAACGATCCATGACAAAAACGGTAAATGTCTCAACGATGATGAAAAGATACTACAACGATGGACAGAATACTGTTCTGAGCTTTACTCGCACAACGCTGAGGGAAATTCATCAATCCTTGTCGCGCCGGAACCAACAAATAACAGCAAGGATAATATAACACGTGATGAAATCATTAGAGCCTTATCATCAATGAAAGCAGGAAAATCGCCCGGTGTTGACAACATACCGGCAGAATTGATTAAGGCAGGAGGTGATCCAATGGTGGACATGTTACTTGCAATATGCAACAGAATCTGGGAAACCGGGGAATGGCCTACTCCCTGGACGCAGTCACTTATCATCACGCTACCAAAGAAGGCAACCTACAGCAATGCCAAAATTATCGCACGATTAGCCTCATCAGCCACCCAAGCAAAGTTATGCTGAAAGTAATCCTAAATAGACTGAACCCACAAGCAGAAAAGATCATCGCTGAAGAACAGGCGGGGTTCAGGCCAGGACGAAGTACCATAGAACAAATATTCAACCTAAGAATACTGTGTGAGAAGTACAACCAAAACCAACAACATCTGTACCACGTATTCATAGACTTCAAGAAGGCCTTCGACCGAGTGTGGCATGAAGCATTATGGGCAACAATGAAACTCTCCAACATCAATGCCAACCTCATTGGAACTATTGAAAGCCTCTACAATAAAGCCACCAGCGCCGTTTTCTTCGGTAACAACATAGGCGAGTGGTTCCGAACTACCGTTGGAGTGCGACAGGGCTGTCTACTCTCCCCACACTTTTCATTCAATGTCTTCCTTGAGAGAATTATGACCGATGCGCTAGAAGACCATGAAGGAACTGTAAACATTGGAGGGAGAATCATCACCAACCTCCGTTTTGCCGACGACATAGATGGACTAGCTGGAAACGAACAAGAGCTAGTGCACCTGATCAACAGACTCAACAACACCTCTGCTGATTATGGCATGGAAATAAGTGCGGAAAAGACAAAGGTCATGACTAACAACCCAATCGGCTTTACCCAAGACATAACCATCAACAGCAAAAAGCTTGAACCAGTCAACACATTTAAGTACTTGGGGGCAACAATCTCAGATGAAGGATCAAGACCTGAAATCATCTCAAGAGTCGCTCAGACCACAGCTACGCTATCTAAGCTAACGCCTCTTTGGAGAAATAAAAACATCTCCATCAGCTCAAAGATTAGACTGATGCGATCCTTAGTCATGGCGATATTCTTATATGCTTGTGAGTCATGGACGTTGAAATCAGACCTTGAGAAAAAGATCCAAACAATGGAAATGAGGTGCTTCAGACGACTCCTTGGCATCTCATACAGAGATCACATCAGCAATGTGGAAGTTAAAAAGCGCATCGAGAATGAAATTGGTCCATATGTCGATCTCCTAACCTCAGTAAAAAGACGCAAACTGAAATGGTATGGACACGTCACACGATCAACAGGCCTTGCCAAGACAATCATGCAGGGCACAGTACCAGGACAAAGGCGAAGAGGTCGACAAAGGAAAAGATGGGAGGATAACATCACGGAATGGACAGGCCTGCGGCTGAGAGACACATTGTGGAGGGCGGAGAACAGAGAGGAATGGAGAAGGATGGTTGTCACTGCTTCAGGGGTGCCCCTACGGACCGACGTCTAAGGGACCAAGTCAAGTCAAGTCAAGTCAAGTCTTTTCTCTGTGCAGCTGGCTCCCTGAAATGTTACACCTACTTCGAACAACTTCGTAAGCAGGACAATCAAAAACAAAATGCACTTCGTCTTCAGTGTTATTTCCCTCTACACACATGAGGCATTGCTTTGTTGTCCGATGCTTCGAACCATTTTGTGTTTGCATTGAGACCCGTGTTCTAGTTCGAAATTTTGTTAAGTTATATTTATGCCATTTGTTTGAAACAATCATGAAATATTTTTTTCCGATTCCAAATTACTTTTAAACAAGAGAAACTATTCATATTTGTTATTTTCATCCATGCTGGAATGCCAATTTTGTCTGTAAGAACAAATTAAACGATCCCTAAATTCGGATAAAAGTTGTGCAGCTAGCGCATATATGCCTACTCCCTGACAAACCAAACGATACCAAAACCATTTTCTGTTAGCATTTTCTTTACACGAGACACCCAATTAAATTTTCCTATGTCGTGTTGTAGCAAAAGCATTTCATACGCTTGACTGCAGAGTCTGGTCGTAGGTAAATGAACCAATCTTAACCAGTATTTAATTGATTTGACATCAGTTTGTATAAACAGAGGATATCGACCGCTTTCACCATAAACCATTTTTATTTGATGCATGTAACGCTACACGCATAATACGCTTTACTGCATAAGTGTGGACTTTTTCCATGTGGTCGGTGAACAAAAGGCCCCACACCTCTGATGCATATGTCAAAACTGGTTGTATTTGGGTGTCGAATAATTTCCAAAACAGAGCCCAGTCATCTGAATTCGGTCTTCTCATTGTTCTTAAAATCTTGAAGACTTAACTAACTAATTAACTAACACACATACACGCACGCACGCACGTACGCACGCACGCACACACACAGTGACACAGTTTGAGAGAGAGAGAGAGAGAGAGAGAGAGAGAGAGAGAGAGAGAGAGCGTGCACGCATGTATATTAATACCCCTATCAGTCTGCCTGTCTGCCTCTCTCTCTCTCTCTCTCTCTCTCTCTCTTGGAATGGGATAGACATTTCCAGTAAATAAAGTAGGTGTGTGTCGAGGAAGGGGGAAGAAAGGAGGGGGGGGGGGAGGAGGGGAGCCGCCTGTGGTGACACTGGTAGCTGAAGCGTGCTGGCTAACCGCTCGTGCAGAACGGACGTGGGAGCCACGTGGACAGATTCGTGCCCCATGAACTGTCAACACAACGGCAGTTCAGCAATGTGTGCGGTCTGAGTCCATGATGACGGATATAGGGATCTGTAGACTAGGATTCTGCAATGCAGGGATATAGGGATCTGTAGACTAGGATTCTGCAATACTGGGATATAGGGATATGTAGACTAGGATTCTGCGATACTGGGATATAGGGATCTGTAGACTAGGATTCTGCAATACTGGGATATAGGGATATGTAGACTAGGATACTGCAATACTGGGATATAGGGATATGTAGACCAAGATACTGCAATACTGGAGTACAGGGATATATAAAGCTACATTTTCTTGTGAAAAGTAGAAAATATAAAAGATAACCTCTTAAGACACAAGTGCTGAGGGCCAGTTCTTGGAATGAATCCACAAGGGACTAAATTACAATAAACTAATAAATTCCAAGAATAAGTACCGAGCACCATTCCATCAACTTATAGAGCAGTTTGGTGTTGCAATGACTGCAAGAAATATTCAATTATAAACAAAGCTTGCTCCTATGTCTTAGATTGAAGAAATAGGGGGAGATAAGCATTCATATCTGCAGTGGTAGATAGCACTTAGCACTCAGCACTTGTGTCTTAAGAGGTTATCTATTTTTATTTTCTACTTTTCACAAGAAATGTAGCTTGTTTGCTCTTTCATGATTTTCTTTTGGCGCTTCTTAGGTGGCACCTTTGGTTGGTTTTTTGAAAACTCAACAAACATACTACGGTATTGCACACCAGTCTTTTTCTGGGATAGCATTCGTCTTAAAACCGAAAAGGCAAAGGAGGCAAGTTACCACTTTCCAAGGTCACTGAGGAGAAACAATCAGGTTTTGAAATACCAGTATCTGACCAGGAGTTGTATGTTAGTGAGTTTCCTCCCCATTGGAGATTGTCTCCCCCTTGGAGACTATAAGCTTGCTGGAGGCTCATTTTGAGAAGCATTTATTATTCCCCATTCACCCACTCGGCACATACTATTAGTTAGGCAGAATTATCTACCACTGCAGATAGGAATGCTTATCACCCCCTATTTCTTCAATCTAAGACTTAAGAGCAAGCTTTGTTTATATAAAGTCAATACAATCTTTGTTGTTCATCTCTTGCCACTTTTATTTGCCAAATTTTCGCTCACACGAGCTTTGTCAGGGCAGCTGCAAGGCTTAAAAGGACATAGCATTATTATTCTGTACAACGTCATATAAGAACTTCATATAAGAACATGTCTAAAACTCCCATTCAGTCCCGCACGTGCACGCTCACACAAACATACACACACACACACACACACACACTGTGTGGTGTGTGTGTGTGTGTGTGTGTGTGAGCGCGTGCTCTCATGGGGGAGGAGTGTGTGTGTGTGTGTGTGTGTGTGTGTGTGTGTGTGAGCGTGCACGTGCGGGACTGAATGGAAGTTTTAGACATGTTCTTATATGAAGTTCTTATATGAAGTTCGCTCGTGTGAGCGAAAATTTGGCAAATAAAAGTGGCAAGAGGTGAACAACAAAGATTGTATTGACTTTTTGTTGTACACACTCGTGTTCCATCTTTGTGTGGTTCGAGGAGGACTGGGGGACCAGAGGCTTTGTAAACATTATATATATATATATATATATATATATATATATATATATATATATATATATCCCCCCCCCCCCCCTGAGATTGTTAAAAGTTTAGTTGTGAAGCATTGACCTCTATTTTCCAACCATCTGTCAAGCAGATGTGTGTTTGATCTGAAAATTTCCGACAAACACAAACAATTAAGCCACGCTCTGTGCAAAAGCTGATATACAAATAAAGAAGTGGGTTCACGACGGAAAGGTCTCTCTTTCTGGAATGTTGACTGGTTGAAAAAATTCACTTTATAGGTTAATCCATCGCACATCACACACACACGCACACGCACATACACACACACACACACACACACACACACACACACACACACACACACACACACACACACACACACACACACACACACTATCGTTGTTTTCTATCTTCCCCTGTGTGTCTGTGTTCCAACAATTCCCCCCCGGGGGGGGGGAGGGGGGGGGGTCTGTGTTATCAACACCATCGTATATACCCATGTGGGTTTTTCACTATAACTGATGTCAGTCCACCTCAAGATGGTCCCACATACCGCATGATAGTTTTACGTAATCAGCTGTTCGTTGTGATATGATCATGGATGTGATGTCTAGTATCTGGCGGACACATCTCATCTCCATGGCCTGGATTGTCTGGTATCTGGCGGACACATCTCATCTCCATGGCCTGGATTGTCTTGTACAGACCCTGTGTGTGGATCACTGTCTGTGTCCATCCAGGCACAGCGAGTGTTCTGGTTCACCCAGGAGCTTGGTGTCACGTGCCATGGCGATAGTATCCTCTTTCCACTCAGGCTGTCGTCAGGACGGTGCTGGGGTTGTCGTTGCCGCCCATGAGAGGGCTGTGGTTCGTCGTCACTGAGGGATCCCAGCTAGGTGGCACCATACTCTGACAGAGGCAGCCATCAATGCCAGTCGGAGCTGGGTGTTAATTTATCTTGCTCAAATATCCTCTTTTCCTCCAATTTTCTGTGATCACTCTGTTCTATGGGCCGACCCTTTCTCCACACCTGTCTTGAGTTTTGTGGTCCCATCAGCATCTAGCATATCTGGGTGGCGTTTGCACTGGGGGGTTTCCCAAGCGATGTTAAAACTGCCAGAACTGAGCGAGTGATGTGTCATAAGTAAGTGACCCACAAAATTGTTGCCATTAAGCTTCTTTTCCTTTCTCCAGCTACTCTTTTGAATTGTTCATGTTTTTATTTCATTCGTGTCTGTTTCAATAGCTGGATCAGGGCAAGGTTTTCTTCTTTTGCTTTCTTCAGCTTCTCTTTCAAATTGTTCAATTTTTATTTCCTTGGTGTCTGTATCAATGGCTGGATCAGGGCAAGGTTTTCTTCTTTCTCTCTGCCACGTTCTCACAGCGTTTCTCTTTCCAGGCTGTTTGTGTGTCTGTATTCCACCAAAGGGGTTGAACGATTTGTTCAGTTGTAGTGTTGTTTCGTTTGCATCTTCCACTCCTTAACATTCCTGTGATATTTTCTTCATTGTTGTCGTATTGAAAAGGGTTTGTTTTCCTTCTTTTTACTTTTGAGTTCGATAAGCGGGGCGGAACCATATGTAAACAGTATTCTGGGTGAGTTATGATCATAATGAGACTAACTGAGGAAAGTTTTCACACACACACACACACACACACACACACACACACACACACACCACACACACACACACACACATCCTCACACACACAGATATATACACACACTCATTCAAAAACAAAATCATCATTAATCAGTCACTGATGGGTGATGATCATATGAGATCAACAGTACTATATGAAATTCTTCTTCTCCGTTCACTTAGGCAGGAATCCTGGAGGTAATGGCAAAGGCTGCTGTATGGTGAAGACCCTCCAGTGGTCAGTAAGGTTTTGCACTCATTGGTGAGTTGACAGGCTAGGTTTCTAGTTTGGGTTTAGCTGGAATGTTCCGCTGTCTCTGGGGCTGTGCTGCATTGATAATAGAAGACTCACAGGTGTGGAATATAGTGGACCTGTGTTGATAATAGAAGACTCACAGGTGTGGAATATAGTGGACCTGTGATGTTAAAGTCTGGAGAGCCCTGTCCTCAGTCTCACAATGTTCACTTGGTCTGATCGGGCATCCGGTAGTATGCATCCCTCTTGCTGAAGTCTGAGTGCTGCTCAAGTCATCTTCCTTTTTGTCTCATTGGAAATACTTTTTGATTTATTCAAAGGAGGCTTTCTTTTACAGAGGGGCTGCTGTCCTCCTTCCTTTGTCAATTGGTCAGCTTCTTCATTTCCATATATATTGCAGTATGAAGGTGTTCACTGGATGGGAGTATTTTCAGTGACTGATAAATGGTAATCATTTTAGATCAGTAGTACCATAGGATGATGATCATTGTCATATAAGTGGAATAATTTAGTAGTGATGGTACAATGGTACCATTTGGGGGGATAAAGGAAAATATCAATGACATGTGATGATGCTTATTGTCATGGGTGAGATCAACAGTACTGTATCTTTTTATATAGTATCTATAGTATCTTTTTATGACATTGCATCTCCACAATATTCCACACTGGCGAGTCTTCAATTTATCCATGCAGCACAGCCCCAGTGACAGCGGAACATTCCCAACAACACTCAAAGTAGAAACCTAGCCTGCCAACACAACCAATGAGTGCAAACCTTTATTGACCCCTGGAGGGCCTTCACCATACAGCAGCCTTTGCCAGTACCTCCACGATTCCTGCCTAAGTGAACGGAGAAGAAGACTTTAATATAGTACTGTTGATCTGACATGATCATCACCCATCAGTGACTGATTAATGATAATTTTGTTTTTAAATGAGTGTATATGTATATGTATATATAATATATATATATATATATATATATATATATATATATATATATATTATATATATAATATATATATATAAATATATATATATATATATATATATATATATATATATATATATATATATATATATATATATATATATATATATAACACTCCACTGCAATGGAGAAGTGGCTGATGTTGTGGAGGTTTGGCGCAACAGCATGGGAGACTTCTTAAAGAGAAAAAACATGGAGAAAAAGATCATCCACCATCTGGGTACCACAGCGCCAGATGGCCTCAACATTAAAGACTAGATCAAATCACAGCTATCCCTACCCCCCCCCCCCCCCCTCCCCATTTTCCTATTTGCTCCCCTCTCCCCTCCCCCCCCCCCCTCTTCTTCACCATCCCCCTTCCCCTCACTATCTAGATTCTTTCTCACCTCTTTTTCCAACTACCACCCCCACCCCCACCACCCCCTGCAGTATATCCATACGTCATAATGTATTTCGTCACTGAGATATTCCATCGACGTCATAATTTTTTTCCGACAGTGACTTGTGTTTAAGCTGCACCCGCTTTCTTTAGCTGCTTTGAAGGTTCTACGAACCGAAGTACCCAGTTCTTCTCCTCCCAAGTGGGTTCAAGTGTTTTTTCTACCTTTTTTTATATCTACAAATTTGTTTCGCGCTCGAAACAAATTTGTAGATAGTTTTAAGATTCCTCTTTTTACTTGTTTTCACTAATGTTGCTCCCCAAGGGGTTGAGCACTTAAAAAATTGTTTTAGGCACTTTAAATATACTGATCTCTTCTCTCTCTCTCTCTCTCTCTCTCTCTCTCTCTCTCTCTCTCTCTCTCTCTCTCTATATATATATATATATATATATATAGAGAGAGAGAGAGAGAGAGATAGAGAGAGAGAGAGAGATGTGTGTGTGTGTGTGTGTGTATGTGTGTGTGTGTGTGTGTGTGTGTGTGTTAACTTCCCAACCCCCTACACCCATACCCCCCACCCCATAGTGGATGGAGAGATATGAGCTCTCCCTCTCCCCCCCCTATACATTACCCTCCTCCCCACCACCACCCCTTTTTTTCTCCCCCCTCCCCCAAATTATACCTTATCACCTATTAATCATTTCCATCCCCTTCCCTCCCTTATTCACATTACCCACGCACCTTATACAACTACCCACGTATAACTACTATCACCTCCTTTACCACCCAGCAAAATCATTTATTTATTTTGTTCACTTGATTATTTTCATTCCATTTTTTTAATTACAATTACTTTTATTTTATTCATCTATTTATTTATTATAATTACTATTACTATCATTATTATCATTGCTATCCTTTCTATATTTTTTTTATTGTATTATCAATTTATTTTATATATATATATATATATATATATATATATATATATATATATATATATATTATATATATATATATATAAAGCCCCCCCCCCCCCCCCTCCACTTAGCAACTTAGCACTATTATCAATCCACCTTTACCAGAACCGCCACAAATATATCATACCACTCCACTAAACCAGCTACACAACCAACAAACCTTATCGTTTCACTCCTCCCTCCCCCACCCACCCCTCCCCCTCCGTTTCCTCTCCCATAATCCCCTCTGTCGTTTCCGTCTGGCGGCCATTTTGTTCTGAGCACATGCACAGATAAGTCACTCCTCGTTCTTTGTTTGTTCTGTCCTAAATGTTAAATAGGATCTGCTCTTTTTCTGCCTGAAGAAGACCAGGAACAGGGAAAGGGGCATTCTGGGCCACTTCCGCCCTCACTCAGTTCGGGCGAAAGTAACCCAGAATGCCCCTTTCCCTGTTCTCTGACAAGTAAGACTTCAATAACCAAAAAATAACGATTATCTACAAACAAACGTACTGCGTAGGGTTGTCCGTTTTTAATACTAATTTACTAAACTTTTTAATAAAAAAAAATGCAAAACTCTTCGCATCTAGCCACATTACTGATCCAGAGGATCACAGATAATGTGGCTAGATGCGAAGAGTTTTGGGAATATGCCTCTAATAGTGGTATTTCTACACTTGGTTGCCTACTTTTAGTTTGTCTAATTTGGGGCAATTTCTCACCCCATTTTCAGTGGCCCTTCCTAGGACACCACACATTGTGGTTTGCGGGCGTTTATAGCCACGCCAGTGGACCCAGACATCACATTGTGGTTTGCGGGCGTTTATAGCCACGCCAGTGACCTAGACGAAACACGAAAATGGGAAGGGTCACTATAGGGCAGAGAAGAGGGCCAAATTAAAGACTTTCCAACCCACACAAACAAGCACAAACCACCGCAGGCATATTCCCAACTTTACACTTTTTGGATTAATATATATACTGTACAAACTGAAAGCTTTTATAATTTTATGGTGTTTATGCATAATTGGGGGTGTTATTAAAATTGTTTTTTATTCAAGCAGAATAGTTTTAAAGGTTAAACAACAACTGTGCTTTAAAGTACTTTTTAGTAGCTACTTTTGTACAATATTTATATTAAAAACTTAGCAAATTAAACACAAAAACACAACTTTTAATAATCAATTTTCTCTCACTGATCTATAAATAGATAATTTCTTCAGGGGAGGTAATTATATTTTTTTTGCATACTTAAAGGGAGATAAATTACTTTCAAAAAAAATTTAAAAAAAATAAAAATAAAAAAAAAAAAAAATAAAATAAAAAAAAAAAATAAAAAATTAAAAAAAAAAAAATTTAAAAAAAAATTTAAAAAAAAAAAAAAATTAAAAAAAAAAAAATTAAAAAAAAAAAAAAAATTTAAAAAAAAAAAAAAAAAAAAAATTTGTTTTAAATATTTTTTTTTAAGTCACCTTAAGCACTCAAGTTCTTAGTTAAGTTTTTAATCAAGTCACTTCTAAGTTCTTACTCAAGTTGTTCACAAGTCATCCTCAAGTCACTTCTAAGTTCTTACTTAAGTCATCCTCAAGTTGTCCTCAAGTCATCCTCAAGTCATCCTTAAGTCACCCCAAGTCATTCTAAGTTTCTACTTAAGTCACTTCTAAGTTCTTACTCAAAGTCATCTCAAGCATCCTCAAGTCATCCTCTAAGTACAACTAAGTTCTTATTAAGTTATCTTATAATTATCAAAAAATACAAGCTATGTTTTTATCTTAATAGTAGATGTCTAATATAGTACACACACGCCTCAAAAAACGCGTCATCGTTGAGGATGTCTTGCTCAGCGTTCTCCGCATAGATCTTAAGGAAGGTCTTACATCCGAAGCAACCGCATTGATTACAATTCTGGTCTATGGAAATGTCTTTTATAGACTCCATGTCTTTATTTATTGACACCATCATTTTATAATACGCCATGATCTTTTTATTTAAAAAATTTAAAATTAAGTTCTTAAATATTATTACATTTCAAATGGATCAAAATAATGCTTTGTTATTGGCGGTTTTGGCGTGCTGGTGTCTTTTTCTGCATTTAGTGCTCAGATTTTTTGATGCTTTGTTTCTGTTGCCATCGGTTATATATTTTATAGCT
>CM031619.1:67236797-67269297 GCA_018398815.1 Conus ventricosus
ATCTTTTGGGTGCTGAGAGGCTAATCGTGCGATAATTTTGCATTGCTGTAGGTGCTTTCTTTGGTGCGTGATGATAAGTGACTCGTCCAGGGAGTAGGCCATTCCCCGGTTTCCAGATTCTGTTGCATATTGCAAGTAACATGTCCACCATTGGATCACTCCTGCCTTAATCAATTCTGCCGGTATGTTGTCAACACGGCGATTTTCCTGCTTTCATTGATGATAAGGCTCTAATGATTTCATCACGTGTTATATTATCCTTGCTGTTATTTGTTGGTTCCGGCGCGACAAGGATTGATGATTTCCCTCAGCGTTGTGCGAGTAAAGCTCAGAACAGTATTCTGTCCATCGTTGTAGTATCTTTTCATCATCGTTGAGACATTTACCGTTTTGTCATGGATCGTTGTTATCTTGGCTTGTTTCTTTCCCAGAGAAAAGATATCATTGCAATTCTATCCAGCAAGAATGAACAAAATACCTTATCATTTGCAAGATTTTGTAGCAGAAGCTAGTGATTTTCGAAGAAAGAATATACGAACAAATCGTTGAGCTTAAATCTGTGACGATGTATGAATTCACCGTTAGCGCTTACAATGTATTTTTCATGGCTTGATGGTCGAAAACAATGGAGTACTCAGGTGTGCGGTGAGTGAGTGAGTGAGGGGTGTGTGTGTGTGTGTGTGTGTGGTGTGTGTGTGTGTGTGTGTGTGTGTGTGTGTGTGTGGTGTGTGTGTGTGTGTGTGTGTGTGTGTGTGTGTGTGTGTGTGTGTTTGTGTGTGGTGTGGTGTGTGGGGTGGTGCGTGCGCGCTTGCGCGCGCGTGCCTGTATGTGTGTACGCATGTATGTGGGCGTTTGTGCGCGCATGCGCTGCGTACGCATGTGCGTTGTGTGTGAGAATGTGTTTGTATCCGTGTAGGTATGTGTTGCCGTCTATAATTTGAATTTCTAGTTAAATTGTTTGAATTCTATGTTTTTTCAATTGCAGATACTTGGCGCAATCTAGTATTGCAGCAATTGTAACCCCCTTGCCAACAGGGCGTGTCTGCTATTGGCAATAAAAGCTGTGTCAGTGTCTCTCTCTCTCCTCTCTCTCTCTCTCTCTCTCCCCGGGGGCTGAGATGATCTCACTGTGGCGACAACACGCTTTTTCCTGAGCTCTCTTGGAAATTAGTCGTTTTTGTTAATTAGCGCTTTACTCAGTGCCTTTTGGCAGAACTGACCTGACAGTCACCTAGCGGCAAGTGTACTGATGACAGTGATATAAAATTTGTGACTATCAGTGACCATGCCTGTGGACAACGTGCGATTTCGGGTAAGTTGTGGCCTGTTCCTTGGCACGTTTCTGAACTTCATGGCGAAGCGTGTCAAGTTCGTCTTGAAAATGCGAACTAGAGTGGTGGCCGTTCGGAACAAACTGCAGGGTTTGTTGTTCGTGTTTGTCGCTGCATACCTCTTATGTTGTGGCGATGGAAATGAACCCTGGGCCTACAGACAACGAGTGCCGCACAGAGGAGGCTACTGCAAACAGTGATACAGTGACTGAATCCAGCAGTGACAGGATTACCATGACTTCCCCTTCCCAGCCCGCTGCAGACTCAGGTTTGTCCTCTGACGTAGCATCACAGATACTGGACACCCTCAGACTTCAAAGTGAGAGGTTCGATCTGAAGTGTTTTCCCTACACTCAAGAGAAGTCCGTTTATATACCTAGCACTTCTGCACTCACACACACGCACTCTACCTTACCTGGTCATCCAGACTCTGGCTTGGGGTTATGTCAGGATTCTTTCCAAGCCCTTCACTGGCATGAACTACCAAGTAAGGTCTGTCACACACAGTCTGCGACGCACTCTGTCCAAGCTCCAAGCCGAGCTTGCAGCTTTCCTCAGAGGGTCAAGCAGCTGGTACAGTCTTTCTGTCAGTGTCCACCTCCGGCCCAGCAGTGGTGCTGTCAGAACCGTCCTAGCCGTTGTGTCCGTCTACGGCTGTACTGTCGCAGTGCTAGGGCAAAACGTCTCCTGGTAAACTGGAGGCCCAAGCACTGGTCTGTCACTAGTGTTAAGTACTGTGGTACGACGTAGCTCCCTAGCTAACTACAAGTTAGCTAGTC
This sequence comes from Conus ventricosus, assembly GCA_018398815.1. Classification (NCBI taxonomy): domain Eukaryota; kingdom Metazoa; phylum Mollusca; class Gastropoda; order Neogastropoda; family Conidae; genus Conus; species Conus ventricosus. The sequence goes on from CM031619.1 coordinate 67,238,908, forward strand.
CGCTGTCCTCAAGGCCTGGCGTCGCTAAACTAACGATAAGTTAGCAGTGACCGCACTCTTCAGGCTCTCGTGTCGCACTGCGGAGTTCGTCTGCTTGTTTACCCGAGTGTCAGTGAACACTTCTCACGCGAGGTGCACTTCCGCTGAGCTCGCCTATGGTGCGCAGAAACCGTGCGTCACTGCACTCCCCCCGATTTATGATGAAAGCTTTTTGTCCAGGGGTTGCAGTGAGGAAGGGAGCTCTTCACCTCGCTTGAGCCCATGTCTGTTCAGTGTCGATTTGCAGGTCCTCCGAGAGTGCTTCCTGTTTAGCAGCCGGAGATGCGGAAAGCACTGTGTGCCAACAGGCCCATGGAAACTGATCCATTGCCAATCTGCGACCTCGTCCGGTAAGGCTATTTCAGCCACTTCGGAGGGTCAGCAGATGCCTAAGGTATCACTGCTTGGGCAGGCTCCCAGGCCTCCGGCGCTGGATAGTGTTCCCCACAGTTTTTTCCCTGTGGGTCCATCCACGCCACCAGAAGCAGCATGACCTTTAAATGAACCTAGGACGGCTGCCGCCTCAGCCGGGCACATCTGGAAGCTACCCTGAACCAGCCCCCCCGACATACTGGCAAGAAGTGGCCATCGCTACCCTCTGCCCATCCTGGATGCGTACGTCACCCAGGGCAGACAGAAGACACTGCATTCAGGGGAACCAGAGCAATCACCTCCAGCTACCCAGTGACACGACCAACCAATCCATGGCCTGCCCACAATGCCTTGCACAGCCCCTCAGCATACCATCACAGTCTCTCTCTCAGCACCCTAAACAGCAAGCAGAAGGCTCAGGGGATTCCATGTCCACTGGTGCTGGGTACTTCCTCCGCCAGCAGCTGTGGGCTCATACTAGCCGTCAACACCAACAGTGCCTTCCAGTGATGAGAGCCGGCACAGACTTCAGATGAAGTGTTTCTGGAACTGGCTCTCCCACATGCTGGCTAAAAGCCTTCATGGCCTCCTTCTGGCAGTTGGTGAAGACTGTATTGCCCAAGCTGGGGCAGTGCCGCCTGCTGAAGAAGTCTACCACCTTCCCAGTTTCCACATGGCCCCAGCAGCCATGCCATTGCCTGTCTAAGTGCCTGTGTCCGACCCTGCAAACAACCTTTGATGAAGATGGCGACCTTTCATCAAATATGCCGGGCAGATGGTGAATGAAGGCATGACTTTCGGATACCTGTTAGCCTCTCCACCATCCAGGAGTCAAACACTTCTTGCCCCTCTTTTGGGTTTCCTGGCATGTGGAACCGGCCTCCTTTGCCTTCCTGGATCTGTGGCGATGTACAGACATGTGCTGGAAAAGTTCTGGCATCCTGGATCTCAGCAGTAGGGTTTTGAGTCTGTGCGTCTATTCCCTGTTGTGGGCCCTTTGTCAGAGGATTCCCTGTCCCTTTCACTTGATCCTATAAGGCCTGTGTTGGGATCCTCCTGACGCTGGCTAGACTGCCCAATACCCCCACTGTCCTGAGTAGCCTTGGCTGACACGTTTCCAGGTGGTCCTCCTGAGCAACTTGATTTGCCAGCTGTAACTTGAGTCACTCTGGCATCCTGACCTGTTCTCCCTCATGGTCAACTTTCACCTTAGAACCGGCCCTGACCCTAGCAATTCGAATAACCTCAGACGATGGTTCCTTCGAATTCTTGCATGGAGTGCTTACTGTCTGAGGCTGGTTCGGTCCTTTCAGCAGTGAAGCACTAGGCATATGTGGTGGTGTATAGCCAGTAGCTCCCACTGCCTTGGACCGTACCGAAGGTTGCACCTTGGAAATCCAGCCATGGGATATGGTCCTCACAGCATTGCCAGGGTGCGAAGGAACTGGAACCTTGACTGAAGAGATGGTGTCCGTTTTCCTTCCTTCCCTCTCCTTTGCTAGACTGGTTCTGCAGCCACTTCTGGTACCGCCTGCAATTTTTTTTTTTCCGGTGCCCAACCTGTTTGCAATAGAAGCACTTGATACCGGAATCTGGATTGTCAGGTTGCTTTGTCCTGTCTTTAGCTAGAAGCTGCAGATGAGGGGTCAACTTTTCCAGGATCTGCTAATACAGCTGTCCAGATCCTGCCTGGAAAAACCAGATCTGACCTGTGGCTCCTCCTGAACTTTCCTGGTGCCTCATCCATGACCAGGGAGACGTGCTGGTACCACTTGACTTTATGGACGGCTTCTTCCATGGTTCTGGGTCTCTCCAGATAGGCATATTTACCTGCCTCCTTATCCTGACTGCCAGTGCAAAATTTGCTGATCGCCTCGCCCTGTACATAACTTTCTGGCAGGTCTCTGAAGGCTGAAACAGCAAGCACTGGACCCTGTCTGCCCAGTCCTCACAGGACTCCCCTGGGTTCTGGCTGGCTTGCTGAACTTGAGCTTGGCCGTTTCCGTCAGCTCTCTGGCCCCGAAGCGTGCTTCCAACTTCATCATCATCTGGTGATATGAGCACTGACTGCTCATCTTGGTGGCAATGGTGAAGAAGTCTTGGCTTTTCCTTCCAGACACCATCCAGATAATCCCGACTCTCCATTTCTGACCAGTTTGAGGGCTGTTCTATAGCTGTCAAACCTGTACTTGAATGACAGCCAGTTTGTGTTCCCGTCATACTGGAGATTTGGGGGCAATTTTCCGGGGGTCCCCTCTCGGTCCAGAATGGGAGTGCCTAACAGGACTGTTTTCCCTGCTGCTGTCTGAGGGTCAGAATACAATTCCGACTCACTCTCAGGGCAGTCGAGTGGTCATGGCAGTAAAATCTGTTTCTGTGTGACCTACTTTGGTGCCTGCTCCAAGTTACTCTCGGGGTAGGGGATAGCGCGACGGGGTCCGTGTTCGTCCGTCATGCCTCCTGCCACTATACAGGCGCCCCTCCCCATCTTCATGATCATGATCTCCAGCAAAATCTCGACGCCTGTGGTCAGTCGGTGCTGGCGACCTGGACCTACTTGAGTATGGGGTTAAAGTGCCTGGAATCTTTAGGTCTAAAGTCCCCGCCTGGGGTCCGTGCTGTCGTCCCTGTGCTCTTGTTTCAGGATTCGACTGCCTCAGACTCTGGTTGTGTTCCCACGCCAGAGACTCTGACCCAAATCTGTGGCAATGCTGTCCGCTAGAGGCCGACCTTGACGAAGACGTAGACCTCCGCGACCGCCAGTGTTTCTCGATCTGAGTAATTAAGTCTAAAAGACTCGCTCCTTCCTGGTGATTTTCTCACCATTCTGGAGGGATGGGGTTCAAATCTTTCAACAGACCCAGGAGAGCCCACTTCCAACTCAACCTGGTTGTCCACAAAGTTTGGTGGATGAGTCGGAACTGGTGGCAGCTCGGCGAGCAGGGAACTGGCATCACTGGGCTCAACAACTAGACTTGTGCTTTGCTTGCCCCTGAGTGAAGAGAGGACCAGAAATCATCCATGGACTGCTGCCCATCCCATGTGGGTAAGGGAGTACTCTTTCTTTCTTCCCCCCAATGTGGCGCCATTTGGGGCTCTATTAAATCTTCCATGGCCCCCTGCTGCATTCCGAAATCAATCAGTTCAAGCAGGTCGTCACTGGGTTTGCCACAAGGAATGGACATCATGGATAACCTCAATTTCCCCTTCCTTTCCCTGAACACACAAGCTGCACTGCTCATCCAGAGGCTGTGTTACATTCAGCCCTATGGTCTACTGAATAAATCTTTCCCCCTTTTACTAATGGAGCAACTGAAAGTACTAGTGTGGAGTACAATTAGTACCTGGTCTGTGTACAACACATGCACAACCAACACCAACGCTATTAACAACTTCTGTTTGTTGTTAACTTACAGCTAGGGTTGTACTAACTGAAAGTGCTAAGCATGTCCCACTTTTGACACCAATGAAGTGTTTTCCCTACACTCAAGAGAAGTCCGTTTATATACCTAGCACTTCTGCACTCACACACAACGCACTCTACCTTACCTGGTCAGTCCAGACTCTGGCTTGGGAGTTATGTCAGGATTCTTTCCAAGCCCTTCACTGGCATGAACTACCAAGTAAGGTCTGTCACACACAGTCTGCGACGCACTCTGTCCAAGCCTCCAAGCCGAGCTTGCAGCTTTCCTCAGAGGGTCAAGCAGCTGGTACAGTCTTTCTGTCAGTGTCCACCTCCGGGCCCAGCAGTGGTGCTGTCAGAACCGTCCTAGCCGTTGTGTCCGTCTACGGCTGTACTGTCGCAGTGCTAGGGCAAAAACTGTCTCCTGGTAACTGGAGGCCCAAGCACTGGTCTGTCACTAGTGTTAAGTACTGTGGTACGACGTAGCTCCCTAGCTAACTACAAGTTAGCTAGTCCGCTGTCCTCAAGGCCTGGCGTCGCTAAACTAACGATAAAGTTAGCAGTGACCGCACTCTTCAGGCTCTCGTGTCGCACTGCCGGAGTTCGTCTGCTTGTTTACCCGAGTGTCAGTGAACACTTCTCCACGCGAGGTGCACTTCCGCTGAGCTCGCCTATGTGCGCAGAAACCGTGCGTCACTACAAATCTATTGTCAGTCGTTTGTCCAGCATGGAAAGTAATATAGGCGCCATCAGATCTGACATCGGACTGGTGAGAAGCAAGTGTGAGGAGATGGGAGACGATGTGACAGCCTTGAAAAGAATATACAAGAGATTGCTTCGTCCTTAGATGAAACCAGAGAAGACGTTGGGGATTTGTTAGGCAGTGTGCCGAAAATGAAAAAGGATCCGGAAACTCACCTCCAGTGTCGAAAAAATGAAAAGTGAAATGACTGTTTGAAAGAAAATCATGACAGACTGGAAGGTTTCTCACGTCGAGATAACCTTCGCTTCTACGGTGTGCCTGAGACGGCCAAGTCTGAAAACTATGACACTTGTGCCAGACTGATCGCCGATACCCTCAACAGTGTGGAGGGGCCGATGAAATGGACAACCGATGAACATCGCCCGAGCTCACAGGGTAGGGGAGAACAGAGACGGCCGACCCAAACCAATGGTGGTCAAGTTAGTCAGTGGAAGAAGAAGATGGCAGTGATCACAGACCGTGGTTTCAGAGAAAGACTGAAGCGAAAGGTGTGACAGTGTCCAACGACCTGACCAAACAACAAGCCAGTATTGTGGCAGAAGCCAGGAAGGAGGGGAAAGTGGCCTACTTTAAGAGAGGCAGACTGGTTGTGGAACCGAAACGACCGGACCCCAGAACCTATGCGGAGGTAGCAGCCGCAGGAGACGACCACGCCGACGCTGATGCCAGAGGAACAGCTTCCGAGGCCAACGCCGATACCGTTAGGAAGCCGGCAGCTGACAGCGCAACAGAGGGCAGAGGGCAGCAGAAAGTACGCGGAAGCAGAGACGGGGATTCCCCTCGTCGCTTCAACGAGGTCAGCCAGTCTGACCCTGCACGGGGCGCACGTGGTGTGCGTCGTGGCAAAGGTGGGGGCGGGACGAGGTGGACGTGGCGACGGCAGTCTACACCGCTTCTTGTCACCCCCTGTCAACAAGAGCCCTGCCAATGACGCACGACCCAGGCGAACTGCACGGACGACTACACGGTAGGACAGGCCGGATCATCTTGAGGAAGTGACATTTCTTGTTTACAATGTGGAAAACTTGTACAGTAAGCTTAATGACTTTTCTTTCATGGATTACATTTCGACGTTTGATGTTGCGTGCTTGACAGAGACTTTTGTGGATAGTTCTTTTGATTTCAGTAATATTCTTCAAGACTTTGTTAAGTTTACTGCTCCAGCAAGAAAATTGTCATATCATGGAAGACATTCTGGTGACGTTCTTCTGTTAGTGCGCAAATCCTTTTCCAGATATATTTCAGTAGTCAATGTTAATGTGAAAATGTTGTGGCCATACGGATTGACAGATGTGTATTTAACTCGGATAGAGATGTGTTATTGTTCGCATGTTATGTTGTCCCTGAAAATGGTCCTTTGTACAATTCAATGGAAATCAAAGATGGGATTGTGAACTTGGAAGAATGTATCCAGGATCTGAACAACCAACACCCGAAGTGATGACTAATTACTCACCTGATATTGATGATGACGATTGTGTGATTGATGATGTTTTGCACAGATTTTCAAAAGATGAAGTTATAAATAGTTTCGGTAAATCGTTGTTGAATTTATGTTTCATGATCAACTGTGTCATAGTTAACGGTTGTGGTGAATGTGAGCCTGCTGGGGATTTACGTATGTTTCTCCTCACGGCTCTAGTGTGATCGATTATGTCATTTATGTCTCAGGATATGTTTTCTACGCAACATTGTAAGCTGAATGTCGGAGACCGTATTGTGATTCCTGGCATTTACCAGTTAAATTTCAGTGGACAAATGTAGGACAGGATGTGGAAAAGCCAGCTGAAGCTGAACAAGGTGCGGAAGATAGTTTTGTGGTGGTCAGACGATTTGCTTAGTGTTTTTGAAGAGGAATTAAGTTCTCATGAATTTGATGAAAGCCTACAGAACGCCTACCAAGCTCTAGATACAGATGTCAATATTTCCATTGAACTCTTCGTTAAATCACTTTGCAGCGCTGCTTCTTGCATGATGAGAACAACAGGAAATAAGAAAAAGAAAAACGACTGGTTTGACAAGGAATGTGATCGAAAAAAGAAGGCAGTTAAGGGTCACTATGGAAATTTAAACGAGCTCAAAGAAAATCACGTGCAGAAAAAAGAGAAGAGTTCGTAAAGAAGAAAGAAAGATACAAATATTTGTTTAAACAGGAAAAAAGATGAATTGACCAAAGAAGATTAACAAACTTAATCAGTCGATTAATGATCCAAGGTATTTTGGCAACTATCGATCAGTCAATAGAAAGTCAGCCATATACAACTCCATTACCATTGAACAGTGGCATAACCATTTTTACAATGTCTTTAATGATGTGGATTGTGTCATCTACTCCAGAGGAAAATATCGAGTTAGCCATGTGGGAGAAACAACAGATGACTCAGATGTTTTGTTCGATGAAGTAATTTCCAGGCATGAGGTTCAAGACAGCATTGGTAAGCTCAAGGCCGAAAAAAGTTCTGGTCCGACAAAATTATTAGTGAGATGCTGAGCAACGCCAGTTAAAAAATTATTGATTTCTTAGTTATTTATTTCAATAAATTGTTTGACCTTGGTTTTTCCCAGATGACTGGTCGAGATCTATAGTTGTTCCAATATATAAAAAGGGAAATCCAAACCTGCCAGATAACTATCGTGGCATTGCCCTAACGAGTGTTGTAAGTAAGGTGTATAACACATATTTTAAACAAAAGACTTTCAAAGTGGGTAGAGAAAAGGAAAAAATAATAGAAGAGCAAGCAGGCTTCAGACCAGGTTATAGTACCGTAGATAATATTTTCACCCTATATGCGATAGTACAAAAGTTTCTTTTAAAAAGTCTAAACTGTATGTTGCCTTTGTGGACTTCAGAAAGGCATTCGATTCTGTGAACAGAAATGTTTTATGGGCAGTTTTGAGAAAATGTGGTGTGAAAGGAAAACTTTATCAAGCTATACGAAGTGTTTACGATTCTGTATTAGCATGTGTACGAGATAAATGTTGTTCTTCAGATTACTTTGAATGCCCAAGGGGGTGAAACAAGGATGTCTACTTAGCCCGCTCTTATTTTCCTTTTTCATAAACGAATTGGCTGTGGATTTGTCAAGCAATGGAAAACATGGTATTCAGCTCATCTGGTGCAGTTGAAATATTCTTATTATTGTTTGCGGATGATGTTATTTTGTTATCTGACTCTGTTATTGGGCTCCAGAATCAAATAAGTAGTTAGAGAAGGGGCAGATCTATTAAAGTTAACAGTCAATCTTGACAAAACAAATGTAATGGTTTTCAGAAAAGGTGGCTATACTTAAGTGACAGAGAAAGATGGTTTTATGGAAATGAAGAAGTAAAGGTAACTAACTCGTACAATACTTAGGGATGGCTTTTACCCAAAGTTGAGTGTTAGCAGTGCTCTGTCTGATGTTTGCAGAAAGGCAAAAAAAGGAGTGATGGAAATTAGAAATCATTAAGAAGACTAAACACTATTGATATAAATTTATTTTGGAAGCTTTTCGATGCACAAATTCAGCCTATCCTAACATACGCAGCTGAAGTCTGGGGATTAGAACAAGACAGTCAACAGATTGAAAATGTCCACATGTTGCCATAAAAAGATATCTGAATGTACCCCTACATACATCAAATAAACTGATATATGGAGAAACTGGGAGGTATTCTCTACGCGTTACAACTACTGTAAAATGCATCAAATACTGGTTTAAAACTAGTCAGACTCCCATGTCGAGAATATGTAGGCAAGCCTACGAAATGCTTCTGTTACAGCAACGAATCTGGTCACTTTAATTGGGTGACAGAAGTACAAAAGACTCTGACTGAAAATGGCTTTGGTATTGTTTGGCTGAACCAGGGAGTTTGTTCCGAATATGGTTTTATAACAGAATTCAAAGACAGACTCATTTCCTGTTTCAAACAAAATTGGCATGCAGAAATAGATAATAACGATAAATACAGATACTTCTGTTTCCTTCAAAAATATTTTTCAGGCAGAAAAGTACCTAACGTTAGTTACAAATAAATGGCACAGAATCAGTTTGGCCAGATTTAGGTTAAGGGTTAGTGGTCTAAAAAACTGTAAGCAATGGGTTCTTAAGTTCTGAATATTCGAATGACACTATTGCCCATCTTGTGGAAAATGAATTAGAAAACGAAGAACATTTTTGTTTCATTGTACTACTTATGCTGACAAACGTAAAAGCTGCAGTGTGTTGAATACTCGTTCATTCCACCAAAATAATGCTAGCGTTGCTTCAGTGTTATCTAATAATAATGAACGTGTTGTTAAAGAAGTGGCTAAGTACATAGCTGAAGCCATGTATATGAGAAAAAAGATAATTGAGCAAAATACCGGTTAACATAAGGATGATCCAATGTGCGGATGTTCCGGGGAGGGCTGGGGCTGGGAGGTGTGTGGGCTGGCGGAATAGGGGGAGGGAGAGGGAAGGGTTAGTGGTCAAGTGTGTGTGATTATGGCGGTATGGATGTTGGGGGAATAATAGTAGAAAGGTAGCGGGGTGGGGCGGAGGGAAAGGTGTTGACGTGTGGTGTGTGTGTGTGTGTGTGTGTGTGTGTGTGAGTACGTATACGCATGAAATTTCTGCTTTTTGTATCGGTGAATGCATTTGCCAACCCCCTGTCTAAAAGGCTTAACTGCTAAACGGACAATAAAAAAATGTCAGTGTCATGTCAGTGTCTCTCTCTCTCTCCCGCAAGGCTTGCTGCAAAAAGCATATTGCTTATTCATTACCCTGCGGAAATACAATTCGTTCGTCTGTTTTCTCTCTCTCTCTCTCTCTCTCTCTCTCATCTCTCTCTCTCTCTCTCTCTCTCTCTCTCTCTCTCTCATGCTCATATGCGTATACTTAAACACGTGCTTGCATCCGCGCGCGCGCGCGCGCGCGCGTGTGTGTGTGTGTGTGTGTGTGTGGTGTTGTGTGTGGTGAGGTGTTGTGTGTGTGTTGTGTGTGTGGTGTGTGTGGTGTGTGTGGTGGTGTGTGCGGCGTGCGTGTTTGCGTGCGTGCGCATGCGAGTGAGTGCGTGCGTGCGTTTCATGCGTGCGCGCTGCGCGCGCGCAGCCGCGCGCGCGGCGTGCGTGTGTGTGTGTGTGATGTGTTGTGTGTTGTTGTGTGTGTGTGTGTGTGTGTGTGCGTGCGAGCGTGTGTGTGTGTGTGTGTGTGTGTGTGGTGTGTGTGTGTGTGTGTGGTGTGTGTGTGTGCGTTGGTTGCTTTGCTTTCAAACAGTTCAGCTTGATACACTTTGGGCAACATTTACATCTGTTTTGATTTTGGGATCCTGGCCCATAACTTTCTTGCAGTGCAACCATGAAATTGTTTACAAACAGAAATCACCATGACAACAACTTGTGGGCGTAAATATCATGCCAGCTCTGCCCAAATTATTGAATTTTTTTTCCACTTAAAGCATTCGTTGGCAATTTTCCCTCCCACCCACTTTCACTCATTTTCTTTAACAAAAAAGCTCGTTTTCGGCCGTTTTAAAGATGCGATGTGTCATATCATGTCGATAACTACAGGTATTTGATGTAGGTAAGTGGATTACAATTCAATTTAATTCGCTGGAGTGTTGAACTGACGTTTGCATTAGCCTATTACATTTTCACAATTTACACAACACACTTTTCTATCGTGCGTGTGGGTGACGTTTTTATCTGACGATCTTTAATGTATGAGTAAAGTGCAGACTGTTGTACATTGTCGCTAAGTAACAGACACTAAACAAACTTTAAAGCATTGACAAAGAAACGACATGTAGGCTGGTACAACCATTTTGTTTTCAGTCCTATACTGACCCCTCCCAATGGACTTCCAGTGTCTTTCCTTTGATGACATCAAAGAAACAGTACAGAGGCTGGTACATCTATCTCTTCGTCAGCCATATACTAACGACTCCAAGCTTACCTCCTGAGTTTGTTTGTTTGTTTTTTTTGTTTTTTTTTTCATTGAAACCTCAAGGAAACGACACGTGGTTCTGGTGCATCCATTTTGATTTTTGGTCATATTCTCACGATGTCTGACTGTCTTTTCTATTGTGAGCTAGAAGAAATGATATGACTGCTCCTACTGCATCCTCCTCTCAGTCCTGTTCCCAAGACTTCCAGCTGATCTCCCATGTGTTTTCTATCAGGCAAGTGTGTTTCCACTATAGATTGCTGTCGGCCAGTCCAAACGTGTCTGTCCTGGCTGTCGGGGCTGTCCTTTGCTCAGCTAGGAACAGCTCACTGACCTGACGTACGTTGGAGATCTGATCAAAGCTTTCTGTAGAACCCGATAGCGCGGACACAGGAGACTGCGGGATGGGGTGGGAGGTGGGTGGGGGTAGGGGCAGGGAAGAGGTTGCAGGGGAAAGGAGAGGGAGCGATCGCGAGGAAGGGCGAGGTTTGATGTCAAGATAGTGAAGAGCTGTCCGTCCTTCGGGCTTTTTTTCAAGTCATTTGGGGTGTGATCAAATCGTGATAGCAATGTCGGGATGTCAAGGTGGCGTTTAAAGCTAGGAGATCTATGAAGAGTCCCTCATGTGCGTGATGGCGGTGAAGAGCAAGCGTGGACTGTGCGCCTCCTGGTCAAGTCGCATTAAGGTACTCCAAAGAACAGGCTACATGTAGGGAAGATTACTGCTGGAAACATTTCAGTGTTTTTTTTTTGTTTTTTTTACGTTTTAACGTGTGCTAATTCAGTTTGTTGTCTTTGATAAATAGAACCAGAAACAGCAAAACCACGAAGCTGCTGTCTTTTTTTTTTCGCTGTCGACGTGTGCATGCTGTATGAGCATGTGTAAATGATAGTACATGCTGACTGACAGGTATTGATTTTATAGACATATTCTGGCCGACAGGTATGTTATGTAATAGGTATATGCCAATTGACAGCATGTTATTTCATAGGTATATGTTGACTGTCAGGTATGTTGTTTTATAGATATATGCTGGCTGACAGATATGTTATTTCTTAGGTATATGTTGACTGACGTGGCGTATGTTATTTTATGGAATATGTGACCGACAGGTATAATATTTTATGGGTAAGTGCTGACTGACAGTAAGGGTTATTTTATATCTTAACTTACGGTATGTTAGTTTAAAGGTATATGTTGACTGACAGTTCTGTTATTTTATATCTTAACTTACGGGTATGTTAGTTTAAAGGTATATGTTGACTGACAGTAATGTTTTTTTTATATCTTAACTTACGGGTATGTTATTTTTAAAGGTATATGTTGACTGACAGTAATGTTATTTTATATCTTAACTTAGGGGTATTTTTAGTTTAAAGGTATATGTTGACTGACAGTTCTGTTATTTATATCTTAACTTACGGTATGTTTAGTTAAAGGTATATGTTGACTGACAGTAATGTTATTTTATATCTTAACTTACGGGTATGTTAGTTTAAAGGTATATGTTGACTGACAGTAATGTTATTTATATCTTAACTTACGGTATGTTAGTTTAAAGGTATATGTTGACTGACAGTAATGTTATTTTATATCTTAACTTACGGTATGTTAGTTTAAAGGTATATGTTGACTGACAGAAAATGTTATTTTATATCTTAACTTACGGTATGTTAGTTTAAAGGTATATGTTGACTGACAGTAATTTTATTTTATATCTTAACTTACGGTAATGTTAGTTTAAAGGTATATGCTGACTGACAGTTTCTGTTATTTCAATCCGCCATGGATACATCTCACACATTCTTCGGAGATCTGGCCTGTTGATGAGAAACAACAACAGCTACAATAACAAAACAACGAGCAACAAGAACAACAACAACAACAACAACAACAACAACAACAACAACAACATAGTTACGTGAGTAGGAATAAATACAACCCTCCATTAAATATCTACCTTACATAACTCCAGCAAAATGTGAAACAATAGTTATTTGCATGTCCTACCTTATGTGTAGTTAATTGTAAAAAGGTTCAATATACGTAATTATCTAAATAGGAGAGCAGCAGTTCCTTGAAGCACGTGCAGTGATGTGAATCGATATGAAGAATAAGGGCAAACAAATCCCGGACGTCATCAAAGACAGTCCTTCTGTAGACACTTGCATTACTGTATTGGATAAACTGGATTTAGGAATTTGCAAGTCACACTGTTTCGAGTTCGTCTGCGGAAATTCACCTTAAATCGGACCCGCTAATGAAAGAGAAAACAAGGGCAACTCGGTTAAGATCTTTGTAGTACAGTCGTCTGTTACATATGAAAATTCTGAGAATTCAAGCAACAATCAAAGTGGTTGAAGTATGGATTGTTACAGCTTAGATAACTGCAAGGAGCTGTATTTTAACGTTTTTAGAAACAAAATATCACTTTTGCTTGATGTTTCGACAAAGAGGAAAAATGATATAAACAGACAGAACAGCGGCATTGGAGCAGTCAGTATCATAGCAGTCAGTCTTGTTTAGGACACCTGTGTTGATGCGCTGGACAATTCGTTGTGGTTGATTCGTTTCAAGTTCCTTTGGGAAATTAAGATTGTCGGAAATCTGGCCTTAAGATGAATGAAAGAGCAACATCATCATAGGGAAGTTTGCTGGCAGTAAACACGGACGTCCCCTTGCGGGTTTCCAGCAATGTTCGAAATAATAGAGAAGCAGATTAAGGAATCAGATAATGGTAAACAACTTCATCATATCGTCGTTGTTTGTTTGTTTGTTTGTTTTTGCATTAAAAAAACCCGCTTTATATCTGGACAAAGATGGCAAACAGACAGAAGGAAATGAATGTTGAGGCTAACCATGTCATCACAGACGATCATGTTGAGGCTAACCATGTCATCACAGACACAGACGATCATGTGAGCTAACCATGTCATCACAGACACAGACGATCATTTGAGGCTAACCATGTCATCACAGACACAGACGATCATGTTGAGGCTAACCATGTCATCACAGACGATCATGTTGAGGCTAACCATGTCATCACAGACGATCATGTTGAGCTAACCATGTCATCACAGACGATCATGTTGAGGCTAACCATGTCATCACAGACGATCATGTTGAGGCTAACCATGTTAATCACAGAAGATCATGTTGAGGCTAACCATGTTATCACAGACGATCATGTTGAGGCTAACCATGTCATCACAGACGATCATGTTGAGGCTAACCATGCCACCATAGACAATCATGTTGAGGCTAACCATGCTACCATAGACAATCATGTTGAGTGAACTATTGACTTCCAGCATGGGATGACCCCTTTTTTGACATATTGCAGAAAGGTTATCCTGCTTTTTCGTGCTTTTTTTTGAGAGATACACGGCCCAAATATAAACACAGAGCATGTTTGTAACGGTCAAATCATACATAGAGCCTGCCACACTACAATAACTAATAGTTCCCCCTCCTGCGTAGTAAGTGGGTGGAGCAAGGAGGGGGGTAACCAAACGACACGGTTCACTGGTTTGTGGCGAGATAATATCACTCAGTCTGCTCTGTAAACGGCTCCCCCGCACAAAAGGCTTGACGTGTTAGATGACGATAGCTGAGGGTCCCACCATCAAGGCTCACCGCACAATAGGCTTGACGTGTTAGATGACGATAGCTGAGGGTCTTACCATCAAGAGAAAGGAGGAAGTAGTTGGACTCGTCTCCCACCTTTGCTCTTGTCAATGTCCTCTTCACTCGCGCACCTCCGGGCACCATGGTCAGGGCTACGAGAGAATGGTGTTCAGCGGGCTGGCTGCCCCTTGAGGTAACCCCGTGGCTGGCTGCTTGTTGCCCTCTATTGATTGAGGCGTCCACTGGCTGTACGAAGCCGTTGCCTGTGTGCCGACTATATGTCTGTGTGCTTCAATGATGATGGTGCGACACTATCCGCGGTGAAGTGGAGGGGGCTGGGTGGGGGGTGGGGGGGGGGGGGGGGGAACTCATGGTCAACCCGTGAAAAGGTGTCGCTTTCAGCAACCGGAAATAGAAATGCCTTCCATATGCGTGACGGAAATCGGACTCAGCAAAAGGCGAAGGTACTTCTTTTCTTTTTTTCCTATCGAGTTCTGTATTGATCTGTGCATTGTCTTATCGGGCTGAACACACTTTCACGTGGTGAGAGAGGTGAGGTGCGTTAATGACCACTGCACAGTCTTCAGTTGAAGGCTGTCCTTCACTCTCCCATGGTCAGTCACAGCACGCTCCTTTCTATTTAGGCTGTAGACAGAATCTCCAGTAAGGTCATAGGTCACTGCTTCCAAGCTGTCTCTACAAAAGTTTCTGAAACACCAGCGTGCCAACTGAAACGTCGACATTCCTCTACTCTCTCTCTCTCTCCTCTCTCTCTCTCATCTCTCTCTCTCTCTCCTCTCTCTCTCCCTCTCCCTCTCCTCTCTCTCTCTCTCATCTCTCTCTCTCTCTCTCTCTCTGTGTGTGATGAACTTGTAATTAAATCAGTTGCGAATTCATCGCAGAAGCATTGAAAGTTAGACAGATGAAGGATAGTGAAATTGTAGATAATGCATTATAAGATATATGAATGAATAATATAATTCATCGCATGTGGAAGAGTTCTGTGAGATACAACGTCATCATTTGATTGAGTGGATGGTCGAGTCAGTCTTACGATTTTTCTAAAATTTAGCTTTTTTTTTAAAGCTTACAGCATTACTTCCTGTGCGTGAGGACATAAGGAAATGTTTCGATTTTTTTGTTTTTTTAACCTTTTGTTTTGAATCATTAAAAAAGAATGGTATATTTGTTTGCGGGAAAGGAAGGCGAAATGTTTTTTTCTTTTTAACCTCCCCCCCCCCCCCCCCACACACACGTAAAAGGGACCCTTTTTGGGGAATGACAAAAAATTTGAAAGTGTCAATTCTCTCTCTTCTCTCTCTCTCCTCCTCTCCCCCCTCCCCTCTCTTCTCTCTTCTCCTTAAATTTTTGTTTATTCACGGATTCATCTTTCCCATGTAAGAAAAATGGACCTGGCCATTTAAAGACTCCACTTGTTTTAAAAAAAGGATTATCATCGTAGATTGTAGGGCTGACAATATCATTTTTAACAAGCGAAAAATTTTTCTTTTTTCTACGGCTTTTTTTTTTTTTTTTTTTTTTTTTTGGTCAACCGATCAATCTGAACTCTCTATGTAGTTTGTTAGAAATTGTCATAACACTGACAAGCACTTTTCAAAAAATTTTTAAATATAGTCGACCTATTAAGCAAAGGGATAAGAATTCCATCCCGTTCTGAACATTTGGTTAATGACGCACTGGCTTGTCCCCCAGGGAAAAAGTAACAAGGGAAAAAACCTTACATTTCCCAAGTAACACGGCTCTTAACGACTTCCCGTTAATTTTTTCAATTTGCTACATAAACAAGATTCTTTTGCATCGCTTAAGTCGTGCTGCTGACTTCAAAGTGTTGGGAAAGTCATTTTTGTTTCTAAAACACACACACACACAAAACACACACACACACCACACACACACACACACACACACACCACCCATTCAAAATTAAGAATGGGTTTTTTCACGGAAACATACCTTATTGGAAAACTGACCCAGTTTCTAACATTTAAGTTTTTTTATACTTTTTACTTTTTATACGACTTATTACTTTTAAAGCGTCAAGGGCCTTGAAAAAAAAAAATCGTTAACCAAAAACTGAAAATCCGTTTCTGTCTCGCTCGTTCTCGTCTGCTTCTCTCCGCCTGTCCCCCCTCTCTCTCTTCTTCCTCGTGTGTGTGTTGGGTGTGTGTGTGTGGTGGAGTGTGTGTGTGTGTGGTTTTGGTGGTGTGGTGGTGACTCTGTGTGGTGTTGGTGTGTTGTGGTGTGTGGTGTGTGGGGACTGTGGTTGTGTGTGTGTGTGTTGTGGGTTGTGCGTGTGGTTCTGTGTGTGTGTCTGTGTGTATGTGTGTGACTTGGTGGTTGGTGTTTGTGTGTGTGTTGTGGTGTTGCCATGTTCCCAGTCAGCGCAGTCGGGCCCTTCACCCCACCACCGTCTTTGCGGTATCAGCTGTTGGTGTTTTATGAACGTGCCGCCTGACCAACTGGGGTGCTCCGGTACTCACCGCTGTCTGTCTTTCTGCCTCTCTGTCTGTTGTTTGTCTGTCTGTCTGTTTGTCTCTGTCTATTTGTCTGTCTGTCACCACACCACGTGGACTGCTATGGTACTTCCCTCTGTCTGCCTGTCTGTCTGTCTCCTTGTCTGTCTGTCTGTCTCCTTGTCTGTCTGTCTGTCTGTCTGTCTGTCTGTCTCTGTCTGTGTCAACCACACCATGTGGACCGCTATGGTACTTCCCTGGGTCTCCCTGTCTGTCTCCCTGTCTGTTTGTCAACACACCATCTGGACTGCTATGGCACTCACCTCTGTCCGTCTCCCCGTCTGTCTGTCTGTCTGCCCGTCTCCCTGTCTGTTTTTCTGTCACCAAACCATGTGTACTGTTATGGCACTCACCACTTTCTCCATGTCTGTCTGTCTGTCCGTCTGTCACCACAGCATCTGTACTGTTAAGGTCCTAACCTCTGTCTGTCTGTCTGTCTTTCTTACTCTCTATCTCTAGGTCTGTCTGTCTGTCTTTCTGCCTGTCTGTCTGTCTGTCTGTCACCACACCATCTGGACTCCTATGGTACCCTAACCTCTGTCTGTCTGTCTGTCTTTCTTAGTCTCTATCTCTAGGTCTGTCTGTCTGTCTTTCCCTGCCTGTCTGTCTGTCTGTCTGTCTGTCACCACACCATCTGGACTGCTATGGTACCCCACCTCTGTCTCCCTGTCTGTCTGTCTGTCTGTCTGCCCGCCTGCCGCCACACCATGTGGACTGTTAAGGTAATTACCTCTACCTGTCTGCCTGCCTGTCTGTCTGTCTGTCTGTCTGTCTGTCTGTCCATCTGCTGGCTGTCACTCTACAATGATCGTTTGCTGCACAAGACCCGGGGGGCTGTGTAAGCAAGTTCAAACCCCAAGCACGCCATAAGAATGATACTATCTGTCCAAACCTGTTGATTCTGTTTCAACCTTGAACAGTTCTTGAACGGGAGCATGCCCAGATTGGGCAGGATAACATGCAAATGTCGGTTGTCATCAACATGAATTATTGCGAGTTGTTGCACCTTCAACATTCAACTTCTGACCTAGACAGACTGATAATACCGATATACAAACATACATACATATCTATATTCAATTATAAACAAAGCTTGCTCTTATGTCTTGGTTTGAAGAAATAGGGGAGAGATAAGCATTCATATAAGCAGTGGTAGATAATTCTGCTTATATCAGCAGTAGTAGATAATTCTGCCTCTGTAAGTTTCTGGAATGGTGCTCGGTACTTATCCTTGGAATTTATTAGTGTGTGTGTGTTGTGTGTGGGGTGTGTGTGTGTGTGTGTGTGTGAGTGTGTGTGTGTGTGTGTGTATCTATCTGTCTGTCTATCAGTTCAGGTATCCATCGGGCTATAAATCGATCAGTCCATCCACCAGCATATCTATCTAACTAACTAACTATCTATCTAAACTATCTATCCCATCTATCTATCTCTATCTAATCTATCTATCTATCTGTGACGATATTTGGGGTGAGCAGGTGTAATCTTCTCTGGGAAGGACTCGGAATGTTTTCTCTATCAGAGGCATATTGAAATTTCACCTCCACCGTCTCACTCACTAGTGGTGGAAGGAACAACGTTTCGGTACTAGTCATCAAAAAAAATGTTTTCTTGGGGCTGTTAAAATACTCAACAATTGTTCAAGAATAATTCTCCTTAGGTTTGTGCACTTAAAAGTGCTTGTAGCTCCAAATGACAGATTAAAGATAAGTTCAAATGATTGATACTGTATGAACAGCAAAGAACTGACCCAGGTTAAATGTATTTTCAAACACCAGGTTTACTCATGTACACAAAGGTAAAACATACAAATCAACTTCAGTCATGGCAGTCTTCGTTCAGACTGATTTTTTTCCCCATTGTCTCATCCTTAAGAGAGGGGAGATTCTGAGTTGAGTTGGAGTCCACTTGGAATACCAGAGCCTGTCTGATGTTGGAGAGGAGTGTGGATCTCTCTCCGTTGCTGGTGACGGGTCCACCTTCCCTTCAGGCAGGCTGATCCATTTGGACTGCTGTGCTAAGCCAGTAGCAGGCATTTACTACTCTCCGCTGGCTGCTTTAGGGATGCTGTTGGATTCTTTTTTGAACCCTTGGTGGTGGGAACACCACAGTATCATGGCCTGTGGTGTGTCTCTATTTGACGCCAGGAGCGCAGACACAATCAGCCGTGTCTCCCTGATGAGTCCGATCCAGCGGACGAAAGGCCTAGGAGCAGGCAATACAAATACATCTGCCTTTGAGAGGGATTACAATGGTTCCCTCATGCAGCTAGGGAAGAGTTTTCATATTAATTTCATGTTCCCATTTTCTTCACACACCCTCCCCCCCCCCCCCCCGTTTCCCCCCTTAAGTTCATATCTTTGCCAAGTCATTACTGTGCTGATGGAGGGGTTGTTGGCCGGCGCTTATTTTCCTTCACCATTAGATTGTTCGTCTTTGTTTTTGTCTGACTTTATTCAAGTTTAAAAGGCTGTGCCAGTCTTGAATAAAAGTCACTCTGAGTTTGGTTTTCTTATGAGAAGAATTACCCTACTTGTTTATTGTTTACTGTTCCGTGCCTCATTTCATGTTCAACCCAGGTAGCTGAGAGTACAGCTTGTCGAGTTGTCAGTCCTGCCCTCTGGCTGTCAGTAATTGTGCGAGATCTCAGCTGACACAGGATTATATTTGCCATCATTTTCACTATCCACTTTATTTCTTACCTCAGATTTGAATGGGTTTTAACATGAAGTCAGAGACAGTAATAAAACAATTGAAGTCAAACAACTTTCCAGTTTTTAGTATGAAGTCGGCTGAATTAACTTGGAATATACTAAGCCCAGGTACACATGTGGATTAGCGTCATCTAAGCGAGGGCCCTTGTCCCAACGACCAGTAGTTACCTGCACAATTAGATGAGCGATGGAGAAGGGGAGAGAGGACCAGCAGGAGATAATCGATGGAGGAGGGGAGAGAGGACCAGCAGGAGATAATCGATGGAGAAGGGGGGAAAGGACCAGCAGGAGATAATCGATGGAGAAGGGAGAAAGGACCAGCAGGAGATAATCGATGGAGAAGGGGAGAAAGGACCAGCAGGAGATAATCGATGGAGGGGGGGGGGGGAGAGGACCAGCAGGAGATAATCGATGGAGGAGGGGAGAGAGGACCAGCAGGAGATAATCGATGGAGGGGGGGGGGGGGTGGGGAGAGGAAGGGGCAACCACCAGCAGTCACGTGCTCAATTAGATGAGCGATGAAGGAGGGGAGAGAGGAAGGGGAGTGAAGCAGGAGATCCACTCTATAAGTACATCACACTTCTCGTGCTGTGCTACCACTATGAGAGCCACTCTAATAATGCATCGCACTTCTCGCTTTTGTTGTTGACAGCGCTGTGCTTCCGCTATGGGACCCACTCTATAAATACATCACACTTCTCGCTTTTGTTGTTGACAGCGCTGTGCTTCCGCTATGGGACCCACTCTAATAATACATCACACTTCTCGCTTTTGCTGTTGACAGCGCTGTGCTTCCGCTATGGGACCCACTCTAATAATACATCACACTTCTCGCTTTTGTTGTTGACAGCGCTGTGCTTCCGCTATGGGACCCACTCTATAAATACATCACACTTCTCGCTTTTGTTGTTGACAGCGCTGTGCTTCCGCTATGGGACCCACTATAATAATACATCACACTTCTCGCTTTTGTTGTTGACAGCGCTGTGCTTCCGCTACGGGACCCACTCTATAAATACATCGCACTTCTCGTGCTGTTACCACTATGAGATCCACTCTATACATACATCACACTTCTCGTGCTGTGTTACCACTACGAGAGCCACTCTATGAATACATCACACTTCACGTGCTGTTCTACGACAACTGGACTCACTCTATACATACACCACACTTCACGTGCTGTTCTATCACTATGGGACCCACTCTGTAAATACATCACACTTCACGTAATGTTCTATCACTATGGGACCCACTCTGTAAATACATCACACTTCACGTATTGTTCTATCACTATGGGACCCACTCTATAAATACATCACACTTCTCGTGCTGTTCTACCACTATGAGACCCACTCTATAAATACATCACACTTCAGTGCTGTTCTACCACAATGGGCACACTCTATACATACATCACACTTCAGTGCTCTTCTACTGCTATGGGCATACTCTATACATACATCACACTTCAGTGCTGTTCTACCACTATGGGCACGCGCACACTCTATACATACATCACACTTCATGTGCTGTTCTACCACTATGGGCACACTCTATACATACATCACACTTCAGTGCTGTTCTATCACTATGGGCACACTCTATACATACATCACACTTCACGTGCTGTTCTACTACTATGGGCACACTCTATACATACATCACACTTCAGTGCTGTTCTACCACAATGGGCACACTCTATACATACATCACACTTCAGTGCTGTTCTACCACAATGGGCACACTCTATACATACATCACACTTCAGTGCTGTTCTACCACAATGGGCACACTCTATATACATACATCACACTTCAGTGCTGTTCTACCACAATGGGCACACTCTATACATACATCACACTTCAGTGCTGTTCTACCACAATGGGCACACTCTATACATACATCACACTTCAGTGCTGTTTTACCACAATGGGCACACTCTATATACATACATCACACTTCAGTGCTGTTCTACCACAATGGGCACACTCTATACATACATCACACTTTAGTGCTGTTCTACCACTATGAGACCCACTCTATAAATACATCACACTTCAGTGCTGTTCTACCACAATGGGCACACTCTATACATACATCACACTTTAGTGCTGTTCTACCACTATGAGACCCACTCTATAAATACATCACACTTCAGTGCTGTTCTACCACAATGGGCACACTCTATACATACATCACACTTTAGTGCTGTTCTACCACTATGAGACCCACTCTATAAATACATCACACTTCAGTGCTGTTCTACCACTATGAGACCCACTCTATAAATACATCACACTTCAGTGCTGTTCTACCACTATGAGACCACTCTATACATACATCACACTTCAGTGCTGTTCTACCACTATGAGACCCACTCCATACATACATCACAATTCAGTGCTGTTCTACACTATGATACCCACTCTGTAAATACATCACACTTCAGTGCTGTTCTACCACTATGATACCCACTCTGTAAATACATCACACTTCAGTGCTGTTCTACCACTATGAGACCCACTCTGTAAATACATCACACTTCAGTGCTGTTCTACCACAATGGGCACACTCTATAAATACATCACACTTCAGTGCTGTTCTACCACTATGGGCACACTCTATAAATACATCACACTTCAGTGCTGTTCTACCACTATGGGCACACTCTATAAATACATCACACTTCAGTGCTGTTCTACCACTATGGGCACACTCTATAAATACATCACACTTCAGTGCTGTTCTACCACTATGGGACCCACTCTATAATACATCACACTTCAGTGCTGTTCTACCACAATGGGCACACTCTATATACATACATCACACTTCAGTGCTGTTCTACCACAATGGGCACACTCTATATACATACATCACACTTCAGTGCTGTTCTACCACTATGGCACACTCTATACATACATCACACTTCAGTGCTGTTCTACCACTATGGGCACACTCTATACATACATCACACTTCAGTGCTGTTCTACCACTATGAGCACACTCTATACATACATCACACTTCAGTGCTGTTCAACACTATGGGCACACTCTATACATACATCACACTTCAGTGCTGTTCTACCACTATGGGCACACTCTATACATACATCACACTTCAGTGCTGTTCTACCACTATGAGACCCACTCTATAAATACATCACACTTCAGTGCTGGTCTACCACAATGGGCACACTCTATAAATACATCACACTTCAGTGCTGTTCTACCACTATGAGGACCCACTCTATAAATACATCACACTTCAGTGCTGGTCTACCACAATGCGCACACTCTATACATACATCACACTTCAGTGCTGGTCTACCACAATGGGCACACTCTATACATACATCACACTTCAGTGCTGTTCTACCACTATGGGCACACTCTATACATACATCACACTTCAGTGCTGTTCTACCACTATGAGACCCACTCTATAAATACATCACACTTCAGTGCTGTTCTACCACTATGGGCACACTCTATACATACATCACACTTCAGTGCTGTTCTACCACAATGGGCACACTCTATACATACATCACACTTCAGTGCTGTTCTACCACTATGGGCACACTCTATAAATACATCACACTTCAGTGCTGTTCTACCACTATGGGCACACTCTATAAATACACCACACTTCAGTGCTGTTCTACCACTATGGGACCCACTCTATAAATACATCACACTTCAGTGCTGTTCTACCACTATGGGCACACTCTATACATACATCACACTTCAGTGCTGTTCTACCACTATGGGCACACTCTTATAATACATCACACTTCAGTGCTGTTCTACCACTATGGGCACACTCTATAAATACATCACACTTCAGTGCTGTTCTACCACTATGGGCACACTCTATAAATACATCACACTTCAGTGCTGTTCTACCACTATGGGCACACTCTATAAATACATCACACTTCAGTGCTGTTCTACCACTATGATACCCACTCTATACATACATCACACTTCAGTGCTGTTCTACCACTATGGGCACACTCTATACATACATCACACTTCAGTGCTGTTCTACCACTATGATACCCACTCTATTACATACATCACACTTCAGTGCTGTTCTACCACTATGGGCACACTCTATACATACATCACACTTCAGTGCTGTTCTACCACTATGGGCACACTCTATACATACATCACACTTCAGTGCTGTTCTACCACTATGGGCACACTCTATACATACATCACACTTCAGTGCTGTTCTACCACTATGGGCACACTCTATAAATACATCACACTTCAGTGCTGTTCTACCACTATGATACCCACTCTATACATACATCACACTTCAGTGCTGTTCTACCACTATGGGCACACTCTATACATACATCACACTTCAGTGCTGTTCTACCACTATTGGGCACACTCTATACATACATCACACTTCAGTGCTGTTCTACCACTATGGGCACACTCTATACATACATCACACTTCAGTGCTGTTCTACCACTATGGGCACACTCTATACATACATCACACTTCAGTGCTGTTCTACCACTATGGGCACACTCTATAAATACATCACACTTCAGTGCTGTTCTACCACTATGGGCACACTCTATACATACATCACACTTCAGTGCTGTTCTACCACTATGGGCACACTCTATAACATACACCACACTTCAGTGCTGTTCTACCACTATGGGCACACTCTATACATACATCACACTTCAGTGCTGTTCTACCACTATGGGCACACTCTATACATACATCACACTTCAGTGCTGTTCTACCACTATGGGCACACTCTATACATACATCACACTTCAGTGCTGTTCTACCACTATGGGCACACTCTATACATACATCACACTTCAGTGCTGTTCTACCACTATGGGGACACTCTAACATACATCACACTTCAGTGCTGTTCTACCACTATGGGTACACTCTATACATACATCACACTTCAGTGCTGTTCTACCACTATGGGCACACTTCTATACATACATCA
The DNA here is from genome assembly GCA_018398815.1 of Conus ventricosus. Classification (NCBI taxonomy): domain Eukaryota; kingdom Metazoa; phylum Mollusca; class Gastropoda; order Neogastropoda; family Conidae; genus Conus; species Conus ventricosus. Next base: position 67,263,273 of record CM031619.1, read on the forward strand.
CACTTCAGTGCTGTTCTACCACTATGGGCACACTCTATACATACATCACACTTCAGTGCTGTTCTACCACTATGGGCACACTCTATACATACATCACACTTCAGTGCTGTTCTACCACTATGGGCACACTCTATACATACATCACACTTCAGTGCTGTTCTACCACTATGGGCACACTCTATACATTACAATCACACTTCAGTGCTGTTCTACCACTATGGGCACACTCTATACATACATCACACTTCAGTGCTGTTCTACCACTATGGGCACACTCTATACATACATCACACTTCAGTGCTGTTCTACCACTATGGGCACACTCTATACATAATCACACTTCAGTGCTGTTCTACCACTATGGGCACACTCTATACATACATCACACTTCAGTGCTGTTCTACCACTATGGGCACACTCTATACATACATCACACTTCATGTGCTGTTCTACCACTATGGGCACACTCTATACATACATCACACTTCAGTGCTGTTCTACCACTATGGGCACACTCTATACATACATCACACTTCAGTGCTGTTCTACCACTATGGGCACACTCTATACATACATCACACTTCAGTGCTGTTCTACCACTATGGGGACACTCTATACATACATCACACTTCAGTGCTGTTCTACCACTATGGGTACACTCTATACATACATCACACTTCAGTGCTGTTCTACCACTATGGGCACACTCTATACATACATCACACTTCAGTGCTGTTCTACCACTATGGGCACACTCTATACATACATCACACTTCAGTGCTGTTCTACCACTATGGGCACACTCTATACATACATCACACTTCAGTGCTGTTCTACACTATGGGCACACTCTATACATACATCACACTTCAGTGCTGTTCTACCACTATGGGGACACTCTATACATACATCACACTTCAGTGCTGTTCTACCACTATGGGCACACTCTATACATACATCACACTTCAGTGCTGTTCTACCACTATGGGCACACTCTATACATACATCACACTTCAGTGCTGTTCTACCACTATGGGCACACTCTATACATACATCACACTTCAGTGCTGTTCTACCACTATGGGCACACTCTTACATACATCACACTTCAGTGCTGTTCTACCACTATGGGCTTGGCGCCTTTCAGAGGAAACACCAGGCAGACTGCAGGGAGAATGTGAGAGGAGGAGGGGGTTGAGGGGGTGAGGGTAGAGACTTTGAAATAGGCGTGGATTGGTAAAATTAATTGTCATCTGTCAGACAAAGACAGACAATGAGAGGAGAGAGAGGAGAGAGAGAGGAGAGGAGAAGAGAGAGAGAGAAAGAGAGAGAGGAGAGAGAGAGAGAGAGAGAGAGAGAGAGAGAGAGAGAGAGAGAAGGGGAGTGGGGCGAGAAAAATAGAAGAAGGGGGTTGAAGATGACGTGTGGTTGGCAATTGTTACGTCAATCTATCTATCTATCTATCTATCTATCTATCTATCTATCTATCTATCTATCTATCTATCTGTAAGTCTGCCTATGTACCTGTCTGTCTGTCTGTCCCCCTCTCTATCTATCTACTGTATCTCTCTCTCTCTCTCTCTCTCTCTCTCTCATCTCTCTCTCTCTCTCTCTCTCTCTCTCTCTCTCTCGCTCTCTCTCTGTGGTCAGAGATCCACCATCAGGCGCTGTGGGTGAAGAAGCTGACTGGTGGCCATTCCATCGTGTGTAGAAGAACAGGTCATGGTCATAGTATGCTGTCTGTACTAGTTAGACGGACAATGGAAAGAGACAGACAGACAGCCACACAGACAGACAGACAGAGACAAGAAGTCCAGCAGTCGTGTGGCCTTCCCATGGTCTGGTCATGGCTCTTCATTGCAGAGGACACCTTGCCTGTCGCCCACTGGTGGACATGCGGTCCGCGGTCCGTCCAGTGACCCCCTGGCCGGCTCCGCGCCCTTCCTGAGGACCATGGAGGAGCAGAAAGAGGCAGCGCAGACTTTAGAGAGGTAGGACACCCAGCCTCCATCTCTTTCTGTCGTCACCATGGCCACGGCACAAAGGAAGCGTCATGGAAGGAAAGGGAGATAACAGACTCTATGAGGAAGCCAGAGAATCCTACGAGCCGTTTTTTTTTTCTTTCCATGTTTTCCAGAAACCTTTACTAATGGTCTGAGCATTAGCATTTTGGAGAAGCCAAGGTCCCGTGTGCTTTGTGCACATGGCACAAACCACAGTTCGAGTGCGTTGTTCTTGTCAGAAGCCTAGAGAAAAACCCACATTTTCCCTTTATCTTTTATTTTCGGAAACAAAAACATCACTTGGCAGAATACCTCGGGTTTCACCATACAATGGCGAGATGCACCCGCCGGAATTTTAGATGAAAGCTTTTTTATGTGATGATGAATAGTTGTATACATAGAACGACACGATGGACAAATACATAACAATACGATGGAGAAACAGAGAGCAATACAATGAAGATATACATAACAATACTACACAAATGTCTATGTTTTGCAGCAAGTCAGTGATATCTATGCCTTCACACAGGAGAGTGAGGGCGGGATGGCAGCGGAGTGGGAGATGGGGTTTGTGCCGAATCAGCCGATGTCGGCCAACGCATTTGGTTGTTTTTTTTTGCTTAAGAGATTTTTTTTCTTTTCGGGTCAGATAGATTATGTGTTACCCGAATGAAGATCAGAACAAGCCGTTTTTAAGACTCCCATCATAAAAAAGAGGACTGTCAACTGAGGCTAGTTCATGTGTTACCCTACTTGTTTATTGTTCATGTGTTACCCTACTTGTTTATTGTTCATGCGTTACCCTACTTGTTTATTGTTCATGTGTTACCCTACTTGTTTATTGTTCATGTGTTACCCTACTTGTTTATTGTTCATGTGTTACCCTACTTGTTTATTGTTCATGCGTTACCCTACTTGTTTATTGTTCATGTGTTACCCTACTTGTTTATTGTTCATGTGTTACCCTACTTGTTTATTGTTCATGTGTTACCCTACTTGTTTATTGTTCATGTGTTACCCTACTTGTTTATTGTTCATGTGTTACCCTACTTGTTTATTGTTCATGTCTTACCCTACTTGTTTATTGTTCATGTGTGTTTGTTTGGGTCGAATATTGCACATGAATTTTGGTGCCGAAACCAGAGAAGAAAGGAGACAAGAAACGGGAAGCCTTAATCTTGTTATGTTAGGTTCAGTGACAGTACTTCGTGGTGGAACGTTTTTTTCCTGTTGTTAACATGTCTTAGAACTTGGAGCAATGGATGAAAGGAAGAATTGCTGCTCGTGGATTGTTGTCACGTTCGTGCCGTAAGTTGGAAGACCTCTGCAACATGAGTCAGTGGTCCCTCAGACAATAAGTGACGCTTATGGAGAGTTGAAAGGTTATGGAGACTAGCCGAAACTCGGACCGCAGTGGAGCTACTCATTGAAGAAAAAGATATGGAAGCAAACACTGAAGCGGCTGCTGTGTTCAGAGAAAAAGCCAGAGCTGTTAGACTCAGTGCTTTTCAAAGAACAACTCGAGATCCGGATCCAGTTCACTGTCCAGTGTGAGTGTGGGGGAGGCAAATTAACTGAAATTAGAGCTGCCTACCTCAAGAACAACTCGAGATCCGGATCCAGTTCACTGTCCAGTGTGAGTGTGGCGGAGGCAAATTAACTGAAATTAGAGCTGCCTACCTCCAGTAGTGATATCAAAGGATGGACATCTTTCTGGGAATAGTTCCAAGCCGTCGTAGACCGCACTGAGTTGCCAGACATTACAAAGTTTTTTTTTCTGCTTCCGCTCTCTTCTTGAGGGTGAAGAAAGTCGGCCACTTCAGGCCTTTGGTTAAATGCTGCTAAGTACAAGAGCGCGCGTGAGCTTTTGAAGCCACGCTATGGTCGTCCGGAACGTGTCATTTTCTCCATTATCAAGATCTGTTATCTCTGGAGATGCCACAGAGGCCAACAGTCGAAGAACTATGGAAAATATGCAACAGTCTTCATGCACATATTCATAGGCTTGAAGCACTTGAAATTTCCTCGGATCTTCGCCTTTTATCGCCAAGAGATGGTGAGTCGCACGAGCGAGATTTGTCATTCCTCATGGACTTCCTGAAGAAGGAAATAGAAAGTAGGAAACGCTCGCCGACTTTCGTCAATGACGAGTCCAGAACTCCAGCAGGGCAACACCCATCAGTTCAGCTCTGCATACAGCTTCAGACCGGCGAACCTGAAGGCAGTGGACGCCTTCTCAGGACTGTTTTTTGTTTGAAGGCCTTACATTTGTCTTTCACCAAAAGAGTTGTGATACTTTGGGGTTTCTCACACCATTCATCATGACGGCTAAATGTCTGTTCCAACAGATCTGGCACCTAGGCTTGGACTGGGATCAGGTTCTGCCTAGTGATCTACAAGAAACATTACAGTGAATGAAAAGTCTTGATGTTTTGAAAGGGTGGAGGATTCCATGACTATTATTATTATTATATAGGGTATTTATATAGCGCCTATCCTCAGTCACAAACCAAGCTCTAAGCGCTTTACAATAAACACACTACCTCACTCACTCAACGGGCTGCCTACCCAGGTAGAGCCGGCCGAAGAGCAGCCTACTGGCGCTCATTCAGTCGTTTCCCGTACCATTCAAATATCAGTCACTCATTTTCATTTATCTCATTTATTCCTCCAGTTTCTCACATAGGATACATACGTTGTTTATACGTGTCCTCCATTTCCACCGGTACACGATGGCACACGATAGCAATAATTGACAATTTTTGTGGCTTTGTAAGAAATACCAGGCGGCTACGCTTTGGAATGAGATTCTCACATACTAGCTCTATTGGTTTGGTGATGCTTTTCAACAGGCATAATTGTGATGCGTGTGTGTGTCATGTGACGTAGCCTCACATCAAGGCATGTGACGCTCCATCACATGTAGTTAGTGATATGAATCATTTCCCCATGCCACAACTAAAAAGGAAGAATATTCATGTGGCTTGACTAGTGTAGCGGGCGTCCCCAAATAATGGTGAGAATAACTCATTCAAGAAAGAAGGGTGGTCATTGGGTGAAAGTGGCCACTGAGAGATAGTTTAATAAGGGTTGGTAAGGTGCTGGTCATGTGTTTTGAACACTGAGTATGCACTCACTAGGAGGAGGGAGGAAAGAATCAGTTTTAGCCCAGCAGATGGCCTAGAGACTCGAACCTGTCAGGACGTTGGTCCTCACTGCTGACCAGTCATTACCAGGTGAGCGATAGATAGTTGGGGAAAGCTACAGGGGAAAACGTAAAGAAAAGAGAAAGAAAGAATTCATAATTAAATTGGGAAGCAGGTTACTTACACGAACCTTATTCGTGTTTCAGCCCTTCACCCTTCGCCCTTCACCTTTCACCTTTCACCCCGTGAGGGGGTTAAAGATGGCCATGGTGTGGGGGAACACACTGGTAGTTCAGCCCGGCAATTAACGACTCCAGGGAGAGGAGTTGGAACTCGTCATCTCTCCAGAGACAGGAGAAGACGGGGGAGAGGAGTGGGAACTCATCACTCCAGTGACAGGAGAAGTCGAGGGAGAGAAGCCGGACTCATATCTCCAGAGACGGGAGAATTCAAGGGGGCGATACACTGTCTCAGAGAGACAGGGAATCATGATGGTATGGAGCAAGTCCGAATTCTGATGCAAGTATAGCATCAAGGAGTGAAAGAATTATTTATTCTCCTGGTCTGGATCTTAGGCCAATGTTGTTTGAAGGCCATGACTTTTTCGAAACTTGGATCACTTAGTTTATCTCTCAGTGTAAAGAGAGATACATATATAAAATCTGTTTACAAATTGTTTGATGTGATTTAGTAAAGTGTTTTTCCCTGAAGGAGAGGGGGAGAAGAAAAAACATTCGGTAGTGCGCCTTTTGGTTGATTGGAGAGATTGCGTGTGCGTATGGAGTAAATGCTGTCATGAATGCGTGTGTGCAAAAGTGACAGTGTGACAGTGTGTATCTGGTGATTCAGCTTCTGGACAACAAAGAGAGTTCT
>CM031619.1:67274297-67291797 GCA_018398815.1 Conus ventricosus
TTCCCTCCACGCTACTGCGGCCGCTACATGGACGACACCATGACCATCCTCAAGCGGGAGCTGGTGGAAGACTTCACTAACCATTTGAACAGTCAACACCCGGCTATCAAATTCACTAATGAGGTGGAGGAGAACAACTCGATTGCCATGCTAGACACACTCATCACATGGACAGAGCACAGCCTCTCCTTCAGTGTGCACTGCAAACCTACCCACACCGACCAGTACCTGCAGTTTGAAAGCCACCAGCCGCTGGAACACAAACTCGAAGTGATACACACCCTCACCATCGAGCCAACACCATCTGCTCTACTCAGGATGCCAAAACCCAGGAAATGGAACACCTCAAACTGGTTCTCACCGTGTCAGGCTATGAGAAGTGGGCGTGGAACATCCCAGCTAGTAGAAAGATTACACTGCATCCTACCACCAAACAAGACCAAACCAGGCGTAAAGGACATGTCACCATCCTCTATGTCTGTGGTGTGACCGAAGCCTTGAGCAGGAAGATCAGGAAAACCGGTGTCTCCATACATCCCAAACCTATCAACACCATCTGCAGCCAGCAGGTCGCCCCCAAGGACAAAACTGACAAACTGGACAAGTCTGGAGTTATCTACCAAACAGACTGTTGTGACTGTGAAGAGAACTATATAGGGGAAGCTGAGCGAAACCTTTGAAAACGCTTGACAGAACACAAAGTGAATCATCACCAGTAGGCGCCCACCTACACGCCCAGCAACATCAGTTCGAATATGACAACATCAGCGTTCTCGACCGTGAAAATAGATGGTTTCAGCGTGGGGTGAAAGAGGCTATACATATTGCTGCTCACAACTCCACAATCAACCGGGACCGGGGCAGACACACATCGCCACTGGTGTACAGCACCCTCATTGTTCAGTCACATGACCAGGGTTCGACCCGTGGTCGTGTGCACTGAACTCCAGTTCACTCAGTAGCAACACCACCACTGACGAAGATGGAAGGAGCTCTGTCGAAAGCCCCAAGTAAGTGCTTATTTCCTAACTGAGTGAGCTGTCTAAATCCGGTAGTCGTTATACGTTTTTTCGGCGCAGCAAATATTACTGTACACCCCCTTGATATAAAGGCTATGTAGGCCATTGTTAATAAAAACGTATATGAAGCTTCTCTCTCTCTCTCTCTCTCTCTCTCTCTCTCTCTCTCTCTCTCTCTCTCTCTCATATGCGTATGTAATATGTGTGTGTGTGTGTGTGTGTGTGTGTGTGTGTGTGTGTGTGTGTGTGCGCGCGCGCGCGCGCGTATGTGCATGCGTGCCTACATGCATGTGTGAGCGTGCATGAGCGTGCGTGTATGTGTGTGTGTGGGCGTGTGCGTGTGTGTGTGTGTGTGTGTGTGTGTGTGTGTGTGCACGCTCATGTGTGTGTGTGTGTGTGTGTGTGTGTGTGTGTGTGTGTGTGTGTCAGAGTGTGTGCGTGTGCGCGCACGTGTGTGTGTGTGTGTGTGTGTGTGTGTGTGTGTGTGTGTGTGTGTGTGATTCCAGCATTGCGTACGATTTCACATTCGATGACGCCGCCGCAGAAATGGGCTGCGATGTACTCTCCTTTGATCCCAGGTACGTTTGTGACAAGAGTGATGACAACAACACAACACAGCACAGCACAGCACAGCACAGCACAGCACAGCACAGCACAGCACAGCACAGCACAGCACAGCACAGCACAGCACAGCACAGCACAGCACAACACAACACAAAAAACAACACACAAGACTGAACACAACGAACTAACAACACCGAGAGAAATAGAAACATGTCCTGGTCAATGCAAACCACGGCTTGTAATGTCTTTAACTGACCAAACACACACACACACACACACACACACACACATAGACACAGACACAGATAGACAGATAGATAGATAGATAGATAGATAGATAGATAGATAGATAGATAATAGACAGACAGATAGATAGACAGATAGATAGACAGATAGATAGATACGAACAAACAAACATCTTCAGATCAATTGAAGAATTTTCATTAATCAACCTTGTATACATTGTCAGCTCTCCGCATTCCCTCTAATTTTTGACTTACAGTGTGAGATAAGAGAAATGAAGGAAACAAGGACTCAGAGAAGGATTCAGAATGTGGGATGTTGTGTAATCGGAATTCTTTGACTCGTGGAAATCACATCAATAAATTGACCAGCAAGGAGTGTTTCTCCATTCACATGCACAACAAAGATTCCCCATTACTTACATATAATGTTTTCTACTGTTTTGTTCAACCAGCATTGTATGCATTCTGTTCATAATCCATGTGGAAGTACTGCATGCATTATAATCCACGTGGAAGTACTGTATGCATTATGCTTATAATACATGTGGAAGTATTGTATGCATTATATTTATAATCCATGTGGAAGTACTGTATGCATTATGTATATAATCCATGTGGAAGTACTGTATGCATTGTGCTTATAATCCATGTGGAAGTACTGCATGTATTATGTTTATAATCCATGTGGAAGTACTGTATGCATTATGTTTATAATCCATGTGGAAGGACTGTACGCATTATGTTTATAATCCATGTGGAAGTACTGTATGCATTATGCTTATAATCCAGGTGGAAGTACTGTATGCATTGTGCTTATAATCCAATTGGAAGTACTGTATGCATTGTGCACATAATCCATGTGGAAGTACTGTATGCATTATGTTATAATCCCTGTGGATAATAATAATAATAAAAATAATAATAATAATGATAATGGTTTCTTATATCGCGCTTAATCAACGAATTTCTCTAAGCGCTTTACAAAGTCATACTACTTCACCCTTCTCATATACAATAGTACCCTTATACCACTACAAATACTATTACTCAATACAAACAAATCCTAATCCTACGAGTGTGACATTCACTTATTTTCAAGTTCACTGCAAACCTTAATCCTATAATGTTCAGTCATACACAAATACATGTATGGAGAACATACACATACACTACATTTGAAAAGGCCCAGATGGCTATGATTGGGTTGTCCCCCCCTCCCCCCCCCCTCCCCCCTCCCCCTCCCCCCCCCCCCCCCCCCCCCCCCCCCCCCCCCCCCCCCCCCCCCCCCCCCCCCCCCCCACCTACAGCATTGACTAATTATGAGAAAATAGATGGGTTTTAAGTTTAGACTTGAAGAAGGGATAGAATCTGAATATGAGAGAGTCTGGCCCAGTCTGTTCCACGTCGCTGGAGCTTGAAAAGAGTAGATCTTTTACCAGTAGTAGTCCTGAAGCGAGTCATTCGTAGAAGGCGGCCGTCAGCGCAGGAGCGTAGTTGTCGAGAGGGGGTGTACATTTTAAGGAATCTGTGAGATAAGAAGGTCCATTTTCAAAGAGAGCAGAGAAAGTGAGAGTTGAGATTTTGTACGAGATACGGTTTGAGACAGATAGCCAGTGAAGAGAGTGAAGTAGAGGCGAAATGTGATTATATTTTCCAGCTCTACAGACGACTCGGGCTGCATGATTTTTGATTCGCTGTAATCTTTCTATCAGGTATTTTGGAAGGCCCGGCCAAACGTGAGTTGCAGTAATCTATTCTATATAAATCTTAAATAAATGTTAGCGAACCGCCCAGAGAACGTGGACAAACGAGTTACAAGACAAAACACGACGCGTTTCGACCTCTTAGGTCTTCGTCTGGTGATAAATAAACGAATAAAACAACGAAAATTCACTTAGCTTTGGTCGCTTCAGATCGCTCAGGGTTCAGCGCAAGGAAGAAGGCGTTGAATGAGAACGAGGCTGTTGGAAGGGAAATAGTGAGCGAGTCAAAGTCGTAATGATGATAATAATATTACTGATAGTATATTTAATAGTATTCCTATCAGTAATATTATTATCATCATTAGGGACTTTGACTCGCTCACTATTTCCCTTCCAACAGCCTCGTTCTCATTCAACGCCTTCTTCCTTGCGCTGAACCCTGAGCGATCTGAAGCGACCAAAGCTAAGTGAATTTTCGTTGTTTTATTCGTTTATTTATCACCAGACGAAGACCTAAGAGGTCGAAACGCGTCGTGTTTTTGTCTTGTAACTCGTTTGTCCACGTTCTCTGGGCGGTTCGCTAACATTTATTTAAGATTTGTTTAGATTTCCGCCTGCAGTCGTCTCGCTTTGCAACTAGATCTATTCTATATAAGACAAATGCACAAATGAGAGTTTTTGTAGCATCTGTAGAGAGAAGGTGACGTGCGGAGCTGATTCTTCTTAGTTCTAAATAGGCAGTCTTGCAAATATTTGACACCTGTTTCTCAAAGGTGAGGGATTGGTCAAGAATGACCCCTAGACTGCGGAGAGAGGTGGAGACAGAGACAGTACAGTTATTAATAGTGACAGTTGAAGGCAGAGAAGGATGGTTAGGCTGTTTTGTCACGAACATGAGTTCCGTCTTGTCGTCGTTTAGTTGTAGTTTGTTGGTTGTCATCCAGTCCTTCAGGTCAGCAATGCAGCCCAGCGTCTGAGAAATCAGTGAGTCAATTTCAGCAATGGGAGCCGACTGATGAAGCTGAGTATCATCAGCAAAGCTCTCATGCGACATGAAGTGACCACTGATGACGTCAGACACAGGACTAGCATACAGCACAAAAAGGACTGTCCCCAGTACAGAACCCTGAGGCACACCGTACCTAAGAGGAGAACTGTCTGAGTATTCTGCCCTGTACACACACTGTCTGAGTCCGTCCAGTCAAGTAAGAGATAATCCAGTCGAGAGCTGTGTCTTTGAATCCAAAGGAAGTCTGAAGCCGTGAGAACAAAATATTATGATCGATCGTGTCAAATGCTGCAGAGAGGTCTAACATCGCTAATAAGGAAACATTCCCATCGTCAAACCCACAGAGGAGGTCATTGACTATACGGAGGAGTGCTGTCTCACAACTATGGCCTTGTCTGTAAGCAGACTGATGAGGATTCAAAAGATGATCTTTTCGAGATGTTGTAGAATTTGTTCCAAAACGATCTTCTCCAATAATTTTGATAGAAATGACAAATTTGATACAGGCCGATAATTCTTTAAAACATTTTTATCTAAAGAAGGTTTCATGATCAATGGACATACCACTGTGGACCGGGAAAATTTGAGGAACGTGACCAGAGGACAAAGAGGTATTGATAACTTGAGTAAGATGGGGTAGGACGTCATCAATGCACTGAAAGAGCAAGTTAGTGGGAATGGCATCAAGTTCACATGATTTAGGGCTGCATCGCAAACAAAGTTTCTTTTAGATAGTCTTGACTAACAGGGCTAAAACAAGCCAAAGGAGGTCCACAGTAAACTTTTTCATTTAGAGAATGTACAGGTGCAGTAGAATCTAGCTTTTCACGGATAGTGTCAATTTTGCCATTGAAAAACTCTAACAATTTCTGAGGGAGCTCTTGAGTTTGGAAGATGGTGGGAAGGGGGGGGGGGAGTAGCTGACTTTGCCTAGGAGATATTGTGACATTAAATAGTTGCTTGGGCGTATTACAGGCCAATATCTTTGAAGAATAGAACAAAGTTTTTGCTTGATGAACAATGTCAGTAACATGATTTATCGCAGTTTGATATATTTCCCTGTGCACAGTCAGTCCCGTGGCGCGCCATCGCCTCTCAGCCCCCTCCTCTCCTGCTTGGCCTCCGACAACTCGGGACCCACTGTGTTGTGCCATTGACACAGTGAGCGGTCAGTGATCAAGCGCCTGCTCACTGGAATATGCTTATCAAGCGTGGCACGGAGGGCAGAGGTCAGCCGACAGGCCGATGGCTCTCTCGGTATGGCCGTGGTCAGATCAGATTTGAAAGCCTCTATATCGATAGCAGAAATTTTCCTAACTTCCTTGTAAGTCTTTGGAACGGCGGGCCTAACCATATCTAATTCACACTTCACAGCATAATGATCCGATGCTAGGTTATTGTCAACGGTTGAGGATTTAAGAAGATGATCGCTGTCTCTGTAGACTACCAGTCTACTATGTTAACCCTGTTTGTCCGTCATTTTATTCACGGACTGCTGGAGTCCGAAAGTATCTAACATTTCTAACACCTCGGGCGTGTATCCAGCTGTGGGCTTGTTGAAATGGAAGTTGAAGTCGCGATCAATAACAATGTTCCTGGGGGGTCATTTACAAATTCAAGAAAGTCTGAAAGTTCGTTGATAAACATGATGAGCGTAAATTTGTTTTTTCTGCTGGGTGTTGGTCTGTAAATCCCAAAAATGTTAGTGACAGGAGCGCTAGGTAGGGACAGTTTCAGGTGAACAAGTTCAAAGGTCCGATGCTGAAAATCGAAAGAAGAGTCAAAAGTACTGTATGCATTATGTTTATAATGCATGTGGAAGTACTGTATGCATTATGCTTATAATCCATGTGGAAGTACTGTATGCACAATGCTTATAATCCATATGGAAATACTGTATGCACTATGCCTATAATCCATGTGGAAGTACTGTATGCATTATGTTTATAATCCATGTGGAAGTACTGTATGCATTATGCTGATAATCCATGTGGAAGTACTGTATGCATTATGCTGATAATCCATGTGGAAGTACTGTATGCATTATGTTTCTAATCCATGTGGAAGTACTGTATGCATTATGTTTATAATCCATGTGGAAGTACTGTATGCACTATAATTATAATCCATGTGGAAGTACTGTATGCATCATGCTTATAATCCATGTGGAAGTAGAAGCAAAGTTGTCATTTGACAACGAGTCCTAATAATTCTAATCCTAAACAGAACACATTTATAATATGTTATTGAACATCACCAAGATCCTTGAAACATTTCTGAACTTTTAAAGGATGCTTTGCTTAGGATTCCATTAAAGTGGTAATTTGACTCCTCTGCCGTTTCGGTTTTAAGAAGAGTGCAATCCCAGAAAAATGTAGCTTGTTTTGCTCTTTCATGATTTTCTTTTGCTTCTTAGGTGGCACCTTTGGCTGTTTTTTGTTGTTGTTGAAAACTCAACAAACATACTACGGTATTGCACACCAGCCTTTTTCTGGGACAGCATTCTTCTTAAAACCGAAACGGCAGAGGAGTCAAATTATCACTTTCCGTGGTCACTGAGGAGAAACAATCAGGTTTCGAAATATCGGTTTCTGACCAGGAGTTGTATGTTAGTGAGTTTCCTTCCATTGAAGATTGTCTCCCCCTTAGAGACTATAAGCTTGCCGAAGGCTCATTTTCAGAAGCATTTATTTTATTTTTCCCCATTCACCCACTCAAGCACATACTGTTAGTCAGGCAGAATCATCTACCACTGCAAATAAGAATGCTTATCTCCACCATTTCTTCAATCTAAGACATAAGAGCAAGCTTTGTTTATAATTGAATATTTCTTGCAATCATTGCAACACCAAGCTGCTCTGTAAGTTGCTGGAATGGTGCTCGGTACTTATCCTTGGAATTTATAAGTATATCGTAATTTAGTCCCTTGCAGATTCATTCCAAGAACTGGCCCTCAGCACTTGTGTCTTAAGAGATTATCTGTTTATATTTTCTACTTTTCACAAGAAAATGTAGCTTATTTTGCTCTTTCATGATTTTCTTTTGCTTCTTAGGTGGCACCTTTGGTTATTTTTTAAAAACTCAACAAACATACTACGGTATTGCACACCAGCCTCTTTCTGGGATAGCATTCTTCCTAAAACCGAAACGGCAGAGGAGTCAAATTACCACTTTCCACGGTCACTGAGGAGAAACAATCAGGTTTCGAAATATCGGTTTCTGACCAGGAGTTGTATGTTAGTGAGTTCCTTCCCATTGAAGATTGTCTCCCCCTTAGAGACTATAAGCTTGCTGAAGGCTCATTTTCAGAAGCATTTATTTTATTTTTCCCCATTCACCCACTCAAGCACATACTGTTCGTTAGGCAGAATTATCTACCACTGCAAATATGAATGCTTATCTCCCCTATTTCTTCAATCTAGGACATAAGAGCAAGCTTTGTTTATAATTGAATATAAATATATATGTGATGGTGTGGAGGGTAAGGGGTGTGCAGGTGAAGACAGGCAGATGGTGAGAAGTGCAGGAACCAAGGGACAGCAGCCGGTCAAGAAGACACAGTGGACGAAGTGAAGTTTCTCTCTTCTTTATTTCTCTCCCATGGCAAGGGGCTCAAACCAGGAACGCACTCAGCGCACTGAGCGCGCTCTTTGCCTCTCACGCCAGTCGCTCACATCATGGAACTCTAGGGAACACTCTGCTTCATTCTCACACAACGCTCTACTTTTATAAGCATGTACCGGGACCGCAAAGCCAGCGACATAGTGCCGGAGACGAAGCGGCCCTCGCGAGGCCGGAACCAACATAAATTTGTGTTTTCTATCGCGGCTTCAGTGTCGTCTGGCTCGCTGTCCGTTCAAACTATTAACACATATTTACTATCGATGAAAACCTCAGAACACAAGGAATAAAATGCAGTAAGTCACATTTGACAATTTTGTTCCTGTACTAAATCATTGCTGATTAATCTCTCAGAGTGAAGCCACTTTTAAAGCGTTTACGTCATATTTTCCTTTATTTCGATGAAAAATACCAAACTGCGTGAAATAATTTTGTAATGAATAAAAAGCTGGCATCTCGCTCTTTTTTACATATAAATTTCATTATCCAGGATGCCGTCCAAGCGGAGAACTTTGCGTTTAAAGTTTGACAGAAAACACAGCTGACTTTTCACTTCGGCGCCTACTTTTGACACAATTTTCAACTGAAAAATACTCTGTTGAAACGGTCTGTCAAATAATAAATTCTACACATTTTCAGTTGTATTCATAACAAAAATGGAGTCATTAGCAAGATTTCGATCGGAAGTCCGAATTTCGTAGAATGATAATTTGGATCAAAACTCCGACAGTAAACAAAGAAGGCGACTCGCTAAAGGGACCGGCGCTGTCAGTCATTTCGTATAGTCGCAAGCTTGTACAGAAAAGATCATAGGCATGCGATATACGAAATGAAAGCTTATGGACTTTACTTTTAACATGCATCTTCAGATTCTTCGGTTTTCCTCTTACTTTTTGTAAAATCAAGAATTATTCAATATTCATTCGACAGACAATTGAAAATGGCGCCAAGATTGCTCGTGCGAAATACCAGTTTAGAGAAAATATGGGCTTCTCAACCCAGTACGGTTGTAATGAATCAAATACATTAATTTTTGTGACTTTAGCAACGTACATACAACTATGTAGGTTCTGAAGTATTCATGATTTTAAAGAATTTACACAATAAAAAAGGAGATCCGACCAAGGGAGGTAAGGGGAAGATAACTCTCGAACAAAACATTTTCATCCACGAAAAGTAACCAAACGAAACACTGTTAGCACCCGGCTACATCCCCCCCTACTCTGTCACAACCAGCGTCCTCGCTGGCACAAAAATGACATAAAAATGGCAGAGTTATCAAGTAGGAGTGCAAAAATCAATCAATGAAAAAATGAAGCTTCAGCCATCAAGTCTTTAGAGGCATGACTACCCCAAAACAAAACACTTACATCAATGCATCAAAACATCAAAACATCAAAACATCTTGTTCTCCCTCTCATTCTTTGCATTCACATTATTCCGACTATCAAGGGCTTGCTCTTTTAAACAGGGCGTCTGAAAACCAAAATTCACATTGACCAGAATGGACATGTATTTTAAACAAAAATTCCACAAAGTCAAATACAAAATGACAACAAGGGATTCCTTTCATGAACAAAACCCGGACTTTGGGTACATAAGTGACTAAACTGGACTTGATATTTAAAACAAAGTTCCAAGTCGGACATCAGAAATCATTAGGAACATGTGTTAAAAACCCAAAGCACTGGGTAGGTACCAAGTGACAATAATGGACTTGTTATGTAAACAAAATTCCAAGATGTCAGGTACTAAAAATGACTTTGCAAGGATTTGTTATTTTAAACATTCCAAGAAGGTCAGGTACGGAATATACTTGGGAGGATTTATCAAAACTCAAAACACGGGGTGCCAACGTGACAATAATGGACTTGCTATTTGAACAAAAATCCATAAAGTCAGACATAGCACGATAAAAGTGAAAAAAGGATTTATCAAAACTCAAAACACGGGGTGCCAACGTGACAATAATGGACTTGCTATTTGAACAAAAATCCATAAAGTCAAACATAGCACGATAAAAGTGGAAAAAAAAAGGATTTATCAAAACCCTTGAGTCAAGTCCCCAGGTCATGAATTTGGACGGGTTTTAGCACTTTGCGGCAGAATCTCAGCAAAAGTCACTCGACTTAAATTCTCTTTTATGACTTCCGGTGGCTAAAAGAGGGGTTCACATCATTATCAAACATGAAAACAACAACATACTGGTGGCTAAAAGAGGGGTTCACATCATTATCAAACATGAAAACAACCAACATAGACTAGCTTGTGAAAAAAAAAACACACAATGAACAAATGAACTGTCTGGCAAACGGTCTGCAACACCTCTTCCTAAAAAGGTGTTCGGCGATCAATTGGGGAATATATACAATCTATAACTGTCCTCTAGAAGGCCTGACCAAGCCAGTTACCCATTAAGAAAGTCTCTAATTGTCCAGGCGGGCATATAATTTAAACAAAATTCCAAAATATCAAATACAAAATGACTAGGAAGGATTTGTAAAAATCCAAAACATTGGGTAGGCACCAAACTTGACTATAATGGACTTGGTTATTTGAACCAAAATCCCAAGAGGTCAGACATAAAATATACTCGGAAGGATTCCAAAGTATTGGTTACCAAATGACAAAATTCCATTAAGTCAAATATAAAGCGGCAAAAACAGATTTTGCTATAGACTCCTTTGTGTCAAGTCCCCAGGAAGGTATGATTTGGCTGGGTTTTGTCATTTTGAACAAAATTTCCCCAAAGTCAAACTCAACCTAGTTCCTTCACAACTACTGTTAGCACAAAAAAAAACAGGGGCACATTGGGTAGGCACCGAGTGACAACAATGGACTTGTTATTTGAACAAAATTCCAAAATGTCAAGTACCAAAATGACTTAGAGAGGATTTGTTATTTAAAACAACATTCCAAAAAAGTCGGGTACAAAATATACTTTGAATGGATTTGTTAAATTCCAGGGCATTGGGTACCAAACGACAACAATGGGCTTGTTATTTGAACAAGATTCCATAAAGTCCGGTACAAAATGGCAAACAGAATTTGCTATAAAATCCTTAGCCAGTACTGCTGGCTTCTGGAAAACCGTGGCATACATTATCCAACCTAAAGAACAATCAACATTTATACTAGCTTGTGCAAAAAAAGACAAATAATTGGTTAACAACCAGTCCACAGCACCTCTTCCCAAAAGGAGGTATTCAGCGATCTTCATAAATCAGTCCAGGAATATATTTACTGTCTCGTGTAACATCCGACCGAGTCAGTTAAATGAAAGAGTTCCTGGTCATCCAGGCAGGCACTGAGGTCATACCTTTTTGTTGGTTTCCCTACCAGACGCGTAGGCCGCCGTGGGTCTGGCGTAGGTGGGCCAGTAGCACATTGGAGAACTGGGGAGAGCAGCGCGATGTGGTCACCCCGGCTACAGCGTCTCCCACCAGGCAGCAGGGCCAGGACGAGACCATCTCTGAGCATGGGTCCCACCTCCAGCACCTCCGGCGGAAAGTCAACCAGGCTGGGGATGGACCACTGCCAGCAACCACACCCAGGGACGCCCTCACCCGTGGCCCACAACAAACAGCACTCCGCACGGATGTCCGGTATTTCGTCCGGAACCATCCCACCACTACCCCTGAAGAGGCCAGGAAGGAAGCCCAAAGGTGGATGCAGGACTGCAGAGGTAGTTGGCTGGCCATGGTGTCCGGTCTTCTTGGGCTGTGTCTCCTTGGTCCCTTGTCTTCAATCCTGCTCGCAGCGCCAGTTGTGATGGTGTGGACGGGTAAGGGGTGTGCAGGTGAAGACAGGCAGATGGTGAGAAGTGCAGGAACCAAGGGACAGCAGCCGGTCAAGAAGACACAGTGGACGAAGTGAAGTTTCTCTCTTCTTTATTTCTCTCCCATGGCAAGGGGCTCAAACCAGGAACGCACTCAGCGCACTGAGCGCGCTCTCTGCCTCTCACGCCAGTCGCTCACATCATGGAACTCTAGGGGAACACTCTGCTTCATTCTCACACAACGCTCTACTTTTATAAGCATGTACCGGACCGCAAAGCCAGCGACATAGTGCCGGAGACGAAGCGGCCCTCGCGAGGCCGGAACCAACATAAATTTGTGTTTTCTATCGCGGCTTCAGTGTCGTCTGGCTCGCTGTCCGTTCAAACTATTAACACATATTTACTATCGATGAAAACCTCAGAACACAAGGAATAAAATGCAGTAAGTCACATTTGACAATTTTGTTCCTGTACTAAATCATTGCTGATTAATCTCTCAGAGTGAAGCCACTTTTAAAGCGTTTACGTCATATTTTCCTTTATTTCGATGAAAAATACCAAACAGCGTGAAATAATTTTGTAATGAATAAAAAGCTGGCATCTCGCTCTTTTTATACATATAAATTTCATTATCCAGGATGCCGTCCAAGCGGAGAACTTTGCGTTTAAAGTTTGACAGAAAACACAGCTGACTTTTCACTTCAGCGCCTCCTTTTGACACAATTTTCAACTGAAAAATACTCTGTTGAAACGGTCTGTCAAATAATAAATTCTACACATTTTCAGTTGTATTCATAACAAAAATGGAGTCATTAGCAAGATTTCGATCGGAAGTCCGAATTTCGTAGAATGATAATTTGGATCAAAACTCCGACAGTAAACAAAGAAGGCGACTCGCTAAAGGGACCGGCGCTGTCAGTCATTTCGTATAGTCGCAAGCTTGTACAGAAAAGATCATAGGCATGCGATATACGAAATGAAAGCTTATGGACTTTACTTTTAACATGCATCTTCAGATTCTTCGGTTTTCCTCTTACTTTTTGTAAAATCAAGAATTATTCAATATTCATTCGACAGACAATTGAAAATGGCGCCAAGATTGCTCGTGCGAAATACCAGTTTAGAGAAAATAATGCTTCTCAACCCAGTACGGTTTTGTAATGAATCAAATACATTAATTTTTGTGACTTTAGCAACGTACATACAACTATGTAGGTTCTGAAGTATTCATGAATTTAAAGAATTTACACAATAAAAAAAGGAGATCCGACCAAGGGAGGTAAGGGGAAGATAACTCTCGAACAAAACATTTTCATCCACGAAAAGTAACCAAACGAAACACTGTTAGCACCGGCTACAATATATATATATGTATATGTATATGTGTGTGTGTGTGTGTGGTGTTGGGGTGTGTGTGTGTGTGTGTGTGTGTGTGTGTGTCAGCATGGACACACCAGACCACAGGCGCAGCCCTGAAGTGATGTTCTATCAGATGGGTTGGGAGCAGAGGACAGTGACAGTTTCGTGCCACGGTTGAACCGCTACGTGACATTCAACACCACTGGAAAGTCCGCACCCTGAAAAGTTTGGTGTCCATGTTTAATCATAGTGAGGTAGGGGCTTTCTTGACTGTGTGTGTGTGTGTGTGTGTGTTGTGTGTGTGTGTGTGTGTGTGTGTGTGTGTGAGAGAGAGAGAGAGAGAGAGAGAGAGGAGAGAGAGAGAGAGAGAGAGAGAGAGAGAGAGAGAGCAAGTAAAACGCGCGCTCGTAGTTGCATGAGTGAAAGAAATAGATAACTGTGATTATATTAGCTAAACTTGCATCCCCCTACTACTAAAATGTGCAGCATGATATTTTTGGTCCAGTCAGTCGCAGATTGTATCTCTTAGGAGATCCATGTAAAGGCTGTGCTGCGCAATCTTAGCTGCTGACAATGCTTGGGTTAGCAGAGCTGACCAGTCTGACTGTTGGACATCTTTTGACCTCCCTTGCATCCATAAAAGGATCCTCAAACAGGCTCAAATATTCTCCACAACATTTTATACTGTTTACGCAATGATTTTAGTCCCTCAGCAACTTATTTCCTCCAATATTTTCTTTTGATTTACTTTCCACCCTTCACTGGCTGCATCGGTATGCTGTGTTGGATTTTGTTTTTAAAACCTTGATGGTGAGAATACCACAGAGTTATAAACTGTGGTGTGTCTCTATGTAATGCAAAGGGAGCACAGATGAGTCCGATCCAGTGAGCGAAGGCCTCGGAGCAGCAGTATGAATGGTTCTGTCTTTCAGATGGATTACAATTTGGTTCCCATATGCTTACCAGTCAAGAGCTGAATGTTTAATATAAAATTGCCCTTTTTTTGTGTTCTCCTTTTTTCACCCCTTCCTCCGCATTTATGAACGCAGGCGAGCGTGTGTGTGTGTGTGTGTGTGTGTATGTAGGCGCGTGTGCGTGTGTGCGTGTGTGTGTGCATGCGCACTGACACAGTTCACCTTTGTCCATACAGAGAGCAATTGACATGCTCAAATAGACGTGGAGTGCACCGAGTGGGCGGCTCTGCGAAAACATGCTGGGCTCGGGTATTTTAAGGTGGGTACGTTGATTAGAACGGATTGGTAGCACTAGTGGTGTGTGCCCGAGACATACTGAGCACAGGTGGTTTAAGATGAGTTCTAATACACAGCTTTTGTCATTTGGGGCCTAACTCTTTCTTTGAAGAGTGATCTGAAATGCATTTCCAAATGTCATTGTAATTTAAGTCCGCTTAAATCCTGCAGCCACCGTCGTTTGTGAAGGAAGTCTCTCATGAATGGTTATAGTAAATCTTAATTCGTGTGATTTGTGTTTGTAAAGCAAAGAAGAACATACAGAGAAAAAAGCACACCAAATTGCCCTGGTTTTGGTGCAGAAAAGCAAAAGATTAACATACTCATTGGGAGTTTGCAACTCTACACCTAAAAATCTTTCAGGGTTTGCAAATGCATCTTTTCACATTGAAATGCAGCACTATCAAGTCCCCATCACTCCGCGCCATATTTCATATGTGGAGGCATTCCCTAGATGTATGGACATCCGTTGCCCTTCCCTGATAGGAGGCGCTGTGAGGGGGACCGCTAATGACCCCTCAACACCATGAATACCTTTCATGGGTTCTCAAAATACTTTGTCTCGCTTGCACCTTGGGGATCTTCGGATGCGAGATTTGGGACTTGAATCTGGATCCCCTCAAAACATTAGTCGGCGTAGCAAAAGAGGTATGGGAAGAAGAAAAGTAGGTAGGAATAATTATAGCAAAAGATGGAAGACTATCCAAGAACTATTTCAGGAATTGTACTTCGAACTACTGCAGTGCCAGAAAGAGGATCTGAACAATTGAAAAACTAGCATATGACTTTGATGTTCTGTGTCTACAAGAAACTAAAAGTGCTGCCTACAGACAATTACATTTGGATGACTTCACAATCTTTCAAAAGCATGATAGACGAGGACTAGTTACGATAATGAATTTTTTTTAAACTTGATGAACAAACTGTCCACGACAGACTTAGAAAAATGGTGTAGCAGCACACGTGAACTAATGAGTGTGAGGCTGAAAAGACCTGATGGTAATCACAAAAGCCTTGTATTCATCAATGCATACATACAACCAGGTACCCAGACATCAAAAATGGATTGGAGCTTTCAGGAGGAACATGAATTTGGATATCCTGTTATGCTCTGTGGAGATCTTAGTGCACGCTCAAAATCGTGGGATCAGTATGGCACCAATCCTCAAAGAATTGTACTGGAAGAGATGTTGGATGGAGTACTTCTCAGTGCACTGACAACATCATCTCCAACACATACAGGGAGGCAGGGTGACACTGACAGTGTCATTGAATCTGCAATGCTTGGACCAAAATTCACAGTAGGCATGAGTGCGGAAACACTTCTACGTCATGGAAGTGACCACTTCCCTGTTGTGTTCAGTATACCAAAACTATCAAAAGTTACACAAAGGAAACAAAAGGACCTTTTTCAATATAACAACAATGAAGGGGATATTATAGGAACGTTAAGGTGTAGAAGATACAAAAGAAATAATACTACTACCAAACAAATCGTTCAACCCCTGTGGTGGAATATAGACAGGGAAACAGTCTGGAAAGAGAAGTGCAAGGCTTTAAGAATTTGGCAGAGAAAAAGATAGCAAAACCTTGCCCTGAACCAGCTATTAAACCAGACATGAACAAAAACTAAACAATTCGAAAGAGTCGCTGAAGAAGCAAAAGAAACGAAGTGGCAACAATTTTGTCTGTCCCTTAATTATAACACAATACTCACTCAGTTCTGCCACTTTTATAATCGCATGGAAGGCAAACACAAAAAAAGCGCAACACCAGATATATTAGACGCTGATGGGACCATAAAACTCAAGACAGATGTGGAGAAAGGGTCAGCTCTACTTAAGACGTTTCATGGAACAGAGTGATCAAAGCAACTTGAGGAAAGGAAGAAATCTTTGACCAAATTAGATCAACACCTAACTCATACTGGTATTGGTGAGGAAATTACAGCATCTGAAATGGATGACGCAATAGCCAGATGTCCAGCGGATAGTGCCCCAGGTCACGACAAAGTACGGTATGCAGATACCAAACAGCTCTCAGAAGAGGAGAGAGCCCAACTCTTCAGTCTCTACCAGTAAAGTTTTGATAAAGGCTATGTCCCAGAAGACTGGACACACAGCTGCCTGAAAGCGTTTCCAAAACCATGAAAAGATCATCATCGGCTAAATGGCTACCGCATACTCACTATGCAAAATATAGCAGGAAAGCTCACAGAATGATTCATGGCAAGAAAGCTGGCAAGAGACCTCGACAGTCGACAAATCTTCCCATCAGATCAAGGAGGCTACAGAACAGGTAAAAGTACAGGAGAAAATGCAGCCGCTGTGCCTATCAAGTATACGAAGGATTCCAAAGAAAGGAAGAAACACTGGCTGTTGTAGTAGACATGTAAAATGGATACAACAAAGTCTAGTTCTCGCTTCTTGTGGAACTACTCCATGACTATGGAGTCAGCGAGACACTTACACGATGGATAGCAGCAGCAATCCAGGAGCGAACCGTCCTCCTACGGTTTGGAAATTGGATGTCTGAGCTCATAAACTTTCTGTGTGAATAACCTCAAGGTTCTCCTTTCTCCCCTGTTGTATACAATGCTTACACTAAAGGCCTTGTATACTTCAACAGGAACGGAACTACTCGAGTGATAGCACTAGCAGATGACGGTCTGATGTACAAAACATCAAAGAATGCTTAAGAAAGAACGAACGCAGTTCAGCAACAGTTGAACAACATTGCTCAGGGATGTCAAGAATCTGGATCGTCCATCAATTCTACAAAAGCCCAGACATCACAGAATACATCAGGACAAGTACCTTCACCAGTTTTCTTCCATGGAATACCAATTGAATCAACTGACAACCTACGCTATTTGGGTATAGGTTTTGACAGAATACTAACCTTTAGAAAGCATGTTGAGAATATTGTTCTTAAAAGCAAAAAAGGCCTATC
>CM031619.1:67296797-67299297 GCA_018398815.1 Conus ventricosus
ACCATTAAATTTCCTTGTTATCAAACTTGTTTCTCCTTTACTTCGGTTTGTTACTTCATCAAAGAATAAATTTTACCACCCCATTGTTTTTCCCTCTGTGGAATGTCATTTGCGGTGATATGTACTTCTTGTAAACATACATTGCGCTCTAAATACTAACGCCCTGCTGTCTGTGTATATCTAGCTTCCACCAACTGCTTCTACAAGTTCACTTTACTCACCAATTAGAAGCCAAGGTCAAAATTCCTCAGTCTCCAAATCAACATCTTGTCATGTGCTTTGTTTGTCAATGTCATTGGCGGTAAGAAACAAACTCTATTTCTAAATTTTACTTCGTTCGCCGCCATCAGTCACTCCATTTTGAAATTTTAACATCTTAAGGATATGCTTAGATTGTCAGGAGATGGGAGGAGAACTGATTCCCTCTCTGGCAGGGCACTGGACCCCTCCTCACCGGGCTGGTCCACAGAGCATCAACACTCATGATTCCTGCAGGGCACTGGACCCCTCCTCACTGGCCTGGTCCACATAGCATCAACACTCATGATTCCTGCTCCATCCAGCAGGACGGTCCTAAATCATTGTAAAATCAAATTACAATAAATAAGTAAAGGCGAGGGTGGTGGTGGGGGGGGGGGGGGGGGGGGCATCATTCTGAGCCTGCACTAGATTACCTCTCGGGAAGTGGGTCCGAGGTTTTGGTCGGGGGGTGGGGGATGGGACTGGGGGTGGGGGTGGGGGGTCAATTTACGGCAAGTCCAGACTGAATGATTGATGTTAGTCTGAGGCAAAAATGATGTGTCTTGGATTGAGAGCAGTTACTAAATCTTCTGCACTAGGGGTTTATCAGTCTGTCGCGGTGTGCCTTGGGAGAGCAAGCAGTTGATCTTCTGCCCCCAGAGATATCAGTCTGTCGCGGTGTGCCTTGGAGAGCAAGCAGTTGTTAAATTTCTGCACCCAGGGGGATATCAGTCTGTCGCGGTTGCTTGAATAGCAAGCAGTTTTAATCTTTGGCACCACAAGAGATCAGTATGCAGACACATCTAGACTTGAGGGTCATCAGAAGAAGGTCTAAATGTGTACTTCACATTTCCGTGTTCAGGTAGCCCTGATTGCTGAGAGTGTAGACGAATGAGTCGGGTTTCCCGAGTGTTCTCTCTCTCTCTCTCTCTCTCTCTCTCTGTTCTCATTTATTAAAAGACCTCTTATATTGAGGATTCATGTGAACTCTTTTGTGATGATCCACTGTCCATACAAGTTGCCCCAGCTGGAAGCTGTTTTCACTTCATTACAGAAGAATGCGATATCTTAAGTAATTGGGGCAATGTAAATCACATGTCACTGAATCCTAACAAAACAAAACTAATGCTGAAACAACAAGGCAGAGAAGACAAAACATAACCACACAGCCCCCATCTTTTTATCAATAATCAGGAAATTGAAGTGGTGGATAGCCATCGATTTTAGGTGTATATGTTGATAATAATCTTTCTTGGTCTCATCACCTTCGCAGTTTATGTAAATCAATATCCAACAAACATATCAGCTTGCAAAATTAAGCATTTCTTAAACCTTCATGCCGAAATTGTTCCTACACGCACATATTCTCTCTTCAATCATTATTGTCAACAAAATTTTTATTCCGTAGTGCTAATGCCCTTTAACCTCTTAAGAGTGTCTACAAAAGAGCACTTAAAGCAGTTCTATTAAAATCATCTAGTCTTAGTGAAGGGGGTTATACTAAAGCGGGGGCTTTTCCGTTACAAGAAATGTTTGCTGTCAACAAATGTCAGCTAATGCAAAAAATTGCATCGGGTTCTAGCACCACAAAACTCTTCAGTCCAAATTTAGCATAAACCAGGGATTCAACCAAATTCCAGGTTCCCACACTAGAATAGATCTATTTAAATCAAGCTTATCTTACTCAGGTAGCGTGGTTTGGAATTCACTTCCACTACATTTCCGATGTACTCATATACAGAATCCTTCAGGGAAAAAAACTAATCACACATTTCACAGCAGACCATTGCTATTAGAACAAAATACATATACCAGGGCACACCCTTGTTTTGCTGCATATTAAACTGATACGCCGTTTCTTTCCACTGTGTTTTTTAAAAAAACAGATAATGATAAATGAGAGATATGGTTACTATTGGTTATATTAATGATTGAAATCATATTATGATGAATGACTATTGTGGTCGCTGGTTTTATTGGTGCATTGTCACGAATAGATTGATGTCTTAATACTTATTATTTTCTTTGAGCACTGTAATGCAAGGTGATAAATGTGTGTCCGGATTACTGTTGATCATATTGATGTATGTGCTCTTTATTCAAATTTATAGTAATGTTTAGGATGTGATATTTTGGATAGAAAAATGAAATTATAATCTCCTCTCTCTCTCTCTCTCTCTCTCTCTCTCTCTCTTCTCTCTCTTCTCTCTCTCTCTCTCTTCGTTAACTGCGGCTGCGTTTCGATGGATTGTCGCTTAAT
>CM031619.1:67306797-67326797 GCA_018398815.1 Conus ventricosus
GTGTCATACCGAAGTTGAACAACACAACTGTGTCATACCAACATGGAACAACACAACTGTGTCATGCCAACATGGAACAACACAACTGTGTCATACCAACATGGAACAACACAACTGTGTCATGCCAACATGGAACAACACAACTATGTCGTACCAACATGGAACAACACAACTGTGTCGTACCAATATGGAACAACACAACTGTGTCGTACCAATATGGAACAACACAACTGTGTCATACCAACATGGAACAACACAACTGTGTCATACCAATATGGAACAACACAACTGTGTCATACTAACATGGAACAACACAACATGGAACAGCTGTGTCATACCAACATGGAACAACACAACTGTGTCAAACCAACATGGAACAACACAACTGTGTCATACCAACATGGAACAACACAACTGTGTCATACCAACATGGAACAACACAACATGGAACAACACAACTGTGTCATACCAACATGGAACAACACAACTGTGTCATACCAACATGGAACAACACAAACTGTCATACCAACATGGAACAACACAACTGTGTCATACCAACATGGAACAACACAACTGTGTCATACCAACATGGAACAACACAACTGTGTCATACCAACGTGTATAACACAACTGTGTCATACTAACATGGAACAACACAACTGGGGGAGGGGGGGGGGAGGGGGAAGGTGGGGAAGGGGGATTGGGGGGTGTTTTTTTTCCTCTTTGGGGGCTGTTGGAGGAGGTTCTTTCATTTTTGACTATAGGAGCTACATGTTTATGCCCATATCATGTCTACATCATTAACGAGTACCAAATCCAGTATATTTGATTTTTGTCTGCCTTTATGTCTTATTGTTTGTTTCACCATTGGATTTTTAAAAAATGCATCTTGTAAGCAATTTATGAATTTTTGTCCTGTTTCTCCAGAACAAGTACCTTGGCAATCAATGTCTGGGAAGTTAAAATCACCAGTAATACAGACATAGGTGGATTTTTCTGACCTGATTTGCTTCAAGAACCAAACATGTTTATCTTCGTTCTCAATTTCTGTGTTTGGATTCTTGTAAATAGTTCCATTCAGTACTCTTTGTCTATCCTTACTTGAAAAGGTAACCCACAAGCTTTCATCAAAGTCATTGTCTTTCATAGGCTTGTATTCTTTAGCGTAAAGTATGTATACACACAAACGTGCATGCATGAGTGCGTCCGTTTGTGCATGTATGCGTGCAGGTGAGCGCGCGCGTGTGTGTGTGAGTTAATGTTGAGTGTGCGTGTGCGTGTGCGTGTGTGTGTGCGCGCGTGCGTGCGTGCGTGTGTGTGTTGCGCCCCAGAGAAAAAAATCCTTTGAGTGCACTTTAGATTGGCAGACTTGCTCTGCAGGTACTTGCTATGTTTTAAGTGCTCTGCAGGTAGGCCTACTTGCTATGTTTTAAGTGCTCTGCAGGTACTTGCTATGTTTAAGTGCTCTGCAGGTACTTGTTATGTTTTAAGTGCTCTGCAGGTACTTGTTATGTTTTAAGTGATCTGCAGGTACTTGCTATGTTTTAAGTGCCCTGCAGGTACTTGTTATGTTTCAAGTGCCCTGCAGGTACTTGCTATGCTTTAAGTGCTCTGCAAGTACTTGTTATGTTTTAAGTGCCCTGCAGGTACTTGTTGTTTTAAGTGCTCTGCAGGTACTTGCTATGTTTTAAGTGCTCTGCAGGTACTTGTTATGTTTTAAGGTGAACTTTGGAGTGATTGAACACTCACCTTTACAGGGTGCTTGCTCCTCAGTGATCAATTTTTCGAACAGTCATTTGTACTCTTGGGAAGAAAGAGACTGCTTGTCACTTTTGGCAGAAGCAGCGAACTAGCTAAGAGAGAGAGAGAGAGAGAGAGAGAGAGAGAGGAGAGAGAGAGAGAGAGAGAGAGAGAGAGGAGAGAGAGACAGACAGACAGACAGGCAGACAGACAGACAGACAGACAGACAAAGAGAGTGACAGAGAGAGTCTGCCTGTCACTTTGGCAGAAGCAACGGACTAGTTAGAGAGGAGAGAGAGAGAGAGAGAGAGAGAGAGAGAGAGAGAGAGAGAGAGGAGAGAGAGAGAGAGAGAGAGAGAGTACCTAGAAGGAAAAAATGAAGGAGTGACTTAGACACAGAGAGAATTGAATTTTGAACTATTTGTAGGCTCATACATATATCATTGATCGTAGGGCGAGTATGGGATGTGTGAACATATTTGATAATTTTAAATAGAGACTTTTTATCGCTATCTTGAATTTCGATTGTTTTATTCCCGTTTTGATTGTGATCGGATATATTTCCAAATTCTACCCTTTCACACACGTGACAGACAAGATGTGGATCTGCGATGGATGGTCACAAGTATATTCCAAGTCATTTATTAATGTAGATCACTAATGGTCTTCCTAGGGTGAGCACCCTATACGTTCGAGGTTTTACCTTGAACAAGCCCCTCACAGTCCTTGGGATGCTTCAAGAGCTTTGACTTGTAAGTAGAGACAAGAGTTGTGGCCCTATGGGACTCTCTTTGTGGGAAAGAATGTCTGCTGAATAGAGTGTTAGTAGAGACAAGAGTTGTGGTCCTAAGGGACTCTGTGGGAAAGAATGTCTGCTGAATAGAGTGTCAGTAGAGACGAGAGTTGTGGCCTTAAGGGACTCTCTTTGTGGGAAAGAATGTCTGCTGAATAGAGTGTCAGTAGAGACAATAGTTGTGGTCCTAGGGAACTCTCTTTGTGGGACAGAATGTCTGCTGTCAAGAGAAACTTTGATTTGGCCTGATTGGAAATTTGATGAGATATTTGTCCCCATGGAAAGAATACACCATTTAAAAAAATTAAAGATTGGCCTCTTGGAAAGGATGTATACCTTTTGTAATTAAACGATTGTCCTCTGGGAAAGAATAATTCATTTTTGGTGACAGGAAAGAATGAGTTCTTCCCCATTGGAAAATTTAAAAAGAATTTGGGTCTGTGAACCCAGAATCGATTTTGTTGTTTATGTGAGGCAAATTAGTCGTCTGCATGACCTGAAAAGAAGTTTGGAAAATTGGTGAATGAATTGAGGTCAGTGTGACCTAGATGTACTTGTGCGAGAATACTGGTCATTTTGTTTAAAAGGGGAAACAAGTAATGTTGCTGAATAACATATTGGGAAAAGCAAAACAAGAGAAAATGTTAAAACTCCCTCAAGCCAAAGGAAGTGAGCATAAACAGACGGGAAAAAAACAAACATTTTTTTTAAAGTTGGAAAAATCTAAAATCGTAGTCGTCTGTTATATTCACAGAAAGGAGTCAGATTGTTGTTGCAAGAGTGACGCACAGTTGTGTCTGTGTGCATTTGAGTGTGTGCATGGGGACCATGATGATGACCCAGTGTGTGCGTGCGTGTGTGTGTGTGTGTGTGTGTGTGTGTGTGTGTGTGTGTGTGTGTGTGTGTGTGTGCGCGCGTGTGTATTTTGCTATAAAATGTTTAGCTTGATTTATGTTGAGGCACACTCGGCATGACATTTTCATCTAATTTTATTTTAGAAATTTGTGGGCAGTACAGTGATAAAATCACCATGACAACAGTATGTGGGGTAAATGTCAACCCACCCTGCCTCTATAATTCAGATTTTTTATTTGAATGAAGATATTCATTGGAGATCAATCCCCTAATCCCCATCCATTTTTTAAAGATAAAATTCATTTGGCGTTTTGTTTAACTCTCATCTGTTTTCAAGTTTTTTTTGCACTTTTTTTGCAGTAACTATGCAGCAAAATCAAAATGCTTACAAAATCAGAAATTGTGGATCAAAGTTCAAATGTAATATGTCAATGTGTTCAGAATAAACTACATTTCAAAATATGGTATTCTTTTAACTTCATGTGGAATGTAGTTGTTGTGATGATCTTCAACCTCTGTTGCTAAAAATAGAATTTTGGGGCATTTTCAGCATTTTGCACATTATCACTGAACAAAAAATCCAAGATATTGAGTTCAAGTTCACAATTTCAAATTTTTATTGACAAAGCAACCATTTCTCTTTCATTTGAAACAGATTTCATTGTACTATGTCAAAAAGTACATGTTTAGTACTCTGAATAAATACATAACCATCACAATAGTTATCTATGCCATAACAGTTTTCTTGTTTTGCAGGAAAGCACAAGGTTTTACATAGTATGCACTAACGTAGTATCCCAAGCATACAAGTTTGCAAATACAATAATTTTCATTCAGAAATGAGATTCAATTTCCTTTTCAACAATATATTTGTTGATATTGTACCTAAATATAAACAAGTTTTTCCCATCCGCCGAACTGGCCTGTTTTTTACAGTGGGTACAGTCGCTTTTTTTTTGTTTTTTCTTTGGATTCACATGGGTTATGAAAATATAAACATTTATGTCTGAAAGAAACCAGTTTCTTTTTAGGCATCTTCTGTTCAAAAAAAAAAAAAAAAAAGAAAAAGAAAAAAAGACTGTGCAAAAACCATTCTGAGTAAGAACCATACAGGACAAATAAACCCATACATTTTTTAAAGTCATCACCCTACCTGTTGTAGCACTACTGCCAATAGCACAATGAATACACTTGTTTCAGAACCTGTCGCTGAATGATAGGGGGGGAAAAAATCAGATCCCCCCCCTTGCATTACAGCCCCAGACTAATGCACGCATGCTCTAGCCTTCATGAAACCTCAAGAGACAGTTCCTACAACAATCCACAAAGCACAAGCAGCTTCCACAAGTTACACACATCACATTGGTTTTGTGTTCTTTCTTTAGTTCTGCATAACATTCTTTTTTCAATTCTTTCTGTCTTTTGTTTTTACAGGGACAATGGAATGTCAAGTCAATACACATTTTGTAGAAGGTTCAGGAACCTGTTTCTATTCACCTGCCTCTGCGTGCTGTCTGATCAGTTCTTCACTGAAGTCTCACAGGTCACACCTGTCATGTCTGTCATTCTGTTCTGTGTGCTGTCTGATCAGTTCTTCACTGAACTCTAACAGGTCACACCTGTCATGTCTCTGTCATTCTGGAATGTTAAGGTGGTTTTCATTTCTTTCCTACAATCTTGAAATAAAATGAAAGCATTCAATCATGCAATGTAAATGCAATGAAAAAAGAGTGTTTTCCTCTATTTCTTAGGTTTACATAATGCACTGTATTAGTTGATTAACCGATCACTTTCATCTACCCATCCATATTTTCACTGTAGTTGTTGACTAAATCTGGCTGTTTGACATTGATTTTTCTCTGACATTGATTTTTCACAACTGACCCTTAACTTTTGACCTGCCATGAACAAACCAGATCTATTTGCAGCATGAAATGATGAAAGAAATGAAACAGTTTTGTTGTCTCTCCACTGCATAGACAGTATGTCCCCCTCCCTCACCCATCTGGTATCACCCTTATTTGACCCTTTTTCACATTCTTTAACATTTTTCAATTGTTCTGAAAAATCCTTTCTGTTCAATTCAATTCAATTAACTTTATTATCACAAAACATGAAATTAAATGTGGCAACATCTTTTGACATAACACATTCAAGAAAAAAAAAAAAAAAATTACATATCCAATAAAACAGCATTTTATTTACCGTAAAGTTCGGTCTATTGAGCGCACCTTTTATAAGCCGCACCCACTAATTTTTTTAAAAATCTGAACTTTTTTCACAAATAAGCCGCACCGGTTTATAAGCCGCAGATATATACAACAGTCCGATGTGCCGCAGGCGGCAGCTGGCCGAGCGTTGAGTTCACATAGTGTCGAAAATCATCACATACAATGTGTTCACTGCATTCATTGGCGTTTAAATAGGTCAGAATACAAGAGCATGTTTCCAGCTTTTCTTCAGTCTTTTTTTTTTTTTAGTACGACGTGTTTTAAATCAATTAGAATCGAAGTTTTTATGAGGCTTCTTACAAGTGTTGTCTTTCCAACATCATTGCTTTAATGCTATCTGGCCGGGGACGGTGCCGCAGCACAGTTCCCGGCCGCCGCAGCTCGCGCACGTGCGCTCATTCCCTGCTGACGCGCATATTTCGCTACTTTTTGATTTTTTTTACGGTAGCTAGACAACAACTGACAGTGTTGTGTTAGGTGTCATAGGAAAGAACAAACACTCAACTAATCGAACATAGTAATTTTGAATCATTTACTTTCAATGTATAGACACGACTGTGCGCTGAAAAACATGACTGACAAGTAAAAAAAATTCTTTGTTTACATTCTATTCCGTTCTTTCACAACACCAAATCAGGAGAAAAAGGGACGAAAAAACATTCCAATCTTACCTTGCAAGTCATCCAGGAGTTATCATGTAATCCATTGAAAAAAAACAACAACTTCCATGAGTTTTTCGGAATGATCAATACACTACGCGCACTGTTCTGATTCACAGTCATGTTGGTATTTGGCTGACGGAGCGTTTCTTTTCACTGGATGAACAATTGCACGGGTGCGAGTTTCTAAAGTACCCCGGTACAAAGACTACTGTTGATCAAAACGCAATAGGCCTAATACACCATAAAAATAAAAGAAAAAGCTGAGAATAGTGATCATAACACAAGTTATATACAGCACTTGTACTTTACACCCGACGTTCAAACACTGGCTGTCGCACTTACTCCACAGCAGCATCATTTTCTTGCAGTAAACACACACAAAAGCAGTATATTGACACTGGCCATAAAAAAATGATCACCAGCATTTTTTTGTGCTGGTCAAAAAGACAACAACAAAAATGGAGAACTCCAGGTAAACATTCATTTGATTCACAAAACCTATGGTATATCCACAGACGATTTGAACACTTGTTGTATACACTGATTACACAGCCGCACACAAAACCAATGATATATACACAGACTATTGAACACTTGTACAACATGATCACACAGCCGCATAGTTCTTCTTTGTATGAAACTCAAAGAAGCATGGTGATGCACACATTCCTTTCCCGCAATCAGGACACCAGTACTTGGTTCTCTTGATGCTCTTCCTGATCTGATCCCGGGACATGCCACTTGATCTCTGCTTGGCGTAGCACACCACGCACATTCTACGTGGCACACCATTCCTTCCATTGGGAGCAGCACAGCAGGAAAATGACGATCAGACATCCTGGTCAAAGGTAGTCGGGGACCATCACCGGCATGTTGGGGAACCGCGATGTCTCCGACGGTGGGGAGGTCCATCAGAAGAGATCTCACCACTCGGTCTAAGGGCATCTTCTTTCGACCATGGCTTCTGTGCTTGTTCAGGATAATCATCGTCTGGATTGTGCACAGTGTCAGCAGGTGGAAAAAATGGCTTCTTCCACCATTTCAGGGTTTTCCTATGCATGGGGAAGTAGGCCACCAGTTGGTCGCTGTGGTCAACTCCAGCCATGTGCTTGATGTATTCAATGACCGACTTGGGTTTCACCTTTTCCTCAAATCGGCATTGAACTCTCTCCATCTCTGGCCTGTGCAGGGTGGATAGAGTGAAGACATCTTTTTTGTCTTTCCAGCGGGTAGCAACCACCTGTCCCGACGACGGTTAGTCCATCTGGCCTCTCTGCATGGGTGGTTGCCAAGGTCAGGAGGCATGCCCACTCTGTTCTTCCGTACAGTGCCGCAGACCATGGTGCCCTGCCTTGCCAGCGACGAACATATCTTCGGCCCACAGTAGTAGTTGTCGATGTATAGATGGTGTCCTCTGTTCACCAATGGACTGATGAGTCGCGTAACCACGTCATAGGGCTTGTTGCTCAGACGTTTGTCGCCGCAGAACATCTCGAACCTATACACGTAGCCCGATTTGCTTTCACATAGTTCATAAAACTTGAATCCCCACTTCGTGGGCTTGTCCTTCATATATACTTTGAAGCGGGAGCGTCCTTTGAAAGGGCACATAGCCTCGTCGATACAAATCTCCTTGCTGGGCTTGTAAATCTCTTGAAATTTCCTTTGCAGGTAGTCGACAAACGGCCGGATTTTGTGGATCGGATCATGACCCTCTTGGCCAAAGGGCACGTACTGGGCGTTGTCATTGACGTGGAGAAAGCCCAGGATGGCCTTGAAGCGATCTCTCGGCATGATCTGGCCAGCGTATGACGTGTGGATAGTAGGGTCAGTTGCCAGTAGTCTGCTATTTGGGGCTTGTTGACAATGCCCATGTGCAGACAAATAGCCAAAAATTGCGAATGTCTGCCTCTGTGACTTTCTTCCACGTGGCATAAACACTTTTTGGAGTCAACGGACCCATTTGCATCTGCTGCTCAATACATGACTTGGCGTATCTGTTTGTTTCCTTTTTATTTTTTGATGAGAACGTTGTCAACGAACAGCCGGTACACGTCAATAGGCTGAGGGTCAGTTCAAGGTCTGGCTGAATTCCACTTGTCCTGAAACAGAAAACAACATTATACCACACTGCTCGACACGATACTAAAAACATACATATAAACGCAGTCTTGTCAGTCAGCGATCAAAGATAGCAGTCACACACACACACACACACACACACACACACACACACACACACACACACACACACGCACACACACAACACTCACACACACACACACACACACACACAACACACAAAACACACACAAGTATATATAAGTGAACGTGAAACATGCATATACACTGCGCGCGTGCGCACGCACACACACACACACACACACCACACACGCACGTCCGTGCGCGCGGACATAATCGTACTAACACACATGTACACACACGCACACATAAAACATACATACAAAACACGCGCGCTGTGCGGCGCACGCGCACACACACACACACACCACACACACACACACACAGGGGAAACGGGGAAGGTTTACCTGTGAATGCAGGAATTGCTGGAAAATTGGCTGGCACGTGGCGCACCCACTCTTCGTTTTCATCTTGGACGGGTGGCTCCTCGTCTACGTCAGTGTCCATGTAGTAAGCAGCTTGGTCATCCTCTTGATTCGGTTGGTAGTCATAATTGACAGTCTGATCGCTGTCAGAATCCGAATCAATAGGTATGCAACATCAGCATTAGCATTGGCTGCATTTGTGTCCGAATCAACTGAATCGGCTACCACGTGTGATGCGGCGGCGTCTGCTGCAAGTGATGCGATTCATCATCAGAATCATTATTCTGAGCTGCATCTTCGAACAGCTCTATTTCCTCCTCTCTGTCATCGTTCAGCGACTCACATTCACTGCCCTCCTCATCAGACCCGCTTTGCAAAATGATTTCCAGTGCTTCGTTCAGCGAGAAGTTGCTGGCACACCCTCGCCTGGCCGACATTTTTGCTGGCACAGGAAATGCCACGTGTGCACGCGCTTAGCGGGAAAGCCCGGTGCGACAGTCTTTGTTTCAAAGCTGCTGGGGTCAGCCAAGTTCACGGCCAGAGCACTGAAAGTAAGGTCTACTACTCGCTACAACATCCCCAAGACTAGTTACATGGCTTATTTCCCTTGGACCATCACATGGAAAGTGTAGGAATTTTTTATGTTCCCGTCGTCTGAAGGTTGACGACACGGCCGACAGTTCTGTCTGTCCGTCGTCCGGACTTGGACGACGCGCCTCAAGGGAGAGAAATCCTGTCGTCCACTTTTGTCACGACTCGGCTAGTAAAGGTTAAAAAAAATACCGAAAAAAACAACGCATTAACGATGCGCTAGAAAGGCAGTTCTCTCCTGCGTTCATTGGTGTATCAAGCTAAGCGATTGGTTGAGTACTCGAAAGCGCAAGCCAATCAAAGCGAAGGTATCAAATGCAAACCTTCACTCCTGTCCACGATTTCAACAATGGCGGATCGAAGCCAAGGTCTGACAATGACCGAGTTGAATGCGCTATCGTTTTTGAATTGCAAGACGCACTTGGTAAGATAACGCATATAATAATAAACCAGAACATTAATGAAACGATTTGATTGTTTTATTTCGCTTTTTTACGTGCCAGTGCTTAGTTATTTTGTTCGTAATTCAGCTAGTGTTAGTCAAGATTAAACAGTCGGAAACGGCCAACACATTGCACCGTTCGAAGCGATCGTATTTTTGTAGAAGACAAACTGATGAAAAAGATATCAGTAATGGGCTTTACTTATGTCGATTCCGTATTTCTGAACGGGTTACTGATTCCATTACACGATTACACAGACAATTGTAGTTAAAAGCATAATAAAAATTCATGAACAGTAAACACGATATGGTGAGTTACAGAGAAGCTAAGAATAGACGTGGGTGTGATGCTTCTGAAATCGGAAAATCCGCACATAAGCCACATCGTTGTTTAAGCCGCAGGGTTTAAAGCTGGGGAAAAAAGTCGCGGCTTATAGTCCGAACTTTACGGTATGTCATTTTTATGTTATGCACTTTAACATACCACTATGCACCAACACACACACACACAACACACACACACACAACACATGCGCACACACGTGCGTCAGTTCAAGTTCTCAATGTTTTCAATCGTCACATGTAAAAGAATCATTTGTAGCTATGATCATACCACATGCTCTGATACATTATCCAATGAAGTCCCGTACTAATTGATGACTGGTATAAAATCATCAAAAAGATAGGTGGTAGCCTTGACTTACAAGAGACTGAACAAGCTTCATCACAATGTCATATGCCAGACCAAATCCCAACAAGAAACAGTATTTTTTCCCAAATATACATCAAAATCATAAGTGTAACCTGTTGAAGAATCAGCTACATCCCATAATTTCAATCCCCACTTTGTAGGCTTATCTCGTATGTACTGTCTAAGCTGTATCTACCTTTATTTGTAACCGAAAGTGCATCAATACAGACATTCTGAAAAGGTTAGAAACAGTGTTTGACATCCGCGCCCTATAAACTCTTGCTTTTGAAAGCTTCTCATCAGGGCCTTCAGTTCGATTACTAGATGGTTTCACACAATCATTAATTGCTTGAACCACATTTTGTCATAAACCTTCAAGCCCATAACCCATTATACAAGGACTTACTGCGCCAGTACTTTTCTCAGTTTGGATTCTGAACAATACTCCGCAAAAGACCAGTAAGACAATGACGTTCATGTGGATTAGTACCACACAAGAAGAAAACACAGAAGGCTTTCCTGGACCAGCTACTTCTGCATAACTATTTGTGCAAGTACAGAGATGACCAACATGACAGCCAGTAGAAAATAACAACCAAAAAAAGTCCGCTGGCCACAGGTAGAGATTGCTGTCATTCTTTCCTTCAAGTCATCCAGGTAGACTCCTGGAAGATGTCGGGGTTCCAAGGAGGGAGAGGGTTACTTGATCCTGGATCTTTCCTGTTGTAGCCGTCATTCCGGAACAAAAAGTTACAAACACATTTTCTTCAGCTGATACAAATCTGCACACACACACACACACACACACACACACACACACACACACACACACACACACACACACACCAAGAACAATTATCATGAACTAAGAACATACATGGTTGCATATGCTTCCCCCCCCCCCCCCCCCCCCCCTCCAACACACACACACATACACACACACACATAACACACACACATACTGATGTACCTAGCACTGTGAGGTGTTTGAGATGTGTAGTTTTTACACCTACCCTGTGAGGTGCATACATATGTCAGCATTTCAGAGCAAGTTCAAGGAATTATGTCACGTCCGTTTTATGAAGCATTAGGCTACCCTGTCAAAAGCATTGCTATGTGTCAATGTAATCTAGGGCTTACTTTTTTTTTTTTTTTTTTTAACAAGTTTCTGACCATCATTGTGAGGTATTATTCATACATGAATATTCATAAGATGACAGGAAGTACCTCAGAATGATGGTCAAAAACTTGTGTTTGTGCTTTTGTGATAAAACAATGACATTGTGTTACATTTCATTCTCATTATAAGCCTACTGACTGGCAGTGATAACTGAACATTACTTGTGGTATGTTTAACAAATCTGTTCATGCTCATTGGTTTGAAGACTGTGTCAAATAAATACATTTGAAAGCGGGGTACTTACACTGTTGCTCTTCATTGTGGAAATGAGAGAGAGACAGTGAGAGAGAGAGAGAGAGAGAGGAGAGAGAGAGAGAGAGAGAGAGAGAGAGAGAGAGAGAGAGAGAGAGAGAGAAAAAGCTATGTTACACAAATTAATGAGGTGTAAGCAGTGTTTCCCATAAAGCATATTACGCTTCACTGAAGAACAAAAATCAGGAAGGGACCGTTTGTTTTTAGCACTGTACACACATGGATGATAAGATAAGATAATGTTGCTTATAGCCCAGCCGACCGCAGAGGGCCACATCAGGGCTGTCACCACGTTAAAATCAACTCACCAGTCATAAAAAAAAAAAAAAACACATGGATGCACACGTTTTTCACAAACAAATAATTAAATAAACTCAGTGATCTGTGGCTACTGGAGTTTCCATTAGAGCAGTTCAAAGATGATTTGTAAGAGTTAAATAAAGACAAACCAAAGTGCAGTGATTTCAAAAGCATTTAAAATGATGTGTGGTTGCACTTTATGTTCTTCTTTCGTAAAACAACAGAACTTGCATGTCCATTTTAAGGGAACCCCACCCCCAGAAATTTGGATGCTTGTTGTGACAACACATATCTGCTTTTATACCAACTGCACATGAGACTATCTACACACCTGTCTGTAACAATGCCTCTACATCTTGCCATTTGATGCACTGATGTCCACTATCTACACATCTGTCTGTAACAATGCCTCTACATCTTGCCATTTGATGCACTGATGTCCACTATCTACACATCTGTCTGTAACAATGCCTCTACATCTTGCCATTTGATGCACTGATGTCCACTATCTACACATCTGTCTGTAACAATGCCTCTACATCTTGCCATTTGATGCACTGATGTCCACAACATGCAAATGGATTTGCCAGCATGTACCTGAACATTTCTGTTTTTTCCAAATCAGCATGCGATTAGTTAAGGTGTCTTTGGTGCTAAAATAAAAACCTGACAACCATCATCGCCTGATACGGATTCTAGAAATAATAATGTTCTATGCAAACACTAATCTTTCAAATTGGTACAAAAAATCTAAATCAACAGAAACTGAAAAGACGACAAAATTTAAACATTAACATTGCTAATTCAATAATGAAGGTAATCTAACATGACTGAATAAATGTTCAATATTTGCAGTTGAAAACACCACACAGGAATTAGTTTTCTTTCTAGGGGAGAAAGAAAAAAATGAAAGCCAAAGCACTGGCTGAAGAAAATCTAAAAACTAAAGAAAGAAAAAACAACAACAACAGATAAAAACCCACACAACACTTAGTTTTCCTTTTTCAAGAAAAAAAAAGGTTCTTATAAGAATGGTCTTCTGGGGAATAACCACAGTTCTCTTACAGCAGATATAAGTGAAGGACACTTGCTTGTTTCTATGTATGGCCTGTTTTTTTAAGGCCAAAGACGGGTTCTGGCCCTCAACAAGGGCAACACTCCTCAGTGCTGTGGTACATTGTTTCAATGTATGGCCTGTTTTTAAGGCCCAAGACGGGTTCTTGTAAGATGGTCTTCTGGGGAATAACCACACAGTTCTCTTACAGCAGATAATAGTGGAGGACACTTGCTTGGGTCAATGCAACTCTGCAGGTCTGTGATCTCATGAATTTTGTCTGGATAGAAGCAGAAATTGGTCAAGTTCTCTTGGCTTCTGTTTAATGCATGCTCTTTGATGTTTCAAGTGTCCATGCCTTTCATACAACTTTTCACCATTGGCAAAAATGAGACCATCATTCCTGGCCACAAGTGTAACCTCATCAACAATCACTGAAGATAAGATGTTATCTTTTCAGCCATCTGAGCATTTTGCTGCTGCTGGAATTAACATCTGTGATCTGGCGATCACTTTTCTTCTCATGATTGTTGACTTTGCACTTCTTTTCATGCTGCCAAAGGTCTTTTTTCCTAAAGAATCCCAAACAATATTCACATGGACAATAATCTCCAGCCTCAACAGGTTCTGATGGAGTCCTCCAAGGAATTAACCAACCACTGCCTTGTTTCAAAACTTCACAGTTGTGCTTTAACTTTCCTACATTTTTTTAACTTTATCTTCAGCAATGCCCTCTCTGCTGAACCCTTTGGTTTAGCTAAAATTTCCACAACCTGTGATTTTGTTTTGTGTACTGTTAGCATGTGTGCTGTTATGTTGCTGCTTGTGCTGATTTGGTTGCAGAAGCTGCAACTTGCAGCTTTGTCCCATTGTCTTTTACTGTGTTCACTTCTGGAAGCAACATAAACTGAAATACTATCATCACAGTCAGGTGTGCTTGAGGTCACAGCCAAAGAGACTGTGGACACTTGTGTCTCTGCAGTAGATGAACTGGGAGAAACAGCTGCTGCTTGGAGATCATGAAGAGGAAGGATCAGCCAAACTTACACTGCTGACGTACAGCCCTGCTGCTTGAAGATCTGCTGTGGAAGGAGCAGCCATGTTTGCTGTCTGGTACTTGGTGTGGTGTAGCACAGAACTGCTCACTGCACCTGCATTAGCAAACAAATATCTATCTTTAAGTTTAGCAAGGAAGTTTATGAGGTGTGTGTGTGTGTGGGTGTGTGTGTAAGAGAGACAGAGAGAGCACGGAGGAGAAGATCATTTAGAGAGAGAGAGAGAGAAAGAGAGAGTGAGGACACAAGTATGACATGAAGCCAACTCTTTGTTAGGCATGCTCTTATAAATGTGCATATCGTTTATACACCGATACTAGGTAAACGAGCAGACATTATAAATAACTCCTGTTTGAGAAGCTGCTATCAATTTATTCACATTTTTATTAATCCTCTTTTAGGCAATGTTGGTGACAATTTCGGGTCTGTGATAGCTACGTCCAGGTCAAAACAGTACACTCTCTTTAGAAAGAATGCCAGCCCCCTTACATCATGATCAGCCAGAAAACTGCCACACAGTAATGTGTGCATCATGGACAGAATATATATGCATACCTGGTGCGAGTTCCTGGAATTTTGTAAAGACCCCGCTCTGGTAGTCCTTCTCTCATTTCCTTCCAGCGGATTTGGAGATGTTGCACAGGGGTTAACTTGGAAGCAACATGGAATCTTGACAAACGAGAACGGATCATACTTTAGAATGCATCCTGAATTCATGTAATACAAACAAGATAGTAAAAAAAAAAAAAAAGTACTATAAATCTGTACAAATGAGAGCTAGTGTCTGTGAAAGTGAAAGAGTTATCTCCCATGCCATTGCCCTCACATCAGTCATTTCCACCCTAATGCACCCAAAACCATTTATCTCACAACCCTATTGCTCTACACGATTCCAAACTGCCTGCGACAAAGCTAATTTATAGCCACAGCATGTGTACAGGTTTTCTCTTTCACCTTTTTATTATACTGGCAGCAAGCAGTTGTATTCTGCAGCCCTGTCTTTTGCAAATCAGACATGTGATTTCATCCTACTGAAGTTTTTAAAGATAAGATCTATTCACTGGAGAGGGGTTCTGGCCCTCACTAAAACCAAACATCTGGTGGGCCAGTGTGAGCATGTGTGTGTATATGTTGGGATGTGCTCTTCAACAAAAAAAGTGACAGGCAACGCATCAGTTACTGGGTGTAAGAGCATCAACATGATGCCAAACAATCTCTGCACAACCATTCTCTCAAGTAAACACAAAATAGATATGCATAGTCTGCTTTTTTACAGCTGCACTGAACAATTGGGTTGAACAGTAGAAGAAAACAAACGGGGGGGGGGGGGTGGGGGGGGTGGGGGTGGGGTGGGTGGGGGGGGGGGGTGTTACATAAAACAATCCACAATGGTGAGCAACATGTCGCCTTCAACAGTGTTAAGCTTTGAGCAGTACTATCTATCTATATATATGAATATAGATATAGATATATGAATTAGCAATCATAGGGGAAAAAATTCTAATATCAACACTGAATAGATAATAATGATGCATTCAATGATACATTGCAGCACAAACCTCACCTGAATCTGAGCTTTAAGTTGAGCTGTCTGGCACATAATCAGATCCAGAGTCAAAAGAATCTGAAAATGAAAATAATTTTTAAAAAAAAGACAAACTGATCTCAAACTTTGATGA
The DNA here is from genome assembly GCA_018398815.1 of Conus ventricosus. Lineage (NCBI taxonomy): Eukaryota > Metazoa > Mollusca > Gastropoda > Neogastropoda > Conidae > Conus > Conus ventricosus. The sequence goes on from CM031619.1 coordinate 67,322,890, forward strand.
TTTTTCTTTTTTCTTTTTTTTTTGAGAGGGGGGGGGGGGGGGGGGGGGGGTGTTACATAAAACAATAATCTGCAATAAAAAAAAAAATTCATAATTTGGTATCTCCTCTGACAGACAAAACATAAGAAAACCTGTGAGGGCTCTGAATGTTTCTGTGAGAGTGGGTTTTCACATTTGTCATGTGAAAATTAAAACTATCAAGCGAAAAATCCTAACACAATTGTATCAAACACCTTTCTTGTTTGCTGAATGACAATACACAAAATTGTTTAGGTCAGCTTCATCCCATGAAGTATTTTCAGTCAAATTTAAGTACTGACAGAATGTAAGTTCATTAAAGAATGATGTAAATCCTGGACATTCAGCTTGGCATATACCGTTGTCATAAACCACCTTCCTTTGTTAATGTGCAGTCAGAGCTGTATCAATCATCAGCGCTAAGTATAGTAAGTCAGCATTCCAAAACTTGTATAAATCATCAATGCTAAGTATAGTAAGTCAGCATTCCAAAACTTGTATAAATCATCAATGCTAAGTATAGTAAGTCAGCATTCCAAAACTTGTATAAATCATCAATGCAAAGTATAGTAAGTCAGCATTCCAGAACTTGTATAAATCATCAGTGCTAAGTATAGTAAGTCAGCATTCCAGAACTTCTCTGAGGCTGTGTTGTCTTTTTTTCCTGTCAGTGTCATACAGACAACACTTTGCTTACTGCAATCAAGGCATGTTGTCATTTGCAACAATCTGCTTTGGACAGCAATTGTGGCCCACTCCGTGGATACACACATTCTTGTTAGAGGGATATTACCACAGATGACAAAATGCATACTAACAAGGTTATGCAACTTGTTGACAATATCAACTGAATTCAATCACATTTGTATTCACATGGAGATAAAGCACCCGACAAGGATGCAAAAAGTCAGAGATTCAAACCCCATACAAGGCAAGGAACTTTTCACCAAACCACTTGACCAACTGGCTGTGGTCTAAGCACTAGTCTTTCGGATGAAACGATAAAGCAAGGCCCCGTGTACGACATACTTTCTACGCACGTAAAAGAAGCTACAACAACAAGAGCTGTCCCTGGTAAAATTTGGAAGAAAAACCGACTGTCTGGTAGGCAAAAACATATACATACAGGCACTGTCTCCGAAGTTGGAATCTAACTGCCTTATTACGGGATAAACAAAAGAAAAACAGTCATACATACAAAACTCCACTCCTTTTGTAGGGTAGATGGGATTAAAACAATTAATTAACCCTTGCCTGTCTAAACAGGGAGTATCCACAGGGGTGTCAGCCAGCATATGCAGAAAGAAAGGAAAGATAGATTTGTATTCACTCAATTAAGTCAGTTCAGAAATGGTCACTCAAAAAGTAATGAAACATTATTCTATCTTTAAAATTGAGAAGAAAAAAAAATCAAAATGTGGATTCCTGAGGATTCCAGGGGAATCTTGTAAATTCCAGTTGATTCCTGTATCAAATGTTACTGTTTATATATTCAGTAAGAACAAACACTGATTTCAATGGGTGTTACCTTCTTTACTGCTGTCAGACGCCATGCTTTGCACCTGTGAAAAGGAGAAAAACTAACTGAAATGGTATGATAGGTTCTTACTACTTTTTTAAAATTTAAATTCAAACAATCTATAAATATCGAACATACTGATAGTAGCTATTAGTAATTGCTCATTAGCCCTCTCTATTAAAAGGATAGCCCTGATGTGGCCCTTTGCGGTCGGCTGGGCTATAAGCAACATTATCTTATCTTATTAAAAGGATACAGCAATTGTTTTTAAAAACTGAAATTTGAAAGTACCTGAACTCTCTGAGCTGTATGCAAAACGGTAAAAAAAAAAAAAGTAAGAAGGTTGGGAATTAACCAAAATTGTTGGTGCGTTAAATGTTGTTTTTCATGGAATCAGAATCCAAATAAACAAGAATTACTAAATTAGACAGCAAAAAAGTATATATATATGGAAACAATTCTGAGTCTAATCAAAGAAAATATCTCTTGTCAAATCTACTAAATATGTAGATTCTTATAAAATGATGGCAATTGTCATATTCTCTTGATTGAATTATACAGCCCTGATACGACCTTTGCGGTCGGCTGGGCTATAAGCAACATTATCTTATCTCTTGTTTGAGTTATCATCTTTTAGTTTTATTACAGATATTATTACCATTATCATTGTTTATTTTTAGATGATGCATTCTCTCTCTCAGCTCAGATGTGTGACTGTCTCATTTGTTCAACATTTTATTTTCTTTGTTTCATGCTGTAACATTTGCTTTGTCTTGACAAAAAAACACTCAAAAAGATAAATCACTCTTGTGTGATGATGGTAACTGTACTTCAACAAAACTGACACACTGTGACAGGCAAAGAAGTCAAGTAGTATATATATATATATATGTGTCTGTTGGTCCAGTCATAGGTAGCTCTGTCTAATTATCCATCGATTTCATATTTCATTTTAGTTATTAATTCATGTTTATCTATGAGGTTCTTAAATGTATTAATACTAGGTGCACGTTTGATGTGAGTTGTTAATTCATTCATTACTAATATATAGATGATCTAAGCTCTGTGGTTGTCAACAATGGCTGAAAATTGACATTACTGATAACTAAGAACTGGACTGGCTGCTTTAACTGTACTTTGAATCTACTTTGAATTCTTACAACTTAAGGAATACATAACATTTCTACAATGTAATGATCAAACTCATGAATAACCAACACTTAAAAGTTACAAGCATCTAATTTTACCCCAGCTTACAGAAACACAGCGAAGTATGTCTCCTATGGTGTGTCTTCTTTGCTGTCTGTTTCCTGCGTTCCTGAAGTGGTAGAAGGCCCTGCTCATGGAGCATCTTGTTGACACAGCCTTGCAACTTTCCTACTGCGTTTAAATGCAACAGAATTGATTAAAACTACGTGGAAGGGACGTTTGTTGAGCTGCAAAAGCCAGTCCATTTGGTTTTTGTGGCTCTGCAAACGTCCTGCATCCACGTACACACACACACACTGTCATGTTGAAAAGTGCAAAAACCACTGACACATGATTATACCCAGCATAGCATGACAGAGTTCATGCATGACTGTGCAGTTAATCCGAATACACTTGCGAAGCACTTCTCTGCTCGCAAAACGTGGGTCAGACTGCACTGTTTATAGATGTTACTGTCAAATTATCACTGAGGCATAGCAAAAATATGCCGACGAATGAGTACAAGATACCAGTTTTTATCATGTCTTTCACAACAGTGATATTTTTAGTTAACCGAGATCGAAGGATGTAAACAAACACTCACGTTTGCCGTCGTCTGCAACGCTCCCCAACTGGCGTTGAGAAATCGAGGTTTTTTTTGTCCTTTCACTGTCACCCATGGTGTCCTCTAGCTCCTAGGTCTCTTAATCGGAGCTGTCAACGGCTTTGTTTTCAATAAAACAGTCGCTGGAGTTCATGATGAGTGGGAAAAGTTGGCGAGCACTTGCTGTGTGGACAGTTGTGTACACATATTGTGTACTCAAGATGGCGTCGGAATGGAAAGGGTGTGTTGACGTCCTTTCTGGCGTAGCGTTCAGCCAATACTTCTTTTTTATTCTGCTTATTTATTTATTCATTTATTTTATAAATGTGTCTCTTAAACTTTTGTGTCTGTAAAAATTGCTTTGAGTAGCAATAATGTCTTTTTCTATATTTATATTTCCGAAAAATATTCATCGATCAATAGTGATCGAAAATCAAGGGAAAGAACTGCGAGGAGTTTCGACGTGGCATACAATACATCATAATATTATGATAGAGGTAAGTGGAATTAAGAGGGCAGTGGAAGGCGTCGTAGCCTCGCCCAGCGAGCGACCTCACCCACCGCCGCCAGCGCGACGGA
>CM031619.1:67336797-67354207 GCA_018398815.1 Conus ventricosus
TGATAGGTAAGAGAGTCATGTTTGACCCACAGTGATAGGTAAGAGAGTCATGTTTGACCCACAGTGATAGGTAAGAGAGTCATGTTTGACCCACAGTGATAGGTAAGAGAGTCATGTTTGACCCACAGTGATAGGTAAGAGAGTCGTTTGACCCACAGTGATAGGTAAGAGAGTCGTGTCTGACCCACAGTGATAGGTAAGAGAGTCGTGTCTGACCCACAGTGATAGGTAAGAGAGTCGTTTGACCCACAGTGATAGGTAAGAGAGTCGTTTGACCCACAGTGATAGGTAAGAGAGTCGTTTGACCCACAGTGATAGGTAAGAGAGTCGTGTCTGACCCACAGTGATAGGTAAGAGAGTCGTTTGACCCACAGTGATAGGTAAGAGAGTCGTTTGACCCACAGTGATAGGTAAGAGAGTCGTTTGACCCACAGTGATAGGTAAGAGAGTCGTTTGACCCACAGTGATAGGTAAGAGAGTCGTTTGACCCACAGTGATAGGTAAGAGAGTCGTTTGACCCACAGTGATAGGTAAGAGAGTCGTTTGACCCACAGTGATAGGTAAGAGAGTCGTTTGACCCACAGTGATAGGTAAGAGAGTCGTGGCTGACCCACAGTGATAGGTAAGAGAGTCGTGGCTGACCCACAGTGATAGGTAAGAGAGTCGTGGCTGACCCACAGTGATAGGTAAGAGAGTCGTGCTTGACCCACAGTGATAGGTAAGAGAGTCGTTTGACCCACAGTGATAGGTAAGAGAGTCGTTTGACCCACAGTGATAGGTAAGAGAGTCGTTTGACCCACAGTGATAGGTAAGAGAGTCGTTTGACCCACAGTGATAGGTAAGAGAGTCGTTTGACCCACAGTGATAGGTAAGAGAGTCGTTTGACCCACAGTGATAGGTAAGAGAGTCGTTTGACCCACACTGATAGGTAAGAGAGTCGTTTGACCCACACTGATAGGTAAGAGAGTCGTTTGACCCACACTGATAGGTAAGAGAGTCGTTTGACCCACACTGATAGGTAAGAGAGTCGTTTGACCCACAGTGATAGGTAAGAGAGTCGTTTGACCCACAGTGATAGGTAAGAGAGTCGTTTGACCCACAGTGATAGGTAAGAGAGTCGTTTGACCCACAGTGATAGGTAAGAGAGTCGTTTGACCCACAGTGATAGGTAAGAGATCGTTTGACCCACACTGATAGGTAAGAGAGTCGTTTGACCCACAGTGATAGGTAAGAGAGTCGTTTGACCCACAGTGATAGGTAAGAGAGTCGTTTGACCCACAGTGATAGGTAAGAGAGTCGTTTGACCCACAGTGATAGGTAAGAGAGTCGTTTGACCCACAGTGATAGGTAAGAGAGTCGTTGACCACAGTGATTAAGAGAGTCGTTTGACCCACAGTGATAGGTAAGAGAGTCGTTTGACCCACAGTGATAGGTAAGAGAGTCGTTTGACCCACAGTGATAGGTAAGAGAGTCGTTTGACCCACAGTGATAGGTAAAGAGAGTCGTTTGACCCACAGTGATAGGTAAGAGAGTCGTTTGACCCACAGTGATAGGTAAGAGAGTCGTTTGACCCACAGTGATAGGTAAGAGAGTCGTTTGACCCACAGTGATAGGTAAGAGAGTCGTTTAGACCCACAGTGATAGGTAAGAGAGTCGTTTGACCCACAGTGATAGGTAAGAGAGTCGTTTGACCCACAGTGATAGGTAAGAGAGTCGTTTGACCCACAGTGATAGGTAAGAGAGTCGTTTGACCCACAGTGATAGGTAAGAGAGTCGTTTGACCCACAGTGATAGGTAAGAGAGTCGTTTGACCCACAGTGATAGGTAAGAGAGTCGTTTGACCCACAGTGATAGGTAAGAGAGTCGTTTGACCCACAGTGATAGGTAAGAGAGTCGTTTGACCCACAGTGATAGGTAAGAGAGTCGTTTGACCCACAGTGATAGGTAAGAGAGCGTTGACCACATGATAGGGAAGAGAGTCGTTTGACCCACAGTGATAGGTAAGAGAGTCGTTTGACCCACAGTGATAGGTAAGAGAGTCGTTTGACCCACAGTGATAGGTAAGAGAGTCGTTTGACCCACAGTGATAGGTAAGAGAGTCGTTTGACCCACAGTGATAGGTAAGAGAGTCGTTTGACCCACAGTGATAGGTAAGAGAGTCGTTTGACCCACAGTGATAGGTAAGAGAGTCGTTTGACCCACAGTGATAGGTAAGAGAGTCGTTTGACCCACAGTGATAGGTAAGAGAGTCGTTTGACCCACAGTGATAGGTAAGAGAGTCGTTTGACCCACAGTGATAGGTAAGAGAGTCGTTTGACCCACAGTGATAGGTAAGAGAGTCGTTTGACCCACAGTGATAGGTAAGAGAGTCGTTTGACCCACAGTGATAGGTAAGAGAGTCGTTTGACCCACAGTGATAGGTAAGAGAGTCGTTTGACCCACAGTGATAGGTAAGAGAGTCGTTTGACCCACAGTGATAGGTAAGAGAGTCGTTTGACCCACAGTGATAGTAAGAGTCGTTTGACCCACAGTGATAGGTAAGAGAGTCGTTTGACCCACAGTGATAGGTAAAGATGAGTACGTTTGACCCACAGTGATAGGTAAGAGAGTCGTTTGACCCACAGTGATAGGTAAGAGAGTCGTTTGACCCACAGTGATAGGTAAGAGAGTCGTTTGACCCACAGTGATAGGTAAGAGAGTCGTTTGACCCACAGTGATAGGTAAGAGAGTCGTTTGACCCACAGTGATAGGTAAGAGAGTCGTTTGACCCACAGTGATAGGTAAGAGAGTCGTTTGACCCACAGTGATAGGTAAGAGAGTCGTTTGACCCACAGTGATAGGTAAGAGAGTCGTTTGACCCACAGTGATAGGTAAGAGAGTCGTTTGACCCACAGTGATAGGTAAGAGAGTCGTTTGACCCACAGTGATAGGTAAGAGAGTCGTTTGACCCACAGTGATAGGTAAGAGAGTCGTTTGACCCACAGTGATAGGTAAGAGAGTCGTTTGACCCACAGTGATAGGTAAGAGAGTCGTTTGACCCACAGTGATAGGTAAGAGAGTCGTTTGACCCACAGTGATAGGTAAGAGAGTCGTTTGACCCACAGTGATAGGTAAGAGAGTCGTTTGACCCACAGTGATAGGTAAGAGAGTCGTTTGACCCACAGTGATAGGTAAGAGAGTCGTTTGACCCACAGTGATAGGTAAGAGAGTCGTTTGACCCACAGTGATAGGTAAGAGAGTCGTTTGACCCACAGTGATAGGTAAGAGAGTCGTTTGACCCACAGTGATAGGTAAGAGAGTCGTTTGACCCACAGTGATAGGTAAGAGAGTCGTTTGACCCACAGTGATAGGTAAGAGAGTCGTTTGACCCACAGTGATAGGTAAGAGAGTCGTTTGACCCACAGTGATAGGTAAGAGAGTCGTTTGACCCACAGTGATAGGTAAGAGAGTCGTTTGACCCACAGTGATAGGTAAGAGAGTCGTTTGACCCACAGTGATAGGTAAGAGAGTCGTTTGACCCACAGTGATAGGTAAGAGAGTCGTTTGACCCACAGTGATAGGTAAGAGAGTCGTTTGACCCACAGTGATAGGTAAGAGAGTCGTGTTGACCCACAGTGATAGGTAAGAGAGTCGTTGTGACCCACAGTGATAGGTAAGAGAGTCGAGTGAAGGCGACCCACAGTGATAGGTAAGAGAGTCGATGATAGACCCACAGTGATAGGTAAGAGAGTCGAGATGAACGCCCACAGTGATAGGTAAGAGAGTCGAAAGACGGATGATAGGACGACCGCCAGTGATAGGTAAGAGAGTCAGATTTAGGACGACCCCAGTGATAGTAAGAGATCGAAGATGAGACACCCACAGTGATAGGTAAGAGAGTCGAAGATGGAACGGATGGATGGACGAGTCCAAGTGCATTAGGGCGGATGAAAGGACGACCACATGTATAGTTAGAGGTCTGAAGATGAAGATGACTACACCACAGTGATAGTACATACGAACATGAAACGGGAACAATTAATGGACTTTGTTTCAAGCATTTTGTTTTGGCTGAAAGTACCAAGATTGCGCTGTATCTTGTATTCCTTTTTGTGGACAGATAAAGATTCGATTAAGAAGGTCAGCTTTTTGATCCAATCGATACAACAAGATCTTTCACTGCACTGTTTTACAGAAATGTTGTTTCAAGATTGTTCCAAAATGAGCAAGTCGAATCTTGTTAGGAAAGCAAAATTGCGCTGTTGGCAGTGCTCATTCATTTACATTTAACAAACGAATGAATAATGTAATCATCATTGAACCCATTAAAACTAACATTTTTATCCTTGCACATTCTATCATTTTGTTTTGTAGAAGTCTAAACTTGTGATCGATTTGCTTTACACTCGATAAGAAGCACTTACTTGCATTTCAACATGTTTTCAACACACTCAATTTAGTTGTGTGTTAAAAGTAATTTTTAAAAGCACCTATTAATTGTTTCAAAAGTATGCATTGCTGAAATTAGGCATTATCACACCACAACAAAACACCACAACGACACTACCAAACAATACACAGCCACACACACACACACCACACACACACACACACACACACACGCACACACACACACACAAAAGAGGATAACATCATCATCAACAACAACAATAACAACAACAACAACAACAACAACAACAACAACAACAGAAGCATCTAATGAAGAAAACTGTTCCAAAATTTGGAAGAACAGGTCGTGAACTTTCAAATGATACACAATTTGTATGCCTTCGTCATTGTGTGTGTGTGTGTGTGTGGTGTGTGTGTGTGTGTGTGTGTGTGTGTGTGTGTGCGCGCGCGCGCGCGCGCCCCGCCTGCCCTGCGCGCTCGGCACACGAAATCTGAAAATAATGCATGTAGGCATCTCTGCGCTTTATGTATATCTGTTTTATTCAGAAATGGCCGAAGATAATCTGTTGGGACCATTGGGAGTGCGCATGCTGTAGGCCCCCTATATCTCTGGGGTGTGGAACTGGAAAGAGATGGGGGGGGGGGGGGGGGGGGGGGGGGGGAGGAGGAACAGTGGGGATGAAGGTGGTACGATTTGGGCTAATTTCTATGTCTACGTTGTGTTTGTGCGCGAATCCAAATAGCTCATTTGTGACCATAACATGTTTGCTGCTGGGCTCATATTGAACTGCTGTGAAGTGTGTGTGTGGGGTGTGTGTGTGTGTGTGTGGGGTGTGTGTGTGTGTGTTTTAACAAATAGCCAAAATAACCCGTCACAGCAATAATTATTACTTGGCCCTTTGGGCTCAGTTTCAAAAGCTTCTTTTACTGGAACTGAACATTTATTATTTTGCGCCGCATTTATGTGGGTGAACGTGTGTGTGTGTGTGTGTGTGTGTGTGTGTGTTGTGTGTGTGTGTGTGTGTGTCAGCATGGACACACCAGACCACAGGCACAGCCCTGAAGTGATGTTCTATCAGATGGGTTTGGGAGCAGAGGACAGTGACAGTTTCGTACCACGGTTGAACCGCTACGGGGAAATTCAACACCACCTGGAAAGTCCGCACCCTGAAAAGTCTGGTGTCCATGTTTAATCATAGTGAGTAAGGGCTTTCTTGACTGTGTGTGTGTGTGTGTGTGTGTGTGTGTGTGTGTGTGTGTGTGTGTGCGCGCGCGCCGCGCTACGCTTGTTTCCTCCCCCCCCCCCCCCCCCCCCCCTACCCTACTAAAATGTTCAGCATGATATTGTTTGGTCAGTCAGTCGGAGATTGCATCTCTTTGGAGATACAAATAGATGCTGTTCTGTGCAATTCCTAGCTGTTGACAATGCTTGGGTTATTAAACAGCAGAGATGACCAGTCTGACTGTTGGACATCGTCTGACCTCCCTTGCATACATGAAAAGATCCTCGGACGACGCTCAAATATTTTCCCCTACATTTTATATTCTTTACGTAATGATCTTAGTTTTTCAGCAACTTATTTCCTTACCACATTTCCTTTTTGTTCCAGTTTTCTATCATTCGCTGGCTGCTTTGGGATGCTGTGGTGGATTTTGCTTTTGAAACCTTGGTGGTGAGAACACCCCAGAATTATAGACTGTGGTATATCTCCTTCTGAAGCAAGGGAGTATATATACGCAATCAGTTGCATGTTTCTGATGAACCCGATCCAGCGCTTGAAATGCCTTGGAGCAGGTAGTACATGTGTCTTTAAAGTGGATGACAGCGTTTCCCATGTAACGCCACTAACAGGGCTAAGTGTTTGTCATATATTGCTCCGCTTGTTTGGTTCTCATTTTTGTTCTCTTCCTGCTCTGGGTGCGACCTCCCCCTCCCCCCCCCCCCCCCCTGTTTTTTTTCTTTGTCTCTCCACAATATCAATGCAAAGTTATTAGTGTCATGATGGAAGAATTGTTACCCAGCACTTGTTATCCCCCAACTACTTATATATATATATATATATATATATATATATATATAACAAACCAATAAATTCCAAGGATAAGTACCGAACACCATTCCAGCAACTTACAGAGCAGATTGGTGTTGCAATGACTGCAAAAATATATTGAATTATAAACAGAGCTTGCTCTTATGTCTTATATTGAAGAAATAGGGGAGGGGGGGGGGGGGGTAAGCTTTCATATCTGCAGTGGTAGATAATTCTGCATAACTAACAGTATATGCTTGAGTGGGTGAATGGGGAAAAATAAAATAAATGCTTCTCAAAATGAGCCTTCAGCAAGCTTATAGTCTCCAAGGGGGAGACAATCTCCAATGGGGAGCATTTAATATGTCGTTGTGTGCGTGCATTTATGAACGCACGCGAGCGTGTGTGTGTGTATGTATGTATGTATGTATGTATGCGCACCCATGCGTATATATGTTTGTGTGTGTGCACACGCACTAATACAAGTCACCTTTGTCCACGACAGAGAGCAATTGACATGCTCAAAATAGACGTGGAGTGCTCAGAGTGGGCGGCTCTGCGAAACATGCTGGACTCGGGTATTTTAAGGTGGGTGTGTTGATTTGAATGGATTGGTAGCATCAGTGGTGTGTGCCCGAGACATACTGAACACAGGTGGTTTAAGATGTGTTTCTGAATACACAGCTTTTGTCATTTGGAGCCTAACTCTTTCTTTGATGAGTGTTCTGAAATGCATTTCCAAATGCCATTGTAATTTAAGTCCGCTTAAATCCTGCACCCACCGTCGTTTGTGAAAGAATTATCTCATGAATGGTTATATTGAATTTTAATTGGTATGATTTGTGTTCTTCAGGAAATGAAGAACGTACAGAGAAAAAAAAACCCACACAAAACCGCCCTAATGTTGATGCAGAACAGCGAAAGATTAACAAAATCGTTGGCAGTTTGCAACTCTACACCTAAGATCTTTTAGAGTATGCAAATGCACCTTTTCACATTGAAATGCAGCATTATCAAGTCCCCATCACTCTGCGCCATATTTCATATGTGGAGGCATTCCTAGATGTATGGACATCCGTTGCCTGTCCCTGATAGGGGGCGCTGTGAGGGGGACCGCTAATGACCCCTCAACACCATGAATACCTTTCATGGGTTCTCAAAATACTTTGTCTCGCTTGCACCTTGGGGATCTTCGGGTGCAAGCTTTGGGACTTAAAACTGGATCCCCTCAAAACATTAGCCAGCATAACAAAAGAGGTGGGAGAAGAAGAAATGTGGGTAGGAATACAACGAAAGCTGATAGACTATCCAACAAATATTTCAGGATTTGTACTTGGAACTGCCGCAGTGCCAGAAAGAGGATGTCAAGAATTGATAAAGTAGCATGTGACTTTGATGATCTGTGTCTACAAGAAACTAGAAGTGCCGCCCACAGACCATTACATTTGGATGACTTCACAATCTTTTAAAAGCATGATGGGCGAGGATTACCTATCATACTAATGAGTGTGAGGCTGAAAAGGCCTGATGGTAATCTGAAAAGCCGTGTACTCTTCAATGCATACATACAACCAGGTATCTGTGATGAGAGGTGGATGAGTGGTAGGTGGGTCCTCTAGGGGAAGGACTTGGAATAATTTCTCGATGAGAATTATCTTAACATTTCACCTACACCCTCTCTCTTACTAGCGGTGGAAGGAACAACTTTCCGGTACTAGTCATTGAAATAAATTATTATTTGTTCCGGGTATTGTTAAAATGCTTTAAAGTGGCTCTGAGATAATTTTACTTAGGCCTGTACTCTTAGAAGTACTTGTAGCTCTGAGAGACAGAATTGGAGAGAGAAGTTCAAACATTCAACGTTGGATTGAACAACAGAGAACTGACACAAGTTAAGTGCAATTTCACACATCAACTTTACTTGCTTACACATACGTAAGTATTTACATGTCGGTTCAGTAGGCAAGGGTTTAGTTCTCATTGAACCACAACCATGAGGGGCCCATCCTCACTCCTATTTTACTTGCTTACACTCCATGCAGCCGCTTAAGTTGGAATACAGTGGCCCTGTCTAAGTTACTCTGAATGTATATTGTTATCACACATCCACTTCGCTTGCATACACCCAGTGCAGTAGCCAAATTGGTACTCATAGACAGGTTCTCACTGTTTCATCATAAAGTGAGGGTAAGGGCCTGATGGATTTGAGTCCATGGGGTTAATAGCTTAACTTATATCGGAGAGGGTAGTTGATCTCTCCTGAGGCTGGTGACTGCTCCTCCCATGTAGATCTGTTGTCTGGTGTCACCCCGGTTTAAAGTGTAGCCATGGTGTCTGGCATTCCCCCGGTTTTCTGGCATAGCCCCAGAGTATGGTTTAGCCACAATTTGTAGCGTGACCAGGGCCCCAGTTCTGTGATACAGAGAACTTGGTCTGTAGGTGAGAAGCTGACAGCTGGTTTGTCGAGTTTACACATTTACCCTTTTATCTTTCAGAAAGGTGTGAGACTCAGCCAGCAAAGTTTTCTCTATGGTAGAGTTTCTACTATAACTATCAATCTCCACTTTTGTTTCAAGGCTGCGTTAAGCTTACAAAAGGGTAGGAGACAGTAATACAATGCTACACAGTTTCAGTCCAACAACTTTTCCATGTTTCTTATGAATTAAATCACGTTAATTTGGGCTACACTTAGTCCAAGTATATATGTGGTGTAGACTTAAAGTCATACACTACAAATCATTCCAACAATCATCAGTATTTACAAAATCAGCTTAGCAGTTTTTAACCTTGCACAGGCATACTGTTTTTCTGATCTAAGTTTATCATTGAATTATCATCTTAACAGATAGAACTGCATGCTGGCAAAAGTCAGGATGAACACAAACAATAGTGGTCAGATTGTTAACAAAGTATCATAACCACTGGGAGAGAGAGCTTTGGCCATACGATGGCAAGCAAACTATACTGAGCCACAAAAGAAACGCAAATGGAGGGATAGGTAGGGGTGAATATAATTAATGGCACTGTAGGTGCGCTGTGACCATTATATTCCGTGCGGTCATGAGTCAGCCTTAGACCTAGTGTGCAGCACGTGCAAATCAGGTCAGTGTCACTAGAAATGAGCTCACACCGGCGCCATGAACGTGGAAGCGCGTTTTTGCATGTGCAAGGCGAATGCAAACAGTCATGTCAATCTTTTTGCGCTGAACAGTATTCACACATCACTAGGAATAAAAACCCAGGCTGTTATGCCCTGGCAAAGCAATCACTTCCACATGACCAGAATGCCAAGACTGAGCGCCGTCGACAGAGAAAGAGCCATAGGGCGACTCCAAGCCGGAAACCATGCTGCACAAATCGCAGCTGCGTTTGGCGTGGCTGTTTCTACAATTTGTCATTTGTGGGCCAGGTTCCAGGCAAATGGCAATGCTCGGGACAACCCACGAAGCGGCAGACCCAGTGTAACGACTGCACGACAAGATCGGGCGATTCACCGCTGTCACCTGCGTGAGCCATTCACTTATGCAACAGAAACGGCCAGAAACACCATTGGCAGGCATGGTGCACCAATTTCTGGTGAAACTGTGCGGCGTCGATTAACAGAACATCACCTGCACTGCCGCCGTCCCGTAAGGTGACCTGTTCTTACTCCAAGACATAGGCAATAACGACTGCAATGGGCCCAGCAGCACCGGAACTGGAACTGGCGGCAATGGAGGGGCATCCTCTTCACGGATGAGAGCCGATACTGTGTTCATTATGCTGATGGCCGAATCCGGTGTGTGGAGGAGGTGCAACCAGAGGTATGCCAACAACAACATCCATGAGATCAATGCTTGGGGAGGTGCGAGCATCATGGTATGGGGAGGAATCAGCCTCAACCAGTTTGTTGGGCCTATTGTTTTCCTAGACATTGGCCTTGGTCGCAGAAATGGCGTTACTGCATTGCGATACATTGACCAGATGTTGAGGCCCATTGTGCCCCACTTCCAGCAGCACGGCCACCTCACTCTCCAGCAGGACAATGCTCGTCCACACACTGCCAGAGTCACCGCAGACTTCCTGCAGTAACAGGGCATCAGAGCTCTGCAGTGGCCCTTGCTGAGCCCTGATTTGAACCCTATCGAACACTTCTGGGACCATCTCAAACGGGAGCTGAATGCTGTTCAGCTGAGGCCAACCACAGCCCATCAGCTAGAGCAGGCACTGAGGCAGATCTGGAACAATGTCAACATGGCCACCGTCAACCGTCTGATCCACTCCATGCCCGCCAGATGTCAGGCTGTTATCAACGCTCGTGGGGGACACACTCGTTACTGACCCTCTCCGTGGCACTCATGACACGTGACCACTTTTTGCTTCAGCCAACAATAAGAACACTAAAGCCAGAAACTGAATGGTTGCATTCAATTCATTTCAATGGTTGCAATTAAATGTCAACAATGTAAGAGAACATTGAATGGAACATCGTTTGTGTTTCTTTTGGGGCTCAGTATATTACACAGAATAATCATTGATCAGTTTGATAAATGTCACTAAGTATTTGTACAAAGTTACCATGTTAACCCACATGGCATACATAAAATCAATACATATATTTGAAAATGTAAAACATAGTTCCAACTCGCTTTTCCAGGGAATGAAACAGTGGTCTTAGACTTGAGATTGAGAAGTACCAGGAGGTTACCAGGCCTTCTCTCAGGTCGTCCCTTTGTCTTTCACTGTTCTGATCTACAGGCAGTCTTGAGGGGTCAGTAAAGTCGTGACCCTATGTGTCTGGTATAATTATGTAATCTAGACTGCCAAATCAGGTTTCTGATCTGGCTGACAAGGTGTCAGTCAAACACCAGGAGTGGGAGGGGGAGGGATCTATTCTTACCATCATTCACCTCGGAAATTGTTTGAACTTCATCTGCACTGGCTCCACTGACATCAGTGGTCAGTTAATTTATGTGTCTGTATAGAGAAAATGCTAATTTAGACCATCGCAGGGTAAACACAGTGACATTTACCAGAGGTCCGCGGCACATGGACTATGGACATGAACGAGAGGAGGGGGGGGGGGGGGGGGGGAGGATGTTGGAGAAGGAGGGAGGCTTGCTGGTTACTCTTTGTGTCAACTTAGGCCGCACACGGCTCAGGTGGGGGTGTGGGTGTGGGGGGGGGGGGGGGGGGGGTGGAGAGAGTGGCAACATGCCTTCATGTCATGGGATAGGAGGGGGTTGGGTGAAGATAGTGCTGGGGAAGGGGGGGGGGGTGAGATGGGCAATTGTTACAATGCAATGTAAATTTTCCTGCGGGAGTGAAGGAGGGTTGAGAGGGGAAGGGAGGTGGGCTGATAAGAATGACGTGGAGCGCGGCATGACGTAATTTTCTCTTGTAAGAGATAGTGTAATTTGGGCAGCTCACACCCTTATAAGAGAGAGAAAGGGGAGGGGGTGGGGGTGGGGGGTGGGGGTGGGGCGGTTGAGAGGGGAGAGTGGGCATAGATTTGAAATCTATTCTTTGGTTTGGGGTTTGAGTGGGACCGATCGGACGGGTTTGTCAAGCGTTTCGTTACAGTACCCAAACACCAGAAATAGATTGGAGCTTTCTGGGGGAAATAGAACATGAAATTGAAGACTCTGACTCTGTTATAACATGTGAAGATCTTAATGCATGCTCAAAATTGGAGAATGAGCATGGTACCAATCCTCAAGGAATTGCACTGGAGGAGATGTTGGATGAAGTACTTCATACTGCACTGACAACATCGTCTCCAACACATACAGGGAGGCAGGGTGGCACTGAGAGTGTCTTTGACTCTGCACTCATTGGACCAAAATTCACAGCAGGCATGAGTGCGGAAACAATTCTACATCATGGAAGTGACCATTTCTCTGTTGTGTTCAGTTTACAGAAACTATTAAAAGTTAAACAAACGAAATAAAAGGACCCTTTTCAATATAACAATAATGAAGGGATTGTCATGATAAAGTTAAGGAGTAGAAGATGCAAATGAAACAATACCTACAACCAACAAATCGTTCAACCCCTTTGGTGGATCATAGACATGGGAACAGCTTGGAAAGAGAAACACTAGGCTGTAAGAATTTGGCAGAGACAGAGGAAAAGCTTGCTCTGATCCAGGTATTAAAATAGACATGAACTGAAAAAAAAAGAAGAAAAAAAACAACCTCATAATTCGAAAGAATCGCTGAAGAAGCAAAAGAAACCAAGTTGCAACAATGTTGTCTGTTACTTAATCATGACACAACACTCACTCATTTCTGGCAGTTTCATAACCGCATGGAAGGTAAACACAAACAAACGCAACCCCAGATATTTTAGACGCTGATAGGACCACAAATCTCAAGACAGATGTGGAGAAAGGATTGGCTCTACTTAAACGTTTTATACAACAGAGTGATCAAAGAAATTGGAGGAAAAGAGGACATATTTGACCAAATTAAACCAACACCTAGCTCAGACTGGCATTGATGAGGAAATTACAGCATCTTAACTGGATGACGCAATAGTTAGATGCAATAACGATATTGTTCTAGGTCCAGACAAAGTGCAGATATCAAACAGCTCTCAGAAATTGGCAGAGCCCATCTCTTCAGTCTCAGCTGGGAGAGTGTTGATGAAGACTATACCCCAGAAGACTGAACACACAGCTACCTGAAAGCTTTACCAAAATCAACAAAAGAACATCATCAGCTAAATGGCTACCACATACTCACTAAGCAAAATTTAGCAGGAAACCTCATGAAACGAATCATAGCAAAATAACTCGCAAGAAACCTTGAAAGTTGACAAATCCTCCCATCAAATCAAGGAAGCTACAGAACAGGTAAAACTACAAGGGAAAATACGGCCGCTTTTGCCTATGAAATATACGAAAGATTCCAAAGAAAAGGAAGAAACACTGGCTGCTGCAACAGACCTGGAAGATGCAAACAACAAAGTCCAGTTCTCACGTCTCATGGAACTACTCCTTGACTTTAGAGTCAGCAAGAGACTTACACGATGGATAGCAGCAGCACTTAGGAGTGAACCATCAGTCTACAATTTGAAGATTGGACGTCTAAGCCTCGTAAACTTTCTATGGGACTACCTCAAGGTTCTCCTCTCTCCTCTGTTGTATAAAATGTTTTCAGTACAGACCTTGCAGACCTCAACAGAAAATGAACTGCTCGAGTGTTGACATTAGCAGATGATGGACTGATGCACAAAACATCAAAGAATGCTCAACAAAGAATGAAAGCATTTCAGCAACAGTTGAACAGCATTGCCAAGTGGTGTAAAGAAACTGGCTCGTCCATCAACTCTACAAAAGCCCAGACATTAGTCCTCATTCTCAACAACCAGACATCAGGACAAGTACCCTCACCAGTTTCCTTCAACGGAATACATATTGAATCAACTGTCAACCAACGCTCTTTGGGTATAGGTTTCGACAGAATGCTTACCTTTAGAAAGCATGTTGAGAATATTGTTCTTAAATGCAAAAAAATATCTATCTGCCTCAAAACCAATGGCAGCTAACGGCATCGAACAGCGCCATCTCTCTACCAACTGTATCACGCACATGTATTCAGTGTGATTGATTAGGGATTTGGGCTTACAACACTGTCCGACAGCAATCTTCATAAATTAGAAAGAATTCAAAAGGAAGCAATGAGATTGATCCTGGGAACAACAAAGGATACACCTTCTGTTGAAACTATGTGATAACTGCTTGACCTTCCTTCAGTGCAGGAAAGACACAAGCTAGAACAGATGAAGGCATATTTCAGAGCACTTGAAAATCCCCCAAACCCATTTTATCCGGTGGTCAAGGAAACACAAAGCACTCGGTTAGGGCGTGGAAAATCATGGACGGAACTGGCAGAAGACAGTATACAGCTTGTGTGCCAGTTACCAGAACTCAAAGAAATGAAGGAATGGGAAAACTATCCACAGCACTTCAAACACTACCAAATTGCCATCGCTCCAGAACTCGGAAGACATTGTCGAGAATGGCCACAAGGCAAAACCAATGCAGAAACTGAGGTACTAAAGGTATCACATATCATTCATAAGTCCAACTTCTCTGGCTCCTAAATACCCCCCCCCCCCCCCCCCCCCACCTCCACCCCCTTTTTCTAAAAAGTATTACTCTTACGTTCATCCATATTTACTTTTAGATGGAGAGCTATCGCTGCCCTATGCAAACAGTTGAACTGTATTTGAAGCGAGATCTAGTTGCAGTGTGAACTGTTGAACTGTATTTGAAGTGAGATCTAGTTGCAGCGTGAACTGTTGAACTGTATTTGAAGTGAGATCTAGTTGCAGCTTGAACTGTTGAACTTTATTTGAAGTGAGATCTAGTTGTAGCGTGAACTGTTGAACTGTATTTAAAGTGAGATCTAGTTGCAGCGTGAACTGCTGAACTGTATTTGAAGTGAGATCTAGTTGCAGTGTGAACTGTTGAACTATTTTTGAAGTGAGATCTAGTTGCAGTGTGAACTGTTGAACTGTTTTTGAAGTGAAATCTAGTTGCAGCGCGAATCGACTGCAGGCGGAAATCTAAACAGATTTCATGTTATGTAATAGGCTCCGCTGAAAAATGTAGACAAACGAATCACAAGACAAAACACGACACGTTTCGACCTCTTAGGCTTCTTCAGGCAAGATACACAACACTCAGGACAACGAAAAGAACGAGCAATCACTTATCTTCATCCAATTCAGTGCAACATGGGCCCATCTTGTCCCTGCTGGTGGCGGTGGTGGTGGTGGTGGTGATGATGGTGGTCATGGTGATGGTGGTGGTGGTGATGGTGGTGATGATGGTGGTCATGGTGCTGGTGGTGGTGGTGGTGGTAGTGGTGATGATGGTGGTCATGGTGATGGTGGTGGTGGTCATGGTGGTGGTGATGGTGATGGTGGTGGTGATGATGGTAGTCATGGTGATGGTGGTGGTGGTGATAGTGGTATTGATTGTGATGTGGTGGTGGTGTGGTGATTGTAGTGGTGGTGATGATGATGGTGATAGTGGTGGTGGTGGTGGTGGTGGTGGTGGTGGTGATGATGATGGTGATGGTGTTGAAGGTGGTGGTGGTGGTGATGATGATGGTGATGGTGGTGATGGTGGTGGTGGTGGTGATGGTGGTGTGGTGATGTTTCAGATGCTGTGTGCTGTGTGCAGGCAGGTGAAACAGATTCTGGTGGAGTGGCACATCTTCCCGGACTGCCCTGAAAGACGGCGCTTCCAACAGCTCCTCGTTCTGCTGGATGACCTGCGCAAAGCCGGCTTCCTGACCTTTGACGTCATCCCGCACATCAAACCCTCCCTGGACTGGGACACCTACAAGATTCAGAGCGACTACGGATACGTCAACACACGGTTCACAGAACTCTGAGAGGGGTTTAAACTCGATTTTGTGAAAGTAAATGTTGGTACACATCATCGTTGTCATCGACGTCGTCATTATCATCTTCATCCTTATCCTCATCATCCGATTGTTGCAGAGTTCGATTTTGAGAAAATGTTTATGTGTACACTTTGTCATCACCATTATGATAGTGGTCGTTCCACAAGCACACTCACTCACACACACACACACACACACACACACACACACACACACACACACACACGCACACATGCACACACACACACACACACACACACACACACACACACACACACACACACACACTGATACTGACACAATTATATTGCCATTAGCAAAATGCCCTGTTGGCAAGCAGGTATCATGAGTCATATCCAGCCGCAGCAGCTCAAGCAATAAACAAGCAACAAAAAAAAGTCAGCAGCACGAGGCAACATTTACATCCTATGTTTCCCTCTCTCTGATATCTATATAACTAATTCATTTATGAAGAATGTGAACAACAATGGGCTAAGCAGACACCCTTGATTCACTCCAAGCGGGCAACTGAAATAGTCGGTATAAGCTCCTTTCTCCTTTTTGGACTAGCTGGAAACGAACAAGAGCTAGTGCACCTGATCAACAGACTCAACAACACCTCTGCTGATTATGGCATGGAAATAAGTGCGGAAAAGACAAAGGTCATGACTAACAACCCAATCGGCTTTACCCAAGACATAACCATCAACAGCAAAAAGCTTGAACCAGTCAACACATTTAAGTACTTGGGGGCAACAATCTCAGATGAAAGATCAAGACCTGAAATCATCTCAAGAGTCGCTCAGACCACAGCTACGCTATCTAAGCTAACGCCTCTTTGGAGAAATAAAAACATCTCCATCAGCTCAAAGATTAGACTGATGCGATCCTTAGTCATGGCGATATTCTGATATGCTTGTGAGTCATGGACGTTGAAATCAGACCTTGAGAAAAAGATCCAAACAATGGAAATGAGGTGCTTCAGACGACTCCTTGGCATCTCATACAGAGATCACATCAGCAATGTGGAAGTTAAAAAGCGCATCGTGAATGAAATTGGTCCATATGTCGATCTCCTAACCTCAGTAAAAAGACGCAAACCGAAATGGTATGGACACATCACACGATCAACAGGCCTTGCCAAGACAATCATGCAGGGCACAGTACCAGGACAAAGGCGAAGAGGTCGACAAAGGAAAAGATGGGAGGATAACATCACGGAATGGACAGGCCTGCGGCTGAGAGACACATTGCGGAGGGCGGAGAACAGAGAGGAATGGAGAAGGATGGTTGTCACTGCTTCAGGGGTGCCCCTACGGACCGACGTCTAAGGGACCAAGTCAAGTCAAGTCAAGTCAAGCTCCTTTCTCTCGAACACATGTAAGAACAGACTCATACATTCCATGAACAGCTGTATACAACTTCCCATTTACACCATTTTTCCTCAGAATATACCATAGAACATTTCGGTTTATTTAATCGAAAGCTTTCCGGAAATCAATTAATCCAACATACAATTTGGATTTTGTTGTTAAATATTTTTGTACTAAGGCATACAGAGTAAATATGTGGTTTATTGTGCTATATTTG
>CM031619.1:67366890-67376890 GCA_018398815.1 Conus ventricosus
GATCGGTATCCAGCCTGCTCTTCAGTTATTTTATCCTCTCTCTCTGCCCATACTTTTAATCTTTTGTTGTGTATATCCGTATACATTTTACTAATAACACTTGTCAATGCAACGCCTCAATACTTACCAGGATTGTTATATCACCTTTCTTGTGAAGAGGAATTGTTATGGATTTGGACCAAGATTGTGGAAATATTCCCTTATCGAACACTGAGTTAAAAAGATTAATCAAGAAATCAACTACAACAGAGTCAGCACATTTGAACGCTTCTCCACTACTTTGTTTGGTTCAGGACTTTTTCCACATTTGATGTGTTTATATTGTTTAAGACCTCATTTCTTGTTATCTGATCATTAAACAGTGGTTTATCAGTACGTGTTCTTCACCATGTATATCTATATTCAAATCTATAAAATTGTTATTAAATCCGTTTAATACACTATAGAAATATGCATATCATTGTTGCGAGGTGATTTCATTGTAAATTACTGATTTTCCACTAATCGATAGAATGGTGGACCAGAATAATTTAGGGTCGTGAACAGATGCTTTCAAGTTATTTATTCGTTTTTCATCAATGTCTTTTCTCTTTTTTCAGTGAATTATAGTCTTTCCTGTCCCGAACATAGGTTGCTTTGTGCTCTTTCTTAAGTTCTTTAGAATTCGTTCTTTGATATTGTTTTAGACACCTTTTCACAACTTTTTTTCTTTTCTCGCACTCACAATCAAACCAATCGCTCATTTTTTTTTCTTCCGTTACCCCTTGGTCCTTACCATACACACATCTGCACTGTTCAGAGCTTTCACCAAGTATTCTAACCAGAGAGAGAGAGAGAGAGAGAGAGAGAGAGAGAGAGAGAGAGAGAGAGAGAGAGAGAGAGAGAGAGAGAGAGCAATTGAGTAACACAAGTGATAGCGAACACGTTATCTGCATCAGCTGGTTAGAGAACTAGCACAACTGAAGAGCATGGCTCTAAGTCACAACCAGGCGTGACATCGCCGAAGAGTTCAGTGATTGATAAGGAAGAGCTGGACCCAAGTGAACAGAGAACGAAGAAACAGTATCATTGATACCCAATATGATTCTGCACTTTAAATACTAACTCCCTGATGCCTGTGTATATCTTGCTTCCACCAACTGCTTCTACAAGTTCACTTTACTCACCAATTAGAAACCAGGTCAAAATTTCCCAGTGCCCGAATAAACAACTTAAGGATATGATTAGATTGTAAGGAGATGGTCAAAATTTCCCAGTACCCTAATAAATAATAATAATAATAATAATAATAATAATAATAATAATGAATACTTATATAGCGCCTATTCTCGGCTAGAGGCCAAGCTCTAAGCGCTTTACAATCCACACTCGTTTACACAACGGGCTGCCTACCTGGGTAGTGCCGACTGAAGAGCTGCCAGCTGGCGCTTCATTCAGTCGTTTCCCGTGTCATCCAGTCAGTATCGTTCAATATCGATCACTCATTTTCCTTACTTCCTTCATTCTTTCCATTTCTCACGCAGGGTGCATGCTATGTGTAACGTGTCATCCATACCAACGGCCAAACTGGCCTACTCTTCCGAAAGTTGGTGATGGGATTTTACGTGTGTGCAAGATGTTATGCATGCGTTCACACACGGAACCTCGGTTTATAGTCTCATTCGAAGGACTGTATGGGGAAATGGAGTCCGAACCAATGTTAACTCCGAGGGAAAAATCCCCCTGTACCGAAACGCCCCGGCGGAGGTTCGAACCCGCAACCCCAGGATCACCAAGATTACGAGTCAGGCGCTCTACCAACTGAGCTATACATGTTAAGGATATAATTAGATTGTAAGGAGATGGGAGACGTGGGGGAGGAGGGTTTGGGGTTTGAGGTGGGGACACTGAGGGGGATGAGGTGGGGGAATGGAATAATTCTGGGACTGTCCCCAATAAACTGCCAGGGATGTAGCATTGTCTTCGTCGTCCAGACCCAAGGGCAACGAGACTCCTAATGTTTGGTGACTCAAGAACAGCGAGACTCCTAATGTTTTGTGACCCAAGGGCAATGAGACTCCTAATGTTTGGTGACTCAAGGGCGAAGACACTCCTAATGTTTGGTGACTCAAGGGCGAAGACATTCCTAATGTTTGGTGACTCAAGGGCAAAGACACTCCTAACATTTGGTGACTCAAGGGTGAAGACACTCTAATGTTTGGTGACTCAAGGGCGAAGACACTTCTAATGTTTTGTGACTCAAGGGCGAAGACACTCCTAATGTTTGGTGACTCAAGGGCGAAGACACTCCTAATGTTTGGTGACTCAAGGGCGAAGACACTCCTAATGTTTGGTGACTCAAGGGCGAAGACACTCCTAATGTTTGGTGACTCAAGGGCGAAGACACCCCTAATGTTTGGTGACTCAAGGGCAAAGACACTCCTAATGTTTGGTGACTCAAGGGCGAAGACACTCCTAATGTTTGGTGACTCAAGGGCAATGAGGCTGCTCATTCTTGATGACTCAAGGGCAATGACACTCCTAATGTTTGGTGACTCAATGACACTCAATGACACTTCTAATGCTTGGTGACTCTAGGGCAATGAGACAAATTTTAAGAAGCATTTATTATTCCCCATTCACCCATTCAAGCACATACTGTTAGATAGGCAGACTTATCAACCACAGCTTTATTTTTCTGTCCCATTCGAGACACTTAGTTATAGGGCCGAACAAACAAGCCTTACACATTTCTGACCCAACATTTTTGTTGTTGTAGTCCAAGCAGAGGCATGTATCAAACTTGTGTACTCATTAACTAGGGAAAATTAAGTTCCCAGAAAGTGATGACGTCATTCTTGCACAATTGTGTGTGTGTGTTGTCATTGTTTGAATATCGCCTGACCTCTTGTGTACAAGCTTTCATGCCGTATCTACATTATCTACAGGAAAATAAACCTAGTCGAGTTTGGTATTAAAAGAATTGTCGGGAATTCGCCTATTCAGTCATCTCAAGAGCACAGATATATTACATTTTGTATGACAACCACTGATTATCAAACTAAGAGCCCCATTTGTAATGGCCGCTCATCAATGCCGAACACATTGCTGCCAGACCAGCTGTACACAGATGACATTCAGTTGGTCGAGTACAGCGCGGTTAGCTGGCTGGTGGGGAGCAGCCTGCAGAAAACACCCCTTTCCTTGACCTGCATTCACGGCTTGGCCTCTGCAGCTGTGGGAGAGCTGTAAACTCCCCTGCCTCTCACAACTAAGTGGCTTGCTCTGAACAGTACACCAACCACTGCAGATATGAATGCTTTTCTCCCCCTATTTCTTCAATCTAAGACATAAGAGCAAGCTTTGTTTATAATTGAATATTTCGTGCAGTCATTGCAACACCAAGCTGCTCTGTATGCTGCTGGAATGGTGCTCGGTACTTATCCTTGGAATTTATTAGTTTATCGTAATTTAGTCCCTTGCGGATTCATTCCAAGAACTGGCCCTCAGCACTTGTGTCTTATGAGGTTATATTTTTATATTTTCTACTTTTCACAAGAAAATGTAGCTTGTTTTGCTCTTTCATGATTTTCTTTTGCTTCTTATGTGGCACCTTTGGTTGGGTTTTTGAAAACTTAGCAAACATACTACGGTATAGCACACCAGCCTTTTTCGGGGATAGCATTCTTCTTAAATCCGAAAAGGCAGTGGAGTCAAGTTACCACTTTCCGCGGTCACTGAGGAGAAACAATCAGGTTTCGAAATATCGGTACCTGACCAGGAGTCTATATGTTAGTGAGTTTCCTCCCCATTGGAGGTTGTATCTCCCCCTTGGAGACTATATGCTTGCAAAAGGCTCATGTTAAGAAGCATTTATTATTCCCCATTCACCCATTCAAGCACATACTGTTAGTTAGGCAGAATTATCTACCACTGCAGATATAAATGCTTATCTCCCCATATTTCTTAAATCTAAGACATAAGAGCAAGCTTTGTTTCAATTGAATATATATATATATATATATATATATATATATATATATATATATGTGTGTGTGTGTGTGTGTGTGTTTTGGAAGATATATTTCTATTCTGTTGTACTGTTCCTCTAAGGACATTGGAGATTGCATTGGTGGGTTGCGAGAGTGGAGGGAGATTCTGGTGCACACATTTTTTTTAAAAAGTTAACATGAGTATGTTTGTTGGATATATGGGGAGAGAGAAAGTGAGCAGGTTGGTGGAGATGGTGGGGTTGGGGGGAGGGTGGTGAGTGGGAGTGAGAGAAGGTATACGCCGGTGTTTATGTGAGGTGGGAGATGAAGATGAACGGAAATCCTGATACATGTGGGCAAGAGAGTGAGTGTGAACGTGGATACATGAATGCACGAGAAAAAGGGTTTGCCTGATTTGTACAGAAGGAGGTTTCTTGAATTGTTTTCTTGTTTAATGTACCTTGTATATACTGTGTGCTTCTTTAAACAGTTGCCAGTACTGAAGAAGCTTTTAAGCAAAAATTTTTATTGGATATTATACAATTTAAAATGAAACTGTTTACTTCTGTCATCATCTTTGATTTAACGTCTGTTCACCCAAAGGTGATATTAGACAAAATAAATAAATACCAAATAAAAATACTAGTATAGTAAGATAAAATAAATCAAATGAATGAAATAAATTGATTAAAATAAAATAATAGATAGATAAACTAAATAGGATAGAATAATAAGAAATGTGTGTGTGTGTGTGTGTGTGGGGGGGGGGGGGGGGGGGGGGGGTAGGTATGTGTCACTAGATGGGTTTGTATGTTTGTGGTGATGGTGTATAGTGTCCTTTAGTAATAGTGGAATAATCTGTCCTTCACCCTTTCTTTCTGTCCGTCACGTATTAATCTATTCTATTAGTACATTGACAGATCTGATACATTATAAAATATCTATAGATTTGGACTGCAAATCAATTCAAGTTATGCGGTCCACAGCCCAGCCAGCTATGAAAGCCATCCCAGGATTGCCACCGTGTAAAAGTTCGATCCGTAATCTCGAGTTATGGTTAGAAAAATTGACTTGCATACTGCATAGACTATTCAGACTGTTTTAAATATCTTAAATCTAAAAGTAAAAAATTCCCAATGTGTCCTACTATCTTAACAATTAACAGATATAATTTAATAACGCAGGAAAGAACAACAATAAATCAACAAAATCAAAGAAAAATACCAACAGGACTGGAATGCAAAATTTGGGAAAAAATTTTTAGAAGCTGAAAGTCATTTACAATTTTTTCAATGGATAATGGCTCATAAGGTAGCAGCACGCCCCTAAAGTTTTAGTAATTAGTGCTTTAATTTCAGAACAGTGTAGGAGTAAATGCTTTATAGTAATCTGGTTTCCACATATACAATTTACATCTTTAGAAAATTTTGTTCTAAAAGCATTTAGACGAAGTTTAAACATCAAAGTTATAATATGTCTGGATTTTGTATTACTAAGATATGTCAAGAGTAACTTTGAATCTGTTATAGGTTCATTTAATCCTTTTATACAATTTTGTGAATATTGACAGTTTGATGTCATCAGAATATGATCAAATTCATCTTTAGATATTTTTTCAATATGTTTATAGCATTCATGTAAATCTAATTTTATATTCAGCTGTATTGTTCCTTCAACATTATGCGCTGCTCTTTTTAGCTGCTCGGTCAACCACTTCATTATAATATATCCCATAATGTGAAGGTACCCAATAAAAAGTGATACTGATGTTTTTAGTTGATAACTGATGTATTGCATGTTTTATTTCTAGTATCATTTCGAGACGCGTTTTAATATTTTGACATTTGATAGCTTGTAGTGCAGATTTCGAATCGACACATAATAACACTTTACGTTTGGGCCAGTTTGTTGGAAGATCTATGATATGCTGTACCGCCTTTAATATTGCTACCAATTCAGCAGTAAAAATGGAGTAATGATCACCGATATGATACTGTTTCACTATGTTTAGTGAAGGAATTACAAATGCTGCCCCTGTCTTGCCATTTTCGAGGACAGATCCGTCTGTTATATTTTTAATATGATCATTATAATGACTCTCCATGTGTAAATTAATCAAATTTTTTAATATATTCGGTGATTGATCTTTGTTCATATCTATATGGTCTATATCAAAATTTGGTTTCACTTGTTCCCATGGTGGAAATGGCGAGAAAGAAGGCTTCATGGCAACCTCTTTATCTTTTAAATCTGTAGAGTTAATCATATCCGAGACATATGTATTTATTGGTTGTAGAGAATGTATATATTTTGCTCTTTTAACAAAATCATGTTGCGAGTCCAGATGTACTTCTTTTTTACTAAAGGTATCATATGCAGATGATTTTAATACATATTTTGACGCACAAACTTTTCTGTGGTTATCAAGTGGTAGAACACCTGCTTCCTTATAAGTCCCTAAATTTGAAGCATGAGATGGTACCCCAAGGGCTAATTTATAAGCTTTACAATCTATACTTTGTAGTTTGTTTAACAAATGCTTTGGAGCACTAAAAAATATTTCCTGAGCATAAGTTAACCGTGAACGCACAGAGAATTTGCAAGGGATACAAGCGCTCTAGTATCTTGGCCCCAGTGTTGTTTACTTATAATTTTAAGAAAATTTAAAGCTTTCCTTGCCTTGTTTAGTATGTAATCTATATGTTGAGTCCATGAGAGTTTTGACGAAAGATAAACTCCCAGAAATTTTACAGTTTGTGTATAATTAATGACATTTCCATTGATTGTGAAAGTAGGGAGTTTTTTCTGGGTTGCACCCAGAATTAAATAGTACTATATTTGTTTTTTCCAATGATAGATTCAAGCCATTCTCTGTCATAAACATATGATTTTTATCTAGTTCACGTTGATATACTTTTTTGGTGTAGTTTAATACTCTAGCTGGGGTGTTACGTTTTATTGTTACCTTCATCCACATACAGATGTCGTCTGCATACTGAGCCAAAACTGTGTCTTTAGATAGATTATTTGGTAAATCTGCTATTAATATATTAAACAAATAGGTGAAATAACAGAGCCTTGAGGAAGACCCATGTGAAGTTTTCTGGGTTTTGAATACGTGTTTCCAACTCTTACTTGTATGAATCGTTCTGATAAAAAATTCGCTATGTACTTGTACACGTTACCTAATATATTCCAATTTTTAAGTTTTTGTAAAAGTTTGTTATGCCATACTTGGTCATAAGCTTTTTTAACATCGAAAAAGGTTGCAAGAATATTTTTTTCGCCTGGCAAACTGTTGCTTTACTTGTGTCGTTAGTTTTACCAGATGATCAATGGTAGATCGACCTTTTCGAAAGCCTGCTTGATTTATAGGTATAATGCCTTGTTTTTCACAGAAATGAACTAATCTATTCAAAACGATCTTTTCCATGAATTTACATGCATGAGATGTTAACGCAATAGGGCGATAGCTACTTTTATCTGTTCTAAGTTTTCCTTGTTTATGTATAGGAATAACAACTGAATGTTTCCAGATTCGAGGAATTTCACCAGTCGACCAACATTTTTGTATAAGTACATATAAGAAATTGATGGCATTGTTTGGTAAATGCCTTAGCATTTCATTCGATATCCCGTCTAGTCCTACAGATGTTTTCTTTTTGCTAAGCTTGAAAATGTTTTCTTTAACTTCATCCAGTGTAATATCGGCATTTATATAACTGTTTCTTGTAGGCATACTGCTGTCATCATTTGTTGTGGATTTGTTTTTCTCTTGATTTTCTCTATATTGTCTACCTTCAGCTGATAAACCTGTAATTCTACTATGGTTTGCAAACATATCAGCAAATGCTTCTGCTTTTACCCCGTTACAAGGTAGATCTGAAGTTTCCAGTTTTATTGGACATTGTGGTAAATATATTCCATTTTTCATAGTTTTCATTTTTTCCCATACTTTTTGCATATCTTTATGACTGTAAACTTCGTTTGCACAGAAAGATGACCAGTATTGTTTTTTCGCTTGTGCATTTATTCTGTTTGCTTTATTTTTTGCCTGTTTAGACTCTAAATGATTAGGGGGAGATTTGTCCTTTAAGTAAATATTAAACTTCATCCATTTTTCAGCTCTAGCCTTTTCACAGTCCTCGTTCCACCAGATATTACCAGAATGTTTATGAGACTTTTTTGATTTACATTTAGGGATAGACTCATTTGCTGCGTTCAGAACTGCATTTGTAAATAATGAATACAAATCATTAACGTCTTTATCATTTATGTTTTCAACATAAAATGTTGACAATAAATATGAAAATTTTTCCAGTTAGCAAGTTTGTATTTGTATTTTGGTATTTTATCCTCAGTTGGATCGGTTGATCTTATATTTGTTATCTCAAAACTGGTAATAATAGGGATATGATCACTATGTAGGTTATCATTTAGTGTACTCCACTCACAAATTGGTGCTAGATCTGGAGAGAAACAAGAGTTAAATCAATAGCAGATGCTCTATGATAAGGATTATCGGGAATGCGTGTTACTCGACCGTCATTCAGGAGATATAAGCTTGCATCAACAATATTATCAATAAAACGATTGCTTGTGATATTTTGACAATTCCTCTCCCAAAATGGGGCATGTGCATTGAAATCTCCCGTTACAAGAATTTTTGTACCTTTATCTGGTTGAAGTGTACGAATCCATTCTGTGTTTTCATTGTCTGGGCCTTTTGGTAAATACACAGATATGACAGTTAACAAGGTGTTATCAAATTGAACTGTTACAGCGCAAGATTGTATATTGGATATTCTGGTGGAACGGGGCTGGAACATAGAGTGTAATTCACCCCTTCATGAATATAAATTGCCGTACTAACTTTCCCGTTGGTATCTTCCTTTTGATAAATAGGAGGGTAATAGTAGTTATCTAACCTAGGCAATTTTTCCTTCTTAACATTCAGAGATTGCAGACTTAAAATATCATATTGATGAAAGGCAAGATGTTGAACTAGATGATCAAGATTACTACTAATGGAACGACAGTTCCATTGAAAAACATTGAAATTATGTTTTGTTGCCATAGACTAGGTGAAAAGGTGATGAATACAATTATTGAGTAACAAATATAACGATTAGATAATTCAGTATTTTTCTAAAGAAAAGGAAGTCAAACTATCTATAACCAAGGAACAAAAGAAGAGAATCCAATAAGACACTAATGAAAGTAGATCCAAATCTAAAGCAAAATGTTCAGTGGTAACACAGCAGTGTTTGCGTAATGTCACATTCAAGCACATGGTGGAGTTGTTTACTCAAGTCAGTAGGGAGCCCAGTCCACCAAGCTGTAGTAAGGATTGAACCAGCTGTAGTGATGGTGGGCAGGGTAGTCTTGGTACCGGGGACGTGGTGGGGGTCGCGCTGATTTCTTGGGAGTCTCCCACAGCAGGTCCCTGACGTGGCGCCCGACGTTCCCTGCCAGCAGACTCGAGCCCCTCCGTGTCAGGTGGATGCCGTCTCGCAGGTGATGTGTCTTGATATTGTTGTTGTCTATAGTAGAAATATTCTCCAACCCGAACAACTCAGATGCTACAATGGCATTGAAAAGTTGTCGTTTGACTTCTAGGTTTTTGTCTGCGACGGTTGTGATTTTGCTAATCACAAACTTGGTTTTAGGGTGTTTCATTGCAACTGTCTTTAAAACTCGAACGAAGGATTCACTCACTTGTTTAGCCTCTGCTGACTTTAAGTCGTTGATACAGCTGTGTACAACCACAGCGTCGGGCTTCTGGTCAGAAGCATCAAAGTCACGAGACCTATGTTTCAACATCGCTCATGGTGGAGCTCCTTCTTTTGGTAGCATCGAAATAGTACGATCTGCCGAGTAGTTTCTCGTTTATGCCATTTGCGACTGAGTCATGAAAGATCGCAAACCTTTGGAAGACTGTCGTCTAGTTTGGTTTTCATTCTCTTGTTTTGGGTGTTCTTATTTCGGCAGTGTGTTTTGACGTCATTGGTTTTTTCGTGTTCTTGGAC
>CM031619.1:67381890-67394390 GCA_018398815.1 Conus ventricosus
GTGTGCGTGCGTGTGTGCGTGCGATCGTGCTTGTATATATGCTGTTATTGTTATTGTTGTTGTTTTGCTGTTTTACTGATAATAAATATATTATATTCTGAACATCCGTTTCTTATAAATAATCAAAGGCGCGTGCACACCCCCCTGCCCCACCTCCCACCCCGCGCATGCACACACTCAAGTCACTTCTAAGTTCTTAACTCAAGTCACCCCAAGTCACTTCTAAGTTCTTACTCAAGTTGTCCTCAAGTCATCCTCAAGTCATCCTCAAGTCATCCACAAATTCTTACTCAAGTCATCCTCAAGTCACTTCTAAGTTCTTACTCAAGTCTCCTCAAGTCATCCTCAAGCATCCTCAAGTTATCCTCAAGTCACTTCTAAGTTCTTACTCAAGTCGTCTCAGTCATCCTCAAGTTCTTACTCAAGTCAACCTAAGATTGTAATTAAGTCATCCTCTAAGTACAATCAAGTTCTTATTTAAGTTTATCTTATAATTATCAAAAAAACAATACATCTATGTTTTTATCTTAATTGTAGATGTCTAATATAGTACACACACGCCTAAAAAATACGCGGCATCGTTGAGGATGTCTTGCTTAACGCCCTTGGCGCGAGATTGGTTAGCATAGATCTTAATGAGTTCTTACATCGTAAGCAACCACATTGATTACAATTCTGGTCTATGAAATGTCTTTTATAGACTCCATGTCTTTATTTATTGACTTCATCATTTTAACAAATATATAATCCGCCATGATCTATTTTTATCAAAAAAATTTTAAAATTAAGTTCTTAAAATATTATTGCATCTGAAATGGATCAAAATGATCTTTTGTTGTTGGCGGTTCTGGTATGTTGTTGTGTTCATCTTCTATATTTAGTGGTTGAGATTTTTTTGATCTGCTTCGGTTTTTGTTGTCTTTGTTTATATATTTTATAACCGTAATAACCACCCCCAACAGCAATGCCGCCAAAATGACAATTGCTTTAAGAAAATATGAAGACTTTGGCGGTGTGGCTCGAATCAACTTGTTCTGGTGTTTTTATAGCCGGCATTGAAACAACTGTTGGCGTTGGCGGCGTTTATGTTTTCATTATGAGCTATATTCTGTGATTTGTAATTGTAATTTTTTTTGTTTGTTCCACTCAGCTAATTTTTTTCTGCCGCAATGCGTCTAGGATGAGGTGTTTTAGTGACCACTTTCACCTGATTCAATGTTTTCTGATTCTGATTCTGATGATTTTCTGGCTCGGTCATTTTGAAGGGAATAAAATCTATATGATTAAAAGTAATTAATCCCATGATTAGTGGTGACAGTAATGTTCCAAATCTGTAATATAAATCACATCTAGAGACTCTAATGACTTTGTTAAAACTGGATCCTGCGTTAATCATACATAAAATCTTGTTCAGAATCAATGGGGTCAATCTACTGACTAGTTTAGTGTACAAACTAAGAACCGTTTGCCCGACACTTTTTACCATTCTTGATCCTAGTTGCGCTTCATACCTGTTATGATACTTTATAATGTCTTGTGGCGACATCTGTTGAATCTGTTCTATGCTGAATTCAGTTCCGAGGTACTGTTTTGTTTTTCCACATGCTGCCAAAGAATAAAGCCTTTCCTTTTTGGGCATAATAGCTGGGTCATCAACCAGGTCATTTGTAATCATAAGTTCAGGAAGGTTTAGGCTGCCCTGTAGCTGTAGTAGATCATCGGTGTTCATGTTTTTATTAATTATAATTATTTTGTTTTTAAAAATGAGCGCCGAAAAGACTGTTGCCAATCTTGTTTACCATTCTGCTGTTATTGGTGGCCTAGTATAGGATACACGATGCTTGGTAAAAGCTTGTTAAAAATAAAGCCAGCAGATCTTGGCAAACTAGACTTTGAGGATTCAGCAAAACTGATTGCTATTATTGCAGCTTCATTTGCTACGAAAGATTTTCTAGTTAAGCGAGATATAATTCCAGAGAATATAAATATGTAAAAAAATACATTTATAAAAAATGGCTTCACTCGTAATGATGATAGGCGGCGCTGTGGTGAATGCGCTCGCTTTTAGCGGAAGTAATTACGCATTTAGTAAACTACGGGATGATGGTGAGAGAAAAAGACATAACAAAGCTGTGGAGCAACTAGCCGCAGCACAAGACGCCTATGAAAAGCAGAGAATTGAGCAGTTAGATTTCATTAACGATACCCTGAAAAAACAGGGGCATGCAGCTTACACATTTAAAGATGTTGATCAAGCAATAAAAGAATATTATCTAGTAACTGGCAAACCAATCGAGACATTGCCCCCACCAAAATTCAGTGACTTTTACCAGCCATCAGAAAAACAAAAGATGCAAGAAATCGCGTTTATTGTCTTTGGTATGACCGTTGTGTATTTTGTTGCGCATAATATTGGTTGAATAAAAAATGAACAAAATCTATTATTCACCAAAAGGATATTGGAAGGGAATCACGGCAATTAAAAAGCTAAGCCAAGCAGCGGGAGTCAGTGAACAAACAGCGAAGGAATGGTTATCTAAACAAGCGATTTGGCAAATTTATTTACCAGCACCTAAACGAATACAGAGACCACACTTTGTGAATACAATACCGAACGACACCCATCAAATGGATCTTCTATATTTATCCCATGATACGATTAGACGAAAAAGATTTAAGTACGCGCTCACAGTCATTGACATAGCTTCAAGATACAAAGATGTGGAACCATTAACACAAAAGAGTGCTTCTGCTGTTGCTGTCGCTATACAACTGATATACCAACGAGGCCCGCTAACTTACCCTCGCATGATTCAAGTTGATGATGGAAAAGAATTTAAAGGTCGAGTGAATCAATTATTGTTAAAACATAGAGTTACCATTAAAAGAGGCATTCCGGGAGTTCACAGATCACAGGCTTTAGTTGAAAACTTTAACAAACAGTTATCTGAAAGACTTTTTTCCTACCAGTATTACAGAGAGCTGATTGACAATTCTCGCAACACAGAATGGGTTAGAAGACTGCCCTCAGTTTTGCGCGCAATGAATAATGAAGAATTTAAAGGGCTAAAACCAGTACAAGCAATCAAAAGAAAAACAATAAATGTGCTGAAGGAGAGTCTTCATCCGGCAAACTATTGCCATTTGGTTTGAAAGTAAGGTACCTTTATTTACCGGGGGAAGCAGAAGGGGACACTCGCATCAGGGCAACCGATCCAGTTTGGAGTGTTGATCCATATGAAATAAAAAGAATTGTAAAAATGAATCCGCCGTGTATTATTTACAAGAAACTGACACAACAAAACAACCAGCTCCTCAAAGATCTTTTGTGAAGGAAGAACTGCAGATAATCCCACCAGACACAGTTCCGCTTTAATTAATTTACGTAAATATATTTGAGTTTAAAATGGAAGCTCAGAAGGAAGTGCAGAACGAAACAAGAATGGTAAAGGAAGAGACCTTGAAAATGATACGGGAATCATTTCATGCGTGTAATGCTATTAAGGAAACATTTTCGGGGATTAATCAATGCATGCTAAATCATCCAGATCACCTACAACTCAAACCCCCAAATTGGGAAAAAGAATATCTTGAAATAATTAAAAAAAATCGAACGCATCAAGCAAACATGAGAAAAGATTTAAATGAATTGGATGAAGCTATGATTGATCTTATAATAAAAGTTGATGAAAAATATAAACCCCCCTGTTTATGCGGTCCTCCAGTGCCCAATTGCATATGAAAACTCTGGATTAACAAACACCCGTTTTGTGTTTGTTCTATCTAATGACTTCTTTGTTACAACCGTTGTGTTGATCTCATGTAGATTAGATCGTAGTTTTACGTTGCCATGATGAAAAGTCTTATTGTCAAACAATGCTTCTTTGTAGTTGTCATGCGATATGTTTGACTGCACAACACTGCGAGATATTCCTTTTGCTTTCTTAATGGTTTTCTCCTGGCTCGAAATACTGTACATTTTTGACCTTAAACCAATAAACTCCTTAATCACCCCTCCAGATAATTCATCCTTCATCTTCCCTAAAACCTTCTTGTTAGTAATTGAATGCAAAGGCGAGTCTTTAGGGTAATCGGATGTGTCATACCATCTCGCATGCCCTTTAGCTACTTCCATTTCCATGTCTTTATAGATGTCTTCAGTGGGGATATCTATAACAAAACTATCAGTATCTGTGTAAAGTACTCTGGACTCTGGATACAAGGGCTTAAAGTAGTCATAAAGAAATTCTAACATCAAAAGCTTTGATAATTCTAAAACAGTAAACCCTATAAATACAGGCTTGTCTAATTTGACTTTCTTTTTTTTCATCATTATGCCAAAAAGCTGATCATGAAATCTTCTAAAGTCCTGATAATTAGGTCTTGAAGTCAGCTTAATTGCTTCGTTCTCTCTGGTGACCAATCTGACATCTTTACGCTTGTGCGGATTCTCCATAGTCTTTCCGAAACAGCTGTTGTTCATCAGCTTGAAAAAGTCTTTTTCTGAAGCATCTGTGGATTTAGTTCTGAGATCAGTGTTCTTCATGATGTATGGTTTCATGAACTGTTCTTGATCAAAAGCAATTATACGATGAACTGCTGTCAACTTCAAACCATGTCTTAAATAAAATTGTAGAAGTCTGTCATGACAGACATAATTATTTTTGCTTCGAAGAT
The DNA here is from genome assembly GCA_018398815.1 of Conus ventricosus. NCBI lineage: Eukaryota > Metazoa > Mollusca > Gastropoda > Neogastropoda > Conidae > Conus > Conus ventricosus. Next base: position 67,386,568 of record CM031619.1, read on the forward strand.
TAGGCACAAGTTTAGGTGGCTCTCTGGGATTCGTCTTTAGACTTTCTGCTGCTAATGGGTAGTCATTATGTAGGTCATGGAGTTCCTGAGGATATTCTAAGTCAACTTCTAGAATGAAAACCGCGCTGTTGACCCGGCGTCAAACTGCTCAACCACTTTAATGTCTTTTTAATGTTTTTTCGGATCGACGCTTGTGTGCATTTTAAAGTTGCGTAACGGAAGTGATTGGCCCATTGCCATCCATACAGATTGTTTGGGATCTAAATACATGAGATAGTTAGACCTTTTACTTGGATCATAGTCGGGCCAAGTATTTTGTTTGCTTTACAGTAATGATGCGACGCCATACTAATTCCCCCACGCAATCCCCTTTTCAATCATCTGAATCATTTGGGAGGTCAGACAATAAATCAATCTGTACCCAGTAAAATTTTAGAAAGCATCCCAAATCATCCCAGGCGCAGAAATGTAATGCGCGGGATCCAGGGTATAATGTTTATGCAGGTCTTTCTATAATTTTCAAAAATATCCGCCAACAAACATGTATCAGCCATTAAGTATGCATCATGATAGTCTCCCACGTTTTACACTCTAACTTTTGCCCCGCATCTTTAGCATGCTAGTAATCAAAAACACTGATGCCCTTTCCTCTAAGACTAGAAAAGAACGCTTCTTTAGGCGGAAGTGTATCTTCGTCAAACCTTTGCCAACTGTTCATGTACTCATAAGGGTAAACGCCCTTTCTAACAAGAGTTTGAGTCAAAATATTCTTCTGTTATTGGGCAGGACTTTAAGGACATAGCCAGTGACTCTAATGATCCCATCATGTGCTGCATAGAGTCATAAAAAGACATGTTATTTAAAGTGAAACACATGTACTTTTCTGATGACTGTGCAATGCATGCTACCCTGAAGGCGCTGGTTACTGCTTGCATTATAAGGTGAGAGTCATAACCTCGCAAGTTGTGAAAGAATACAGGCAGCTTCCATGTCTTTGGTCAACCTTTAGTTGAAGATTGCATTTACTGTGCGCAGCTCCTCTGAACTTTCCGCTAATGTGATCATGGTCTCTTACTGTTGGATTCGCTGCGTCTGATGAGAGGCCTAAACCGCAAATCCAACAATGTGTGGCTGAGTCATACTGCTGTTGCTCTTCAGGCGTCATCATGATTTCAGATAAATTCAGATTATTAGAACAATCATTACGCACTTGCTGCATGCGCTGTAAAAATCTTCTAGCCGCATTTGGTCCTCTGTATAATTCTGGCGTTGAATGAGCGCCATCCGATCTGACGACAATGAAAGCAAATGAACAAACCTGGTGATTACTCACAAAGTCTGTTTTTGGAAGTTTCTGTGGGGTTGGTCCTTCATAAGAAACAATGAGCGATTCGAAGTCTGCGTAAACAACATATGGACTAGTTTGCATCCGTTTCCAGTTCTTAAAACTAACTTTACTGCCTTCTAGGGGCGTAATTAGTTCTGTATTACAGTCAACTGGGCCGATACAATGTTTCTTATGTTCGCTTGCAGCTTGAACAGATGGAATTCTTATTAAACATTTTCTGCAGAATTCTTGTTTGTGCCCATCTTTTGAAGTATGCTGCATTAGGGATATAAAAAAAGGTAGAAAAAACACTTGAACCCACTTGGGAGGAGAAGAACTGGGTACTTCGGTTCGTAGAACCTTCAAAGCAGCTAAAGAGAGCGGGTGCAGCTTAAACACAAGTCACTGTCGGAAAAAAATTATGACGTCGATGGAATATCTCAGTGACGAAATAAATTATGACGTATGGATATACTGCAGGGGGTGGTGGGGGTGGGGGTGGTAGTTGGAAAAAGAGGTGAGAAAGAATCTAGATAGTGAGGGGAAGGGGGATGGTGAAGATGGGGGGGGGGGGGGGGAGGGAGAGGGGAGCAAATAGGAAAAATGGGGGGGGGGGGGGGGTGGGGGTAGGGATAGCTGTGATTTGATCTAGTCTTTAATGTTGAGGCCATCTGGCGCTGTGGTACCCAGATGGTGGATGATCTTTTTCTCCATGTTTTTTCTCTTTAAGAAGTCTTCTTAAAGAGAAAAAACATGGAGAAAAAGATCATCCACCATCTGGGTACCACAGCGCCAGATGGCCTCAACATTAAAGACTAGATCAAATCACAGCTATCCCTACCCCCCCCTCCCCATTTTTCCTATTTGCTCCCCTCTCCCTCCCCCCCCCCCTCATCTTCACCATCCCCTTCCCCTCACTATCTAGATTCTTTCTCACCTCTTTTTCCAACTACCACCCCCACCCCCACCACCCCCTGCAGTATATCCATACGTCATAATTTATTTCGTCACTGAGATATTCCATCGACGTCATAATTTTTTTCCGACAGTGACTTGTGTTTAAGCTGCACCCGCTCTCTTTAGCTGCTTTGAAGGTTCTACGAACCGAAGTACCCAGTTCTTCTCCTCCCAAGTGGGTTCAAGTGTTTTTTCTACCTTTTTTTATATCCTTTGTGAAAGAACCCAGGCAGTCAAAACTTTTTATACCCTATGCTGCATTAGTTTACTCATTGTTCGTATCAATGTGTAATGTGGCAGCCCCGCTGGTGAAAACATCAGTAGTAAGTCAACATGATTTTTGTCTGGATCACCTATTGTTGGGCTGTTCTTGGACACTTTAATGGGCAGTAGATTTGTTTCCTCATCCCATGTGTAGATATTGACAGTTATTGGTTTGTTTTGTTCTTCAAACTGATCAATTTTGTCCACGCTAACAGGAAAGGATATTCCACTAAAGTTAAGATCATTGATGTAAGGGCGATAGTTAGACACCCTCTCTGCGTTTTTGCGGACGTAATGCAGCCTTGTGAGAACACACCACATAAAACATTTGTTGTCTGAATTCTTTATGTTTAAAACTGCTTTTTTGGCAACTAATGCTGGAGGTAGTGGAATGTAAGCCTTACCAACAATCGGTGCATACTTAGCCTGTTTTAATCTAATCTCTAAGACTTCGGCCTCTGACCAACCAGAGCCTCTCATTTTGGCTTCTTCAGCGGCCACATCAAACTGTGTAAGCAGTTGGTCTGCCCAACCAGGTGTTAAGTCATTATGAGAAAGAATAGTCTGTTGTTTAGTCGAGACCCAAACTTTTAGGTTTTCTTCATTTATTGTTTACATAGTCGATTAAAACAGCTAACTTTACTTTAACTGGCGGGTCTATTGTTAGTTTACCTGGAACTTGAGAAATTGCATGTACAACACTTGCCTGTACGTTTGTTGGATCAATGACTTCTAGATCAATATCATTTAAAGCTTTTGACAAACGCTCTCCCTTAAGCATTCCTTCAAACAATTCGTCTTGTCCTTCATATATCTTATCCATGTTGAGTTTCTTTTCTAACTCAAAATATTATTTAAATTAAAAAAAATACAACGACTCCCAAAGTCGTCTTAATCAGAATCAATATCAACGGTCTTTTTGTGCTTGGACTCATAAACTAAAGTATAAACACCCTTTGGCGTTGTTAATGTGAGCTGTTTAGAACAGAGTTTAATGTTTCGTTTACTTTTTTTAAGCATTCTTTTTTATCTGCTCGGTGTTAGGCTGTTGAGAAAAAGTTGTCCTCGCCTTTCTTTGAATCAAACTTTTGTCTTTTGTAGTCATTAAAATCAGCCTGTAAACGACTAAATTCTTCATCCGTGATGTTTGAGTCAGCCAGTGCTTTATTTATTATCAGTTTGAACGAGCTAAGTTAGCTGTTATTAGTTGAACCATAGCCATGTGCTTTTGGAGTTTAGTTTTTAATTTTTTGCTAGCAGCACTTACAGCTAATGAACACAGGCCGAGAGCTAAAGACAAACTGCCTAGAGGCAAAGCTGCCGGTGCGCCTATGCCCGATGCTAAGAGGCCTACACTTGTTCCTGCCGATGCAGCACTAATAGTCGATGCTCCAGTATTAACATAGGTAACAGCATTACAGGCAGCAGAATACCTTCGTTTGGTTTTGCTGTATTTTGAAAGGTCCTGCTCTAGTTTTTGTTGCATTTGTGTAATGTTGGTTAATCTGAAGGTTTTTACTTCAGGGTGTTCTACAGCAGCAGAGACGACCTTGGAGTCGATGTTGCCTTCTATAGCAGCAGAGTTGCCTGCTATCTCTTCTTTAGGTACTTTTGGATAATTCTGAACAAACATGCTTTTTTAAAAATGAAAAAATAATTTAGTATTCTATATCTTTTAATCTGCTACCTTCAATATTCAGCTGTGTATCAATTAATAAAAACAAATATACATTAAGTGGTTTCAGCATCTTTTTCTTTCTCAATTTGAATGTTTATTACGTCTATAACTTTTCTCCACTTCCATGCAACTGATTATCCTCTGTTGACCTTAGGTCAATCCATAAACCGTATTTTGTTGTTAAATAATCGTCAAGCCTAACACTGTGAAGGTGTAGATCTTTAGACACAAGGTCTGCTGTTGGATTTCTACCCCTCCCACCCCCAAACAATTTCTTATTTCGTCAAAATGCTGATAAGGTCTAAGCCCGCTAGCGTAGATTTGGTTAGGACTACCATCAATCGAACATTGTACTTTCGTTATTTTTGGATTAAAAAAACTTTTCACTTGCTCTTGCGTATGGTTCTTCATCTTCACACAGCAATAAAATACCTTTAAGCGATTTTACTGTGACACTAAGATTAAAATTCCATATAGCGTCTGCCCTGCTTTTAGGATATGTTGAATGATGACGCACTGCTTCGTAATATATTACTAATTTTGACTGATATTGTTGCCCAATCAGCCTTGCTAAATTAGAGTTGCTAACAACATCAAACTCTAACGAGATGTCAGAAATGCTGTACTTTGCTTCGGTGTCTTTAGATACAATAACACGTTTGTATTCATTAAAAGTTAGTTCGTATGACAATCTGTCTTGTAATGCGCCTTGAAAGTATGGGGCATGCGCTTTTAACAACTCAAAATCTAAGGGAATGGAAAAGCGATTTCCATACGCAAAATTTAGAGCTAAAGACTTTTTGCTGCTTTTAACATTTGCGTCGAGTTCGGCGTTTATTCTAAGTTTTAGTGCTTCTTCATTGTCAATTCCTTGAAACGCAAGATCATCCCTTTCATTCGCGGTTAGCCATAGATCAGAATAGGTTAAAAATATGTCTGCATTGTGTAAAGAAAATATTTCTTGCCCCTCAAGTTTTATAGAAATTTTCTTAACGATTGCCCGTCCTAGATTCTGGACAACTGTTCTGGTTGGGTCTGTTGTTGAAGTGAGGTCTATTTTGAAAGTAAGTCGCGCAGAGCCTGGCACAATCATTTCATCCGCTCCTAGGTCTGGAAATCTAACAGTAAGAATTTGATCCGCATCAATAGTAGACGGATTATTTGGAACAGTAATATTCCGTTTATTTCCCTTCACGCCACGGGGTTCTTTCAGCTTTCTATGCGGGCCAAGAATCGAGCCATATGCTTGTGACATTTTTATAAAACAAAATAAAAAGTTAATTATTTAAAAATATGGCAGGCATTGGAGGTGAAGAAGATCATGATTTTGAACCTGTAGACGACATGAGTGAAATGACTCCTTTGACACAGCATCGCTCAACGGCCTCAATGTGGCATGAATTAACAGAACCTAAGGCCAGATCATTTTACCAAAGTTTAGGCCTAGAACCTCCCCAATTTATAGCCCCTGATGATTTTGAAGTAAAAGGTGGCCATTTGTATGTGAAAAACAATCAAGGACAGCGTGTTCCGCTTACAGATAAACGAGACCCATCAAAGATTGTAGGCATGAGTACAATTGAACAAAGACTTAGAGTGGGTGAACGAAATCGCCTTGGCATTGTTAGACCAAAATTAGATGGGGAGGCAGTTTCTAAACTTCAAAACACACTGCAAGATCTCCCAAAAGATCGCCAAATACAAAACATGGAACTTGAAGAATTGAATCAATCAGCAGACGAAATAATAAATGCGATAGGAGCAGAAACAGCATTAAACACTATCGACGATCCCCCATTGCCTAGGCGAGAATTATTAGCCCTTGATCGTGCTTTAAGAACCATCAGAGGCGAAATAATAAACAATTCAGCAAAACTGACTGAACTAGAGGAGCATATAAAAAGAGAAAAAAAAAACTCGTTGAGGCTGACGACGCCAACTTAGGGCGTGGTGTTAAAGAAAGAATAACCCAAAGACTAAAAGATCTTGAACAACAAAGATCAGCAAGACTAGAAGCGATGACTACTAACCGAGACCAATTACGAACTCAAGTGAATAGAATAAGAGAAACTATCCGAAAAATTTTATATGAAGACACAACGCTAGCAGAACGAATACGAACACTGTTTAGAGAGCAGGAGTCACATTAGCAAGCGTTATAACGGCCTTAGGGTTTGCAATAAGTACACTGGTGATGGCTATTACAGGCGGCGGTGGTGGTGCTGGGCTGGTGCCTCCACCGCCATCACCTCCACCTGATAAATCGTGGGTAAAAAAACAGCTTGATCATCTTGCGGATTTATTAAAAAAATTAGCCAGTAAAGCTATAGACTCTTTACCAGGTATATTAGGGGGTGTCGTTAGCTGGCTTTTGTCTACTGCAAGCAAAGTAGTTGGCTTTATGGCCGAGCACTTATGGGCATTAGTTCTCTTAATAGTTGGGTTAATATTTAGTAAGATAAAGACCGAGTAATCCTATGCCAGTTAATACAACAACAAGTGCTGTCTTTTCATATTCATGGCCATCACGAACAGAGTCCGCGTCTTCAGCGGCCTTTGGGCTTTGGACCTCGGGGATTGGATGACTTAATCTTGGGGGGTCATCGTGTTTTTTTATTGTTTGTAATATTACTGGCTCAGAATTTTTATGTCGTTTTTTCCGACCTTCTGTTCATTACCTGCCACAAGGATTTCATTGTTGTAGTTTATTATTGTGCCTATCTGGAGTCTGAGGTCAGAAGGCAGCATGTATAAACCAGCGCCAACAGCAAAGTCTACTTTTGATCTTGCGTATTGTAAAACATCTTGGTACCTTTTTATACTCGAAGGTAAATCAACTGTAGAATTAATAGCATCCTCTAAATTTGCTAAGTATTGTTTTTGTGCATCAAAACCAGTAGAAGGATCAGTTATGCTCGATCTCGTTTGTGCTTGCGAACCTAGCAAACACCAAACGTAAGTACGAATAGAGTCGTTTATTCGTTCTATTCCCGCTCTAGTTAGACCCTTAGAAGTGTCTAAAATAAATGTTGTCCATGCTGTTTTATGCTCTTGCTCTATGGACCCGAGGTGAACACCTGTGCCTGAAGAGAAAGATGTGTAAGGAGGATGCCAGTCATAGTTATACTTCTGTGCACGCCCCAAAAATAAGGGGTGCCTAGACCATGATTAAGATCCAACTTTTGTCTAAAGTCTTCCTTAACATTAATATTGAATTCGTTACAGATCCTTTCAAAAGCCTTCATGTCTATTCTGTTGCAGAATGGATTAAACGGTTTGTCGTTTGGTAATGGCGCTCGCAGTTCAGTCAAAATACGTCTGAAGGTGTAATAAAAATGAAATCTATACACTGACCTCACCAAAGGATCAGGTGATTTAAATGATCAGCATACGACACACCACACCCAGTTGATGCACAAAACACAGCAAAGTTTAACTGGTTCTGATAAACTGCATCGGATGACTAAACCAAAATTTTGGGATGTAGTCTTTTTTAATAGGGGGGTTAAGATATTTGTCCAATTGAGTACTCACCTTTACTTGAAAGGTGTCAGACTGAGTCACAGAAATGTTGAGGGTGTCGGTTGTTATATTTTT
>CM031619.1:67399390-67414390 GCA_018398815.1 Conus ventricosus
CGTGATCCTCCATATTTTTGGTCATTCATATTATAGTCTGTGATTCAAGGATAGGCTTCTTCTCCATTCCATATAACTGCGTTATACTCAGTCATTTTTCAAGGATAGTGTTCTTCCCCATTCGGATAACTATGTTATACTCATTTTCAAAGTAAGCAAAGTGCAGGCGGAACGGAAACAAACTTAAAGACAAACATTACTATTCCGCCGAATTGTCCACACCCATTTATCGCCCAATCTGAGAAGATAAGTGATTGTTCATTCTTGTTTTCTTTGTGTTGAAGGTTGTTTGTTGTCACGACCGACAAACTCGTGACAAACCCCCCTTCTAAAAGCATCTGTTTCTCTGATATACAGTGCTCCTTTGAACCTTGACGCATGTGCAAATTCACAACAATGGGACCGAACCCGACTCTCTGTGATCGACAGAGTACGATAAATCCAATACAAACTTTCCCACGATAGAATCACACCGAGAAATACATAATACTACATTTATCAAACAACTAAGCGAACCTTCCAACCATGAAAGTACAATCCGAACCACTGGTGATTCACTACCGTTAACATCACTAAAGTGAAAACTGTCACTACACCTAATACAGAGACCAAAAGGGATATAACCCTGGTTGAGGGGAAGTGTCCCTCTGACCGATTTTCCAATGTGCTGACTACGGAGCTCGGCTAAGATAGTCAGCATCCGTATTACAGGAACCCTTGATATGACGGACAGTGAACGCATGACTCTGCAGCTCCACTGCCTAACTCATGAGTCGATGACTGACTGGCCGGATCCGGTCCAGGCACTGGAGAGGATGATGATCGCTCTCCAGTACAAACTTCCGGCCGTACTTCTTCTTGGGCACGCCAGTGCGCGTCCAAATCTGCCGGAGAGCCTCAGCAATAGCAGGGTATCGATGGTCCTAAGCGGGGCAGCCTCTGGGCATCGACTCGCAGATTCACCACTACCGAAGTGTAGCGGTGACCGCGACCGGATGAGGATTAATGGGTCCCCCCAGGTCGACCCCAACCATTGCTGAATGGCTCCCCAACCCGTGGCACTGACCCTAGGGGAACACGCTTTAAGCGACCCTTAGGCGTTGTCCGTTGGCAGACATCGCAACTGCGGCAGTACTGCCTAACCTGCGAGTTCATCCCTGGCCAGAAGAAGTCCTGTCTTACTCGCTCGAGAGTCCGCTTGGAGCCCATATGACCTGCCATGGGGGAATCGTGGGCCTGCCGAGGACAGACTCTCTCAGGCTTTGGGGAACCACAAGCTGCTTGGCCACACGATCTGCCTGAGTGAAAACCCTAAAGAGATCCCCTTGTGGAGCTTGAAGCTCACCTTGGCGTGTCGGGCAGACTGAGCAGGACGACCTACCAGTTGTCGCAGGCGTTGGACATCCAAGTCCCTGGCCTGAAGACGGATAATGCTAGCAGGATCGGCCCTTGCCAGAACCTCGTCAGAGATCGGCTGAAGAACGGGACGCAATTCCTGTTCCTGCTTCTTAGCTTTGGCGCGTGTGGTGACTCCCACACACGCCTGAAACGGGCAAATCCGTAGACACGGACTGACTGCGTCCGTCTGCGAAGGTGATAGTATTCCCTACGATAAGGGATTACAAGGTCGCTCCACCGCGATGGCCCATACTTCGCCACAGAAGTAGGGGTGGAGATAGGAATAAGTACAGAAGGACGGGTGGAGGTAAAACCAGCCTCCAACCCGCACACATCGTAACTAGCGCCCCGCCGGCCTCAGGGAAACTAAATCCTTATCCACAAAGAGTGTTGATGCTCCCGAATCCCTGATGGTGTCGACCAAGGATGAACCAACAACAGAAAGAAACACTGGACACTCTGTACTACCAGAAGTTTGATGGACCCCACGTTAGCCGAGGCGCGAGGATGCTGGAAAGGACTAGCCCCATGACTACCAGCGGCTTTAGGGCAATCTTTCCTAATGTGGCCAGGACGACCACAAAGAAAACACAGTCGGGGCGCTGAAATCCCCGATGAACTGCCTGCCTTGTTCACCCCGCTAGCAGTTGTCGCGGCGCCTTACCGCCACTAAATCCTGTGGAGGGCTTCCTCTCCGTATCTGGGCGATGCCCATAAGCCCTGCGAGCTTCAGCAAACACCTCAGCGGTGTGAATCGCAGCCGCGAAATCCTGAGGTGCTGTCTCGCCTATCCGGATCCTCAACTCTGGGACACAGTGTTGGTGAGCTGTTCAATGAGGATCAGATCCTCCAGCTCCAACTTGGCCAACTGACGCCAATCCTTAGCGTTTTGCGCAGCCTAATAAACCAAACTGCACGAAGGTCTCGTCTTTTATTCTTCTTCATGGACCTGAACTTCCTCCTGTACGTCTCTGGGGTAAGGTGGAAACGCTTACGCAGAGCCAACTGCATGTCTGCATAAGACGCACCTTCATTTAGAGTGAGCACACACTCCCTTGCAGCACCAGATAATCCAGAAAAAAGGTGCATAGCCTTTTGTTCCTCAGACAATTGGTATGAACTAGCAACCTTGTCAAAATGCTCTAGGAACATATCAATGTCCTCACTAGGTCTGAACTCTGGAAGCTTTAACTTTGGGCCTCTAACTCTATCACCTGCCTGGTGATTAACCCCCTGATTTACAGATGCGGGAGACCGCGAAAGAAGTTGTTCCATCTCCTCTCTACGCAGAGCCTCCATCCTGTCTAGTTCTTCCCTACGGAGGGCTTCCTGCCTGGCAGCCTCTTCCCTACGCCGATCCTCCTGTCTGGCAGCCTCCTCCCTACGCTGAGCAGCCTCTTCCTTACGAAGAGCCTCCTGTCGGGCAGCCTCTTCTCTGCGCAGCATAGCCTCTTCCCTATGCAGAATCTCCTGTCTGTCAGTCTCCTCTCTGCGCAGAGCCTCCATCCTATCCAACTCTTCCCTACGCTGAGCAGCCTCTTCCCTACGCTGAGCAGCCTCCTCCCTACGCTGCTGCTCTAGAAACATCAGGACAGAGGTGATGTCCTGGGAAGGATTCACCACTCCCGACACGGGAGGATGACCCGTCTGACCCGTCCCTTGGGTCTCGACCTTCCCATGAGGAAAGTCCCCCGGGGCATACTCCTTACGAGGGGAAGCATGGAGAATAGGGGGGTTTGGTTTCTGCGACTCAACAGAAGCCCACAGTTGCTTCGCTATACTCTGACGCTTCCGAGCGGAAGTGCCAGTCGGAGTCTCAGCAGGAAAATCCCCTAGCGAAGAAGAAGTGAAAGAACTCGCTGGACTACCTGCTATAGCACTGGAATAAGTAGAAGTTACCGTAGTCGAAGTACTGGTACTAATAGTAGGGACTACAGTAACATTTTTAATACCCTTCTCTTCGACGCCCGCGTCGCCATACCACCAGCACCGGACGTTGCCATGACAACTATATCCTACAGTTATCAAATACAGGGGAAAGACTATTCCACTTGAAAAACAAATATTTTAGGGGTGTGTGTATATGTGTGTATGTGTGTGTGTGCGTGTGTGCGGACCAGTTCCGGCTTTCTCCCACTCTGGCAACACCGCGCTCTACAACACGAGCAACAGTGCGGTGGGGCTCACCGAAAAAAAAAACAAAACAAAACTATGTCCGGCTGCCCCCCACTCTGGCAACACCACGCTCCACAGCACGAGCAACAGTGCGGTGGGGCTGGCCGGAAAAACAAACAGGCAGACGGAATCCGGAGAGAGGAAAAAAAAAATGACACTAACGTCCGACACAACCCCCTGTACTCAATAACCCGGTAGAGAAAAAAAAACAAACTGGCTAAATACACAACAGGGAATGGAAGACTGAGCGGCAACAGAAAGGCAAGACTTACGGCCGTACCTGCGTGAGGTACCCGGCGGAAGGAGGGCTGGACGCGGTCGACTCCCCTCGGTCTCACCTCGACTCCCCCAGTCACACCGGATGTTCCCTCAGACCACAAAAAGACTCCCTTCACGCTAGAGTCACCCAGCCAACCACCCACAATACAAACACGACAAACCAACTAAATGAATACAAAACAGACAGAACTAAACAGGTACTCCGCGAAACGAGAGAGACAGTCAGAGCCCTTCACATCCCGACGAGCCCCCACAATTGTCACGACCGACCCCTGGAGGTCTGCCCTGACAGGATCGGTCTAGGTGGAGTGAAGGGAGTGACTGACCTCACACGCCCGCAAGAGACACACAATAAAGATACGATACAACACCCCATTTATTCACACCAGCAAAATAAGCATTCCAACACACACAACATGCACAATCACGATCAAGCACTCCAACGCACACAACATGCACAATCACAATCAAGCACTCCCACCCCCACAACATGCATGATTATAAATAAACATTTCACCATACGACGTACACAATCACAATTACAGCATTCCAGCACAATATGACATATACACAATTATAAAGAAACATTTCCGCATCCATCCCTTCTAACACCCTGGAGTGCGTCCACACCCCTGCCTCAGTCAAGTCTACTGGGAGCACCCTGTCGCACTAGGTGCTCCGAACCGGGTCGGTTCTCGCAGGGAGTCGCTCAAAGCCGACACCCTCGACTCACAAGCAGGCAGTGAAGAGCGTGTCCCGGGGGGGGGGGGGGGGGGAAACGTGGCGCTGTTACGGAGGTCCTGGACGGGGGTCAGGGCCGGCCAGTCAAGACGGCGGGCATCCTCTACCAGTCCGCGGTCCCGACCAGAACGTGGCCTCGACCATCGCGTGGCACCATCCAGTCCGCGGTCTCAGCCAGAGCGTGGCCTCAACCAGCACGTGGCACCATCCAGTCCGTGGTCTCAGCCAGAGCGTGGCCTCAACCAGCACGTGGCAAACCCTCCAGTCCGTGGTCTCAGCCAGAGCGTGGTCTCAACCAGCACGTGGCACCATCCAGTCCAGACTCCGGGTGAAGCCCCCAAAAGGGGGGGGGGGGGGGGAAACGTAGCTGGAGGAGAGAAGAAAGGGAGGGAAGGAAGAAGGAAGGAGGAAGGAAGAAGGGTACTGGAACCCCGCCGTCAGTACAGTCTGACCCATGCTGTCAAATCTTAACAGCCACTCGCATGATGGGCGAGGGGAAGTCTACTAAACGCACACAGTAAACCCATCGAATCAGGAATGTTCACTAGGGTCTTCTCACACACGATGCAGGTAAAAGACTGCATTAAATCAACAGGTTATAAAACAAATATGAATTATCTTCACCCTTCTCTCACTCACATTTAACATTCACCTTTCTTAGGAAATCACCAACACAGCGACCATCGCTTTATACCTGCCACCACATTTGCAAATAATAATTCAATGGCATAAAATTTTCACATTTTATAGCCACATTTCAAATAACACAAATCTCCAACCACGCATCCGAACGACAAATCATGCGTACGCACGCTCGCGAACATAAAACTCGTTCTCCTTGCACACACAAACAGACGGTGGCCGAAGGATAAAAGTCCGGCGAATGTGACAGGGGTGGACGAGCGAGACCAAGCAAGTTCCAACCCTGAATCACCAGGCTCTCTCCCATCCCCACCGACTACCGCATCACCAGATGCATAAACAGGAGAAAGAATTTTGGAAATAATTTAGAATGGCCCAGGTTAAAGATTGAATTAACCAGAGAAAAGGTCTCCCACAATATTTCTCTTACAATTTCGAAAATAAAAGAAAATTGCGCAAAAGAGAAGAACAAGCCGGCTAACAACAACAAACCAAAACAAACAAACCACGAAACTGATGCTTACCAGCTACCCGTGGGTGACCCAGAAGAAGCGGGTCAAACGACTCTCTCTGCCCTCCCGTCCAGTCGGAGGACAGAGGCACAGGGGCGGAAAAAGAAGAAGTGATGTCCCTCTCCTACAGGCCGACTGTAGGAACTGAAGATACCGACTGTACCCTCGATGATACGGTGAAGAACCAAGACCGGAGCAGGCGCTCCCAGAGACATCTTCCGCTCGAGTGAAGAGCTAACCTTCCTCAGCAATGGCGGCCAACATGCCATGCTGCGTCACTGAGTGAGCATACTTCAAACTAAAAGAAACGAAGCACGTGCGACAGGTAAAAAGACAGGCGAGAGGCCGATAGACAGCAAGTTCGAGAGAAAGGTACCAGCCACCCGTGAACCTACAGGATAAATAGCACGGGCAGTGGAATAAGAGAGAGAGAGAGAGAAAACAAACCGAAGTTGAGTTGAACTACACCAAGGTGCAACCGCACCACAAGCCACATCAAGGGACGGATACACGACAACAGCAACGACAATAAACAAATGAATAATTCCGCCACCCTAGATGGGTCAAACGTCGTAGGCCTCGTGACAAACTCGTGACATTTGTCTTCCCTGTAGAAGACCAAAGAAGTCGAAATGCGTCGTGTTTTGTCGTTGAATTTGTTTGTCTCTTTTATTTTGTCAAAACAAAGATTTTTTTCCTTTTAAGTTACATTATACTCAATCTTTCAACAGTTAACCCAAATCTAAGACAACTGATGCAAATACTTAGTGCTTTTAAATTTTGCTGAACTTATCTGAAGCCAATATTTCATCGAAAACTGTGTTTACTTCCTATTTATACAACTCTGGTCGTTGTTGGTCTTGTCCTTCCATGTAACTCTTGTTGTTGTTGATGTTGCTGTTGTTGTTGTTGTTGCTGTTGCTGTTGTTGTTGTTGTTGTTGTTGTTGTTGTTGTTGTTGTTGTTGTTGTTGTTTTCTTCTCAGCAGGCCAGATCCTAGAAGAATGTGTGAAAGGTGTCCATGGCTCCTTGAACAAAAATAGCATACCTGTCCGTCAGCATATACCTATAAAATAGCATACCTGTCAGTCAACATAATTCACACATTCTTTTAGGATCTGGCCTGTTGGTAAGGAAAAAAAGGGTAAGATGCTGAAGTAGTACAGTCTTCAGTTAGATGTGAACACATGAGCATTTCAAGCAACATTTAAATGGTTCGAGTATGGATTATTACAGATCAGAAAACTGTAACAAGCTGCACTGTAACGTTGTGTGTGTGTGTGTGTGTGTGTGTGTGTGTGTGTGTGTGTGTGTGTGTGTGTGTGTGTGTGTGTGTGTGGTGTGTGTGTGTGTGTGCATGTGCACGTGCGCGCGCGCCCGTGTGTGTGTGTGTGTGTGTGTGTGTGTGTGTGTGTGTGTGTGTGTGTGTGTGTGTGTGTGTTCATCACAGGCTGCCATAGTCAAAGATGCTGAGTCTCATGCGTACCACTACTGTGCTGTTACTGGTGATTGTGCTACTGCTGCTGCGGCGTTTGATGACAAAAGTGTGCACACCACATCAAGTGTTCTACCATGGTACTTACCTCTGTCTCCCTATCAACCACACCATCTGTACTGCTATCTCCCTATCAACTACACCATCTGTACTGCCATGGTACTTACCTCTGTCTCCCTATCAACTACACCATGTGTACTGCTATGGTACTTACCTCGTTCTCCCTATCAACAACACCATGTGTACTGCTATCTACCTATCAACGACACCATGTGTACTGCCATGGTACTTACCTCTGTCTCCCTATCAACGACACCATGTGTACTGCTATGGTACTTACCTCTGTCTCCCTATCAACAACACCATGTGTACTGCTATGGTACTTACCTCTGTCTCCCTATCAACAACACCATCTGTACTGCTATCTCCCTATCAACTACACCATGTGTACTGCTATCTACCTATCAACGACACCATGTGTACTGCCATGGTACTTACCTCTGTCTCCCTATCAACAACACCATCTGTACTGCTATCTCCCTATCAACAACACCATGTGTACTGCTATCTCCCTATCAACAACACCATGTGTACTGCTATTTACTTACCTCTGTCTCCCTATCAACAACACCATGTGTACTGCTATTTACTTACCTCTGTCTCCCTATCAACAACACCATGTGTACTGCTATGGTACTTACCTCTGTCTCCCTATCAACAACACCATGTGTACTGCTATTTACTTACCTCTGTCTCCCTATCAACAACACCATGTGTACTGCCATGGTACTTACCTCTGTCTCCCTATCAACAACACCATGTGTACTGCCATGGTACTTACCTCTGTCTCCCTATCAACAACACCATGTGTACTGCTATGGTACTTACCTCTGTCTCGCTATCAACAACACCATGTGTACTGCTATTTACTTACCTCTGTCTCCCTATCAATGACACCACGTATACTGCTATGGTACTTACCTCTGTCTCCCTATCAACGACACCATGTGTACTGCTATGGTACTTACCTCTGTCTCCCTATCAACCACACTATGTGTACTGCTATGGTACTTACCTCTGTCTCCCTATCAACAACACCATCTGTACTGCTATGGTACTTACCTCTGTCTCCCTATCAACGACACCATCTGTACTGCTATCTCCCTATCAACTACACCATGTGAACTGCTATCTCCCTATCAACCACACCATCTGTACTGCTATGGTACTTACCTCTGTCTCCCTATCAGCTACACTACCCGGGACAGCTTAAGCAAATTCAAACAACATGGACACACACACGGATGATTCTATCGGTCAACATTCGTTAATTTGGTTTCATCTGTGACCAGTTCTGAATAGGGAGCGTACCAAAACTCCACATGAAGCAATACAAATATCAGCTGATGTCAACATGGAATTATTGCCCCTTTAACATTCATCATCAACATTCAACTTCTGACCTTCAGGACATGGATCTGTCTCTCTGTCGATCATTAAATCCATCTGCCCATCCACCCTTCTCTCTCTCTCTCTCTCTCTCTCTCCTCTCTCTCTCCTCTCTCTCTCTCTCTCTCTCTCTCTCTCTCTCTCTCTCTCTCTCTTTTGTCATCTCATGCAACACATTAAATTGGGTTTGCAAGCCTGTGATCGAATCAGAAACTAGAATAATATCATCGGCAAACATAAGAATAAGAATTTCCAAAACATCAGGAATAAGCTGAATTCCATGTCTTCCTCTTTGGATGATTTCTTCCGCCAATTCATTTATGAACAGAGAAAACAGGACAGGACTGCATTTTTCTCCCTGTTTTAAACCAATGGGACACGTGAATTCTTCAGTCAGATCACCTTCAACTCTAACTTTTGCTTTAACAATGTTATAAATACTAGTTATAGCCTGGTACATTTTCCCTCGAATACCCCTTTTCTTCATGACAGCCCATAACTTCAAGCGAGCGACAGAATCAAAAGCTTTTCTAAAATCTATAAATCCAACATATAATTTTTTGTGTAACAATAATTGTTTCTGCACCATGGCAAACAACGTAAAAATATGATCAACAGTGCTGTATTTTTTTCTGAAGCCTGCTTGACAATCGTTTATCACATTATTGTGTTCAATCCATTTTGATAATCTTTCATTTAATATATGACTGTATAGCTTACTGCAGACATTCAATAACGAAATACCGCGATAATTATCAGGTAAGCTCCGATCGCCTTTTTTGAAGAGAGGCTGTATAAAGGCTTCAGACCACTGTAACGGATAGGTTCCTGTGGTAAACATTACATTAAATAATGCAACTAAAAAATGAACAATTATGGTGATAGAATTTTTAAATACTTCGCCTGTGATCCCATCAGGACCTGCTGCCTTGCCATTTTTTAACGAACGCACGGCAGCAAAAACTTCATTCTCTGTTATATCTGACTCAAGAGAATCTGTGTTCACGTGCTGACCGTCATCCTCGGTCCGCTGGCCGTTATCATCCTCTTCATTACTTTCACTGTCCACTGTATTTGAAACGTTGTCAGAATTTGACTGAAATACTTGGGAAAAATGTGTGTACCACTGCTCTTTACTAATGTTATTTACTACAGACTTTTTAGAAATACAAGATCGCAACTTATTCCAGAATCCTGTCGGATTATTAATATTTGCATGTAATGCCTGCAATGTCGACGTACGGTGATTTTTCTTTTTAATCCTCAGGAGCTCTTTATATTCTCTTCGTTTCTCGTTATATGCAGTTCTTAAAACATCATCATCCCCATGTCTGTAATACTGTCTCAAATCACATCTAAGTTCTTTTCTGCATTGACCACATTCTTGGTCGAACCATGGGTCTGATATTCCTTTTCCTACTGTTATCGTTTTCTTCATACATAAACAAGCACTGAGCAACGCTTCGTTAAATATCTGAAGAGCTTCGTTAATGTCAGTATTTATTAAAGAGGATGCTGTCCCTAAACTGTTTTTAAATTCATTGGATGTAATATTCTTCTTAAATTCTTCAAATTTGTTTTGGTCCCAGACAATTTTTTCAATCTTAAAACTGCTCACGTTTACATTTGTTTCCTCATCAACGTTAACCTGTGAGTTAAACACAACTTCAACAGGCATGTGTTTTGATTCAATTTTGGGACAAACATTCAGTGAAACACAAAACTTCAACAAACATCGTGACACATAAGCAATTATATTATCATCATTATATTATTATCATCAGGCTTGGTTTAATCGTGAATTTAGATAAGTCAAATATTGTCATCTTCAGAAATGGCGGCTATGTCTCTGAACATGAGGTATGGTATTATGGACGGAATAAAGTATCAGTTGTTAATATGTATAAATATCTTGGTGTCATTATGTCGACTATGCTGTCATTTACTCACTGTTTGAACGATTTAGCCAGTCGAGCGAAAAAAGGGGTCATTAACATTTTTAAGTTGCTTTGGTCATTAGGAGAAAAATCTCCAGTCATATTCTTTAAACTTTTTGATGCTCAGATCCAGCCTATGCTTAGTTATGGAGCCGAAGTTTGGGGCATCATAGGAAATCTTGATATAGTAGAAAAAGTGCACTTGTTCTCACTAAAAAGATTTCTAAATGTCAGCATAAGAACTCCTAATGTGATGATTTACGGTGAGTTAGGACGTTTTCCATTATATGTAAACTTGCACCTCAAAAGTGTTAGATACTGGTTAAGAATTTTGAAGATGCCATTTCATCGTTTGCCTCACAAGTCGTATAGAATGCTACTACATTTTCATAATAACAATAAGAATACATGGGCATCGGCAATTTGTTTCTTCTTGTACAAATATGGATATGGAGAGGTTTGGGAGAATCAGGGGGTTGAGGATGAGAAGGCATTTTTGAGAGCATTAAAATATAGTGTTATTAATGATTACAAGATGGAACAAAGTGATCGTTTCTTGTTGTATCGAACGTTCAAGAGTGAATTGATTCTATCTCCCTATTTGAATGTACTTAATCATCTGCGAGCAAGGATCAGTTTGATTAGGTTACGGTTAGGTGTCTCACAGCTGAACGTGCACAAGCTACGCTTCCGTAGTAGAAAGAAACTCGTGGAGAGCGTGGCAGCAGAGAGTCCTCAGAAGAGAAGCCCCCTTCAGGCAAGTGTTTCGGCCCTTATCTCCTGACACTCTAGGGGGTTGGGCCACACCCGGTTCATGACTCCGGATGTCCTCTGCTGCCCCTTTTTTTTTTTCCCCACCTCGGGACGAGCCATGGCTGGGATTCGAACCCATGACCCTCTGGACATGCTCATTTTCTACTTAATGACTCGCGCTTTAACCACTGAGCCACAGGGACACCTGATATTTGTAGGGAAATTAAACCTTATGAAGTTCACTTTTGTTCCTCCTTGACCAATCCAGCTTGAACACCTCTCTGCCGCTTCTGCCATTGCTTTCAGGGCTCTGGTTTTTTTTCCTTCCCTGCAACTGAGAGCTGTTTCATGAGGCTGTATCAGACGTTCCTACAAATCCCCTCGCTCCAATTTCTGCAGTGAGGACTTTGACCTGATACCCCTTCTCTCCTCAGGCTGTTTGCCAAGATCAGCATACTTTTCAGTCTTGTAGATTTGAGCTGCCTCCATTCTGTTCTCATATGGCACCGTGACTCGATCATGATCAGCTGCTTGGTTGACTTAGAGTGGACTACTTGTCTGGTCTCATGCCACTCTTGCGATGATCTCTGGGTGACTCTTCCATTCTGGGAGTCTGCAGTGCACTCCCAGTCATCTGCCCCATCCAGCAGACTCTGCCTGCATTTCGAGTGGCACTGTTGTTCTTGGCCATGATTTGCTGCCTCCTGCCGTGAAGAATGTTGCGGGTGCTTTTGGAGTCCTGATTCTCCCTTTTGTGGTTTTGGGTACTAGCCCGACTACTTGTACAATTTCTTTGAGCACTTGGTTGTGCCTCCATGTGTACCTTCCTTGAGCCAGGGCTACTTTACATGAGCTTAGAACATGCTCCACTGTTTGTTTTTCATGGCAGAGGGGGCATGCAGGATCGTCTGTTTTCCCCCACTTCACCAGGTTTGCTTTTGGGGGCAGAAGGTCATATGCAGATCTGAGAATGAAGCTGATCCTGAGAGGGGCCATGTGCCAAATGTCATTCCAAGTTAGACTTCTTTGGAGTGCATTCTCCCACTTGTCCATTGCCCTTGCTGGCTCTGCTGGACTGCTTTTTGGAGTCTTTTTTGGTCTTCTTCTTTCTCATCTCCTGAATCAGCATGTCTCTTTGGCTTTTCCTTTGGCCTTTGACCACCATTCAGTTTTGGTCACCCCAGTCCTTGTCTGTTGGTCTGTGTGTGTCCTGTTATTTCTCTGATCTTGAGACTTTCTTTTGCAGAATCCATCGCCTCTTGAATTTTCCCTTTTCTGCCTGTCTTCAGCTGGGCTTGATTGCTTCTACCACCTTGTCTCCTGAGTCCTCCAGCATGCTTTGAAGTCTGATCTTCCCTGCTTTGTATTCCTCCAGGATGGATTTCAGTGGTAGTTTGAGCTTGCTTTTGGGGACAGTACAGCGCGATGTCAGTCAGGCAGGGTGGGACACCAAGCCATTTCCTTGTGAACTTGTTGTTTTGGCTTCCATTGCCTCCACTGTGCTGGTGCAGATGTCGTATATCATCAGAGGCCATAGGAGCTTTGGTATCAGCATGAACGCAGACACCAGACCTTGTATTTGCCAGGGAGCCCACACTGGTCAATGGTCCTCCAAGCCTTCTTCCGCCCATCTGCTTGTTTCTTTTTGCTCTTTGTGTGTCTTTCAGCGTATCATCATACCATCTTCCAAGGCTCTTAACTGGTTCTTCTGTGACTGTTGGAATGGCCTGGTTGGCAACACTGAAGACCACAGATTCGGCCACTTTTCCTTTCCTCAGTGAGAGACTCCGTGATTTCTTTGGCTTGAACTTCAATTCTGGATGAGGCAACTATGTCGTCCAGCCTCTCCAGCACATGACGTGTCTCGTCTTCTCTGGATGAAATCACTGTAGTGTCATCCATGAAGGCCTTGAGAGGAGGCATCTTGTATCCATCGCCAAGGTCTGTTTGTCTCGCGTTGTTTGTTGCTGCTTTCAAGATAGTTCCATTGCCAGCACGAACAGTATCGGGGAAATTGCCAGCCCATTGCAATGCCCACTTCCAAGTTGATCCAATCAGTTGTATACTCCTTGGGAGAGAACCGCATTGAGAAGCCACTGAAGTACTTCTTAGCATGTCGCGGATGTTCTTTGGCACATGGTACATCTCAAGAGCCAACTGTATCATCTCATGGGGCACAGATCCATATGCGTTTGCCAGATCAAGCCACACTATGTCCAGGTCTCTCTTTTCTGTTTTTGCTTTTTGGATTGCGTCCCAGATCATTGTGGCGTGTTCTACACAGCCAGCCACGCCTGGGATGCCACCTTTCTGGACTGACACATCCAAGTACTTGTTTTCCATCAGGTACTTGGTCAGCCTTGCTGCCATGACAGAGAAGAAGATTTTCCCTTCGACGTTCAGTAGTGATATTGGCCTGAACTGGCTGATGTCACTTGAGTTTTGCTCTTTGGGGATGTACACACCATCTGCCGTCATCCACTGGCCGCTGATCTTCTGGTTTCTCCAAGCCGATCGCAGCAGCCTGTGGAGCCACTCCAGCACCTGGACATTTCTTGTAAAGCTGGTAAGGTATTCCGTTTGGCCCTGGTGATGTTGGCTCTGGCTTGTCGACCACCTTGGTTGGTTGGCCATACAGACCTTGAATGTCGAGTGGTGTCTTTGCTCTGTGAGTCAGAGTATGTTTTCCTCATATGCTGCTCAAGAACTCCTTTGTCCACACTTAGGGTCCCAGATTTTGGTCTGCCAACAGTGTTCTGGCAAACTGGAAGGGGTCTCTGAAGAAGCGCTCTTGTGCCTTCTTCTTTTTGCTCATCCTCTTCCTCGCAGATTTCCGCTTTGCTGAGCGCTGTGTTTTTTCTTTCAGGTTCCCACATTTTTCCAAGCCTTGTTTTTCAGCTGGCAGTGCGGTCTTTTTTGCTTCTTGAGGTTGTTCTTTTGGACTCTGATCTTGTCCATCTTTTCTTGGCGTCTGATTTCTTTGGAGGTGTTTTCTCTTTGGGTAGTTTTACTCCATAGGCGTCTCTACTGTGGCATACACAAGTCCCCATATGTGCAGTTTTGTGTTCCAGGATGCTTTACCCTATCAGTGCATCGAGCTTTGGACGAGTTTTGCATCCAGTTTCTCCAATCTTCAGTTTCGTTTGCTCGTGGCAGGTTGAGTTTTTAGGCGCCTGGGCATCGAGGGCCTGTGCAAATTCCTCATCCGAACCAACAGCGTGGATGTCCTTGGCACTGTGGTTTAAATCCTGGCCTTGGTCTTTCCCACGTCTTACTGCTGATGCAGTGCGCTGCTGCTCATTCAGATGAGTCTTCACACATCCCATCTTTGTTCTGTGGATCTTATGCCACGGGTGGTAGCGAAACGCTTTCCACAGACACATGATATTCCATTTGGTCCATGTTCATAGTCCGTTTGGATTTGCAGTCGTGATTGGTTGAGCACCGATGGATTCATCTTTCTCTTCCCCCCCTTTTTGGGGAATCCCGGGAGCATCTTTTCCTTTTATTTTGGTAGCCACATGTTTAAGGCAAAGTGGGGACAGCCCCACAGAGCCCTTGGTTTTTGGTCTTTCCCAGTGTCCTCCGGTCTTTCCCGGACGCCTCCGGCCTATTCCCCC
>CM031619.1:67424390-67432799 GCA_018398815.1 Conus ventricosus
ACGCGCACTGATAAATGTCATCTTTGTCCACTACAGAGAGCAATTGACGTGCTCAAAATGGACGTGGAGTGCTCAGAGTGGGCTGTCCTGCGAACATGCTGGACTCGGGTATCTTAAGGTAGGCGAGTTGATTAGAACGGATTGGTAGCATCAGTGTTGTGTGCCCGAGACATACTGAACACAGTGGTTTAAGATGAGTTTCTAAATACAGAGCTTTCGTCATTTGGGGTCTAACTCTTTCTTTGACGAGTGTTCTGAAATGCAATGCATTTCCAAATGTCATTGTAGTTTAAGTCCGCTTAAATCCCGCAACCGCCGTCGTTTGTGAAGGAATTCTTTCGTACATGGTTATAGCAAATCTTAATTGGTATGATTTGTCTTCTTCAAGCAATGAAGAACGTACTGAGAAAAAAGCACACAGAATTGCCCTAGTGTTGGGGCTGAGCAGAGAAAGATTAACAAACTCATTGGGAGTTTGCAACTCTACACCTAAATCTTTTAGAGCATGCAAATGCACATTTTCACATTGAAATGCAGCATTATCAAGCCCCCATCACTCTGCGCCATATTTCATATGTGGAGGCATTCCCTAGATTTATGGACATCCGTTGCCCTTCCCTGATAGGGGGCGCTGTGAGGGTGACCGCTAATGACCCCTCAACACCATGAATACCTTTCATGGGTTCTCAAATACTTTGTCTCGCTTGCACCTTGGGGTCTTCGGGTGCAAGCTTTGGGACTTAAAACTGGATTCCCTCAAAACAATAGTCGGCGTAACAAAAGAGGAGGGAGAAGAAGAAAGGTGGGTAGGAATACAACGAAAGCTGATAGACTATCCAACAAATATTACATGATTTGTACTTGGAACTGCAGCAGTGCCAGAAAGAGGATCTCAAGAACTGAAAAGCTAACATGTGATTTTGATGATCTGCATCTACAAGAAACTAGAAGTGCCAACCACAGACCATTACGTTTGGATGACTTCATAATCTTTTAAAAGCATTATAGACGAGGACTAGCTATGATAATAAAGAACAGCTTGTAAAACAAATTGTCCAGAATAGACTTGGAAAAATGGTGTAGCAGCACACGTGAACTAATGAGTGTGAGGCGGAAAAGGCCTAATGGTAATTAGAAAAGCCTTGTACTCATCAATGCATACATACAACCAGGTACCCACACATCAGAAAGGGATTGGAGCTTTCGGGATGAAATAGAACATGAATTTGGAGACTCTGTCATACTATGTGGAGATCTTAATGCACGCTCAAAATTGTGGGATCAGCATGGCACCAATCCTCAAAGAATTGTACTGGAAGAGATGCTGGATGGAGTACTTCTTAGTGCACTGACAACATCATCTCCAACACATACAGGGAGGCAGGGTGACACTGGCAGTGTCATTGACTCTGCAATGATTGGACCAAAATTCACAGCCGGCATGAGTGCGGAAACACTTCTTAGTCCAGTACCTGGCTATAAGTCCCGTGTACATTATGGTGTTAGGAGAATTTCTCACTTGATTTGAGTCAAGGGGCACCTAGACATGAAAAATCACGGAGGTGATCGGGCACCACCCTGGTACATTTTGCGTAATGGCCGATTCAAATATGGCCGCCACCCGCCGCCGTGAATATCATAACTTTTGTGTTTTTGACAATATATACACTTGTAACACTTCTAATCCAACTGATTTTGGTGTGCTGAGTTCATTTCTGGTATTATTTTGTCCATTTGGGGTCATCTTGACCTTCAAATGCCATGGTCAAGGTAATTTCTTTGTACCAACGGTCTTGACCGTAACCTGGCGATATTCTCGCAGTAACAACAGTGCTCCTATACATAATGCTACTAATTCTGACATGCATTTTCACTGTATGATTCACTATTAAAGATATAAGTCATTCTGATCTTGAATTCACAAGTGAACGCCGTTTTCACCTATTCAACTAAAACTGTCTTTGCTGCTTTTTCACTTTTGTCTGTATTGTGTGGTCAATGACACATCCCAACAGAAACAGAAAAAGTTCTCAAGTATGCAACAAACATGCCCAATGTGACTGTAATTGTCTCTTTCCATTACTGATTGGAACATGGAGAATTATCTGCTTTTCCATGGCAGAATGCGACGCAGCAAACTCCAGTAGAACAGCACCCACAATGTCGAGTGTCACACTTGTCTGCGCACTTGCATATTGTGAGCAAAGTGGGTGGCAAGGGCTTCATGCATTTAGATGGCAACAGGGTGTCAAAATGATGCTCCCACCCATGTTCTAGTGTTCTAGGTAGTCCTCACGTTGTTGACTGGCCGCCCCAAGCAGATGACATGCTTTGTGCACCAGAAAGGCTTCTCTGTGGATGTGACCTCTGATGACACTGCTTGTGGGTGGGGATGGGAGAGAGTCAATTCCAGCTGTAGCACTGCTGTAGTTCTCCACTCTGAGCTGGTTGAACGTTTCAGCAGTTGTTGTTGATCTGACACCCACCCAGACATGTACGCGGTACATTTCTGCCAGAGCTTCATCTTGCTCTGACAAGCTGTCCGTCGCTCAAAAGTTCGTCAGATGCTGTACAGGGTCAGCTGCCATAGCAGCGTTCTTCGCCCCTACCTTAGTCACACAGTCATCTCCAGTCAGTATGTGTGCTTTGATCACTGACTTGGCCAGCGGTGCTCCAAGCCTAGAAACTGCTTGGTGCAGTGGAAGCATCCGCCGCTTCTCACGTGTGCCAAACTGCTGCCAGATTTCCTTCAACCACAGCGTTTGGAACTGAGGGGTGTAGTGAAGCAGTAATGCGAAAGTGTCCGTGTCGTTGGAAACTACTATAACTCTCTTGCATTGTTTGACGCGAACAGCCCACTCCACATCTACTACCAGTCTGGCGTCTGCCTCTTCAATCCAGCTGTGCAGGTCCGGGATTTCTTCACCGCCAGCTCAAATCAACACAAAGAAAACAGAAACCATGAGAGTCAACAACCAACAACGAGACCCACTACGACTGCAACAGCAAGACATCACTGAAGTTGATTAAGTTTGTCTACCTCGGCAGTGTGGTCAGCAAAGATGGAGGTACAGATGAGGATATCAAGAGCCGCATCAATAAAGCCAGGCACATCTTTATTACGCTACGGCCTATCTGGAATTCCTCTGCCCTCTCACTCCACAACAAGATCAGAATCTTCAATTCAAATGTAAAATCTGTCCTTCTATATGGTTCTGAAACGTGGCGAACAACAAAGACAAACACTCACAAACTCCAAACATTTATCAACAGATGTCTGCGAAACATTGTGAACATCAGATGGACAGATATTATTGCCAATACAGAACTGTGGAACAAGACCAAGCAAGTTCCAATAAAATCAGAAATCAGAAAACGGAAGTGGGGATGGATTGGCCACACCCTCAGAAAGTCTCCATCCAACATCGCAAGACAAGCCCTTGAATGGAACCCTCAGGGCAAAAGAAAAGTGGGAAGACCAAGACAGACATGGCCGGCGAAGGAGTACCGACGCAGAGGTGAAGGTCGCCGGAATGACGTGGGCCGAGCTGAAGAGGATCTCCCGAAACCGTGTCCGCTGGAAGAATGTGGTTGCGGCCCTATGTTCACCAGGGAATTCAGAGGACTAAGTCAAGTAAGTCAAGTCACCTCATCATCAGAGACGACAGAGCTGGCGATGATGACAAGATTTCCTTCAGCTCGATTGCTCACCATATCTTGAACCAGCAGCTGAAGATTCTGTTTGTTCTTCTCAGATGCCCAGAACTTGTCAAGCTGTCGAGGGATGGGTGTGTCTGCGTTCATGCCAATATTGTCAATGGGCCTCACACCAGCTCCCCTCATGGGCTGTCCTTCTTTCAGGGAAAGTTCAACGTATGAATCTAACAGCAGGTGAACGATAGTCCGACTCATGGCAGAGGCTTGTGGCTGATGTGATGACTGCAGTGACTACATCACCGAGGGTAGAGAATTCTGCTAGCGGCATCTGTCGCATCTTTGACATGAAGTCTACCACAACATGAGTGGGAAGAAGAGACGTCTGATTCCATTGTGTGAGGTCCAGTTCAGATTCAATTTCACCACCAAGTGTTGACTTGTTGACGTGAGCGGGAAGATCACTATCAAACAGTGGAGTCACTGGCAGCAGATCGTGTCACGTATCTGCTTGATGTCCATGCCATGCTCCTTTGCAATGTCCATGGTTCTCTGTGCCTCCACAATGTCCTTGAAGGCCACGTCCAAACACGCCACATTCAACCAGTGCGTCGTCTAAGCCAGAACCTCGAAGCAGTTTGCCCTGGCACCGGAGCAGAATGCGAGTCCAGTGGAAGGGTCCCAAGCAGATGAGCAGATCCTTGAACTGTTCTGTCTCATGCAGGTAAAATCTGCCGCCGCAGCAAACATGCCTTCATCGCACCAAACTGCTATTGATGCTTGGTTCAGCTGTCTGCAACAACTTTGAAAGTTTGTGAGGCCGCTGACCCTGGACAGCATCTGGCGAACTTTGGATAGACAGACAGCTTGTCAGTGCAAGATGAAGCTCTGGCAGAAATGTACCGTGTACATGTCTGGGCGGGTGTCAGACCAACAACAACTGCTGAAATGTTCAACCAGCTCAGAGTGGAGAACTACAGCAGTGCTACAGCTGGAATTGACTCTCTCCACCCACAAGCAGTGTCATCAGAGGCCACATCCACCGAGAAGCCTTTCTGGTGCACAAAGCATGTCATCTGCTTGGGCGGCCTGTCAACGTGAGGACTACCTAGAACCACTAGAACATGTGTGGGAGCAACATTTTGACACCCAGTTGCCAACTAAATGCATGAAGCCCTTGCCACCCACTTTCCTCACAATATGCAAGTGGGGAGACAAGTGTGACACTCGACGGTGTGGGTGCTGTTCTATTGGAGTTTGCTGCGTCACATTCTGCCATGGAAAAGCAAATAATTCTCCATGTTCCAATCAGTGATGGAAAGAGACAATTACAGTCACATTGGGCATGTTTGTTGCATACTTGAGAACTTTTTCTGTTTCTGTTGGGATGTGTCATTGACCACACAATACAGAAAAAAGTGAAAAAGCAGCAAAGACAGTTTTAGTTGAATAGGTGAAAACGGCGTTCACTTGTGAATTCAAGATCAGAATGACTTATATCTTTAATAGTGAATCATACAGTGAAAATGAATGTCAGAATTAGTAGCATTATGTACAGGAGCACTGTTGTTACAGCTAGAATATCGCCAGGTTACAGTCAAGACCGTCAGCATAAGAAAATTACCTTAACCATGGCATTTGAAGGTCAAGATGACCCCAAATGGACAAAATAATACCAGAAATGAACTCAGCACACCAAAATCAGTTGGATTAGAAGTGTTACCAGTGTATATATTATCAAAAACACAAAAGTTAGGATTTTCACGGCGGCGGTGGTGGCCATATTTGAATCGGCCATTACGCAAAATGTACCAGGGTGGTGCCCGATCACCTCCGTGATTTTTCATGTCTAGGTGCCCCTTGACTCAAACCAAGTGAGAAATTCCCCTAACACCACAATGTACACGGGACTTATAGCCAGGTACAGGACTATCTTTGTCGTGGAAGTGACCATTTCCCTGTTGTGTTCAGATTACAGAAACTATTTAAAGTGAAAAAACGAAACAAATAGACCCTTTTCAAAATAAGAACAATGAAGGGATTGTTATAGGTACCTTAAGGATTTGAAGATCCAAAGAAACAATACTACAACCACCAAATCGTTCAACCCCTTTGGTGGAACATACACAGGGGAACAGCTTGGAAAGAGAAACGCAAGGCTGTAAGAATTTGCAGAGACAGAAGAAAAGCTTGCCCTGGTCCAGCTATTAAAACAGACATGAACAAAACAACAACAGCAACAACAAAACCAAAAAAAAAACAAAAACTCAATACTTCGAAAGAGTAGCTGACGAAGTAAAAGAAACCAAGTGGCAACAATTTTGTCTGTCACTTACTTAGGACACAACACTCACTCAGTTCTGACAGTTTCATAATTGCATGGAAGGAAAACACAAAACAAACGCAACCCCAGGTATACTAGACGCTGAAGGGATCACAAAACTTAAGACAGATATGGAGAAAGGGTCGGCTGTATTCAAACGTTTCAGAGAAGAGAGTGATCAAAGAAATTTTGAGGAAAAGAAATATTTGACCAAATGAAACCAACACCTAGCTCAGACTGGCATTGATGAAGAAATTACAGCATCTGAACTGGATGACGCAATAGTTAGATGCAATAAGGCTAGTGCTCTAGGTCCAGACAAAGTTCGGGATGCAGATATCAAACAGCTCTCAGAAAAGGACAGAGCCCATCTCTTCGGTTTCTACCGGAAAAGTTTTGATGAAGGCTATATCCCAGAAGACTGGAGACACAGCGACCTGAAGCTTTACCAAAATCAACAAAAAAACATCATTGCCTGAATGGCTTCCGCATACTCACCATGCATAATTTGGCAGGAAAGCTCATGGAACGGATCATAGCAATAACACTCGCAAGAAACCTGGAAAGTTGACAAATCCTCCAATCAAATCAAGGAAGCTACAGAACAGGTAAAAGTACAAGGGAAAATGTGGCCGCTTATGCTGTGAAGTATACGAAGGATTCCAAAGACAGGAAGAAACCCTGGCTGCTGCAATAGAGCTGGAAGATTCAAACAACAAAGTGCAGTTCTCGTTTCTTATGGAACTACACCTTGACTATGGAGTCAGCAAGACACTCACACGACGGATAGCAGTAGCACCTTGGAGTGAACTGTCATTATGATTTGAAGACTGGACGTCTGAGCCTCATACACTTTCTATGTGACTTCCTCAAGGTTCTCCTCTCTCCTCTGTTGTATACAATATTTTCTGTAAAGACCTTGCAGACCTCAACAGAAACTGAATTGCTCGAGTGTTGACACTAGGAGATGACGGTCTGGTGTACAAAACATCACAGAATCCTCAAGAAAGAATGGAAGCATTTCAGCAACAGTTGACAACATTGCTCAGTGGTGTGAAGAAACTGGTTCGTCTATCAACTCTACAAAAGCTCAGACATTAGTGTGCACTCACAACAGAAGATATTAGGACGGTTGTTTCCTTCAATGGAATACATATTGAATCAACTAACAACATACGCTATTTGGGTATAGGTTTTGCCAAATTGTAACCCTTCTAAAGCATGTTGAGAATATTGTTCTTAAATGCAAAATAGGACTGTGTGCAATGGCAGCTGAAGGCATCAAACAGCGCCTTCTTTACCAACTGTATAACGCACTTGTACTCAGTGTAATTGATTAGGGATTAGGGCTTGCAACACTGTCCGACAACACTTTTTTTAATTAGAAAGATTTCAAATTGAAGCAATGAGATTGATCCTATGCGATAACTGTTGACCTTCCTTTAATGCAGACAAGACACAAGCTAGAACAGGTGAAGGCAATTTTCAGATCACTTGAAAATCCCTCAAACCCATTTTATGCGGTGGTCAAGGAAACACAAGGCACTCGGCTAGGACGTGGAAATCATGCATGGGACAGGCAGAAGACAGTATACAGCTAATGTGCCATGCATGGGACAGGCAGTGGACAGTATACAGCTAATGTGCCATGCATGGGACAGGCAGAAGACAGTATACAGCTAATGTGCCATGCATGGGACAGGCAGTGGCCAGTATACAGCTAATGTGCCATGCATGGGACAGGCAGAAGACAGTATACAGCTAATGTGCCATGCATGGGACAGGCAGTGGACAGTATACAGCTAATGTGCCATGCATGGGACAGGCAGAAGACAGTTTTCAGCTAATGTGCCATGCATGGGACAGGCAGTGGACAGTATACAGCTAATGTGCCATGCATGGGACAGGCAGAAGACAGTATACAGCTAATGTGCCAGTTAGCAGAACTCAAAGAAACGAAGGAATGGGAAAAGTATCCGGAACACTTCAAACACTCTACCAAATTGCCATCGCCCCAGAACTTGGAAGGACATTGTCGAGAATGGCCACAAGGAAAACCAACGCAGAAATTCAGATACTAAAGGTATCACATATCATTCATGATTCCAACTTCTCTGGCTTCTAAATACCCCCCCTTTTTTTTTCCTGAAAACTATTACTATTACTTTTATCCATATTTCTTTTTAGATGGAGAGCTGACGCCGTTCTATGCAAACTGTTGATCTAGTTGCAGTGTGAACTGTTATGTTTGAATGAGACAGTTGAGTGTAACTGTTGAACTGTTTTGAAGTTGAGATCTAGTTGCAGTTGTGAACTGTTGAACTGTATTTGAAGTGAGATCTGTTGGCAGGTGAAACTGTTGAACTGTATTTGAAGTGAGATCTAGTTGCAGCGTGAACTGTTGAACTGTATTTTAAGTGAGATCTAGTTGC
>CM031619.1:67438799-67451299 GCA_018398815.1 Conus ventricosus
GAACAGCTTGTAAAAAAATTTGCCCAGAATAATTTGGGAAAAAAATGGTACCCAAGCACACGGGGGAACTTTTAGTGTGGGGGGCGGAAAAGGCAAAAGGTAATTAAAAAACCCTTTGGGTACTCATCAAGCAAACATAAAACCCCCAGGTACCCACACATCAAAAGGGGAAAGGGAGCTTTGGGGATGAAATAAACCCTGAATTTGGAGCCCTGTCATACATGTGGAATCTTAATGCACGCCCCAAATTGTGGGGATCAGCGGCCCCAAATTCCTCAAAGAATTGTACTGGAAGAGATGCTGGATGGAGTACTTCTTGTGCACTGAAAAACATAATCTCCCAACACATCAGGGAGGCAGGGGACACTGGCGTGAAAAATTGACTCTCCCAATGTTTGGGGACCAAAATTCAAAACCCGGGCATGGTGGGGAAAACCCACTTCTTATCCAGAACCTGGCTAAAGTCCCGTGTACATTATGGTGTTTAGGAAAATTTTCCCTTCACTTGTTTTGAGTAAAAGGGGCACCTAGACATAAAAATAAACGGGGGTATCGGGCACCACCCTGGTACTTTTTTTGGCGTAAGGGCCGATTAAAATAGGGCCCCGCCACCCGCCGCCGGAAAAACCAAAAACTTTTGGGTTTTTGACAATATATACACTTTAACATTTCCCTAACCAACTGATTTTTGGTGTCTAAATTCTTTTTCTGGAAAAAATTTGCCAAATTGGGGGTCCCCCGACCTTAAAATTTCCCCATGGTAAAGGGTAATTTCTTTGTACCAAGGGTTTTTTGACCCTAACCGGCAAAATTTCCCGGGGGGGCCATTAAACCCAAAGGGGGCTCCAAAACAAAAGCTACAAATTCCCCTGACATGCATTTTCCTGTAAATTCACTATTAAAGAAATAAAAATTCTATCTTAAAATTCAAAAAGTAAAACGCCTTTTTCACCTATTAAAAAAAAAACGTTTTTGCGGGTTTTTTTAAACTTTTTCTGTATTTGTTGGGGAATAAACACACCCCAACAAAAAACAGAAAAAGTTCTAAAGTATCAACAAACAGGGCCCAATGTGACTGAAATTGTCTCTTTCCATTACTGATTGGAAAAAGGAAAATTTATCTGTTTTTTCCTTTGGCAAATCAAACGCACAAAAACCTAAACAGCACCCAAAAAGGGTCGAGGTCACATTTGTGCGCGCACTTGCAAATTGTGAGCAAAGGGGGGTGGCAAGGTGCTCATGCATTTAGATGGCCCCCGGGTTTTCCAAAAGGGGAATGCTCCCCCACCCATGTTCAAAGGTTCTAGGAAGCCCCCACTTTTGACTGGCCGCCCCAAGCAGATGACATGTTTTGGGGCACCAAAAAGGCTTCCCCTTTTGGATTTTGGACCTCTGATGAAAATGCTTGGTGGGGGGGGGAAAGGGAAGAGTCAATTCCCCAGCTGTACACTGCTGTAGTTCTCCACTCTGACTTTTGAACGTTTTCAGCAGTTGTTGTTGATTTTGAAAACCCACCCAGACAGTACGGGGTAAAATTTCTGCCCAAGCTTCATTTTTGCCTGACAACTTTCCGCCCGCTCAAAATTTACGTCAGTTTCTGAAACGGGGTTCACTGCCATAGCAGCGTTTTTTTCGCCCCTACCTTAGCCCACACAGTATCCCCCATCAGTATGGGGGGTTTTGGACCCACTGACTGGCCAGGGGGTGCCCAAGCCTAGAAACTGCTTGGGGGCAGTAAAAACATCCGCCGCTTTTTCCCGGTCCCAAAAAGCTCCCCAATTTCCCTTTAAACCACAGCGTTTGGAACTGAGGGGGTAGTGAACCCGTAAGCGAAAGTGCCCCGGTCTTTGGAAACAACAAAAACCCTCTTTCTTTTGTTTGACCCCCCCCGAACAGCCCACTCCCCCTTTTTACTACCATCGGGCGTCTGCCTCTTCAACCCCAGCTGGGGCGGCCGGGGATTTCTTCACCGCCACTCAAATCAACACAAAGAAAACAAAAACCCCAGGGGGATCAACAACCAACAACGAGCCCCACAACGACGGCAACAGAAAGACAACACGAATTTTGTAAGTTTTGTTACCTCGGCAGTGGGGTCACAAAAAGGAGGTACAAAATGAGGAAATCAAGAGCCGAAAACAAAAAAGCCGGGCAAAATCTTTTTTTACCAAAAAACGGGCCTATCAAAACCTCGGGCCCTCTCACTCCACAACAAAATCAGAATTTTCCCAATTCAAAGTAAAATCTGTCCTCTATTTTGGTTCTGAAACGGGGGCAACAACAAAGACAAACACCACAAATTTCCAAAAAATTTATAAACAGATGTCTGGCAAACATTGTGAACACCCGAGGGAAACAAAATTTTTGGGCCAAATACAAAACTGTGGAACAAGACCAAGCAATTCCCAATAAAATTTCAAAATAAAAAAGGGAAGGGGGGGAGGGGGTTTTGGGCCAAAACCCTCAGAAAGTCTCCACCCAAACCCTCGCAAGACAACCCCTTTGGGAAGGGAACCCCGGGGCAAAAAAAAAAGGGGGAAACCAAGACAGAACAAGGGCCGGGGGCAAAGGGAAATACCGACGCGAGGTAAAAGGTCCCCGGAAGGGACGTGGGCCGAGCTGAAGGGGGACCTCCCGAAACCCGGGTTTTCCCGGAAAAATTTTGGTTGCGGCCCTAGGGTTCCCCGGGGAATTAAAGGGGACAAAGTCAAAAAAGAAAGCACCTCATCACCAGAGACGACAGAGTGGCGATAAAGACAAGAAACCTTTCAGCTGGGGGATTGCCACCAAATCTTCCCCCACAGCAAAGGGTTTCGGGTTTTTCCTCAAAACCCAAACTTTTTTAAGCGTCGAGGGAGGGGTTTGTGCCGCTTAAATGCCAATATTGCCCAATGGGCCTCAAAAACCACCCCCCTCAGGGGCTGCCTTCTTCAGGGAAAGTTCAACGTAGGAAAAAAACCCGCAGGTAAACGACCGCCCTAAAGGCAAAAGGTTTGGGTGGCTAAATGTGATGCTGCAGTGACAACATCCCCGGGGGAGGGGAAAGAATTTGCAGCGAAACGTCGCATCTTTGACTTTAGTTTTTACCACAACATGAGTGGGAAGAAGAGACGTCTGTTTTCCATTTGTGGGGGTCCAGTTCAGTTTCCCAATTTCACCCCCAAAATTTTTTCCCTTGTTGACGTAGGGGGAAACACAAAAAACCGTGGACCCGGGGCAGCAATCGGCCCACGTATCGCTTGATGTCCATGCCATGCCCTTTTGGGAAAATTTTCCATGGTTCTCTGTGCCTCCCCCAATGCCCCTTAAAGGGCCACGTCCAAACACGCCCCCTTCAACCATTTCTCGTCAAAGGGCCAAAAACCTCGAAGATTTTTCCCCTTTGGCACCCGGAGCAAAGCGAGTCCAGGGGAAAGGGGCCCCAAAAGCAATGAGCAAATCCTTAAACCCGTTCTGTCCATCGGGAAAATCTGCCGCCGAAACCCAAACTTTCCTTCATCCCCCAAAACGCAATTAAATGCGGGTTCAGCTGTCGCAACAATTTTGAAATTTTTGTGAGGCCGCGACCCTGGACAAAACGGGCAAAACTTTAAAATGACAGACAGTTTTTCAGGGGCAAGATGAAGCCTGGCAGAAATGTACCGGTAAATGTCCTGGGGGGGTGTCAACCAAAACAACTGCGAAATGTTCAAAACCAGCCCAAGTGGAAAAAATTTTTACAGCAGTGCAACAGCGGAATTGACTCTCTCCCACCCACAAGCAGTGTCATCAAGGCCCACATCCACCGAGAACCCTTTTCTGTGCACAAAGCATGTCATCTGCTTGGGGGGGCCCTTTCAACGTGGACAAAAAACCTGAACCACTAGAAAAAATTTTGGGGGGGAAAGCAACATTTTACCCCCCGTTGCCAACAAAATGAAAGAACCCCTTTGCCCCCCCATTTTTCCCACAAAAAATGCAAGTGGGGGAAAGTGTACACTCGACGGTGTGGGGGGCTGTTCTATTGGATTTTGGGCCTGCGCACATTCCCCCATGGAAAAGAAAATAATTCTCCATGTTCCAAACAGGTAAAGGAAAGAGACAATTACGCCCATTGGGCTTTTTGTTGCAAAATTTTGAAGAATTTTTTTCTGTTTCTTTTGGGAGGTGAAAAGGGACCACACAATACAGAAAAAAGTGAAAAACCCGCAAAGACTTTTAAAGTTGAAAAGGTAAAACGGGTTTTTCCCCTTGTAAAATTCAAAAACCAATGACAAATATTTTTAAAATGTAAATCATACAGTAAAAATTAATGTCAGAAAAGAAACTTTATGAACAGGAGCACTGTTTTAACGCTAGAATATCGCCAGGTTACAGCCCAAACCTCAGCAAAAGAAAATTCCCCAAACCCAAGGAAATTTGAAGGTCAAGATGACCCCAAAAGGAACAAAAAAATACCAAAATGAACTCACCCACCCCAAAAATAAATTGGGTTTTTAGAAGGGGTTCCCCAGTGAAAATAATTATAAAAAACACAAAAGTTGGGAAATTTTAAAACGGCGGCGGTGGGGGGCCCCCAATTTAATGGGCCCTTTACGAAAAAATTTTACCGGGGTGGTGCCCGATCACCCCCCTGTTTTTTTCCATGTCTAGGTCCCCTTGACTCAAACCAAGGGGAGAAATTCCCTAACACCACATGTAAAAGGGACTTATACCCGGGAACGGGACTATCTTTGCGTGGAAGTGCCCCATTTCCCTGTTTGTTTCAGTTTTCCAGAAACTATTTAAAGTGAAAAAAACAAAAACAAATAGCCCCTTTTTTCAAAAAAAAGAAAAATTAAAGGGGAATTGTTATAAAACCTTTAAAGGTTTTTTGAAAAACCCAAGAAACAATACAAAAAACCCACCAAATCTTTTAAAACCCCCTTTGGTGGAACATACACGGGGGTAACACTGGAAAAAAAACCCAAAAGGCCGTAAAATTTGCAGAGACAAAGAAAAAATGCCCGGCCCAGCTTTTAAAAAAAAACATGAAAAAAACCCAACAACACCAAAACAAAACCAAAAAAAAAAAAAAAACCAATACTTCAAAAGGGGTAGCTGACGAATTAAAAGAAACCAAGTGGCAACAATTTTTTTCTGTCCCTTACTTAGGACCCCAAACACCACCAGTTCTGATTTTTTTTCAAAATTGCAGGGAAAGGGAAAAACACAAAACAAACGAAAACCCCCGGAAAACCCAAAAACCAAAAGGGGACACAAAATTTAAAAAGGGAAACAGATATGGAAAAGGGTCGGGGTGTATTCAAACGTTTTTAGAGAAGAGAGGGGATCCCAAGAAATTTTGAGGAAAAAAAAAATAAAATTTTAAACCCAAAAGAAACCAACACCTAAACCAGACTGGCAATTTAAAAGAAAATTTCGCAACTGAACTGGAAGACGCAATAAATTAAAATGCAATAAGGAGTTGCCTAGGTTTCCCAAAAAAGTTTTGGGGTGGGAGATATCAAACAGCCCCAAGAAAAGGACAGAGCCCCTCTCTTTGGTTTTTACCGGAAAAATTTTTATGAAGGCCCAAATCCCAAAGACGGAGACACCGCGACCGAAAGCTTTAAACCCAAAAACAACAAAAAAACATCAAAAGCCTGAATGGCTTTCCGATACTCCCATGCATAAAATTGGGGAGGAAAACTCATTTAAAAATCAAAAAGCAATAACCCCTCGCAAGAAACCTGGAAATTTTTACAAATCCTCCCAAACCAAAAAAAGGAAGCTAAGAACAGGTTTAAAAATACAAGGGAAAAAAAGGCCGTTAAGCGTGAATAAACGAAGGATTCCCCAAAGGGCAAAGAAACCCCGGCGCTGCAAAATGGAAAAAAAAAAAAAAGGAAAAAAAAAAAATTTAAACAACAAAGTGCAGTTCTCGTTTCAAAAGGAAATTTCACCTTTTTACTATGGATCCCCAAGACACCCACACGACGGAGCAGTAAAAACAAATTTGGGGAAAATGTTTATTAGATTTGGGAAACTGGACTCTAGCCCCCCAAACACATTTATGTGACTTCCTCAAGGTTTTTACCCTCCTCCTCTGTTTATACAATTTTTCTGAAAGACCTTGCAGACCTCAAAAAAAAACCGAATTTCTCGAGTGTTTTACACTAGGAGATGAAGGTCTGGTTACAAAACCCCACAGAATCCTCAAGAAAGGGAAAAAGCATTTCAGCAAACAGTTGACAACATTGCTCAGTGGGGTGAAGAAACTGGTTTTGCTATCAACCCCTACAAAAGGGTCCGACATTAAATGGCACTCACAACAGAAAATTTAGGACGGTTTTTTTCCTTCAAAAAAAATACAAATTGGGAAACAACTAAAAACATTCCCCAATTTTTGGTTTTAAAAGGTTTTTTCCAAATTTGGGAACCCTTCTAAAGCATGTTTTAAAAAATTGTTCTTAATGCAAAAAAAGGACGTGTGCAATGGCAGCTGGAAAACCTCAAACAGGCCCTTTACTTTAAACCCAAAAGTATAACGCACTTGTCTCAGTGTAATTGAAAAAGGGATTAGGGGTTTCAAAAACTGTCCGACAACACTTTTTTTAATTAAAAAAGATTTCAAATTGAAGCAATGAATTTTTTCCTAAGCGAAAACTTTTTGACCTTTCCCTTTTAAAAACAGACAAACACAAGCAAAAACAGGGGAAGGGGAATTTTCAGATCACTTGAAAATCCCTCAAACCCATTTTTTAAACGGGGTCAAGGGGAAAAACCCAAGGGACCGGCAAGGAAAGTGGGAAAACATGCATGGGACAGGCAGAAACAGTAAACACTAATTGCCATTTCATGGGACCCAAATGGACCCGAAAACAGCTAATGGCCAAACATGGGGCAGGCAGAAGACAGTAACACAAAGTCCAGCATGGGACAAAGGGGTGGCCAGTATACAGCAAAAGTGCCTGCATGGGAAAAGGGAGAAAAACAGTATAAGCTAATGTGCCAATCATTGGGGCCGGCAGGGACCGTATACCGCAAAAAAGCCATGCAAGGGGCAGGCCCGAAAGACCCCCTTTTTGCAAATGTGCCATGCATTGGGGCAGGGAGTGGACAGTATACACAAAAAGTGCCATCATGGGACAGGGAAAAAGACATATAAAAGCTAAGTCCAGTTAGCAGAACTCAAAGAAAAGAAGGAATGGGGGAAAAAATAAACCGGAACACTTCAAAAACTCTACCCCAAAAAGGGCCCTCGCCCCCAAAATTTTAAGGGGCAAAAGCGAAAAAAGGGCCCCAAAGGAAAAACCCAAAGCAGAAAAAACAGATATAAAGGAAACACCCCTTTATTCATGAATCCCAAATTCTCTTGGGTTTTAAATACCCCCCCTTTTTTTTTTCCCGAAAAAATATTACTATTACTTTTATCCATATTTTTTTTTTAGATGGGAGAGCTGACGCCGTTCAATGCAAACTTTGACTAGTTTTCAGTGGAACTGTTGAACTGTTTTTTTAAGTGAGATCAATTTTTAGTGGGGAAATGTTGAAACCCTTTTTTGAAGTGAGATCTGGTTCAGCAAGAACGTTTTTTCTGATTTGAAAATGAGATCAATTTTTCGCGTGAACTGTTTAAAATGGGGAAATTAAAAAAGACTAGGGGCCCCGGTGAAAATGTTAACGAAATTTTGTTAGGTCTAGTTGCACGTTTAACGTTGAAGATTTGAAGTGAGAACAAATAGCAGAGTGAACTGGAACGGGAATTTTTAAGTTAGAAACAAATTTGCCCCGCGGAACCCCGAACCCGTATTTGAAGTGGGGAAAACAAAATTTCCCGTGAACTGTTTAAATGTATTGAATTTAGAAACCCAGTTGCAGGGAAATGTTTGAAATGAAAAGGGAAATGAGACCTATCGAAAGGGGAAGGGGCCCGCCCGGCGGTAATCTTAACAAATTTCCCCCAAATTATGTAATAGGCTCCCCCCTGAAAAACGATAACAAATAAAAACAAAAAGACAAAAAAACGGGCACGTTAAAAGGGCCTCTTCGGTTTTTTTCAGGGAAAAAACCCCAAAAACCCCCCAGGACAAGGAAAATGAACGAGCAATCCCTATCCATCCAATTTTGGGGGCAAAAATGGGACCAAATTTTTCCCCGCTGGGGGTGGCGGCGGCGGCGGTGGTGGGGGGGTGGTTTGGGGGTGTTTGGAGGGGGTTGGGGGGGGTGGATGAGAGTGAAGATTTGAAGGTGGGGGTGGGAGGTGGTGGTGGGGGGTGGTTGGTGTTGGGGGTGGTGGAAGAGATGGGGTGGTTGGGACGGTTGGGGGGGAATTGGGGTGAAAGTATGCTGGGAAAACTGGTGGTGTGCCATGGTTTACCTGGGGGGGCCGTGCGTGTGCCCGCCCGTTTAAACAGATTTTTAAAGGGGGAGTGGGACATCTTTCCCGGGCGCCCCGAAAGACGGCGCTTCCAACAGCTCCCCGTTCTGCTGGAAGCCTGCGCAAAAGCCGGCTTCCGACCTTTGACTCCCTCCCGCACATCAAACCCCGCCCCGGCTGGGACACCTAACAAGAAAAAAACGACTGGGTACCTTTTACCCCCGGGTTTCCCGAACTCAGAAGGGGGGTTTAAAATCGATTTTTGGAAACAAAAAATGTGTACAATTTTTAACGCGTCGTCGTCGTCATTATCAACATCATTATCACCAACCAAATTTTTTTGGGAAAGGGCGAAACGAGAAAAATGGGCTTTGTCAAACCCCTTTTTGTCTCGATCAACAAAGTCGTCGGGCCACAGGGAAACTAACACACACGCGCAGCGGGGCGCGCGCGCACGCACGCACGCAAAGCACGCACCCCGGGACCACGCCCGCACGCACGCACGCACGCACGGCCCCACCACGCCCGCACAACACACAACACACCCCAAAACAACCCAAACCGAGGCTGCCGCGTGGGGGCGGGGTTTCACACAAAAACACAAACCAAAAGAGAGAGACAGAGAAAACCCCGAGAGAGAGAGAGAGAGAGGGGAGAGAGAGGAGAGAGAAGAGAGAGGAGAGAGAAGAGCCCAAGACTCAAGACCAAAAAAATTTTTTACTCAAGGGAAAGATTTTAGGCATGCCCCATTCAAACTGTCCTTTTCTATTCTACCAAAAAACAACTAAACACACTGCAAAATATTAAAAAAGGAAAAAACAAGAAAATATAGCCCAAAAATAATAATAATAACCCCAAAAAATAAAAAAATAAAAGAAAAAAAAAAAATCCATTACCCAAAAATTAAAACAAACCCCAAAACACACCCTCTTTCGCGCTCCCATGCACGCACCCGCCCACACAAAAAAACCCCCCGCAAACCCAAAAACCCACCCCCCCCCCAAACCCCCCACACCCCCCCCTCAAACCCAACCCTCCCCAAATTTTTATCAGCAAAATTTGAAGGGAAACCCCCCGAGTGGGCTTGAGCCCAAAGATCAAAAGGTTTGATTTAATTGTTCAAGTAAATGTTTTTTTATTGCGATTAAAGAAGGACCCGGGGTGAAATTTACATGTTTTTTGGCCCGAAAGGAGGGGAAAAGGTTTCCCCACCGATGGCCCAAAAAAAGCAAAACTAATTTTAAAAAAATCAATGCGGGCCCCGTGGTAAAAGTAATTTTTTTGAATCAAACCCGTTTTTTGCCATTTGGGAAAAAATCCCAAGAAAGTTTGGCGCCCTGTTTGCTGGACTTTAAACAAAAAATACGCCCTTTTTAAAGATCCCGTTTGGGTCTGCCGGGTAGCATCAATTTGTTTGCGAATTTTTCCCGGGAAAGTAGAAACCTGCGGAAAACAAACTTTAAATCCCCCCCTATTCATAGAGTTTTAAAACTTTTTTAATTTAATTTTTCCCCCGGCACCACCCAGACGGGGGACGCATAGAAAGTGGGGAAAAAAGGGAATTGGGGTTTTTAAAAAAAAAAATTTCCGGTGTGGGGGTTTAACCCTAAAAAACGAAATTATTTTAGCAAAAAAAAAATTGCGGCCCAAAATGTTTTGCAAACAGATTTATATGTTTGCCATTTAAAATTTTCATCAAAAATCCCCGCCCAAACACCCCGGGGTTTTGGTAACCTTCCGATCAAGGGTTTTACCCCAATTTTTAGGCCCCCATAAGAAAGCTGTCGTTGATGTTTTTGTCTCGAGCTAGGACCCAAAAATTTTTTTTTTTGTGCGGATTAAGGACCATTCGGTTTTGGTTGCAAACCCTTCAAAAACATCTTTAAACTTTGTTTTTAACGAAATTTTTTCCCCCCAAGATGTTATTAACACAACAGTGAAGAGAACTGCGCCCGCGAACAGATCCCATATGAAATCTTTGTGAGAAATTTTGCTCGGGAGGTTTATTTAAAAAAATCAGAAGAAAGAGGTCCCCAAGGACAGAGCCCTTTGGAACGCCCCCAGCTCACCATTCCTTCAGGGAAAAGAAACCCTTTAAAATAAACCGCGGGTCCCGGTTTCAAGATATGACTGAAAGAAGGACTCCTTGGGGCCGGGGTTTTGGAAAAATATGCAGTCCCTTTTGTTTAATAATAGTTGGGTCCAAAAAATCAAAGGCTTTTTTAAATCCAGGGAAAAAAGTTCCAGAGATTTCTTTCTTTTATGGGCTGATACCATGAAACCCCAGAGGGGTGTTAAGGGCCGGGGAGGCCCCCAGTGATTTTACGGAAAAGCCCGACTTTAACCGGGTGGGAAAAGTTTTTGATGTTCCCAAAATGTTTAGTTAGGGGGTTTTGAACAACCCCTCTAAGAGGTTTCGATACAACGGGAAAAAAGAGATAAAGGTCTAAAAATGGGTTTTAAAACAAAAATCTTTGAAATTTGGGTTTAAGGAAAAAAACTTTTGGGAGCCTTTGCCCCAAAGGGAAGACATTCTGAACAAAACCCCAAAAAATAAACCCTCCTAAGGGTAAACAACAAAGTAAGGTAGAGCAAGCTTGAAATTAGAAGCAAATTTTTGTTTAACTGGACCCCCTGCTTTTTTAAATTTTTTTGTTTTTAAATTAAGGGAAACCCAAAATTCCAAATTTAAAACAAGCAAGGGGAAAGCTAAATGAATCTCCCCGTAAATTTAAACGTTTCCCAACAAAAAAATTGGGAACCCGCTGGGTCTCCTAACGATTTAAAAAAGGACACT
This sequence comes from Conus ventricosus, assembly GCA_018398815.1. NCBI lineage: Eukaryota > Metazoa > Mollusca > Gastropoda > Neogastropoda > Conidae > Conus > Conus ventricosus. Next base: position 67,449,938 of record CM031619.1, read on the forward strand.
GGCACTGTTTGTACAGAAATTTAGTTTCCTGAAGGGAAAGATTGTTGAAAGTGTTACCCGACCACATAAAATCGCAGTAATTTTCCGATTTCTTTCTCGACTTTTCAGTTTTTTCCTTAACCCCACGCCCCAAAAAGATGCGAAACCCCGGCGTTTTAAACAGTTTCCTAAAATGCTCAGATTTTGTTTTTTAAAATAGATCTGATCTCTGTTTCTTTTTACTTTTTATAATTTACACTTTTTTTTGCGGTTTTTTTGTGCATCCCTTAGTGCCCTTTCTAAAAAATGTCTTTTTGGGGGGGCCCACTGGGAAATACTTCGGTTTTAAACCCCTTTTTCCCTTTTAATTTTTGGGGGGATGTTTCAAAAGATTTAGAGAAAGATATTATAACCCCGGTAAATTTTCCCCTTCATTTGGGGTCGGTAATTGATACCTGTAAAGGGGCTAAAACTTAAAATCCCAGGAAAAAATTTATCCTTACCCGGGAAATTTTTTGAAGGGGCGTATTGAATGGTTTTTGGGCCCCTTTTTCTTTTCTTTTGGGAAATTTAAAAAGACCAAATACACAAAATGGAACCCCCGGCGCTGATGCTTTGTTGCCCACTGTTAAATTGGACACCAAGGCTTTTTGTTGTTCGTGTAGTAAGGGCCACAAAAGAAGAGTCTTTGCAATTTTAGTTGGAAATTAAAGAAAAAACTGATGCAAGCCAAAAAAGGGGTGGTGGCGCATCCCAGGCAGGGTGCCTTTTTAAAAAGACAAAGTTAAAAACACCAAGAAGAATGACATTTGGGGAAGGGTCAAATATACATCAACCATCAGTAAACCCAAAGGGGTCCCCTACCAAAAAAAGTGGGAGCGGGATTCCCGAAAACATTCCAACTAGAAGAGGGGCGAGTTGGAGGGTTTGACCTGCAGGGGCCCCATACATACCCAACCCTTAACCGGCCCCAGGTCACGGGCCCCCTTTTGACAAAAGGGCGGGTGCTTTTTTTTTAAAATATATTCCAATCCCGTTTTTACCAGAGTTTTAGCCTCGCGTCGGACAAAGTTAAATTAGTTTTTGGAAAAAGCCGTTAAAAAAATGAAACGGGGGCCAAAGGCCCAGTTCACTAAGACCAAGCAGATTTAAAAAAAAAGGGGATTCGTTTGAAGAAAACAGCCAACCCTTAATCTTATTTTTCAGGGTGAAAAACATTTTGGTGACCATGCGTAAAACCAGTATCAAAATTTAATTTTAAATTTCAATTTGGGCCATTGAATTAAAATTTTAAGCAAAGCCTGGAGCAATAAAAACAAAAAAATATAAATTTACAACAACAATTAAAAAAAAAAGTCACAATTTTAAAATTTTCCCCCCAAC
>CM031619.1:67456299-67463799 GCA_018398815.1 Conus ventricosus
AATGTCCGGGTTGGAAGTCATTCGTGTAGCAGTCTGACTTGAAACCACTTCAGCTGCACATCACCAGATATTCTATAACAATGGAAGAAAATGTCATTCTAATTTATATCCTCAAGCAAATTATTCAAATTGGAAATAATATTTACGGTGTATTCATTTTATTCAGAATATATTCTGTGTGAATCTAGTACCCTTTTAATGACAAAACAAGTTTTATTCTTTGAAGCTTTACACCGATTAGTCAAAATCATATCTAAACCCCGACAGTATACTCGCAATGCATTGAAGACGCCTTCATATATAAAGTCCTCACTGCAGAAATTGGAGCTAGGGATTTGTAGGAACGTCTGCATACAGCCTCATGAAACAGCTCTCAGTTGCAGGGAAGGACAAAACCAGAGCCCTGAAAGCAATGGCAGAAGCGGAAAGAGAGTGTTCAAGCCGGATCTGGTCAAGGAGGAACAAAAGTGAACTTCATAAGGCTTAATTTCCCTACAAATATCAGGTGTCCCTGTGGCTCAGTGGTTAAAGCGCGAGTCATTAAGTAGAAAATGAGCATGTACAGAGGGTCATGGGTTCGAATCCCAGCCATGGCTCGTCCCAAGATGGGGAAAAAAAAGGGGCAGCAGAGGGACATCCGAGTCATGAACCGGGTGTGGCCCAACCTCCCTAGAGTGTCAGGAGATAAGGGCCGAAACACTTGCTTGAAGGGGCTTCTCTTCTGAGGACTCTCTGCTGCCACGCTCTCCACGAGTTTCTTTCTACTGATGCATGGGTAAACCATTGACTTCCGGGAATAGGCCGGAGGACGTCCGGGAAAGACCGGAGGACACTGGGAAAGACCAGAACCAAGGGCTCTGTGGGCTGGCTCCCCACTTTGCCTTAAACATGTGGCTACTAAAAATAAAAGGAAAAGATGATCCCAGGATTCACCGAAAGCGGGAGAGAATGATGAATCCATCGGTGCTCAACCAATCACGACTGCAAATCCCAAAGGGACTATGAACATGGACCAAATGGAATATCCATGTGTCTGTGGAAAGCGTTTCGCTACCACCCGTGGCATGAAGATCCACAGAACAAAGATGGGATGTGTGAAGACTCATCTGAATGAGCAGCAGCGCACTGCATCAGCAGATAAGACGTCCTAAGACCAAGGCCAGGATTTAAACCACAGTGCCAAGGACATCCACGCTGTTGGTTCGGATGAGGATTTGCACAGGCCCTTGATGCCAGGCGCCTGAAACTCAACCTGCCACGAGCAAACGAAACTGAAGATTGGGAGAAACTGGATGCAAAAATCGTCCAAAGACTCGATGCACTGATAGGGAAAAGCACCCTGGAACACAAACTAGCCACATATGGGGACATTGTGTATGCCACATGTAGAGACGCCTATGGAGTAAAACTACCCAAAGAGAAAACACCTCCAAAGAAATCCAGACCCCCAAGAAAAGATGGACAAGATCAGAGTCCAAAAGAACAACCTCAAGAAGCAAATGAAGACCGCACTGCCAGCTGAAAAACAAGGCTTGGAAAAACTGTGGGAAGACCTGAAAGAAAATCACAGCGCCCTCAGCAAAGCGAATCTGCGAGGAAGAGGAAGAGCAAAAAAGAAGACACAAGAGCGCTTCTTCAGAGACCCCTTCCAGTTTGCCAGAACACTGTTTGAGCAGCCAAAATCTGGGACCCTAAGTGTGGACAAAGGAGTTCTTGAGCAGCATCTGAGGAAAACATACTCTGACTCACAGAGCAAAGCACCACTCGACATTCAAGTTCTGGTATGGCCAACCAACCCTGAGGAACAGTTCAATGGCAAGCCTCCAACGTTGGCGGAAATCAAGAAGGTGCCGACAAAGCCAGAGCCAAATCATCACTAGGGCCAAACGGAATACCTTACCAGCTTTACAAGAAATGTCCCAAGGTGCGGGAGTGGCTCCACAGGCTGCTGCGATCGGCTTGGAGAAACCAGAAGATCAGCGGCCAGTGGATGACGGCAGATGGCGTGTACATCCCCAAAGAGCAAAACTCCAGTGACATCAGCCAGTTCAGGCCAATATCACTACTGAACGTCGAAGGGAAAATCTTCTTCTCTGTCATGGCAGCAAGGCTGACCAAGTACCTGATGGAAAACAAGTACTTGGATGTGTCAGTCCAGAAAGGTGGCATCCCAGGCGTGGCTGGCTGTGTAGAACACGCCACAATGATCTGGGACGCAATCCAAAAAGCAAAAACAGAAAAGAGAGACCTAGACGTAGTGTGGCTTGATCTGGCAAACGCATATGATCTGTGCCCCATGAGATGATACAGTTGGCTCTTGAGATGTACCATGTGCCGAAGAACATCCGCGACATGCTCAAGAAGTACTTCAATGGCTTCTCAATGCGGTTCTCTACCAAGGAGTATACAACTGATTGGATCAACTTGGAAGTGGGCATTGCAATGGGCTGTGCAATTTCCCCGATACTGTTCGTGCTGGCAATGGAACTCATCTTGAAAGCAGCAACAAACAACGCGAGACAAACAGACCTTGGCGATGGATACAAGATGCCTCCTCTCAAGGCCTTCATGGATGACACTACAGTGATTTCATCCAGAGAAGACGAGACACGTCATGTGCTGGAGAGGCTGGACGACATAGTTGCCTCATCCAGAATGAAGTTCAAGCCAAAGAAATCACGGAGTCTCTCACTGAGGAAAGGAAAAGTGCCGAATCTGTGGTCTTCAATGTTGCCAACCAGGCCATTCCAACAGTCACAGAAGAACCATCAAGAGCCTTGGAAGATGGTATGATGATACGCTGAAAGACACACAAAGAGCAAAAGAAACCAAGCAGATGGCGGAAGAAGGCTTGGAGACCATTGACCAGTGTGGCTCCCTGGCAAATACAAGGTCTGGTGTCTGCAGTTCATGCTGATACCAAAGCTCCTATGGCGTCTGATGATATACGACATCTGCACCAGCACAGTGGAGGCAATGGAAGCCAAAATCAACAAATTCACAAGGAAATGGCTTGGTGTCCCACCCTGTCTGACTGACATCGCGCTGTACTGTCGCCAGGCAAAGCTCAAACTACCACTGAAATCCATCCTGGAGGAATACAAAGCAGGGGAAGATCAGACTTCAAAGCATGCTGGAGGACTCAGGAGACAAGGTGGTAGAAGCAATCAAGCCCCAGCTGAAGACAGGCAGAAAATGGAAAGTTCAAGAGGCGATGGATTCTGCAAAAGAAAGTCTCAAGATCAGAGAAATAACAGGACACACACAGACCAACAGACAAGGACTGGGGGTGACCAAAACTGAATGGTGGTCAAAGGCCAAAGGAAAAGCCAAAAGAGACATGCTGATTCAGGAGATGAGAAAAAGAAGAGACCAAAAAAGACTCCAAAAAGCAGTCCAGCAGAGCCAGCAAGGGCAATGGACAACGTGGGAGAATGCACTCCAAAGAAGTCTAACTTGGAATGACATTTGGCACATGGCCCCTCTCAGGATCAGCTTCATTCTCAGATCTGCATATGACCTTCTGCCCTCAAATGCAAACCTGGTGAAGTGGGGGAAAACAGACGATCCTGCATGCCCCCTCTGCCATGAAAAACAAACAGTGGAGCATGTTCTAAGCTCATGTAAAGTAGCCCTGGCTCAAGGAAGGTACACATGGAGCACAACCAAGTGCTCAAAGAAATTGTACAAGTAGTCTGGGCTAGTACCAACACCACAAAAGGGAGAATCAGGACTCCAAAAGCACCCGCAACATCTTCACGGCAGGAGGCAGCAAATCATGGCCAAGAACAACAGTGCCACTCGAAACATGCAGGCAGAGTCTGCTGGATGGGGCAGATGACTGGGAGTGCACTGCAGACCTCCCAGAATGGAAGAGTCACCCAGAGATCATCAGCAAGAGTGGCATGAGACCAGACATAGTAGTCCACTCTAAGTCAACCAAGCAGCTGATCATGATCGAGCTCACGGTGCCATATGAGAACAGAATGGACGCAGCTCAAATCTACAAGACTGAAAAGTATGCTGATCTGGCAAACAGCCTGAGGAGAGAAGGTTATCAGGTCAAAGTCCTCACTGCAGAAATTGGAGCTAGGGGATTTGTAGGAACGTCTGCATACAGCCTCATGAAACAGCTCTCAGTTGCAGGGAAAGAAAAAACCAGAGCCCTGAAAGCAATGGCAGAAGCGGCAGAGAGGTGTTCAAGCTGGGTCTGGTCAAGGAGGAACAAAAGTGAACTTCATAAGGCTTAATTTCCCTACAAATATCAGGTGTCCCTGTGGCTCAGTGGTTAAAGCGCGAGTCATTAAGTAGAAAATGAGCATGTCCAGAGGGTCATGGGTTCGAATCCCAGCCATGGCTCGTCCCAAGATGGCGAAAATTAGTAAATCCTGAAGCCAATGTTACCTGGATTCCGAGTTTTTATTTGTTCTTCTTATCAAGTCTTGGGACTTCCAACTTGGCTCCTTGGCCACGAGTGCTGGTGCGGCAGTGGGAGAGTGTTTTTTCTTGTTATATATAAATAATAAATAAATAAATATATATATATGATAAATTCCAAGGATAAGTACCGAGCACCATTCCAGCAACTTGCAGAGGGGCCCTTGGTGTTGCAATGACTGCAAGAAATATTCAGTTATAAACAAAGCTTGCTCTTATGTCTTAGATTGAAGAAATAGAGGAGGGGGGGGGGGGGGATAAGCATTCATATCTGCAGTGATAGATAATTCTGCTAATATAAAGAGGGTTTTCTTTATATCTTCTTCTTCTTCTTCTTCCTAAATACTGGTTTACTCAAAAAACGAGTATGTCACCAGCGCGCATGTTAAAAAGTAAAATAAAATAACATAAAACATAAAACAGTGCGACTCAGACTGTTGGCCCCTGGAGCAAATTTGGCAACAAGGGTCGCACTCGATATCAAGAAGTTTAAAAACAATGGCCAAATTCAGGCCCAGGTAATAGTAAAATATCTGGGAAGTAAAATAGAAAATCGTCAATATGCAGATCTCAAAACTGTCGAATCAATTTGTTTTTTAAATGAGATTGCATTTGTGGCAATCTTGATGGCACCCGGCAGTGAGATTTCCACAGCCGTACAGAACTGGGATAAAAAGAATGTAAGTGGCTGTCAATATTTGATGCAGGTATGGTATAACATTGACCGCCACTCCTGGTGCTACTTTTATTCAATACTAGTTGTTCCATTGGAATATCGATTACTTTAGCTCTGCCATTGAAGAAGATGTTAAGTTTGATAAAAGCTCTTCTCTCTTCTAAGGGTTTCCATTTTAATTTCCTCATGTTCTTCCTAGCATTTCCCCTTTTCTCTGATGTGGTTCCCTGTTACGAACCGTGCCGCTCTCTTCTGAATCTTTTCGAGTTATCAATGTCCTTTAGATGTTAGGATCCCAAACTGAGCAACCATATTCCAGTACTGGTCTAACCAGTGTTTTGTAGCAGACGTCTTTAACCTTTTGGGGCAGTCATTGATATTCCTGTATAAGAAAGCTAAGATGTTATTTGCTTTCTTACATACTAAATTGTAATGTTCTTTCCATTTGAGACGACTATCTAAAATCACGCCTAAATATTTTGCAGCATTAGTTTCTTAAGAATAGTATTATGGATAGAATAATGTGATCTAATTAGTGAGCGTTTTGTTACATATACGCAACACTTGGCACTTTTGGGGATGAAATTCCATTTTCCAAGTTCTTTCCCACTCTTGTAAAGCGTTTAGATCTTCTTGTAGAATGCGTGTATCATTCTTGCTCTGATTGTTCTATATACCAAGCTGTCATCTGCAAAAAGCCTTATAGTAGTTCCAGGAGAGAGATTTCTACTTATGTCATTTTATATAAATTAAGAAAAACAAGGGCCCCAGAACAGTTCCCTGTGGTACACCTGACAAGACTGGTTTACAATGGATGACGACCCTTCCACAACAACTTTCTGCGTTCTCCCAACGAGGAATGATCTAGCCCATTTTAGCAAAGAACCGCCAATGCCGATGTGTTCTAATTTAAGCAGCAGGCCCTCATGGTCAACCTTATCAAAGGCTTTTGAAAAGTCTAATAAAATTGCATCTATTTGCTGTCTGTTGTTAAGACAGTTATTAAAATCATTGAGAGTTGTTATAAGTTGAGTCTCACAACTCCTTTGCTGTCTAAAACCATGCTGGGCGTTATATTTTCTACTTTTCACAAGAAAATGTAGCTTGTTTTGCTCTTTCATGATTTCTTTTGCTTCTTAGGTGGCACCTTTGGTCGATTTATTGAAAAGGCAACAAACATACTACGGTATGGCATACCAGGCTATTTCTGGGATAACATTCTCCTTAAAACCGAAAAGGCAGAGGAGTCAAATCACCACTTTTCGCGGTCACTGAGGAGAAAAAAATCAGGTTTCGAAATATCGGTATCTGACCAGGAGTTATATGTTAGTGAGTTTCTTCCCCATTGGAGATTGTCTCCCCCTTGGAGACTATAAGCTTGCTGAAGGCTCATTTGAGAAGCATGTATTATTCCCATTCACCCACTCACGCACATACTGTTAATTAGGCAGAATTATCTACCACTGCAGATATGAATGCTTATCTCCCCCTATTTCTTCAATCTAAGACATAAGAGCAAGCTTTTCTGTAATTGAATTAATATATATAATATATATATATATATATATATATATATATATATATATATATATATATATATATATATATATATATATAACGTTTTTGTAATAGGAAAAGTGGTCACAAAACCATTGTGAGTCATGTAAGTATCATCAGCATTTATCAATTGTTTCACAAACAAAAGACATGATTACACCATTCTTGTAAGCAAACTACCTTTTGGTCCCTCAATACATAAACATTCCATTAACTGCACTTTGCCATAAACTTATGAACTGTCGTTGGACAGTATTTCAGAGAAAGTTTTGTAATGTTCCATTACATCTTTCCAAACAAATTGTCAGCTTCCTTTAAAACCACATTGCATACTCAGCACCAAAATGTCTTAACTTTGCCAACTCTGGGAACATATTAATTTAAAATCCTTCCATTTATATTCACCCAAGTCTTCTAAGCCAGCCTATTTTCATGAAGAACAAGAATGATCTCATATTTTTTTTTTATTCTTAGTCCTCCTATACTGTATTGTTTAAGCACGACACTTCGTAAGCCTAACTTCCCGTTCCATACAAATGTCATCAATTCATTTTCCAACGCATGAAATGAAATTGTCTGGTGGGCCAGTCAAATCAATCAATAAATGCACAATTGTTGACAGTACCAAGATCTTAATTGCTATTATTTTCCTGAAAAGGGTTAAATGTCTGTTTCTCCCCCAAATTAAACATTCTTTTCACTGCGAAACATTTGTCTTTGAAATTGTAATACTTGTGGCATCAATCGAAAACAACACTCCTAAAACTGTAAAAACACCAGGGTCTGTCATGTATTGAATATTTCAGTGTTTCCTATTGCCCGTCCAAAAA
>CM031619.1:67473799-67476299 GCA_018398815.1 Conus ventricosus
AGGAAAGGAGAAAGATATCAATCATGCACAGCAAATGGAGCGGATTTTGAACGCCTTATACAAATAGATGGCAAATTGTCTTATAACATCTTCGCGAGCAGAAGTGACCAGTAAGATAAGCCTAAATGCAGAAGGATGTCTATGATATTTTGATGGGATAAACTGGGTTCTAAGTGTTTCCAAGGCGGGACAGCAAAACACAAAATGAACCTCGTTTTCACGAGCCTTTTTACACAGAGGACACACAAGTTCAATCGCCGTACACTCTTTACGATAACGATATCGATGAACGTTAATATCAGACAATCCAAATCTAAATCTAGTCATTATGTACTTTAAATGGCAGTCCATTTGTATAGATAAGTAGGTTGGGATACGATGTAAGGGGTTGAAGTGTCTGTATAAATCAAATCTACTACTATCTTGAATGTGAGCATTCCAGTCTTGCCATCTACAATCGATAAGCCTGGTACGAAGCATTTTCAAAAATGCAGTCTTGTTTCCGACACACTGGTTAACCCACGCATATCCCAGCCCTAATTCATATAATCTCATTTTGACTTTTGTCACCCAGTTCACCTTGCCCCTCATATCTAAACCAAATAACATCTTATAGTGACGACTGTCTCACAGAGTTAAAATAGGGAAACGGCCAGCCCAAATACCATCCTTACTGTGACGTTTATTTTCACGAGGGTGCACATTTTAACGGAACACCGGTGTTGCTTTCCAGCGAAACTCCTGTGAACACTGCACGTGAATTTGAAGATGTGATTCCCCTAGTTATTGTAGAGAACAGCCCGTGTTGTGATGTGCTTCATGCTGTTAATGCACAGGATAAACTGGAACGTGACATAGATGTGTCGGAAGATGTAATGTGTGACAGGCACCCGATGTTTAGTAATAAGGATGATGATGATGATGATGTAAATAATACTGTTAATGAAAGACCAAAACATTTTTCTTTTTTACATTGGAATATAAATGGATTGGTGTCTAAATTAACAGACAATGATTTCATCTTGTTTGTCAAATCGTTTGATTTTATTTGTTTTGTTGAAACCTTTGTGGAAGAATTTTTTCTTCTATTTTTTCTGACTATACCAATTTCTGTATTCCAGCAGTAAAGTTCACTAAACAGGGAAGGCACTCAGGCGGCCTAATATGTTTGATTAAAAATGAATTGGTACCCTACGTTAAACAAGTAGACATTAAGTCTCACAATTTTGGTGCGTTTGTTTTAAACAAAGTGATATTCAACACTGACAAAGATGTGCTGTTTGTATATTGTTACGTTCATCCTGAGGGTTCTCCATATTATGCACATTATGATTGTGAAAACGGCATTGCTTTATTAGAAGAATACTTAACTGATTGCTTATTGATTTATGGTGATATTCATTTATTTGTATGTGGTGACCTTAACAGCAGGATTTCGAATGTGTCTCATCACTGTGAGGGATGTAACAGCAATGGATTCGTTGATTTTCAGTACACCAGTCATTCTTTAAACGGAGGCAGATGCTCACAAGACCTATCAGTTAATAACTATGGTAAATTGTTAATTAATCTGTGCACTACAATGGATTTATGTGTTCTCAACGGAATGTGTCATGGTGACCGCCAAGGTCACTACACGTTCGTGTCAGACAGCGGGTGTAGTGTGGTTGACTACTTTATGATGTCTTGTAATCTGTTTTCTTTATTATGTGATTGCTGTGAGTTAAGCGTATGCGAGAGAATTGAATCTGATCACATGCCTGTGTCTTTTCATATAAACTGTTCGAACGACGTGGAAGACAATGCGTCAAACGTTAATGACATGGTTGTAGAGAAGTATGTGTGGAAAGAAGATGTTGCTGATGTTTATTATAACAATATATCTAAATCAGAATTTGAGAGGAAAATGGTTTACGCCATTAGCCTAATTGAAACTGACATTAATGCTGCTTTAAGGATTTTTAATGAATGTATTAAGGAAGCTGCAGAATGTATGAAAATACGAATACACAGTGAGAAACAATATTAGAGAGAGAGAGAGAGAGAGAGAGAGAGAGAGAGAGAGAGAGAGAGAGAGAGAGAGAGAGAGAGAGAGAGAGAGCTCAGAACTCAGACGTCAGAGCTCAGAACACAGAAAACGTATATTCGATAAAGATTTGAGAGAGAGAGAGAGAGAGAGAGAGAGAGAGAGAGAGCTACACAAGGCATGTGGAAGATGTTTTCAGCATAGTTACCCCCCACTGCTTTTCTTCCTCACGACCTCAGGAAGTCACGGTCCATGACCAGCTCCCTGAGTCATGCCACACCCGCTTCCCCCCTCCCCCTCCCCCTCCCCCCCCCCCCCCCCCCCCCCCTCCCCGCGCTCATGTCGCTCCCATAGTAGAAGGCCGCCACGTTGACAGCCAGTGGCGGTAGCCTCCCTCTTTTCCTCTTCGTCTGCCCCTGGAGGCTGCAGGCACAGGGACCCCACTGGAGCTGTTTGAGAACAGAGTTATTTCCC
>CM031619.1:67481299-67486299 GCA_018398815.1 Conus ventricosus
TAATTTGCCCGTCTTAAAGTTTTCACCACAATTTTTGCTTTCTCTGAACTCCCTTTGAATGCGTTTTTAATACTTTTCCCAGACTGGTCTTGAACCCGGGGTGTCGTTTTAAAACTGTCGCCGTGGAATGTATCGAAAGCGATTTTTTCTTTCACGTGAAAAAATTTTTTGCAGCGACAATATTTGCGGAAAAAAATTGTCGCGCGACAAACTTTTAAACGAAAAATGTCCCATAGAATATTGTACGTCCAAAAAACGTCGCTCGAAAAATTTTGCGACATTTTTTTTTGGGCGACAGGACACTTGGGGAAAATTGAGCATTTGAATACAACGTTTTGGGCCGACAAAATTTTCCCCACGTGAAATCGTACTGCAAGAGTTAACTTTCCTGTGAAATATGGTGGGCAGAAAAATTTTTCCCGACAGCTTTTTTTCGCAGACCCTGTGAATATTGTAGCCCATGAATATTTGCCGCTTGCGCCCACTTTTCCCACGTAAAATCTTCCTGCAAAGTTCCCCTTTCCTGGAATAGGGTCGCAGCGAAAATTTTTTGTCATGAACCAGCTGCAGAAATTTTCCCCGGGAATACGTCGCTCAAAAAAAAAAACATTTTATAGCGACGTTTTTAAAATACGACACCGGCATTTTTGATGTAAAATTTTTAAACACACATGTTGCAAAGGCGGGCTCTCCTAGGGATTGAAGCCCGCGTTTTTCAAACCCTTTCCTTCATGGTTTTAAAAAGATTGATTTGAACAGAATGGGGAGGGGCAATCGCCTTGGGGGCACCCCCTTTCCCAAGCAAGAAATAATTACCCCTACATTCCCAAATAAAAGGAAACTCATTTTATGTTTATTTTTGTCCCAACGCTGGGTTTACGTGCATGAGGGGGTTTTGTCATGGGCAACATTTCGTCCTCCCCTGCCACAAACTTTCGTGCAAAGCTGTCTTAAAATTGTCAGGTTGGGAAGGGCCCAAGTTTGGGTTTTAAAATTTTTTCTGTAAAATGACCCAGGTTGGGGGAAGCCGCCATGCGGTTTGAGGGTTTTCTGTATATTGTTTTCAGGTTGGGAAGACGCCATGCTGGTTTTTGATGTGTTTCTGTATCATTAAACCCGTTTGGGGAGACGCCATGCTGGTTTTGGGATTGTTTTCGAATCATTGATAAAGTTTTTGGGGAAGGGGCCCAAAGCTGGTGTTGATGTGTTTTTTTAAACAATGTTCATTTTTGTGGAAGGGGGGCCCAAAGCGGGTGTTGATGGTTTCTGTATCATTAAACCCCTTGGGGAAAGAGGCCATGCGGTTTTTTTAAAAGTTTTTTTCGTTCACGATTTTGAAGCAAGATTTTTCCCCAAGAGATTTTTTAAATTTTTTGGGCAATCTAAACCCCCTTTCCCCACGGTTTCTTTTTTCTTTTTTAAATCGTTCATAAAAAAGCTCCACATTTTGCTTTTTTAAAATTTTTCAAATGAAAAATTTTAAAAACAAGTACATTTTGTAAATGCCCACTTGCGCTGGGGGAAACTTTGGTGTATTTAAAACATTTTTTTTTTTTAATCTTAGACCTTTTTCATAAGGGAAATTTCTGTCTGTCTATCTTCTGTCTTCTCTCCCCCCATCCCCCCCCCTCCCCCTCTCTCTCTCTCTCTCTCTCTCTCACTCTCCCCTCTCGCGCCGCGCGCGCGCGCTTCGCACACGCCCCGGGACGCACACACCCAAAACACCACAACACACACACACAAAACCCACACACACCCACCCCACACACACACACACCCCACGAAACGCTACGCACCCACGCCCCCCGCACCCACCCACGCACGCACGCACAAAAGGGGACGCACTCCCCGCACGCACGCACGCACGCACCCGCGGGGCGCGCCCACAAACCCCAAACACACACACACACACAACCACACACCACACACACACAACACACACACACACACAACACACCCACACACCCAGACGTATGTGTGTGTTGGTGTGTGTGTTGTGGGCGGGGCGTTTTGCGTGCGTGCGTGCGGCGGGGCGTTCGAACGTCGAGCGTGCAGCGGGGCGGGGGTGTTTTTTTGCCTACCGTCTCCCTTTCTTCTGACGTCCGTAAATATATGTGGGGACGGGAAGCGCCAGACAATTTTTTTTTTTTCAAAATTTGATTTTTAGGAACAAATTTCCTGTATTTTTCCGGCTGAAGGGCGTGGGTTTTCGTTTCTCCTCATGCCCTTTATTTTTAGGTTTTATTCTGCCCAAAGGGCCTGTCCAAACTGAGTTTGCTGTGGCCAACGGGGAAGACAGGACCACACGGGTCGAGTTTCATCCACTCAATGGTGATTCTCTGAGAATGTGTCTAAACCTTTAAATGAAAAACACTGCGGTTTTTGAATCTCTTCGAGTCTGGTTAACACCGGAGTCCCCAAATGAAAGAAAACTCAGAATTAGTCCTGTTTTTTGCGGGTCTCGCCCAAATGTAAATCCAAGCGCCCCTTCGTCATCCTAAACCTAAACGATTACTCTGAAAAAAAAAAGAAAAACAACTTTTAAATTAAGTGTCCCTTTACGCCCGGCTCTCAGGGGACCTCATTTTTGGGTAGCCACTTCACTTTTTCGGGCCCCTTCAGGGTTTGACCTCAGTTTGGATACCCCCTTTTAAATAATAAAAATAATAAGGAACATTTAGTGGCGCTTAATTTTAAAACCCAAAAGCCCAAAACCCCTTACAGCAATAAGCCCTAACACACACACACAACACACACACCAACACACCCAGCACACACACACACCCCCACACACAAAAACACACCACACACACACACACCCCAAAACACACACACACCCCACGAAGGAGAAAAAAAAATTATGTTTTAAGAGATTTTGTTTTGAGGGGGGACTTGAAAAAGAAAGATTTTTTTGAGTTTCGGATTTGCAGAAGGGGAGATTTTTCCAGCAGGAAGGAGCCTGAAAAGAAAAAGAACGTATTAAAGGGCCTTTGGTTTATTATATTGGGGTCCCTGTTTTAAAGGGAAATTCCCCGGGGGTTTTTCGATTTTTAGGGAAAAAAAGCTCACCCCCTCCGGCTCCCGAAGAAGCAAAAATTGTCGTCAGAAGGGGACTTGTAAGTGGTTTTCCTGCAAAAGTTTGGATCCGTAAACCCGGCGTCCCTCAAAGTTCCCCCGAGTACTGAGCAGGCCCGCGCGGGGGTCTTCCCTTTTGTGATTTCTCACGACCCCTCTCGGGGGATTGCCCCGGGTTTCCCGGGGGTGGGGGCGGGGGGGGCCGGGCTGGGCTGTGGACCAGGGAAAAGGAAAGGCCCGGGTGGGTGCAAAGCCGCGAAATTGGCCCCCAAAAGGAAAGGGACAGAAAAACAAAAAAAAACCCCTCTTTGTCTTTTTAAAAACATTAAAAAAATAACCCCCAACACCGTAAACTAAATCAAAAATATGGAAAAAGAACAAATAAAGTAAAAAGAAAAAAAACAACCCGAAATTTAAAAAAAAAAATATATTAAAAAAAAAAAGAAACCCGAAACAAACAAACAAAAGAAAAAGAAAAACCCCCCAAAAAACCCCAGCCCCGAGCTAAAAGGGCCCTAGGGGAAAAAAAAAAATGGCCCTTCCCAAACCCCCCCCCCCCCCCCCCCCCCCCCCCCCCCCCCCATTTAATCCCCTTTTATCTGCTGTTCGTTGGGAAAAAAAACTGGACAAACCAAAAAGATGGGCACGTTGGGGCACGGGGTTCCCTGAGTATTTTCTTCAGCTAATCCACTTAAAAGGGTGGGCAAAAATTAAAAAAAAAAAACACACACAACCAACCCGGGATTATTACAGAAACGGCGCCCAAAAGCCCAAAAGGTTAATGGGCCCCTCTCTCTCTCCCCTCCCCCTTTTCCTCTTCACTCACTCTCTTTTTTTTCTTTTTCCCCTTTAAATCTCTCAACGGCCCCTCTCTTGCTTTCCCCCCCCCCCTCTCTCTCATGCACACACCGGCGGGGCACGCACCCACAAAAAAGTCAGTCCTCCCCTGCTTTCCCTGTTTATCTGTCCCCACTCCCCCTCACACACTCACTCTCTCACACATATAAAAAAATAAAATATAAAAAATAAAAAATAAAACAAGTTAAAAAAGGAACCCCTTTAAAAAATCTCCCAAATTTTTTTTCAAGCGTGGTTTCGCTGTCCCAAAAAAAATATTTATAAAAAAACAAAAAAATTCCCCAAAGGGAAAAAACCAACACCGTTTTCCCGCAACTTACAGACAGCTTTGGGGGTTGCAATGACTGCAAAAAATAATTTAAAAAAAAACAAAACTTGCTCTTATTCTTAAAGATAAAAAAAGGGGGGGAAATACGCATTCAAACTGCCCGTGGTAGATGATTCTGCCAAAAAACATAAAGGTCTTGAGTGGGGGGAATGGGGGGAAAAAAAAATATAATGCTTCCAAAAAGAAACCTTTTGCCCAAACTTATAATTTTCCAAAGGGGGGAAAAATCCTCCAAAAAGGGGAAGGAAAATCACTAAAATAAAACCCCCTGGTCAAAACCGAAATTTTGAAACCTTTTTTTTTCCCTCAGTGACCGCGGAAAGGGCAATTTGACTCCCTCCTTTTTTAGTTTTTTAAAAAGAAACAAAACCCAGAAAAGGCTGGGTGGGAAAACCGGGTATGTTTTTTGTTGGTTTTCAAAAAAAAAACCCCAAAAGGGGGCCAAAAAAAAAGCAAAAGAAAATCAAGAAAGAGCAAAACAAACTACATTTTCTTGTGAAAAGTATAAACTATAAAAAGATCTCCTCTTAAGACACAAGTGCTGAGGGCCAGTTCTTGGAATGAATCCGCAAGGGACTAAAATACAACAAACTAATAAATTCCAAGGATAAGTACCGAGCACCGTTCCAGCAACTTACAGAGCAGCTTGGTGTTGCAATGACTGCAAGAAATATTGAATTATAAACAAAGCTTGCTCTTATGTCTTAGATTGAATAAATAGGGGGAAATACACATTCAT
>CM031619.1:67488799-67491299 GCA_018398815.1 Conus ventricosus
TATCCATGTGAAATCCCATGGAGGGCAGAGAGAGAGAGAGAGAGAGAGAGAGAGAGAGAGAGAGAGAGAGAGAAGGACCAAGACTTTGTCGTTGCACCGCTAATGACCCCTGGTGGTGGCAGACTTTTAGTCCCTCAGCACAAAGCCTTTCGCTCTTTACGTGGGATTATCAGTGAGCTTTGTGTGTGGTACAGGGATTGTCTGTACATAGGAACTCCATTGGCGGGTCTGTGATGGGTCTGAGGGACACCTCCTCTCTGCAGACACCACTCACCTCGGCAGGGCCTGTCTGACACTCCTCCTGTCAGGACTTCACGACACGGACCTGCTTTCTTCCTGCCTTCCCTCCTTCCTCTCTCCCCTGCATACAAACGTGCTCACATGCATGCGTGCAGATTTGGCAGATGACTTGGCCTGTGTGCTGGGTGGACTGATCCAAAGTCTTTGGTAAAGAAGAATGGCAGAGGGTATGTATGCAATCTGTACAAAACAATGCAAGGCAGAGGGTATGTATACAATCTGTACAGACAGTACAAGGCAGAGGGTATGCATACAATCTGTACAAAACAATGCAAGGCAGAGGGTATGTATACAATCTGTACAAAACGATGCAAGGCAGAGGGTATGTATACAATCTGTACAAAACAATGCAAGGCAGAGGGTATGTATACAATCTGTACAAAACAATGCAAGGCAGAGGGTATATATAAAATCTGTACAAACAATGCAAGGCAGAGGGTATGTATACAATCTGTACAAAACAATGCAAGGCAGAGGGTATATATAAAATCTATACAAACAATGCAAGGCAGAGGGTATGTATACAATCTGTACAAAACAATGCAAGGCAGAGGGTGTATGTACAAACAAAAGAATACGAGACAGGGAGTATCTGTACACAGCGTACAAAACAATGCAAGGCAAAGAGTATCTATACACATAGTAGAAAACAATGCAAGGCAGAGAGTATATGTACACACAGTACAAAACAATGCAAGGCAGTGAGTATATGTACACACAGTACAAAACAATGCAAGGCAGAGAGTATATGTACACATAGTACAAAACAATGCAAGGCAGAGAGTATATGTACACACAGTACAAAACAATGCAAGGCAGAGAGTATATGTACACACAGTACAAAACAATGCAAGGCAGAGAGTATATGTACACACAGTACAAAACAATGCAAGGCAGAGAGTATATGTACACACAGTACAAAACAATGCAAGGCAGAGAGTATATGTACACACAGTACAAAACAATGCAAGGCAGATAGTATATGTACACACAGTACAAAACAATGCATGGCAGATGCATGTGCACGCACAGAGCAAAACAATGCCAAGCAGAGGCATCTGTGCACACAGTACAAAACAATGCAAGATGGCATCTGTGCACACAGTACAAAACAATGCAAGATGGCATCTGTGCACACAGTACAAAACAATGCAAGATGGCATCTGTGCACAAAACAATGCAAGACAGAGAGTACATGTCCACGCAGTACAGCACAATGCAATGCGGAGGTGTTAAACAATGATGCTGTGGGCTGGAGTGGTATGGCAGCACTGGTGGCGATGGTTGTTGTTGGTGGCGATGGTGGAGATGGTGGCGATGGGGCTACTATGATGTTGATAGTAGTAGTGTGCTGGTGATAGCGGTGATGATGTCGGTGGTGCTGGTAGCAGTGGTGTTGGTTTTGGTGGTGATGATGGTTGCTGTGGTTAGCTGACGATGATGGTGGTGGTAGGGGTGGTGGTGAGGGTGATGATGATGGTGATGTCGATGGTGGTAGTGATAGTAACGAAGATGGGGAAATTGGTGGTGCTACTTATGGAGATGGTAGTGATGATGGGGTGAGTATGGTGGTGGTGGTGGTGATGGTGATGTTTCGTTGAGGTGGCGGTGGTGGTGATGGTGGTAGTATTAAGCAACAGGCAAAGTCCTTTGACTGTGGATTAAGTGACGATCTCCTTTGGACATGTTCCGGCCATTGGGACTTTTCCTTTAAAGGATATGTTTTACTAAAAGATGGGACAGGATTGTTTGGCTGTTTGTTTGTTTGCTTGTTTGCTTTTTTGTTTAGACCAGTCTCTTAGCTTTAGGGCAGGACTTCTGTTTTTAATTAGCGTACAATCCTGATTGTCCTCAGCCGTTGACTTATTTGCACCTAACATGGCAACTTGTGACAGCGTTAGTAACGGTCATGGCGACTTGTTTAACCTAACATGGCAACTTTGTGACAGCGTTAGTAACGGTCATGGCGACTTGTTTAACCTAACATGGCAACTTTGTGACAGCGTTAGTAACGGTCATGGCGACTTGTTTAACCTAACATGGCAACTTTGTGACAGCGTTAGTAACGGTCATGGCGACTTGTTTAACCTAACATGGCAACTTTGTGACAGCGTTAGTAACGGTCATGGCGACTTGTTTAACCTAACATGGCAACTTTGTGACAGCGTTAGTAACGGTCATGGCGACTTGTTTAACCTAA
>CM031619.1:67495622-67503122 GCA_018398815.1 Conus ventricosus
AAAACAGACAGAAACAGAACAAGAAAAGAGAAAAAGAGATACAGACAGAGAAACAGGGACAGAGAGAGACTGACGAAGGATGAACAGACAGACAGACAGAAGGACGGAAGGAGAGAGAGAGAGAGAAAGAGAGGAGAGAGAGAGAGAGATAGGAGAGAAGAAGAGAGAGAGAGAGAGAGAGAAGTCTCCGATCACAAAAAACTAAATCACAAACGTACAAGCAAACAAAAATGGAAACGTTTCCTATTTCCATGAATTTTGTGTTTAATGGAAGGCTATACGAGAGACCTGAGAGAGAGAGAGAGAGAGAGAGAGAGAGAGAGAGAGAGAGAGAGAGAGAGAGAGAGAGAGAGAGAGAGAGAGACAAGACAAGACAAAATTCTTTATTTACGAGGATAATAGATAAGCACTGATGTGCTTTTTTACATCCAGTCCTCGCCCTGTGTAGGGTCAACAATATGAATAAAAGGTTACAAAGGAAGCATGCAAAAGTGACTAGAACTACAATACAATAGGGGATTAAAATTTAAAAAGGGGAAGAAGAGAGAAGAAAAAAAGAGAGAGAGGGGAGAGAGAGAGAGAGAGAGAGAGAGAGAGAGAGAGAGAGAGAGAGTGGGGGGGAGAGAGAGAGAGAGAGAGAGAGAGAGAGAGAGAGAGAGAGAGAGAGAGAGAGAGAGAGAGAGAGACGCAGGAGCGAAGGGAGTGCGGGGTAAGCCTGCAGAGAGAGAGGGGAGGGGGGGGAGAGAGTGAGAGAGAGAGGGAGGGAGGGAGGGAGAGAGAGAGAGGAGAGAGAGAGAGAGAGAGAGAGAGAGAGAGAGAGAGAGGGTGGGGGAAGAGGCTGGTGGGCGCGATAAGAGAACATGTTTAGAACAATCTGACAATCGAAAATTCCAAAGAGATACAAAACAATCAATTTTGAAACACCGGAGGGGGGGGGGGGGGGATAGAAATAAAGCACAAATGGAGGTGGGAAATGCATAATGATAGCCCAGTCGCCACGGGTAGGAAGGGATATCATATGGATAAAAAATCAAGTCATTCCAGCAGAACGTGGAGAGAGAGAGAGAGAGAGTGAGAGAGAGAGAGAGAGAGAGAGAAGAGAGAGAGAGAGAGAGAGAGAGAGAGAGAGAGAGAGAGAGAGAGAGAGAGAGAGAGAGAAAGTCACATAAGAACCACAAGCATTTCGACAGAATGACAAGAGGGCAGGAGGTAGTAGGAAACACACACACCACACACACACACACACACAACACACACACACACACACACACACACACACACACACACAACACACACACACAGACACACATACATGTACTCATATAAGACATACTTACTAAACAAAATAACATACATGTGCATTTCAAGTACAAAAAACTTTCTAAAATAGTCAGGTACATACATAAGGCAAAGAGGGTGGTGGTGATTGGTGGTGGATTTATGGCGGAGTATGCAAGTACTGGCACATAAGATGGTTGAAATAATGGTGTTTGAAGGTTGATATGCATTGGCGTTGTTTGGTGATTCAGGGAGCGAGTTCCATTGACAGGAACCTGATATGTTAAACTGGATTTGAATAAGTCAATTCTAGGAACAGGGACATGATGTTTGGGTAGAGTCCTTGGGAATTTTTATGAGAATCTGTGAACTAATGTTGAGGGTGCCTTCCCAGACACAATCTTGTGCATTATGATCCCTTTGTTGTATTCTAATCTCAGACTTAATGGAGAACTTGAATCTTTTTATAGTCGAGTCCAGAAGACTACTGCTTTTTAGGAGGACTAATTTGAGTGCTCGCTTGTGCAGGCTTAACAATGGTTTGAGAGTGTTAGCGCTAGCACAGTCCCATAGAGTAGATCCATAGTCTATGTATGATTGAATATGAGACTGGAAAAAGAGCTTGCGTGAATGCAGGTCGAGGAAGCGTTTAATTTTGGAGAGTTGATAAACTTTCTGTGAAACTATTTTTTGCATAGTGAGGTTATGTGAGCTTGCCAACTCATATTGTTATCAATTGTTATTCCTAGCACTTTGAGGCATGTAACCTGTTCAACGGGTTCATTTTTAAGATGTACAGGAGGAAACTTAAGAGTGAGATTTGTCTTTTTTGCCTGGTTGTGATAAGCATATGGATTTTAGTTTTTTTGAGGGAGGGTGAAGCGACATGTGATTTAGTTCAGTCCATTTCACGAGATCATTCGCACTTTCTTGTAAAGTTTGTGCAAGAACACAACAGTAACATCAGAATGATTTGTGTGGATTGTTGTGTCATCAGCAAAAAGTTCACAGGTGGATGTGATATGTAGAGGGAGATCATTGATGTAAATTGTGAATAATAAGGGACCCAAGATAGAGCCTTGTGGGACACCATAGGAAAGTGTTTGAAATGAAGAGAAGGTTGTATTAATTTTCACACATTGTTGCCTATTTGTGAGATATGAGTGAAAAAGCGTAAGGTTCTTGTGGATAAGCCATACAATTTTAATTTTCTAAGAAGAAGGTTGTGGTCTATCACATCAAATGCTTTTTTGAAATCAATAAATAGGACACCACAATATTTTGTTGTTGTTAATGCTGTTTAGCCAGTCATCAACCAGGTTGATTAGTGCTGTGTGGCATGAATGGTTGTGTCGGAACCCGGACTGTCTTGGATGAAGCAAGTGGTATGTATTAAGGTGGTGTAATGTGTGTTTGTTTATGGTGTTTTCCAAGGTTTGGAAAGAGTGGAAATGATTGAGATTGGTCTGTAGTTTGCAGGGTCTGAGCTGTCACCTGCTTTGTAGATAGGAATGAACTTTTGCTTTTTTGAAACTATTGGGAAAATGATTTTTGTCGATACATAGATTGAAGACGTATGTCAACGTATCTGTAATTGCTGGAGCTGATAGTTTGAGAATTTTGCCGTCTAGGCCATCCACCCCGCAGGTACTTGACTGTTTTAGGTGCGTTAGGTAGTGATAGACTTCTAATACTGTTATTGGTGGAATATAAAGTTCAGACGTGATGTTTTTATCATGGCAATATTGTTTCAGTTTTTGAAGGTCGTTTGATCTTGAAGAATCAGCCGTGACAACTTTATTGGTTATAGTGCAAAAGTGGGTGTTCAGTTGTTCGACAGAGATGTCTTTATTATAGTTGATTTTGAAGAAGATTGATTGTTTGTAAGCTCGTTAATAGCTCTCCATACCAATTTTGGGTTCTGATTTGATGAAATTAGTTCTCGATAGTATTTTTGTTTTTTCTCTGCGCTTCTGTGAATTTATTGCATTTCTCAGTATTCTAGATTCTCTTCATAGCCATGTTGTTTAAGCAGATCTTTAGATAACCTGCTCCTGTAACTCTTTAGTGTACCATGCCGGTTTGGGATTATGTCGTACTCTAATCGTCTTAGAGGGGCGTGCTTATCATATATTTCTGTAAATGTTCGATTCCAAATTCCACAGCAACATCTGGATCAGTTATGTTGTAAACGGATGAGAGATTTGAGCTAAGCAAGTCATGTAGAAAATCTTGGTTGTGAAAGTTTGTAAAGCAACGGTAGGTTATTGTCTTGTGTCCCGTTTTGGGAGAGAGAGAGGAGAGAGAGAGAGAGAGTAGAGAGAGAAGAGAGAGAGAGAGAGAGAGGAGAGAGAGAGAGAGAGAGAGAGAGAGAGAGAGAGAGAGACGCAAGCAACAGTCTTTCGTTTTCATCTCATGGAAAATCTATCCAGGGGGGTCAATCTACCTGTCCGTTAAAATAGTCAAATACGAACTCTGAGAGAGAGAGAGAGAGAGAGAGAGAAGAGAGAGTGAGAGAGAGAGAGAGAGAGAGAGAGAGAGAGAGAGAGAGACTCAAGACTCAAAGACTCAAAAACTTTATTACTCAAGGATAGAGATTTTAGGCAGTGCCTATTCTTCCAATCTGTCCTTGCTAGTCTACAACATTCAACTTAACAGACTGCCTATTAATAATGACAGAAACAATGAAGAATATAGCAACATTATAATATTAACAATAACAATAGTAATAATAATAATAATTATTTTTAAAAAAATCCATTACAAAATTACACAAACACAATCAGACACGTACGGCGCGCGCCTCACATGCATGCACACGCCCACACATACACGCACGGCATGCGCATACCCACATCCACACCCATACCCCCCCCCCCCCACACACACACACACACATTTTCATTAGCTAATATAGAGGCAAGCATAAAGTAGGGCGTTGAGGACTATGATCAAAGGTTAGATTTATTGTTCAAATAAATGTTTAAGTACTGCTGATTTGAAGGACGGCAGTGATTGACATGTTTTGGCAGACGGAGGAAAAGAGTTCCACACAGATGGACCAAAATATGCAAAACTAGATTTGAACAAATCAATGCGGACACGTGGTAAAATGTAATTATTTGAATCATATCGCGTTGTTGCCATTTGGATAAACTCAGCAAGATATGCTGGCGCCATGTTTGCATGGACTTTAAACATTAGTACTGCCTTATTATAGGTCAGTTGGCTCTGCAGTGGTAACATCATTAGTTTTGCGAATTTGCCCGGGGTTGATAGAGACTTGTCGGGAAAGAATCAGCTTAATTCCCGTCTATGCATAGAGTTGATCTTTTTTATGTGATTTTCACCGGCACCACTCCAGACAGTGGACGCATAGTTGATGTGAGAAAGGCAATGGGCTTCAAAAAATAATTTCCGGATATGTGGTTCAACATAATAACTGAGTTTATTGAGTAAAAACAAATTGCGAGCCAACTGTTTGCAAACATGATTTATATGTGATTACCATTTAAAGTTCTCATCAATGATCACGCCTAAGACACGGTGTTCGGTAACCTGCTCGATCAAGGTTTCACTCATTTTTAGGCTCACATAAGATGCTGTCGTTGATGTTTCTGTCTCGATGCTAGGACCATACATTTTGTTTTGTGCGGATTAAGGACCATTTGGTTTTGGTTGCACCATTCTAGGACATCAGTGATACTTTGTTGTAACGATATTTGTACAGACATGATGTTTGTATCACTACAGTGAAGAGAACTATCGTCAGCGAACAGATCACAGCTGACATCATTGTGAGATATGTGCATCGGTAGGTCATTTATAAAATACAGAAGAGAAGAGGTCCAAGGACAGAGCCTTGTGGAACGCCACAGCTCACTATTCCTTCAGAGGAATAAGTACCGTTTAAGTAAACACGCTGGGTCCTGCTTTCAAGATATGACTGAAAGAAGGTGACTACTGCCGGATTTTGAACATATGCAGTCATTTTTTAAAAATAATATGTTGTGGTCTACAAGATCAAACGCTTTCTTAAAGTCGAGGAAAACAGTTCCAGTGAGTTTTTTTCGTTGATGGCTGATAGCCATGTATCACAGAGGCGTGTTAAGGCCGTGTGGCATGAGTGATTTCGACGAAAGCCTGACTGAAACGGGTGGAACAGTTTGTGATGTTCCATAT
Source organism: Conus ventricosus (assembly GCA_018398815.1). Classification (NCBI taxonomy): domain Eukaryota; kingdom Metazoa; phylum Mollusca; class Gastropoda; order Neogastropoda; family Conidae; genus Conus; species Conus ventricosus. The sequence continues at coordinate 67,501,083 of CM031619.1, forward strand.
GTTTAGTTAGGTGTTTGTGAACATGCATCTCTAGAGGTTTCGATACAACGGATAAAGAGATATTGGTCTAAAATTTTTTTAAATCGGTGAGATCTCTTGATTTGGGTATGGGAATCACTTTTGCTGCCTTTAGACCACATGGGAAGACATTCTGAAAGAGAGAGAGAGAGAGAGAGAGAGAGAGAGCAGAGAGGAGGAGAGAGAGAGAGAGAGAGAGAGACAGACAGACAGACAGACAGACAGACAGACAGACAGACAGACACAGAGAAAAAGAGAAAAAGAGATACAGACAGAGAACAGGGACAGAGAGAGACGGACGAAGGGGTTTAACAGACAGACAGACAGAAGGACGGAAGGGAGAGAGAGAGAGAGAGAGAGAGAGAGAGAGGAGAGAGAGAGAGAGAGAGAAGAGAGAGAGAGAGAGAGAGAGAAAGAAGAGAGAGAGAGAGAGAGAGAGAGAGAGGAGAGAGAGAGAGAGAGAGAGAGAGAGAGAGTCTCCGATCACAAAAAACTAAATCACAAACGTACAAGCAAACAAAACTGGAAACGTTTCCTATTTCCATGAATTTTGTGTTAATGGAAGGCTATACGAGAGACCTGAGAGAGAGAGAGAGAGAAGAGAGAGAGAGAGAGAGAGAGAGGAGAGAGAGAGAGAGAGAGAGAGAGAGAGAGAGAGAGAGAGAGAGGAGAGAGAGAGAGTACTATGATGTGCCTCTCAAAACCTGCACCTGCCCCCCCCCCCCCCCCCCCCCACTCCCCCGCCCCACCCTTCCCCACGACAAAGTTTACTACGAACACAATAACAAGAAAAACCGCACAGTAAACACAGCACCTTTCCAAAGGAAGCTTGTTAACACACACACGTTGCACAACATGCGTCAGTCCCAACTGTCGATGACAGTGAGAAAGGTGTGCACTATAGGCCTCCTCTCTGTCCTTGACAGACTTCCAGCATCCTCATGGTTTTCACAATTCATTTTGAAACGTTGCACAAAATCTTCAGCAAGTGTTGAGGGGTACAGTTCCAACAGGTTTGTCATTTTCTGGTTATCGTGGAAACATCACTCGTCGTTTCTTGTACTTTCTGACAATCCTTTTTTTTGTGTTAACCATCTATATGTATCTGTCTATCTGTCCATCTATTTATCTGTGTAATTATCTATGCATCTATATATGCATGTATGTATGTATGTATGTGTGTATGTATGTATGTATGTATGTATGTATGTATGTATGTATGTGTGTATGTATGTATGTATGTGTGTATGTATGTATGTATGTATGTGTGTATGTATGTATGTATGTATGTATGTATGTATGTATGTATGTATGTATGTATGTATGTATGTGTGTATGTATGTATGTGTGTATGTATGTATGTATGTGTGTATGTATGTATGTATGTATGTATGTATGTATGTATGTATGTATGTATGTATGTATGTATGTATGCATGTGTGTATGTCTGTATGTCTGTATGTATGTATGTATGTATGTATGTATGTATGTATGTATGTATGTATGTATGTATCCATGTTTATATGTATGTACACAAACAAATACACAGAGATTCGGAGATTGAAAAGTCAGGGAATTATATCATAAATAGAAAATACTTCACCAGCAGCTGATGCGGACCATCGTAACCCACAGAAGAAGACACAATCTCTCTGTTCGCTGCATGTCTTGATGTCTGTGTGGGGTGACAGACAAAATCTCTCTGTTCGCTGCTGTTTTGATGTCTGTGTGGGGAAACAGACAGAATCTCTCTGTTCGCTGCATGTCTTGATGTCTGTGTGGGGAGACAGAATCTCTGTGTTCGCTGCATGTCTTGATTTCTGTGTGGGGATTGAAGGTTGTAGGTGTTGGTGGGGAAACAGACAGAATCTCTCTGTTCGCTGCATGTCTTGATGTCTGTGTGGGGAGACAGAATCTTTGTGTTCGCTGCATGTCTTGATGTCTGTGCGGGGATTGAAGGTCGTGGGTGTTGGTGGGGAGACAGACAGAATCTCTGTGTTCGCTGCATGTCTTGATGTCTGT
>CM031619.1:67515622-67517952 GCA_018398815.1 Conus ventricosus
CTGTGTTGTTTGAGGTCTACACTCACTGTGTCACACTGTGTTGTTTGAGGCCAACATTCACTGTGTCACACTGTCTTGTTTGAGGTCAACACTCACTGTGTCACACTGTGTTGTTTGAGGTCTACACTCACTGTGTCACACTGTGTTGTTTGAGGTCTACACTCACTGTGTCACACTGTGTTGTTTGAGGTCAGCACTCACTGTGTCACACTGTGTTGTTTGAGGTCTACACTCACTGTGTCACACTGTGTTGTTTGAGGTCAACACTCATTGTGCCACACTGTGTGGTGTGAGGTCAACACTCATTGCGTCACACTGTGTTGTTTGAGGCCAACACTCATTGTGTCACACTGTGTGGTGTGAGGTCAACACTCACTGTATCACACTGTGTTGTTTGAGGCCAACACTCATTGTGTCACACTGTGTTGTTTGAGATCAACACTCATTGTGTCACATTGTGTGGTGTGAGGTCAACACTCACTGTGTCACACTGTGTTGTTTGAGGTCAACACTCATCGTGTCACGCTGTGTTGTTTGAGGTCAACACTCATTGTGTCACACTGTGTTGTTTGAGGCCAACACTCATTGTGTCACACTGTGTGGTGTGAGGCCAACACTCATCGTGTCACACTGTGTGGTGTGAGGTCAACACTCATTGTGTCACACTGTGTGGTGTGAGGTCAACACCTGGTCACTGACGATGTCACACTGTGTCCTATGAAGCACACACTGGGTGGTAAGCGTGCCGGCAGGTGACCGACAAAACTGAAGAGCGGCTAAGAAGAAGCCAGCCTTTGTCTGTGCGGGCAGCCCGGCCCACTGAACACACCTTGGGCAGCACGCGGCCACAGTGGCTATACACTCGAAGTCAATTTGCTAAGGCCTTGCTTAAGAAGTTGAGTATATATAGACAGGCACTATCAGATTGTAAGGAGAGTATTTACTGCATCTGAAAGTTGATTCTCTTTTTTTTTCTGTCCCCACCTCAGAGGCAGTGCACCCACGCCGCTCATTCCGACACCCCGTCCACAGCCACAGCCCGGTCGGCCACGCCGCAGCCCCGGCACCAGCAATCCACAGGGAGCAGTCAATGTCGAGTCGTCAAGAGGCAACCCACCGGAGGAGACACTGCACTGCTGCCGAGTCACTTCGGTGGTGCTCAGTGGCGCCTGTTCTGATCAAACATACGCAGGACACCACCTACTAAGCCCCCTACTGACGACAATAATTCCTTAGTCGCAAGCCGGCGTGAGTGAGCTCTCCCTCTGGAGGGTGCCATCACGTCCGTCCAACGACAGCCCCCATGGACTCGCCGATACCGGTCACCCCGACGGAACCAAACCAAGGCCACAGACTTCGAGAGGACATCGAAACTGATGTCACCATGAGAGCAGGGCATGGAGGGCCACAGAATTTGAGACATCTTTTTTATGCTGATCGATGAGAATGAGGATGATAAAGATGATGCCACGGATTTCCATTTTGGTCTGAGACTACATGACAGGGCTGTACTCTACGCTTCCTTTCACAATATATCCCGGCGTCAACCAGGCCCGAGAGATACAGGCACCTGCAGTGTTGGTCAGGAAATTTGAGCAACACTCTCAGAAACGCATCCATTAAGTGGATGAAACTCGACTGTGTGGTCCCAGTCTTCCCAACTGAGTCCGCAGCAACTCAACTCTGGGTAGGAGCCGGTCGGGGCAGAAAAACCCACATGACTCGGATGGGATTCGAACCGACGACCTCCCAGCCGGGAGTGCGCGACACTGACCACTTTGCCACGGCGGCTGGTTGATTCTCTTTCTTCCTCCACCCCCCCCCCCCCCCCCCCCAAATATGCCCAGCCAGGTACATGCCAGGCGGTTTCAAGAGGACGGATTCAAGTGAAAGGAGAGGGAGTCAGTGAAAGGAGTGGCAGTCAGTGAAAGGCGTGGCAGTCAGTGAAAGGAGTGGCAGTCAGTGAAAGGAGTGGCAGTCAGTGAAAGGAGTGGCAGTCAGTGAAAGGAGTGGCAGTCAGTGAAAGGCGTGGCAGTCAGTGAAAGGAGTGGCAGTCAGTGAAAGGAGTGGCAGTCAGTGAAAGGAGTGGCAGTCAGTGAAAGGAGTGGCAGTCAGTGAAAGGAGTGGCAGTCAGTGAAAGGCGTGGCAGTCAGTGAAAGGAGTGGGAGTCTTTGCGGGAGAACGCCGGGAGTAGACAGGGACACAGGTGAGCACGAAGGCCTGAAATGCGACGTCATGTATTTCTAGTTTGTGAATGATGTCATCGATAGAGATCCCGTTGAAACACGAAATAATGGGTACGGGGTGTTCATTGGCTCTCTTCTCACTTT
>CM031619.1:67520552-67523052 GCA_018398815.1 Conus ventricosus
AAGGACTCAATAAGTAAGACATTTTAAAGCATAAGAATCATTGTTTATTGTACTCCATGCAATCTTTTTTATGTGCGTAAGACCAACAAACAGCCGGTAAAGTAAGACACTTTTTTTTAAGACAAGGATGAAGGTTTTCTGAACGTCTAATCTTTTTTTGTGGTCCAAGAGCATGACCTTCGATGACAAAATGCTGACAGTGAGTGGACTATACGAAATCTCGTCGTAGACACCAGACGAAATGAGTCCCAATCCATGCAGAAGAATAGAGACACCGGCGGTTCTATGCATCCTGCATAGAATATGACCCCAGCATAGAAATATCCAGCATAATGGCGACTTAGAACTGGGACAAGGATTCAGTAGAAACTGGAGCAGCAAGAAAGCCTTGCACTTTGCGTCCCAAACACTTGAACCACTTTGACAAATACAGAAGAAGTAGGGGTAAAAAACCGTTTCAAATCAGAACTGCACACACACTATAGCCCCAGAGTGTTGGCTTTCGAAACACTGGTGAGACGGATTCCAGTGACTGCTCTGTTTTGCAGAGAGCTAAGGCAAACACTCAGCACATCTCTGGTACCATCTTCACGTAGACAAAGTCCCCCAAGACTTTGGACACGTATTCCAAAGCAAATAGGGCGATTACAACACGGGCTGTGTCTCTGGGCATGTCGTTGAAGACCTTGGCTGTACACGGGTGTACTGGTTCACCTCTGCCTGTCAGCCATCGGCACAACGTGAAGGTGATATGTCACTGAAGGTTTGTCCTGGTGTGTGTGTGTGTGCGTGCGTGCGTGCGTGCGTGCGTGCGTGCGTGCGTGCGTGTGTGTGTGTGTGTGTGTGTGTGTGTGTGTGTGTGTGTGTGTGTGTGTGTGTGTGTGTGTGTGTGTGTGTGTGTGTGCGCGCGCGTGTGTGCGTGCGTGCTGTCATCTGTACGCTGGGTGCAGTGTGCATGTGATTCTAACTAGATAGAAATGGGCATGTCTTGCCTTTATACACATGCAGAGTGCATGGGATTCTAACTAGATAGAAATGTGCCATGTCCTGCCTTTATAGACATGCATGCATGTATCCTGGTACATATGCCCACGTCTCATAGGCACCCAGAGAGAGAGAGAGAGAGAGAGAGAGAGAGAGAGAGAGAGAGAGAGGAGAGAGAGAGAGAGAGAGAGAGAGAGAGAGAGAGAGACAGAGAGAGAGAGAGAGAGAGAGAGAGAGAGAGAGAGAGACAGACAGACAGACAGACAGACAGACAGACAGAGAGAGCAATACTAATGTCCGTTTTCTACTAGTACAACAGCTACTAATACCACTAGTGCTATTACTACTACCGCTACTACTACTACTACTACTACTACTACTACTACTACTACTACTACTACTACTATACTACTACTACTACTACTACTGCTGCTGCTGCTGCTGCTGCTGCTTCTTCTGTTGCTGTTGTTCTTGCAACAATTGGCATACGAAAAACAAGATGCAAAGCATATAAACGTACTCCCAATTTATCCTGAATACGCGTGAGATATTCCATAAAGAGGAAAAACCGTCTTGGACTGGTGTAACCGTTAGTAATGGCTATTCTGGTAAACATTGGCCATCATCTGTGACCTATAATGAACATAATTACAAATGTTCAGAAAGATCGGCCAAGTACTTTCTGATATTTTCCAAAGAGAAGAAAACCATTATGGGCCGTTAGTAATGGCTATAACGGTACACTTAAACATCGGGCATCATCCGTGACCCATAATGAACATACCTACAAATTTTCAGAAATATCGGCCACATACTTCCTAAGATATTCCATGAAAAAGAAGAACCGTTATAGCCGTTAGTAACGGTTATAACGGTAAACGAAAATATCGGGCATCATCCGTGACCCATAATGAACACATCTACACATTTTCAGAAAGATCAGCCCAGTAGTTTTGTCTGGAGCGAGTGGAACACATTTTGACTACGGACGGACGGACGGACGGACACACACACACACACACACACACACACACACACACACACACACACACACACACGCACGCACGCACGCACGCACGCACGCACACACACACACACACACACACACAGACACACACACACACACACACACACACACACACACACACACACACACACACACGGACAGCATTTCTTCGTTCCCATTCTAAAGTACTCCCTGTTCTATAAGAACTGAGAGTACAAAAATGAAAGAAAGAAAGAAAAAATTAAGTGAACAGAATGTTGGTCCACAAGTGAAAAGAAAGGGGCTAGAAGCTACAGACAAACCTTTCTCCCGAACACAGATCACATTCAAACAAGGAAACAACGGGAAAGACACGAACACTTTGCGCTCTGATCCTGTGTCCTGTGCAAATGAACATCGAGTCTCCCTCTTCATCCTGTCCCCTGTGCAAATGAACATCGAGTCTCCCTCTTCATCCTGTCCCCTGTGCAAATGAACATCGAGTCTCCCTCTTCATCCTGTCCCCTGTGC
>CM031619.1:67548240-67583240 GCA_018398815.1 Conus ventricosus
CATTGCAGTTTTCCCCCACATGCAGCATAAAGATAGTAACGTCCTTTGTCAGCTGGCTCGGTGAAATGATCGGGATTCTCACTGGGCAAGCACGAATCTTGGACCTCACATCGTCCGCCAATCAACAGCGCTGTGGGTAGTCACATACGAATCTTGGACTTCCCATCGTCCGCCAGTCAACAGCGCTGTGGGTAGTTACGAACGAATCTTGGACTTCCCATCGTCCGCCAGTCAACAGTGCTGTGGGTAGTCACGTGACTGGGCAGCCTGGCTTGGGACAGCCAATAGCAGACAAGAAGCGGACGGGTACCAACTTCACTATATCACACGCAAAAAGCATCGTTTCCAATCGATTGGTTTTGAGCGCCGCTTGACGTACGAGCGATATATTGAGGGCCAGGTAGAGGGAGGGGGGGGGGGGGGGGGGGGGGGGGCGGACAAAAAGAAAATAAAGAAAAACAATTAACCAACCCAAGCCCCAGAAGCCAAGCAGTTGGCTCCAGGTGACAATTCTACCTATCAAATAGGACGGATGGGGGTTGTACTACCATGTTGTTCTGTCAGTCGGCTGTTCCGTGTGTCGTTCTGTCAGTCGGCTGTTCCGTGTGTCGTTCTGAACGTTCTGTTGGCGACTTCACGGGTGTCCCCCATTTCATTATTATCATTCATTCCTACTGTTATTTTTGTGTGTGCAAAATTCGCAACGCACAAGCTGTAGTGACAATAGGCAGACGTCATGATATCGTGCGCAGGCGCACAGTGTAATACACACACACACACGCGCGCACACACATGCACGCACGCACGCACGCACGCACGCACTGACTGACTGACTAAAACCATTTACTGTCAGATTCAACATTAGTTATACACACACACACACACACACACACACGCACACGCGCACACACACACACACACCACACACACACACACACACACACACAACACATACATACATACATACTCGCGCGGACGCGCGCACGCGCGCGCATTCTCTCTGTCTGTCTGTCGGTCTGTCGGTCTGTCTCACATAAATACATACATACTCGCGCGCACGCACACACATTGCTCCCTTACACCATCTTCCTCTCTTTCTCTCTCTTTCTGTCTATCTCTATACTTATCTGTCCAATCTTTTAATGTTTTTATCATCTATCATCTATCTATCAAATTATCTATCTATCTATTATCTATCTATCCATTTCATACATAAATACAACATACATACATAAATTCCCTTACATTGATGCATACATTCATGTCCGTTCATGTACAACTTCATGGCACTTATTTGTGATTACATGTACATCCAAACGTGTTTCCGCCCTGTCTAGCAATAAAAACCTCTGCACTTGCTTCTGTGGATGGTTTTGGTATTTCCCTAATCAGTTGCAATTTCCCCACTCACTAGGGGTGTTGTAAATTCCTACCTTTAGTCACACAGCGGACGCGTTGTTAAATGGAAAAAACAGCTGACACGTGTAGCGCTATGGGGGCCCCCGGGTCACGGGGGGAAAATGACTGGGTTTGAGGGTTCCCGATTCTTTTATCACTGTTCCCCCTGTTCAGTTTCCCTTTTGGATGTGGTGTCTGTCAATGTCAACCCGTTGCCGGCGCTTTGAAAAAACCACCCGGCGCCCACCTTCGGAGTTTCATGAATTAAAAAATTTTGGGGGGGGGGGGGGGGGGGGGGGGGGGGGGGTCGGAACCCAAAGCTTTTGGGAGGAGAGAGGAGAGAGAGAGTTGTGGAGCGATGGCGGGTTGAGCGGTAGTGCGCGGGCGGCAGATAGCCCCCCCTTTCCCCGTACCGTTCACCAGTGGTTTCCGAAATTTAACCCCTTCTGTCTCCTCCTCTAATTTTTTTCTTCTGTCTTCACTTCACCTTTTTCTTTGGTTTGGGTGCCCCTCTCTCTCTCCTCTCTCTCTCTCTCTCTCTCTTTTCTCTTTGTGTGATTAAAAAGAGAGATTTAGATACAATTTGTTCGGGTTTTTCCTATTTTTTGGGCCTTCCCCCCTTTCCCCCTCCCTTCTCTCTCTCTTTTCTCTCTTCTCTCTGATTAAGGAGAGATTTAGATACAAATATTCTGGCTGGTTTCCTTTTTTTGACCCCTTCCCCCTTTTCCCCTCCGTTCTCTCTCTCTCTCTCTCTCTCTTCTCTCCTTCTCTCTTTTTTTTCATTTCACTGCTTTTTTGTTGTCCCTTTTCAGGGGCGAGGACTGGAAAGTTAAAAAAACAGGTCAGTTTCTTTTCTATTTTTCCCTTTTAAATAAAAAAATGTTTTTCCTCTCTTCTCTCTTCTCTCTTCTTCTCCTCTCTCTTCTTCTCTTTTCCCCCTTGTTTTTTATTTTAAAAAGTCAAAGAAGGGCCCTATTTCCGATAGCATGCACTTAATTATTTTAAAGTTTGTCTGTTACAGATGTGTTTTATTTTTGTTAATGGCCTTCGGTTAAATTTAGGTTGTCAAATTTTGGACTTGGTAAAAAACTGTGTGTTTTTAAAAAAGCGATTGCTTTGTGTATTTTGGGCGAAATTTTTTTCATACCCCAATTGTGTTTTTGTTCCGAAAAAAATTGTTTGATGTTCATTTAAACCCAAAGAATTTTCCCGGGTTTTTAAACTTGATTGCTTCAAAAGGGGTTGTAGGGTTAAAAGGTTTTTAAAGAGTTTAAGCTTTTGAAAAAAACTGACTGAGAAATTTGAAACCCTTAAAAGGGTTAAAATCCTGTCAATAATTTTTCGGGGAAAAAGTTAAAAATTTTGTCCGTATCAAAAATGTTTGGAAAAAGGGCAAAGCCTTTTAAAATTACTGAGTGTGATGGGGTTTAAAAAAATCTTGATGATGGATGGGAAAGACTTCAAATCTGCAAAACGGCTACTGACAAAAAGGGTTTTTAAAATTTCCTGTCAATGGCTGACTGACAAAAGCTTAGAATCCTGTAAAATTGACTGACTAGCGAAAGGGTTAAAATCCTTTCGTTGACGGTTTAAAAAAAGAGTTAAAATCCAGTCTTTTGAACGGGGTGACAAAAGGGGTTTAAAAATCTGTCAATGATTGATGATTGAAACGAGTAAAAACCCTGTAAAAGAGGGGTACTAAGAAGGGTTAAAACCTGTATCATGATTGACGAAAAAAAATTGAATCTGTCAATGATTGATGACGATGGTTTTTAAAATTTGTCTTTTCACTGACTGACGAAAGTTTTTAAAATTCTGTAAATGACTGATTGAAAAGGGGTTAAAAAATCTTTCGTGAGGATTGCCGAAATTAAACTTTTATGAAGGAAAGTGCGAAAGGGTTAAAATCCTGTCAATGATTGAGGTTTCGAAAGGGTTTAAAATTGTTAATGATTGACGGTCAAAAAGGTTTAAAACCCCTTTTCAATGATTGACTGTAAAAAGGTTTTAAAAACCCTGCCATGTTGCGGTTTTCCCGAAAGGGTTAAAAATCCTGTCAATGATTGCCCGTCGAAGGGGTTTAAAATCCTGTCAATGATTGATGCAAAAAAGGGGTTAAAATCCCTTGCAATGTTGCCCCCCCCTTCGAAAGGGTTTTTTAAAATCCTGTAAATTGATTGACTGTGAAAGGGTTTTAAAATCCTGTAAATGATTGTGTCAAGGGGTTTTAAAAAATGTCAATGGTTGACTGCGAAGGGGTTTTTAAAATCTGTCAAGACTGACTGACAAAAAGGGTTTTTTAAAACGTAAATGGGGTGACGACGAAGCGTTCCCGACGTCCTTCCACGGCGGTGACGACAGTGGCTCTGTTGTGTTCTGCCTCATACAAGAAAGGGGCAAGAACGTGGGGGTTCTTTGGCTGATCGAGTTAAAAAATCCCCCCCCCCCCCCACCCCCCTTTCCCCCCCCCCCCCCCCCCTTTTCCCCCTCTCCCTTTTTCCCTCCCCCCCCCCCCCCCCCCCCCCCCCCCCCCCCCCCCCCCCCCCTCGGGGGGGGGATTTTTTTAGTGTCGGTGGAGTTTTTGTGATGTTTTGGGGGAAAAGGTATCTTTTGTTTTATCTAACAAATTGGGGAGAGAGAGAGAGGAGAGAGAGGGGGAGGAAGGGGGAGGGGAGAGAGAGAGGGGGAGAAGTGGGGGAGGGAGAGGGGGAGGGGGAGAGCGGGGGGGTTTTCCAAAAAAAAACGGGGGGGGGGGGGGGGGGGGGAAAAGAAATTGGGGGGGGAATTTGAACGAAAAAGAAAAAAAAAAAAAAAGAAAAGAAAAAAAAAAAAGAAATTTCCCCACTATTATTTATCATTCCTTTTTTTTCTTTTTTTTTTCCCATTTTTTGGGCCTTGGGAAAAGGGGGGGGTAAAAAGGCGAGTGGGGGGGGGTGGGGGGGGGGGGGAGGTAAAAGAAAACCTTCCCCAAAAACCTCCCCCCTCCACCTCCTCCCTGCCTCCTTTTGCCCACCCCCAATGGGAAAAAAGGGGGAAAACGTCGTGCGTTTGGGGTGCTGAACCCGGCCAGAAAAAAAAAAAAAATTTTTCTGGTGGCGGGGGGGCCCGGGCCCTTTTCCGGGCCCTTGCCAGACCCTTTGGGGGCCAGGCTGCCCCCGTCAATCAAGTGTGGCCTGCCCTGTTTCGTGGCAGGGTGGGGTGGGGGCGGCACGGTGCCATGTCCCCACATGGAAGTGGAAAGCTGTGGCGGAGACAGACAGACAGACAGGGGACAGACAGACAGACAGACACTCGGGCCGACTGGTCCTGCCAGGGTGGCTGCAAGGAGCGGCGGCGTGTCTGTAGCGAGTGAGGCTTCTGAAGGAGTGGGGCATGACGGAGACAGCAGCAGCAGCAAAACAACAACAACACCACCCAACAACAACAGCAACAACAACAACAACAACACCAACAACACCACCAACAACAACAGCAACAACAATAACAACAACAACACCAACAACAACAGCAACAACAACAACACCACCAACAACAACAGCAACAACAACAACAACAACACCAACAACAACAGCAGCAAGAACAACAAAAACAACAACACCAACAACAACAGCAACAACAACAAAAAAAAAAAGATAAAACGGAGGGAGAGAAGAAGAAGAAGAAGAAGAAGAAGAAGAAGAGAAGAAGAGGGGGGCGCGGAGAAGAAGAAGAAGAAGAAGAAGAAGAAGAAGAAAAGAACAAGAACAAGAACAAGAACAAGAAGAACAAGAAGAACAAGAGGAAGAACAAAGAAGAAGAAGAGGGTGCGGAGAAGAAAGAAGAAGAAGAAGAAAGAAGAAGAAGAAGAAGAAGAAGAAGAAGAAGAAGAAGAGAAGAAGAGAAGAGGAAAGAAGAAGAAGAAGAAGAAGAAGAAGTTTCAGTTTCAGTTTCGTCAAGGAGGCGTCACTGCATGCGGACTAGTTCATATACGCTACATCACATCCGCTAAGCTTTGAGACCACGCTACGCATGATTTACAGCTGATGGACAAATAAATCAATGACGAAGAAGAAGAAGAAGAAGAAGGAGAGAGGAGAAACGTGATAGGATGGGAAAAAAATGAAGAAGGAACAAACAGGCGTTAAAACGTCCCTTCGTATCAGAAAAAAGCAAACATTTTACAAAATTATTATTACTGATGAATTTATGGCTTTTTTGTTTTCACTTTCACTTTCAGTTTGTTGTTTAAGTTCGGGTCTTTTGTTTCCTTGCTTTTGTCTGCTTATTCGCTTTTGTGTGTGTTTGTTTTGGTGGTGGTGTTTGTATGTAGTGTGTGTGTGTGGTGTGTTTTGGTGGTGGTGTTTGTATGTATGGTGTGTGTTTGTTTTGGTGGTGGTGTTTGTATGTATGTGTGTGTGTTTGTTTTGGTGGTGGTGTTTGTATGTATGTGTGTGTGTTTGTTTTGGTGGTGGTGTTTGTATGTATGTGTGTGTGTTTGTTTTGGTGGTGGTGTTTGTATGTATGTGCGTGGGGGGGGGGGGGGGGGGAAAGAAGGGGAGCAGAGCGGAAACATGGTGTGGGTGGGAAGGAGGAGGGAGAGTAGGGTAACCTTATGAATAGTCTTCTTCATAGAAGATAGTCTAGGTACATCATTTGTTTAATTACTCCTCTGAATTCCATTTATACTCCACCTATTTCTCTCTCTCTCTCTCTCTCTCTCTCTCTCTCTCTCTCTCTCTCTCTCTCTCTCTCTCTCTCTCTCTCTCTCTCTATTTCATCACTTCATCCTTACATCCTAGTTCGCTTGTTGTATGTGAACAAAAATATTTTAAAAGTGCTATGCTTCTATTTCAATGTCCATGATTGTTATGTTTGCGTCTATGTTTGATGTCAAAATGAAATAGACCTAAACTACAAAAAGGAAAAGAACAAAAGAAAAGAATTAAACAAAAAAAGACTGAAAGATACGAAAAGAAAGAAATCAATGAAAGCTAGATGCAAACGAAAGAAAAGAAAGAAAGAGAGAAAGAAGGAAACACAACAAAAGAAAGAAAAAGGACAGAAAGAAAAAAATCAAGAAGAAAAGAAAGAGGAAAAGAAAGAAAGAAGGAATAAAGAAAGAAAGAAGGAAATAAAGGAAGAATGACTGAAAGAAGGAAAGAAAGAAAGAATGAAAGAAAAAAAGTAAGAATGAATGAAGAAAGAAAGAAAGAAAGAAAGAAGGAAGGAAGGAAAGAAAGAAAGACAGAAAGAATGAATGAATGAATGAATGAATGAATGAATGAATGAATGAATGAATGACAGACAGAAAGAAGAAAAGAAAGAAAGAAGAAAGACAGACAGACAGAAAGAAAACGTAGAATGAGCCCAAATTTCCGAAATCACCCTTTCGGTGTCTCACCGAATTGTTACTTTCAGCTGGTGGAGTTAGTTTATCTATTTATTGACTTATTTGCTTATATGTTTATTCATTTATCTCTTTGTTCATTCATTCATTTATCTCTTTGTTCATTCATTCATTTATCTCTTTGTTCATTCATTCATTATCTCTTTGTTCATTCATTCATTTATCTCTTTGTTCATTCATTCATTTATCTGTTTGTTCATTCATTCATTTATCTCTTTGTTCATTCATTCATTTATCTGTTTGTTCATTCATTCATTTATCTCTTTGTTCATTCATTCATTTATCTCTTTGTTCATTCATTCATTTATCTTTTGTTCATTCATTCATTTATCTCTTTGTTCATTCATTCATTTATCTCTTTGTTCATTCATTCATTTATCTCTTTGTTCATTCATTCATTTATCTCTTTGTTCATTCATTCATTTTATCTATTTGTTCTTCCCCCCATTCATTCTTTATTTTTCATCTCCTTATATTGGTATTGTTTTGCTGACATCTTCAAGTCTCTTCGCCGCCTCAGTACCCACGAACACACACCCACCGTTCAGTCTACTTTCCCATCCACCCACTACATGGGCTTCATTCCTTGGCCTTACTGCCATGTGGCCATCGGGACTTCTATCCCAGTTAGATTGTTTGCGCACGGCAGTCCACGGAGAACAATCACTATCCAGCCGTGGTGTTCAGTGTTGACTTTTCACGGACAGTCCACGGAGAACAATCACTATCCAGCCGTGGTGTCAGGCTGAACTTTTCACCGAAGTCCACGGAGAACAATCACTATCCAGCCTTGGTGTTCAGCGTTGACTTTTCACGGCAGTCCACAGAACAATCACAACCAGCCGTTGGTGTTGGTTGACTTGTTCACCAGCAGTCCACGGAGAAACAATCAGTATCCAGCCGTCATGATGGCAACCCATCCAGAGGGACGCCCTACTGCTCCCAGTCACTGTCGTGGTCATGTTTGCCTTGTTTCTTCCCAGCACACAAGCACACAACCTACTTAAACCACACCCCATCCTCCCCGCCTCCCCGCCCTATCATCCACTAAGGACAGTCTTATTGCTAAAGCCGCGTCGCACTTGAGTAAGTGTCCACACCTTGGCATGTAACACTGCAAGTTCAGCCTCCACGTCTGTCATGTGGTATGTCCTACAGCCTCCATGTCTGTCATGTGGTATGTCCTACAGCCTCCATGTCTGTCATGTGGTATGTCCTACAGCCTCCATGTCTGTCATGTGGTATGTCCTACAGCCTCCATGTCTGTCATGTGGTATGTCCTACAGCCTCCATGTCTGTCATGTGGTATGTCCTACAGCCTCCATGTCTGTCATGTGGTATGTCCTACAGCCTCCATGTCTGTCATGTGGTATGTCCTACAGCCTCCACGCGTCTGTCATGTGGTATGTCCTACAGCCTCCATGTCTGTCATGTGGTATGTCCTACAGCCTCCATGTCTGTCATGTGGTATGTCCTACAGCCTCCATGTCTGTCATGTGGTATGTCCTACAGCCTCCACTCGTCTGTCATGTGTATGTCCTACAGCCTCCATGTCTGTCATGTGGTATGTCCTACAGCCTCCATGTCTGTCATGTGGTATGTCCTTACAGCCTCCATGTCTGTCATGTGGTATGTCCTACAGCCTCCACGTCGTCTGTCATGTGGTATGTCCTACAGCTCCATGTCTGTCATGTGGTATGTCCTACAGCCTGCCTGTCTGTCATGTGGTATGTCCTACAGCCTCCACGTCGTCTGTCATGTGGTATGTCCTACAGCCTCCATGTCTGTCATGTGGTATGTCCTACAGCCTCCATGTCTGTCATGTGGTATGTCCTACAGCCTCCACGTCGTCTGTCATGTGTATGTCCTACAGCCTCCATGTCTGTCATGTGGTATGTCCTACAGCTCCATGTCTGTCATGTGGTATGTCCTACAGCCTCCACGTCGTCTGTCATGTGGTATGTCCTACAGCCTCCATGTTCGTCTGTGGTATGTCTACAGCTCCACGTCGTCTGTCATGTGGTATGTCTACAGCCTCCACGGTCTGCATGTGATGTTCCTCAGCCTCCCTCGTCTTGTTTGGTATGTCCTAGCCCTCGCGTTCTGTCATTGGTATCCTACAGCCGTCATGTCTCATTGTATGTCCTACAGT
Organism: Conus ventricosus; assembly: GCA_018398815.1. NCBI lineage: Eukaryota > Metazoa > Mollusca > Gastropoda > Neogastropoda > Conidae > Conus > Conus ventricosus. Next base: position 67,557,177 of record CM031619.1, read on the forward strand.
CCATGTCTGTCATGGAGTATGTCCTACGACCTCCATGTCTGTCAATGTTGGTATTCCTACACCTCCGTCGCTGTCATTGTATTCCTACAGCGTCCAGCGTTAAAAGTTGAGAATGGGGGTACTGTGTATGCTTACAGGTGACTTGGTTTTTTATGTTCTGTTAATAGTAGAGGGTACATTAGTAGAATGTTTCTTTTTTTTTTTAATGATTGAGCGAGCTGTGGTTTATTGACCGAAAGTCTTAGGATTCATTTGTCTGGTTAATTATTTTCATATAGGAGTGCCGGTTACTTTGTAATTTATTTTATCTAAATTGATGCAGTAAATTGTTACAAAACATAATTATTAGATCGATCATTAAGATTGATGAATGTAGGGGGATTACCCGTATAAATCTGATAAAGATTGTATTTGTTAGTGTGGTGTTGAGTGTTCGTGTTGGAGAGGCGTGGGTTGAATCGCTTTTGAAATGTCGGTTGTGGGGGGTCAGTCCTGCCAAGGGAAGTAACCTAACCATGAATCTCCTGTGCGAACCGTATTTCCAATTTATGACCTGCCGTCTACGCTTCCTGATGTTCCCTCGTTCAATGGCTCACCATTTTGGAAATAAGCGGCGAAATGAGGAAAGCTCAAAGTTTGTCAGGCACGAGTCAATGAACTAAATGGGGGCGGGACGAGTGATGTGGTTGGAAACGGGATAGTCAGTCCCGTAGTAATTGATCATCGGTTCGTTTGTTTTGTTTTGTTGTGTTGTGTTGCTGTTGTGTGTTGCGTTGTTGTTGTGGTGTTGTTTTGTTGTAGTTGTTGCAATGTAATGTTCTGCTCTATGGAATTATATGGATTCTATCCTGAGACTTTATGATAGAGCCGTGCTCTACGCTGCCTCTGCTTCCCCCCCCCCCCTCCCCCCCGTCCTCCCACACCACTCCCAGCCGCCCCCCCCCCCCCCGCCCCCCTCCTTTCTCAACACAGGGCGGGCGAGCAATGGAGAAGGCCTCATATGCGTCAGGAGGGAGAACGATGAGGAACGCATAAGGGGAGACGGGGGGGTGGGGGGGGGGGGAGGCAGAAGGAATGGGACATGGCGTGGGGGTGGGGTGGGTGGGTGGGGTTCTTTATGTGAAGTAGGAAATGAAACACTGGTGACCTGGCCAGGGGAAATTCCAGCATAGTGCCAGACAACGCCTGAATTAACAGGACACCATGACCTGAAGAACGGTGGGTGGGTAGGCGGAGTGGAGAGGTGGGGGGAGAGGGGGGGGGGGGCAAGGCAGGGAGGGGGATGCAGACAATTTGAAGTAGGAGTGGCGGATGGTGAGGGTGGGGGAGATGGGAGTGGAGACGGAGAGTGGTTTGTTTCTGAATCAAACTGCATCATTTACAGACGTCCTATTCCCCCCCCCCCCCCCCCCCCCCCCCGACTCCCCCCCCCCCCCCCTCCCCCCCCCCCCTCCCCCCTCCACCCTCTCCTTAACCTCACACCGCTCCCCCCTTGCTTTCCTCCCTACCATTCCACCTCCTGTCCCGACACGCACCGTTGGGGGCACCATCCTGGTAACCCATCAACCGCTGGTAGACTGCACTTGCCACTGGAATGAGGGAGGAATGCCAGCGCTGAGACATACACGTGGCTATGCTCTCTGCTCAGAGCCAGTGCGGGTGTGGTGTGCATGGCAGCGCTGAGACATACACGTGGCTACGCTCTCAATGTTTTGGTAACTCTCAATGCCACACACACACACAAATAACCGCTTCCATAAACAAAGCTTCCTCGTCCTCACACACCTACAACCAATCTGTTCCAATTCCCTTTCTTTGCAACCTTTTGTCGACGTAGAAAACAAACCATAAACTGTTCCTATGCCAGTCTCAACGAAAAGAGCATAGCCGTCTTCTATCCAGGGAGAAAATTGCTGAAAGAAGAAGAAGAAGAAGAAGAAGACGAAGAAGAAAAAGAAGAAGAAGAAGAGGAGAAGAAGAAGAAGAGAAGAAGAAGAAGAGGAAAACAACCCATACATTAATCATCCTACCATTCTTTATCTAAAGAATATATATCGTCCCTTTTTTTCACTTTTCATCTTCTTCATCGTGACTTAGCTGAAGGCTTCTTCTTTACAGGGCCAGCTCTGGTTTTCAATTGACAATTTTAGCAATCCACCTCCGTGTCTTTGAAAAAAACAACAACAACACACACACACACACACCACACACGCACGCACGCACGCACGCACGCACGCACGCACGCACGCACGCACGCACGCACGCACGCACGCACACACACACACACACACACACACACACACACACAGACACACACACACACACACACACAAACAAACTACGAGGCATGCGTTCTTGCCGAGCCTCGCTGTCTCTAAGGCGTTTCTCTCTCCCTACTTCACCAATCCATCCTACAGGTAACAATCCATCCTACAGGTAACAACCCATCCTACAACCCATGCTACGGGTAACAACCCATCCTACAGGTAACAATCCATCCTACAGGTAACAACCATCCTACAACCCATGCTACGGGTAACAACCCATCCAACAGGTAACAATCCATCCTACAGGTAACAACCCATCCTACAACCCATGCTACGGGTAACAACCCATCCTACAGGTAACAATCCATCCTACAGGTAACAACCCATCTACAACCCATGCTACGGGTAACAACCCATCCTACAGGTAACAATCCATCCTACAGGTAACAACCCATCCTACAACCCATGCTACGGGTAACAACCCATCCTACAGGTAACAACCCAACCTACAACCCATGCTACGGGTAACAACCCATCATACAGGTAACAACCCATCCTACAGGTAACAACCCATACTACAGGTAACAACCCATCCTACAGGAAACAACCAACCCATACTACGTAGGTAACAACCCATCCTACAGGTAACAACCCATCCTACAGGTAACAACCCATGGTAACAACCCATCCTACAGGTAACAACCCATCCTACAGGTAACAACCCATACCACAGGTAGCAACCCATCCTACAGGTAACAACCCATCCTACAGGTAACAACCCATGCTTCAACCCATCCTACAGGTAACAACCCATCCTACAGGTATCAACCCAACCTACAACCCATCCTATAGGTAACAACCCATCCTACATGTAACAACCCATCCTACATGTAACAACCCATCCTACAGGTAACAACTCATCCTACAGGCAACAACTCATCCTACAGGTAACAACCCATCCTACAGGTAACAACCCATCCTACAGGTAACAACCCATACCACAGGTAGCAACCCATCCTACAGGTAACAACCCATCCTACAGGTAACAACCCATGCTTCAACCCATCCTACAGGTAACAACCCATCCTACAGGTATCAACCCAACCTACAACCCATCCTACATGTAACAACCCAACCTACATGTAACAACCCATCCTACATGTAACAACCCATCCTACATGTAACAACCCATCCTACAGGTAACAACCCATCCTACATGTAACAACCCATCCTACAGGCAACAACTCATCCTACAGGTAACAACCCATCCTACAGGTAACAACCCATCCTACAGGTAACAACCCATCCCACTGGTAGCAACCCATCCTACAGGTAGCAACCCATCCTACAGGTAACAACCCATCCCACTGGTAGCAACCCATCCAACAGGTAGCAACCATCCTACAGACAGGTGGCAACCCATCCTACAGGTAACAAACAACCCATCCTACAGGTAACAAACAACCCATCCTACAGGTAGCAACCCATCCTACAGGTAACAAACAACCCATCCTACAGGTAACAAACAACCCATCCTACAGGTAACAAACAACCCATCCTACAGGTAACAAACAACCCATCCTACAGGTAGCAACCCATCCTACAGGTAGCAAACAACCCATCCTACAGGTAACAAACAACCCATCCTACAGGTAGCAACCCATCCTACAGGTAGCAACCCATCCTACAGGTAGCAAACAACCCATCCTACAGGTAACAAACAACACATCCTACAGGTAACAAATAACCCATCCTACAGGTCTATGATCTAGATTTTCATAAAAGCGGGAAAGTAAGAGGAGGGCGAGGAGGAGGTGTCTTAATTCTTGTAAAAGCGGGAGTGTGTGTGTGTGGGTGGGGGGGGGGGGGGGGGGGGGGTGGGGGGGGGGTGGAGGGAGGGGGAGGGGGGGAGGGACTCTCTTTTACCGTGAATCATATATTTATATCTTTATTTATTTATTTACTTATTCATTATCATTTTTTTTAAACATATTTTTGGTTTCAAATATCGGGGGTTAGGGTGATGGGGCAGAAGATAGTGTGGCTACCTTTATATTTTCTTTTATCAGTCATTTGTGTTCTGCCCAGCAGCGTATACATGTTGTCTCGCTTTGAAAATGCACTGTGAAGGGCGCGCGCGCGCGCGTGTGTGTGTGTGCGTGTGAGTAAAAAGATGTTTCATCTACAAAGTGCACACACACACACACACACACACACACACACACACACACACACACACACACACACAAAGATACACACACACACACACACACACACACACACACACACACACACACACACACACACAGAGCAATCTCTCTCACTTATACATGCGCACGCACGCACACGCGCACTCTCTATCTCTCTCCCTCTGTCACGAGTTTGTCACGAGGCCTACGACGTTCGACCCACCTAGGGTGGCGGAATTACTTATTTGTTTATTGTCGTTGCTGTTGTCGTGTATCCGTCCCTTAGGGTGGCTTGTGGTGCAGTTGCACCTTGGTATAGTTCAGCTCAACTTCGGTTTGCTTTCTCTCTCTCTCTCTCTCTAATTCCACCGCCCGTGCTATTCATCCTGCAAGTTCACGGGTGGCCGGTACCTTTCTCTCGAACTTTCTGTCTATCGGCCTCTCGCCTGTCTTTTTACCTGTCGCACGTGCTTCGTTTCTTTTAGTTTGAAGTATGCTCACTCTGTGACGCAGCATGGCATGTTGGCTGCCATTGCTGAGGGAGGTTAGCTCTTCACTCGAGCGGAAGATGTTCTGGGGGCGCCTGCTCCAGTCCCGGTTCTTTACCATGTCATCGAGAGTACAGTCAGTACTTTCAATTCCTGCAGTCGGCCTGTAGGAGAGGGACATCGCTTCTTCTGTTTCCGCATCTTCGCCTCTGTCCTCTCGACTGGACAGAGGGTAGAGAGAGTCCTTTGACCCGCCTCTTCGGGGTCACCCACGGGTAGCTTCTCCCTTCTTCCTTCCTCCTTCCTTCTTCTTTCCCTCCTCTTCGACTCTCCTCCCAGCTACGTCCCCCCCCCTCCCGGGGGCTTCACCTGGAGCACGATCTGGATGGTGCCACGTACTGGTCGAGGCCACGTTCTGGCTGAGACCACGGACGGGATGGTGCCACACGCTGATCGAGGCCACGCCTTGGTCGGGACCGAGGGCTGGTAGAGACGCCCACCGTCTTGACTGGCCGGCCTGGACCCCCGTCCAGGACCTCCAGTAACAGCTACGTCCCCCCCCCCCCCCCCGGGACACGCTCTTCACTTCCCGCTTGGAAGTCGAGGGTGTCGGCTTTGAGCGACTCCCTGCGAGAACCAACCCGGCTCGGAGCACCTAGTGCGACAGGGTGCTCCCAGCAGACTCGACAGGGGCAGGGGTGTGCACGCACTCCATGGTGTTAAGAAGGGTCAATGCTGGAAATATTTCCTTATAATTGTGTATTTGTCATATGTACTGGAATGCTGTAAGTGTGATCATGTGCGTCGTATGGCGAAATACTTATTTATAATCGTGCATGTTGTGGGTGTTGGAGTGCTTGATCGTGATTGTGCATGTTGTGTGCGTTGGAGTGCTTGATCGTGATTGTGCATGTTGTGTGCGTTGGAGTGCTTTATTGTGATCGTGCATGGTGCGTGTGTTGGAATGTTTATTTTGCTGGTGTGAATAAATGGGGTGTTGTATTGTAATCTTTATTGTGTGGTCTCTTGCGGAGCGTGTGAGGTCAGTCACTCCCTTCACTCCCACCTAGACCGATCCTGTCAGGGCAGACCTCCAGGGGTCGGTCGTGACAATTGTGGGGGCTCGTCCGGGATGTGAAGGGCTCTGGCTGTCTCTCTCTCGTTTCGCAGAGTACCTGTTTAGTTTTGTCTGTTTTGTATATGTTTAGTCAGTTTGTCGTGTTTGTTCGTGGGTGGTTGGCTGGGTGACTCTAGAGTGAAGGGAGTCTTGTTGGTGGCCTGAGGGAACATCCGGCGTGACTCGGGGGTCGAGGTGAGACCAGGGGGAGTCGACCGCGTCCAGACCTCCTTCCGCGGGTACCTCACGCAGGCACGGCCGTAAGTCTTGCCCTTCTGTTGCCGCTCAGTCTTCCATTCCTGTTTTGTATTTAGCCAATTCTTGGTTTTTTTTTTTCTCTCCGGGTTGTTGAGTACAGGGGGGTGTATCGGACGCTAGTGTTTTTTTTTTTTTTTTCCCTCTCCGGATTTCGTCTGCTAGGTTTTTGTTTTGTTTTTTTTCCGGCCAGCCCCACCGCACTGTTGCTCGTGCTGTAGAGCGCGGTGTTGCCAGAGTGGGGGCAGCCGGACATAGTTTTTGTTTTGTTTTTTTTTTCGGTGAGCCCCACCGCACTGTTGCTCGTGCTGTAGAGCGCGGTGTTGCCAGAGTGGGAGCAGCCGGAACTTGTCCGCACACACGCACACACACACATACACACATATACACACGCCCCTAAAATATTTGTTTTTTTTCCTAGTGGAATTGTTTTTCCCCTGTATTTGGAAAACTGTAGGATATTGTTGTCATGGCGACGTCCGGCGCTGGTGGTGTGGCGACGCGTGCGTCGAAGAAGAAGGGTATTCAAAATGTTACTGTAGTCCCTACTATTAGTACCAGTACTTCGACTACGGTAACTTCTACCTATTCCAGTGCTGTAGCAGGTAGCCCAGTGAGTACTTTTACTACCTCTTCGCTGGGGGGTCTCCCTGTCGAGACCCCGACTGGCACTTCCGCTCGGAAGCGTCAGAGTATAGCGAAGCAACTGTGGGCTTCTGTTGAGTCGCAGAGACCGAAACCTTCTCCTCTCCAGGCTTCCCCTCGTAAGGGGCATGCCCAGAAGACTCTCCTTATGGGAAAGTCGAGACCCAAGGGACGGGTCAGACGGATCATCCTCCCGGGTCGGGAGTGGTGAACCCCGCTCAGGATATCACTCTGTCCTTCTGTTTCTGGAGCGGCAGCGTAGTGAAGAGGCTGCTAGGCAGGAAGCCCTACGTAGGGAAGAACGTAGGGAAGAGGCAAGGCTCCGTAGGGAAGAGCTGGATAGGATGGAGGCTTTGCGTAGAGAGGAGACTGACAGACAGGAGGTTATGCATAAGGAAGAGGCTATTCAGCGTAGGGAGGAGGCTGCTAAACAGGAGGCTCAGCGTAGGGAGGAGGCTGCTAAACAGGAGGCTCAGCGTAGGGAGGAGGCTGCTCAGCGTAGGGAAGAGGCTGACAGGCAGGAAGCCCTCCGTAGGGAAGAACTAGACAGGATGGAGGCTCTGCGTAGGGAGGAGATGGAACAGTTTCTTTCGCGGCCTCCCGCTTCTGTAAGTCAGGGAGTTAATCACCAGGCGGGTGATAGAGTTAGAGGCCCAAAGCTAAAGCTTCCAGAGTTCAGACCTAGTGAGGACATTGATATGTTCTTAGAGCATTTTGACAAAGTTGCTTGTTCATATCAATTGTCTGAGGAACAAAAGGCTATGCACCTTTTTTCTGGATTATCTGGTGCTGCAAGGGAGTGTGTGCTCTCTCTAAATGAAGGCGCGTCTTATGCAGACATGCAGTTGGCTCTGCGTAAGCGTTTCCACCTTACCCCAGAGACGTACAGGAGGAAGTTCAGGTCCATGAAGAAGAATAATGACGAGACCTTCGTGCAGTTTGGTGATAGGCTGCGCAAGACGCTAGGGTACTGGCGTCAGTTAGCTAAGTTGGAGCTGGAGGATCTGATCCTCATTGAACAGCTCACCAACACTGTGTCCCCAGAGTTGAGGATCCGGATAGGCGAGACAGCACCTCAGGATTTCGCGGCTGCGATTCACACAGCTGAGGTGTTTGCTGAAGCTCGCAGGGCTTATGGGCATCGCCCAGATACGGAGAGGAAGCCTTCCACAGGATTTAGTAGCAATAAGGCGCCGACAACTGCTAGCGGGGTGAACAAGGCAGGCAGTTCATCGGGGATTTCAGCACCCCGGTTTTGTTTTCTTTGTGGTCGTCCTGGCCACATCAGGAAAGATTGCCCCAGAGCCGCTGGTAGTCATGGGGCTAGTCCTCTCCAGCATCCTCGCGCCTCGGCTAACGTGGGGTCCATCCAAGCTTCTGGTGGTACAGAGTGTCCAGTGTTTCTTTCTGTTGTTGGTTCATCCTTGGTCGACACCATCAGGGATTCGGGAGCATCAACGATCTTTGTGGATAAGAATTTAGTTTCCCTAAGGCCCGGCGGGGCGCTAGTTATGATGTGTGCGGGTTGGAGGCTGGTTTTACCTCCACCCGCCCTTCGGTACTCGTTTCTATCTCCACCCCTACTTCTGTGGCGAAGTATGGGCCATCGCGGTGGAGCGACCTCTGTATTCCCTTATCATAGGGAATACTATCACCTTCGCAGACGGACGCAGTCAGTCCGTGTCTACGGATTTGCCCGTACAGGCGTGTGTGGGAGTCACCACACGCGCCAAAGCTAAGAAGCAGGCACAGGAATTGCGTCCCGTTCTTCAGCCGATCTCTAACGAGGTTCTGGCAAGGGCCGATCCTGCTAGCATTATCCGTCTTCAGGCCAGGGACTTGGATGTCCAACGCCTGCGACAACTGGTGGATCGTCCCGCTCAGTCTGCCCGACACGCCAAGGTGAGCTTCAAGCTCCACAAGGGGATCCTCTTTAGGGTTTCCACTCAGGCAGATCGTGTGGCCAAGCAGCTTGTCGTTCCCCAAAGCTTGAGAGAATCTGTTCTCCGGCAGGCCCACGATTCCCCCATGGCAGGTCATATGGGCTCCAAGCGGACTCTCGAGCGAGTAAGACAAGACTTCTTTTGGCCAGGGATGAACTCACAGGTTAGGCAGTACTGCCCCAGTTGCGATGTCTGCCAACGGACAACGCCTAAGGGTCGCTTGAAGCGTGTTCCCCTAGGGTCAGTGCACGGGTTGGGGAGGCATTCAGCAAGGTTGGGGTTGACCTGGTGGGACCCATTAATCCTCCATCCGATCGCGGTCACCGCTACACTTCGGTAGTGGTAGAATCTGCGAGTCGATACCCAGAGGCTGTCCCGCTTAGGACTATCGATGCCCCTACTGTTGCTGAATCTCTCAGGCAGATTTGGACGCGCACTGGCGTGCCCAAGAAGAAGTACGGCCGGAAGTTTGTACTGGAGAGCGATCATCATCCTCTCCAGTGCCTGGACCGGATCCGGCCAGTCAGTCATCGACTCATGAGTTAGGCAGTGGAACTGCAGAGTCATGCGTTCACTTTCCGTCATATCAAGGGTTCCTGTAATACGGATGCTGACTATCTTAGCCGAGCTCCGTAGTTAGCATATTGGAAAATCAGTCAGAGGGACACTTCCCCCTCAACCAGGGTTATATCCCTTTTGGGTCTCTGTATCAGGTGTAGTGACAGTTGTCACTTCAGTGAGGTTAACGGTAGTGAATCACCAATGGTTCGGATTGTTACTTTCATGGTTGGAAGGTTTGCTTAATTGTTTGATAAATGTAGTATTATGTATTTCCCCGTGTGATTCTATCGTGGAATGTTTGTATTGGATTCATCGTACTCTGTCGATCACAGAGAGTTGGGTTCGGTCCCATTGTTGTGAAGTTGCACATGCGACAAGGTTCAAAGGAGCACTGTATCTCAGAGAAACAGATGCTTTTGGAAGGGGGGTTTGTCACGAGTTTGTCACGAGGCCTACGACGTTCGACCCACCTAGGGTGGCGGAATTACTTATTTGTTTATTGTCGTTGCTGTTGTCGTGTATCCGTCCCTTAGGGTGGCTTGTGGTGCAGTTGCACCTTGGTATAGTTCAGCTCAACTTCGGTTTGCTTTCTCTCTCTCTCTCTCTCTAATTCCACCGCCCGTGCTATTCATCCTGCAAGTTCACGGGTGGCCGGTACCTTTCTCTCGAACTTTCTGTCTATCGGCCTCTCGCCTGTCTTTTTACCTGTCGCACGTGCTTCGTTTCTTTTAGTTTGAAGTATGCTCACTCTGTGACGCAGCATGGCATGTTGGCTGCCATTGCTGAGGGAGGTTAGCTCTTCACTCGAGCGGAAGATGTCTCTGGGGGCGCCTGCTCCAGTCCCGGTTCTTTACCATGTCATCGAGAGTACAGTCAGTACTTTCAATTCCTGCAGTCGGCCTGTAGGAGAGGGACATCGCTTCTTCTGTTTCCGCATCTTCGCCTCTGTCCTCTCGACTGGACAGAGGGTAGAGAGAGTCCTTTGACCCGCCTCTTCGGGGTCACCCACGGGTAGCTTCTCCCTTCTTCCTTCCTCCTTCCTTCTTCTTTCCCTCCTCTTCGACTCTCCTCCCAGCTACGTCCCCCCCCCCTCCCGGGGGCTTCACCTGGAGCACGATCTGGATGGTGCCACGTACTGGTCGAGGCCACGTTCTGGCTGAGACCACGGACGGGATGGTGCCACACGCTGATCGAGGCCACGCCTTGGTCGGGACCGAGGGCTGGTAGAGACGCCCACCGTCTTGACTGGCCGGCCTGGACCCCCGTCCAGGACCTCCAGTAACAGCTACGTCCCCCCCCCCCCCCGGGACACGCTCTTCACTTCCCGCTTGGAAGTCGAGGGTGTCGGCTTTGAGCGACTCCCTGCGAGAACCAACCCGGCTCGGAGCACCTAGTGCGACAGGGTGCTCCCAGCAGACTCGACAGGGGCAGGGGTGTGCACGCACTCCATGGTGTTAAGAAGGGTCAATGCTGGAAATATTTCCTTATAATTGTGTATTTGTCATATGTACTGGAATGCTGTAAGTGTGATCATGTGCGTCGTATGGCGAAATACTTATTTATAATCGTGCATGTTGTGGGTGTTGGAGTGCTTGATCGTGATTGTGCATGTTGTGTGCGTTGGAGTGCTTGATCGTGATTGTGCATGTTGTGTGCGTTGGAGTGCTTTATTGTGATCGTGCATGGTGCGTGTGTTGGAATGTTTATTTTGCTGGTGTGAATAAATGGGGTGTTGTATTGTAATCTTTATTGTGTGGTCTCTTGCGGAGCGTGTGAGGTCAGTCACTCCCTTCACTCCCACCTAGACCGATCCTGTCAGGGCAGACCTCCAGGGGTCGGTCGTGACACCCTCAAACACACACACGCGCACGCGCGCGCGCGCGCGCACACACACACACACACACACACACACACACACACACACAACACACACACACACACACATCCTCTCTTGCTCTCTTGGTCTCCCCACACACTCAAACACACACGCACTGACACAACACACACACACACACACACAACACACACACACGCGCACGCACACACACACACACACACACACACACACACACACACACACACACACACACACGCGCGCGCACGCACGCACACACACACACACACACACACACACACACACACACACACCACATCAGCGACGTCCAGAACTCAGTGCAATTGACGGTCACTTGTGCGTGCTGCACGTGCTGTAATCATGTCGCCTGATGTGTGAGCACGCAGTCTGCGCACCTGGCCTGTGACGTGGACCCACCGGGATCAGAACAACATGGAGAACGCGACAGTGCCACCACCTCCACACCAACAATGACCAATTCGTCGTCAGCGGTCTTCGCAGAAGTTGCTTCTTGTGGCGACATTGCTGTTAAGCGTTGTCTACATTCACCCGCGTGTGGTATTCTGCTGGAAAAACCGTCGGAGAGGAACTGTTTGAAACTGGCATAGGTGAGTCTACTTACTGGAGAAAGCGGCTTCCAAGCAGAAGGGCAAGCTTACGAGATCAGGGCCAATGTGGGTTAAATCCTATTTTAGCGGCGCAAAACATTTGAGCCCCGATGCGCGATAAACTTGCGTGCCAAACGCAAACCCAAAGTAACCAAAAGTATCCGGTATCAACAAACCCTAACCCTAACCCTATCGGTATCAACAAACCCTAACCCTAACCCTATCGGTATCAAACAAACCCTAACCCTAACCCTAACCGTAAAATGTTTTGCGCCGCTAAAATAGGATTTAACCCCGCGCGCGCGCGCGCGCGCGCGCGTGTGTGTGTGTGTGTGTGTGTGTGTGAGCGTGCGTGCGTGTGTGTGTGTGTGTGTGTGTGCGTGTGCGTGCGTGCGTGTGTGTGCGTAGTTCTGTGTAATGTCCAGTCACGCTTAGTTTGTAGACAACTGATTAAGATAAATTTTCACAATGTTGACAGAATGTAGTTAAGCATAGACACCTCGCTCCCCCCCCTCCCCCCCCACCCCAGACACACAGAGACCGGGGAGGAGAGGGTTGGTATCAGTGGGTCGTGGACCATCCCAGTTTTCTGTTAAACGGTTAATCTTTGTGTGTGTACAACCAGGTTTCTATTGAACGGTTAATCTTTGTGTGTGTACAACCAGGTTTCTGTTGAACGGTTAATCTTTGTGTGTGTACAACCAGGTTTCTATTGAACGGTTAATCTTTGTGTGTGTACAACCAGGTTTCTGTTGAACGGTTAATCTTTGTGTGTGTACAACCAGGTTTCTGTTGAACGGTTAATCTTTGTGTGTGTACAACCAGTTTTCTGTTAAACGGTTAATCTTTGTGTGTGTACAACCAAGAGAAATGAAAGCATGTAAAAAAATCCAAAGGTGTGTTCGCTCAGTCGAAAGATAGCCGCCCCCCTCCCCGCCCGCACAAACATACACGCACTTACCCGGGGTGGGGTGGAGGGGGGATGGAAGAGGGGATTGGGTTGGAGGGGAATGGGCTGTTGGATAGTGTGGAGGTGAAAAAGCGGGGGGGAAGAATCGGAGAGGAACATATGAAGCACTTGTGTATGTGCGCGCGTGAGCGTGCGTGTGTGTGTGTGTGTATGAGACTCTCTCTTTCTGTGTGTGTGTGTGTGTGTGTGTGTGAGATAGGAACGCACATGTGTGCTTGTGGATAGAGATTCCTTGGAACTTATTTTGCCGATTCTTAGGGCAAAATTGGTAACTGATATATTTTTCGTTGGTTTAAAAATGCTATTTATCAATCAAAGAAAAAACACTCAAGATTTATGGATAACAAGTAGATAAATTAGAAAAAAAATCGATGGATCGAACAGAAAGGCTGGCAAACTGTCAGCTCCATTTGGCAGAATTTCCGCGTCTTTCCCTCTGTTTGATGATATTTTCTCCGAAGGTAGGAAATGAAATTTGTCTTTATTGATTATGTCCCAACTATGTTTCCTTTCTGAATGTGTCTGCATTCATCTTTACACTTTCATGATGTCATCATGTCTTTCATTCCATCTTTACACTTTCATGATGTATTCATCTGTCTTTCATTCCATCTTACACTTTCATCATGTCATCATCTGTCTTTCATTTTATCTTTACACTTCATGATGTCACCCATCTGTCTTTCATTTATCTTTACACCTTCATGATGTCATCATCTTCATTTCATCTTCACACTTCATGATGTCATCATCTGTCTTTCATTTCATCTTTACACTTTCATGATGTCATCATCTGTCTTCATTTCATATTTACACTACATAATGTCATCATCTGTCTTTCATTCCATCTTTACACATTCATCATGTCGCCATCTGTCTTTCATTCCATCTTTACACTTTCATCATGTCATCATCTGTCTTTCATTTTATCTTACACTTTCATGATGTCACCCATCTGTCTTTCATTTTATCTTTACACCTTCATGATGTCATCATCTTTCATTCATCTTCACACTTTCATGATGTCATCATCTGTCTTTCATTTCATCTTTACACTTTCATGATGTCATCATCTGTCTTTCATTTCATAATTTACACTTTCATAATGTCATCATCTGTCTTTCATTCCATCTTTCCACTTTCATCATGTCGCCATCTGTCTTTCATTCCATCTTTACACTTTCATCATGTCGCCATCTTTCATTCCATCTTAACTTTCATCATGTCATCATCTGTTTTTCATTCCATCTTTACACTGCCATCATGTCATCATCTGTCTTTCATTCCATCTTTACACTTCATCATGTCATCATCTTGTCTTTCATTCCATCTTTACACTTTCATGATGTCATCATCTGTCTTTCATTTCATCTTTACACTTTCATGATGTCATCATCTGTCTTTCATTCCATCTTACACTTCAAAATGTCATCATCTGTCTTTCATTCCATCTTTACACTTTCATCATGTCATCATCTGTCTTTCATTCCATCTTTACACTTTCATCATGTCATCATCTGTCTTTCATTCCATCTTACACTTCATGATGTCATCATCTGTCTTTCATTCCATCTTACACTTTCATGATGTCATCATCCGTCTTTCATTTCATCTTTACACTTTCATGATGTCATCATCTGTCTTTCATTTTATCTTTACACTTTCATGATGTCATCATCTGTCTTTCATTCCCTCTTTACACTTTCATCATGTCGCCATCTGTCTTTCATTCCATCTTTACACTTTCATCATGTCGCCATCTGTCTTTCATTCCATCTTTACACTTTCATCATGTCATCATCTGTCTTTCATTCCATCTTTACACTTTCATCATGTCATCAACTGTGTTTCATTCCATCTTTACACTTTCATCATGTCGCCATCTGTCTTTCATTCCATCTTTACACTTTCATGATGTCATCATCTGTCTTTCATTCCATCTTTACACTTTCATGATGTCATCATCCGTCTTTCATTTCATCTTTACACTTTCATCATGTCATCATCTGTCTTTCATTTCATCTTTACACTTTCATCATGTCATCATCTGTCTTTCATTCCATCTTACACTTTCATGATGTCATCATCTGTCTTTCATTCCATCTTTACACTTTCATGATGTCATGTCTTTCATTTTGTCACGGTCAAAAATAACACAACCAAAGTGTGGTCCGTCGTCGGCCATTTCAACTGGACATAAGTCCAAACGCAGACATCTTGGCGCCACGAAGACGGCTCCATGCGTCTCACCCGGCCAATTAAGCACAGCAAGGAGACAGCAGACAGTCTGAGTGGCTGGACCGACAGGTCTCGGTAGGTTTGGTCAGACGTCGCGGCGCCTACCCAGACTCATCTAGCCAATTTAGAGTGACCAGTGCCCACGAGTTAAGCCACACGGGCGCCAGTTAAGTAGGAAAGGGGGGAAGGTAGTGTGTGGTGGGGGTGAAATCAAGCTAATCAATTAAATGACCAATTGACCACCACAGAGAGTAAGGCGTGTAGGCATGACTGGCATGATTTGAACATCCAATGGAATTAGAGGGAGATAACTTCGGTACTAGGCGGTAAAAATACTGACCAATGGTACTCGCCCTTTTTGACAGATCGGAACGGGGTAAGAAGGATGTGAGAGTGAGGAGGACGGGAGAACGAGAGAGAACGAACAGAGAGACAGAGAGAGAGAGGTCTGAGTGTAATCTCTGAGGAGAGAAGAGCAGAGAGATGAGGGGAGGAGAGGAGAGAACCAAGTGGAGGATTAGCACGAGATAGTCTGCAGAGGGAAAGGACTTAGGAGAGATGGGAGAGAGAGAGTTGCTAACTAATGAGGAGGAAAAGAAAGAAAAGAAAAAAAAAAAAGAAAAGAAGAGCAACCATGTCCATTTGATAAGAGCAGACTAAAGAAGAGAGAGAGAGTGCAATGCGTTAATGCAGGAAGAAAGAAAGGAGAACAGATCGATGTTGATAGTCACTGTTCTATCTTAACCGGGATTCGACCTCATACTTGGCCAGCGCTACTTCCATCGGGAGTCCAACCTGACCAGTGCCAGCAGTCCAGCCTGACCGGTGCCAGCAGTCTAACCTGACCAATGCCAACGGTTGTGTCGTGCTTGTGAAAGTGACAGTGAAAAGAAAAAGAAAAGAAAAGAAAGACATGATTCATGAATAGTTAAGATCACCTGGCCAGGTAAAGTAGAAATCTATTTATACCCGGTTAGTTAATGATGTTTTAGATAAATGATTTTGTGAAGTTCAGGAAAGAGAGAATGTTTTATTTTGTTTGATTCCATATGCATTGATGTTTCGTTCTATGACCATGTGTAGTAAAGTTATAGACTTTACAAGTGGTTTGATGTGACGAATGCATGATATATGAATGAGATCGTAAGCAAGCTGTGAGTGTGTTTGGGCTGTGCGCTAGTCCTTCCTCCATCGACATCACCCGAGGTTGACAATTTATTGGCGAGCCTGCCAGGATATTCTGGCCCATTTATTATAATTGTTCAACTTCTCAGAGAGGAAGCTGGGGGGGATTCAAGTATTGTAATCCTAAGACAAGGGTTGTCTTACTGTATGTTCCCAAGATAGTTAAATACTAGGCTTGGCATTGCTTCCAAGATAGTTAATACTAGGCTTGGCATTTCAGCCCCAGAGTACTTATTTCGCACAGATTGCCTATAATTCGCTCTCATAGTTGGGTCAGGCGCTGGGCGTCTTATAAAAACTAACTACGTTGTCCCAAGCTAATATTATCATTCATAGGATTGTGCTATCACGTCACTCGTGTCGGTAACCACCATTTGGCTGTCGTAGTTATAAAATCTTGTTCAAAAAAAAAAAAAAAAGGAAGAGATATAATGGCGGAAGAAAAGAACACCCCTATTGAACAACTCGTGAGCGTCGCTCGTGATCTAGGTTACTCAGGAGATGAGTTGCGTGCATTCGTTGAAAACCAACAAAAGATGGAAAGAGATGGCGAGCGGAAAGACGCCGTATCGCAGTAAAGCGCAGGAAACAGAAAGAATGAAGCAGGAAACAGAAAGAATAAGGGAAGCGCAGGAAACAGAAAGAATGAAGCAGGAAACAGAAAGATTAAGGATTCAGGCTAATGATAATCAGGCTAGGGAAACGCAGGAAACGGAAAGATTAAAGGTTCAATTAGAGTTAGAGAAAGTGAGAATGCAAAGGGAGACCACCGAGGATGGTAGTTCACTTTCCAGTGACTCTGTGCGCAGTTACGCCCCCCGACCAAAGTTGCCCAAATTTTTCGGAAGGAAACCAAAATTCAAAATTGATGTTTACAATCTTTTCGAAACTTTTTTTGCGACCAGGGGGGGTTGGGCCTCCAAAAGATGGGCATCCATTTTGTCACGCAAATTGCCCGGGTAAGGTTTTTGAAAGTTTTTCACTGCGTTACCACGGGAAAAACAGCCTGATTTGGGGGCGCTGTAAAGGGAAATTTCTTATGAGAAAGGATTTGACCTCACAGAGGGGGGGTTTCCGGAAGGGAAATTTCGTTCAGCTAAATTACAAGCAGGGGGAAAAACCGTACACTCATTTGGGTGCACGTTTAGATCACTTTTTTTTGAGAAGTGGTTGGGATTTTAGGGAAACGAAAAGGAGTTCGCTGATTTTTAAAAAAAGAGCTATTTATGAAGGAACAGTTTTTGCGGGTTTGCGGCCCGGAGAAAACCCAAATACATTTGAAAAAGAGACAGCCAAAAGACAGCAAAGAGTTGCTGAATTCGCAAAAGGTTGAAATAGAGGGGCACTTTTGGGGCACTAAGGTGCAGGAGAAACGGGTGCTAGGAAAACAGGTGAGAAAAAATTTCAAGGAGACCGGGGGGTTTTTTTCTGCAAAGTCTGCAAACCCATGGGGGGGCAGAAAAAGGGGCAAAGGGCATTAGGTGTTTCATTTGTCACAAAAAGGGGACTTTGGGGCCCGGGGGATTGCCCGCATGGGGGTTTTCCAAAAGGCAGCACCCTTGAAAAGAGGGGGGAAAAGGGGTTCGAAAGGGAAAAAGACCTCGTGGAACCAAAAGGGTTTCAGTCTGAAAAAGGTAGAGTGGGGCCAAAAGGCTAGCACGGGAAAAGCATTAAATTCAGGGATGGAGGGCACTGGGCTGAGGGGTTTCGTTCCCCCGGGGGAAGAAGGGGGGTTTGGGCCAGCGGGAGGGTGAAAGTTTTTACGAGACCCTGGTTGTTCATGCGGTGTAGTACGAACAACACGGTCAAAAAAAGGGGGATTTGCCCAGGGCAAATCCAACCGTACCAAATTTCAAAGGGAAACGGAGGGAGTTTCCAGTTGCTAAATAGAAGTACGTCCCCCTTTTATTTCCCTCAGGCGAGTTGTCTGCTTTGGTGAGGGAAAAACCCCCTTTTTCATAAATTTAAACCTTTGGGAAAAATTCCGGGGGAAAGGGGATCCAGGGGATCCTGAGTTGTTGACTGCTACAGGGGCAGCAGTTTAAACAGGGAGAAAAGAAGGGGGAAAAAGTTGATAAACCGAAAGTCTTTTCCAGAAAGGAAGTCAGGCATAGAGTGTCGCCTGTTTATTTTTTGGGGCCAGCGCGGGAAAAAAGCCCCTTTCGCTCGTGAAGTCTTGGGATTGGGCAAGAGGGGAGAGAAACAGGGGGGAAAAGGGAGGGGGTGAGACAGAATTTGGGAAAAGGCGGGGCTGTGTCCCGAGTGTTCACCCGGGGAAGACAGGAAAGGGGAGGGAACCACGTCCGTTAGAGGAACCAGCGGGAAAAACCGGAAAACCTGTCCAATTAAATTGGGCCCACGAGTCGCTCATGGGGGTCTTCTGGGCCCACCACAAAACAGCGACCCGAACCCTTTGATGTTTTCTTTGGGCCAGGACAAGGGCAACATCAAGCGTTTCTGCATGTCATGTGCCCTTTGGCCCAAAGGGGTCAGCCACAAGGGGGGTGAAGAGGAAGGCACCTTTTAAACCCACCCCCCTTTTAAATTTTGACACCCCCTTTCAGGGGGTGGTGTTAAACTGATTGGCCCAATCGCGCCCTTTCCAAAGGGGGGCACGGGTTGGGTTTTGCCACTTGGGGGACTACGCGACCAGATACCCAGAAGCATTTGCATTTAAAGGCGTAGATACGCAACAGGTCGCTAAAGGGGCGGTAACATCTTTTCTCGCGTGGGGTGTGCCAGAAAAAAATTTCCAGTGACGGGGGGTCCATTTTCACCTCAGGCTTTGAGGGAAGGGGGTAAACCCGGGGCGGGGGGGATCAAAACACTTCTCCCCAACCCCATCCCAAACCCACAATGCAAGGCTTGGGGAGAGATTCAATGGTGTGCTAAGGGGCCCTCCTTTTGAAGAAGCTCTTGAGGAAAGGCCACAGTTTGGGGACCGCTACATTCCGGCGGCACGTTGGGCCTCCCAGGGAAGCCCCTCAAAAAGGGCACGGGTTTTCCCCAAATTTGACTGTTTGTATGGGGGGACATTTGGGGGAAACCATTGTGCTTTCTCAAAGACTGTGGTCCGGAAAACCCGGAGTCAGAAGGGGTCAAAACCACTTATCTTTAAAATTGGTGGCCTACGAAAAAGGGCTCGGGAGACTGTAAGGTCGAAAGGGGAGAGTTTGCGGATCTAGGGTCGTTCAGAAGAAGCAGTATGACAGGAAGGGAGGAAGCAATTCCTCAAGGGGGGGAGATCAAGCCCCTGAACTGCTTCCCACGGATCACAACAACTGCGGGATGCATTGGTAGGGGACCATTAAACCCATCATTAAAAAGGGGAATCAGGACTACCGAAAACGATGTGAAGGGGAAAACAAAACTTTTTCCCGCAAATTTGCTCCGCAAATATATACAGCGTGAAAACCAGCACATAGGCGCAGCAGCAAACATTTATGGAGGGGAAGGGGAAAACCCCGCAAAGAAAGGGGGGATTTTGTTGCCTGAGTTTCCCCGGAGAAGAGTCATACAAAGGGGCCCTGGGGCCCCCTGAAAAAGGGCTAGACCGTAGGGGAAAAGGAGGAAATGGGGCTCCTAGAACGTATAGGGGCCCCCGACTGATAAACCCCGGGGGCAACTCTAGAACATTACGGTTGGGGGTTAACACGGGGGGAAAAACCCGACAGTGAAAACCCACCCGATCCCATATGCCACCAACCAAAGGGGATCGAGGAGGAGGTAGAAAAGGGTGTTGGACCTTGGGGGGATTAAAACCCTCCCCAAACATCGTATAGTGCCCCCCGTCGTCTTATGGGAAAAAATCAGGGGAGCAACGATTCTGGGGGTTACTATAGACGTCTGGAAAAAGTGCACCCAAAGGGCGAAGCAGAGGGCAACCGAACAAGGAAGACCTGTTCGCTCAGATCGCCACAAGCAAGAGCCAGAAAATTTTTACCAGGATAGATCGAGCAAGGGTTTCTTGGGAAATACCTTGATGGGGGACCCAAAGGGAAAAAATCACAGCATTTTTCCCCCCTATGGGGGTATTCCAGTGGCGAGTACCCTTTTGGGATGGGCCAACGAAACCCGGGATTTTTTCCTCGGATGATGAGGGAAATTAATTTACGGGGTTGGAAGGCTTGTGGGAAAAACTTTGGTTGACCTTCGATAGCATCCCGGGCAAGGGGGGAGCATAAGAAGGGGAGCTAGGAGCAGTTTTAGAGAGGTTGAGACAAGCCAATCTCACAGCTAAAACCAAAAAAGTGGGCCCGGGTTTGGTTTTTTCCCAAACCTGGGCCTAGGTTTTGTTTTTCCGGGGGCGACAAAAAGGGGAAAGAAAGGAAAAAGGGGTTGAGAAGAGATGAATTAAAAGAGACCAAAGACCAAAACAAAGTCAGGAGCTGGGTAGGGTTTTTTTGGTTTTTTATAGGGGGGTTTTTTTCCAAAATTTTGCAGCAACCCTGAGTCCTCTCATGATTTGGGGCAAGGCAGGGAAACCGGGGAGTGGGCGAGTGGTCCCGACGCTGCAGGGGCAAGCACTGCAGACGGGGTTGGAAAAAACTAGGTTTTCCCCTCCCATCTTGAAGCTTAAACCCGAAAATTCCAAACCATTTTTGTTGCGGACAGATGCATCAGGTGGTGGGGTAGGTTTCAGTATTGTTTTCAGGAGCCTTAAGGGGCGAGTTCCCCTTGAGGTAAACCAGCAGGAAGTTTACAAAATGTGAAAAGGGGACGCAAATGAGAGAAAGGGGTGTTTAAGCTGGCGGTGTGGGCCGGGCAGAAGTTCCCCAAATACTTTTAAAGGGAAAAAAGTTTGTGAAAGAACTGTCATCAACCCCCCAATTCCGCAGGAGGCGCAGTTGAAAAACAGCAGAGTGCTGCGTTTTGGGGAATGGGGGTTGGGAGCCCTACAGGGATCGAGTGCAGTACTTCCCGGGCACAGAATGTCGAGCGACAAAATTTTTGCCGTGTAGTCTAAACAAAATGCAACTCCAAAGGGAAATCATTCCCAAAACCAAGGGGGCTTTGGTTTATAATAAGGTTTTTATTAAAAAGTTTAAAGTTTGAATTTGGGAAAGGTTTTAATTCCCCGTTGGGGGTATGGGGGGATATTTGTGTGAGGGTTTGTTTTAAGTAAATGTTAATTATGCTTGGAGCATACATCGCTTTTGTAGTAATGCATTAATTTGCAAAAAGTGAGGATGGAAACCCAGTTAAGTGTCATGGATCGTGAACCCTATTAATTGGGGCCCATAAGAATTTTGAAGAGGAGAGAAAGGCAAAATTCCCCCAGGGAGGGGAAGGGGGGGGGGCATAATGCGCACAAAAGGGGCGTTTTAAAAAAGATTGAAAAAACCAAGACGCACGTCCCAAAGATAAATCATTGGGAGTGGAAATTTAAATGGTATATTTTATAATTTAAAAACCGTTGGTTGTGAAGTATTTTTCAAACTTTGCGCGTGGGACTGTGTGTCAGCAAATTCGGTTTTTGTCCTTTTGTACCGTTGTTTTGAGACAATGGGGTGCATATTTTTTTGCAAGGGGAAATTGTCCCCGGTCAAAAATAAACCAACCAAAGTGTGGCCCTCGTCGGCCATTTTAACTGGACATAAGTCCAAACGCAGACATCTTGGCGCCCCCGAAGACGGCTCCATGCGTCTCACCCGGCCAATTAAGCCAGCAAGGAGACGCAGACAGCCCTGAGTGGCTGGACCGACAGGTCTCGGTAGGTTTGGTCAGACGTCGCGGCGCCTACCCAGATCATCTAGCCAATTAGAGTGACCAGTGCCCACGAGTTAAGCCACACGGCGCCATTAAGTAGGAAAGGGGGAAGGGTAGTGTGTGGTGGGGGTGAAATAAAGCAAAATCAATTAAATGACCAATTGACACCACAGAGAGTAAGGCGTGTTAGGCCATGACTGGCATGATTTGAACATCCAATGGAATTGAGGGAGATAATTTTCGGGTACTAGGGGTAAAAATATGACCAATGGTACTCGCCCTTTTTGACAGATCGGAACGGATAAGAAGGATGTGAGAGTGAGAGGAGGGGAAAAACGAGAGGAGAACGAACAGAGAGACAGAGAGAGAGAGGTCTGAGTGTAATCTCTGAGGAGAGAAGAGCAGAGAGATGAGGGGGGAGAGGGAGAACCAAGTGGAGGATTACACGAGATAGTCTGCAGAGGAAGATTAGGAGAGATGTGGAGAGAGAGAGTTGCAACTAATGAGGGGGAAAAAGAAAGAAAAGAAAAAAAAAAAAAAAAAAGAAGAGCAACCATGTCCATTTAAATAAGAGCAGCTGAAGAGAGAGAGAGTGCAATGCGTTAATGCAGGAAGAAAGAAAGGAGAACAGATCGATGTTGATAGTCACTGTTCTATCTTAACCGGGATTCGCCCTCATACTTGGCCAGCGCTACTTCCATCGGCGTCCAACTGACCAGTGCCAGCAGCCCCAGCCTGACCGGTGCCAGCATCTAACCTGACCAATTGCCAAGGGTTTGTGTCGTGCTTGTGAAAGTGCAGTGAAAAGAAAAAAAAAAGAAAAGAAAGACAGTGATTCATGAATAGTTAAGATCCCCTGGCCAGGTAAAGTAAAAAATCTAATTATACCCGGGTTTAGTTAATGATGTTTTAGATAAATGATTTTGTGAAATTCAGGAAAAGAGAATGTTTTATTTTGTTTTATTCCATATGCATTGATGTTTCGTTCTATGACCATGTTATAAAGTTATAGACTTTACAAGTGGTTTGATGTGACGAATGCATGATATATGAATGAGATCGTAAGCAAGCTGTGAGTTGTTTGGGCCCGTGCGCTAGTCCTTCCTTTCCTCGACATCACCCGAGGTTGACACATTTCTCTTACACTTTCATCATGTATCATCTGTCTTTCATTTCATTCTTTACACTTTCATCATGTCATCATCTGTTTTCATTCCATCTTTACACTTTCATCATGTCATCATCTGTCTTTCATTCCATCTTTAACTTTTATGATGTCATTATCTGTCTTTCATTCCATCTTTACACCTTCATTATGTCTCATCTTCTTTCATTCCATCTTTACACTGTCATAAGTCATCATCTGTCTGTGATGCCCACCCGGGCCTCTGTATGTTACTTGCTCTTTAAGAGGCACATTTGGGTGTATCCTTTTCTTGCTTTTCCTTTCTCATGATGTCATCATCTATCTCTCCATATCATGATGAACCCCACCCATCTTTTCTTTTGTCATGCTTTTATAATCGATTTTTCCTTTTTGTTTTTTGGTTTCCTTACCAATCTTCCCTTCTCCCAATGGCCTGTGCTGTCTTTTCTTGTTCACGATGTCCGTATCCTCCTTATCTTGTTCACGATGTCCGTATCCTCCTTATCTTGTTCACGATGTCCGTATCCTCCTTATCTTGTTCACGATGTCCGTATCCTCCTTATCTTGTTCACGATGTCCGTATCCTCTTATCCGTTCACGATGTCCGTATCCTCCTTATCTTGTTCACGATGTCCGTATCCTCCTTATCTTGTTCACGATGTCCGTATCCTTATCTTGTTTCAAATCTACTTACTGTGATTGTTTGGATAGGTACATTGGCCATATTAGGGCTCTCTACTTATCATGATTGTTTGGATAGGTACATTGGCCATATTAGGGCTCTCTACTTATTATGGTTGTTTGGATAGGTACATTCAGGAGTGATATTCACATGCACCACAACTTACTGACAGATAAGAATTTCAGACGGCATGTGTGTTGGCGGGGAATGGAGCATGGGTAATAGAACATGGCGTTAAGATAGGCAGTGGAAATGATGAGTTTTATCAGGGGGTAATAGAACATGGCATTAAGATAGAAAGTGGAAATGATATAGAACATGGCATTAAGATAGGCAGTGGAAATGATATAGAACATGGCATTAAGACAGGCAGTGGAAATGATATAGAACATGGCATTAAGACAGGCAGTGGAAATGATATAGAACATGGCAGTGGAAATGATATAGAACATGGCAGTGGAAATGATGATTTCTATGTCAGTCGAACTCCAAACTGCGAACGCGATGCGTCACTCCTTGGTCAACCACACATCATGTTACTTTCGGTGTAGGATATTCGTTCACATCTGGCACCATGTTATTTTCGGTGTAGGATATTCGTTCACATCTGGCACCATGTTATTTTCGGTGTAGGATATTCGTTCACATCTGGCACCATGTATTTTCGGTGTAGATATTCGTTCACATCTGGCACCATGTTATTTTCGGTGTAGGATATTCGTTCACATCTGGCACCATGTTATTTTCGGTGTAGGATATTCGTTCACATCTGGCACCATGTTATTTTCGGTGTAGGATATTCGTTCATATTTGGCACCATGTTATTTTCTGTGTAGGATATTTGTTCATATTTGGCATCATGTCATTTTTGGTGCACGATATCCGTTTATAACTGGCACCTTGTTATTTTGGGTGTAGGATATCCGTTCATATTTGGAACCAAGTTATTTTCAGTGTATGACATCCCTATATATCTGGCACAATATCATTTACAGTGTAGGATATCCGTTCACATTTGGCATCATGTTACTGACTCCGTAAGGTGTAGGCTATACGTGTGACACCGGGAGCTATGTTGCGTTCTGTGTATAACATGTAGACTATCCCTACACACCTAGCACCATCTTTCTTTCGCCGCAGGGTGTGTGCTGGTATCCCCGGTACTTTTGCCGTAAGATGAAGGATATCCGTGCACTCCTTGCAACATGATGCTTAAACCCGTGATGTGTAGGATATCCGTGCGCACGTGGCATTATGTCCCGTTTCTGTGCAAGGTGTACAGTAGGATACCCGTGAACGAATGCCATTGTTACGTTCTCCGTAAGATGTGGGATACCCAGTACATACCTGGCACTGTTACTTTCTCTGTAAGGTGTGGGATACCCAGTACATACCTGGCACTGTTACTTTCTCTGTAAGGTGTAGGATACCCAGTACATACCTGCCACTGTTACTTTCTCTGTAAGGTGCAGGATACCCAGTACATACCTGGCACTGTTACTTTCTCTGTATGGTGCAGGATACCCGGTACACGAATGGCACTGTTACTTTCTCTGTAAGATGTAGGATACTTGGTACATACCTGACACTGTTACTTTCTCTGTAAGGTGCAGGATATCCGGTACATACCTGGCACTGTTACTTTGTAAGGTGTAGGATACCCGGTACATACCTGGCACTGTTACTTTGTCTGTAAGGTGCGGGATACCCAGTACATACCTGGCACTGTCACTTTCTCTGTAAGGTGTAGGATACCCAGTACATACCTGGCACTGTTACTTTGTAAGGTGTAGGATACCCGGTACATACCTGGCACTGTTACTTTGTAAGGTGCGGGATACCCAGTACATACCTGGCACTGTCACTTTCTCTGTAAGGTGTAGGATACTCAGTACATACCTGGCACTGTTACTTTCTCTGTAAGGTGCAGGATACCCGGTACATACCTGGCACTGTTACTTTCTCTGTAAGGTGCAGGATACCCGGTACATACCTGGCACTGTTACTTTCTCTGTAAGGTGTAGGATACCCGGTACATACATGGCACTGTTACTTTCTCTGTAAGGTGCAGGATACCCGGTATATACCTGGCACTGTTACTTTCTCTGTATGGTGCAGGATACCCGGTACATACCTGGCACTGTTACTTTCTCTGTATGGTGCAGGATACCCGGCACATACCTGGCACTGTTACTTTCTCTGTAA
>CM031619.1:67593240-67613240 GCA_018398815.1 Conus ventricosus
CGTACCTTTAGTGGTGTTTATTTTTCACCTCGGTCATCTGGTCATCTTGGTCATCCTGTGAGCCCGTGTAAAGCACACCTCTTCGCACCTCTCGCCTGAACTCACCTGGTACGGTGGAAACGCCATGCCAAAAGAAGGGGTGGGGTGGGGTGGGGGTAGGGCTCTTTTAGTATAAACCTGTTTCAGTCTTCTTGCGGTATTGTGTTCGTCATTTCATTTTTCTTTCGCTCTTTAAAAATATCTTTTGTTTCGGTTTTTTTTTCACTCCGTTTTTTTCTGCCTCTGTGGCCCATTCTTCAACCTCTGTGTTGAACACTCTGCTATAATAATTAAAATGGTATTATTGATAATAATTAAATTATTTCTTAATTCGCCCTCCCAGCAATGCTGTCGTGTCGGAGCTTGCGCGGTCCAGTGATCCCTTAGGCTTTGCTGGCGGGGCATCAATACTTGGAAATAGGCTGGGTTTTTTTTCAAACTGCTTCTAGTCCGAAAAGCCAAGATGCTGTCTGGCCTAAGCATAACGTGGTAAGGAGTTGATGCCCCTGGAGGCCTTCCCATGTCAGATAGCTAAGGGTGAGGATCCTGACTAAGAGTAACCCGCCTTTCTCCTTTTCTTGTTTTCTGCCTCCCTTATTTGGCCCTTTTCTATCTTCGTCTCCCCTTCAGTCTTCTTTCCACGCTCCTTTCTCTCTGTGGTCTCCTTAAAGATCCGCCGCGTTTGCCGTGCGGTGCGACCTGTGTCGGAGGGAATGAGATCCTGGTGATTGAGAGGCCAGCGCTCTCAACACATCACTTTGGCTCGGACCTCTCCTAGACAGGATACACTTTGCCCGGGTGTACTAATCGGCTCCCCTTCTTGGGCTGGTCAAGACAGGCAGTTCCCGCCCTGCTGGCCAAGTAAACCCCTGCAGTGCTCAGCTCTCTGTTCCCGGGAGTTGAGCATGATCGGGGGGGATAGGGTTGGTGGTTTCTGTTTGTCGTATGTCTCTCCCGAAGCCTGGAAGGGGTCAAGACATTGGTTTCTTGCCCTGGCCCCTTAGTTGGACTCCAAGGTGGGTGGTAAGGGAGGATGAATCAAATAAAATAAATATGGCTCTTTCAAAAAATATCTCCCCCCAAAAAGAAGAGGAAGCAGCATCCCCTATTTCAGGGGATTTCAATTCTGGTAGTGATTCAGACATGGAGGTAAGACAGAGGACAGGTTTCTGGGCTTCCTGGCTCGTGATGGAAGGGACGGAGCAGGAAAACCCCTTTCAGCTCTGAGCCCTTTTGCCATACAAAAGGGCTTTCAAGGTCTAGCAGGTGACCCTCAATCCGTCAAAAGGTTGAGGAATGGCTCGTATCTCATTCAATGTCGATCAAAAAAGCAATCTGAACAGCTGATTGAGGGCAACAAAAATAGTGGACAGGGAGATAAGGGTGGACTCCCCATAAACAGTTAAATTCGTCAAAAGGAGTGATTCGCTGCAGAGATCTAACAGGTGTCTCAGAGGCAGAGATCAAAACGGAACTGGCGTCCCAGGTGTGACGGAGGTGCGCAGGTGACAGTAAAGAAAGGTGCAGAAAGAGTGGCCACCAACACCCTCTTTCTGACCTACTGCAACCCTGTGCTGCCTCCAGTCATCAAAGTTGGTTACCTGAACGTCAGAGTTCAGATGTATGTTCCGTCCCCGTTGAGGTGCTTCAGATGTCAGAAGTTTGGCCATGTCAGAGACCGTTGTTTCTGGGCAGGAGGTGTGCGGTGTTTGCTGCAAGGCAACCCATGATGGGCCGTGTAAAGATCCGGCGCATTGTGCTAACTGCGGTGGCAACCATCCCTCCTCTTCCCGAAACTGCCCTCTTTGGATCAGGAATCCACTATACAACGAGTAAAAACTGAAAAAAAATCTCCTTTTTTGAGGCCCGCAAACAGGTTTGTTGGCAGTCGGACGCCAACAGCATCTTCGTATGCTTCGGCCGTAAAGAAAGTTTCCACTCGGTCAGTCCTGCTGCCAGACTGATGAATTTATCTTTTCCAAGACACTGCAAGGAAGAACTGTCAATTCTGGTGGAAGCAGGTCCACCACCTCCCAACCCAAAGTGACTGCCCCTGGTGGAGGCAAAAAATCCGCCACCCCTCAACTGCCCAGCATCTACAACATCTGCTGCGGCAGATTAAAAAAACCAGCACCCCTACCTCGAACTCCTCTGTCCAGTGCCCGTACGGGCAAGGGAGTTCCACCCATGTGGAGACGGTGGAGAGATGAGGAAGAAACCTCCGCCGTCTCCCAAATCCAGACCTTCTTCACCTGTTGCAAGTCTGCCAGCAGGTCTGAAGACCAACACAGTCCAGTGAAACTAAAAAATAAATTCTCTCCATTGGACGCAGACGTTGAGGACGAGATGACCTATCTCTCTCCTTTTTGCCCTCTGCACCATGGATAGTACAATATTCCATTGGAATATCCGTGGACTAAATTCTAACTTTGAGGAGCTGCAGCTTCTGGTCAATCTATAAAACCTTCCGCCGTGGCTCTTCAGGAAACCCAAATTCAAAGCCAGAAGACCTTTACTCCTTTCTGGCTTTAATATTCTTTCAAAACCTGCACAACCATCCACGTTGGGACTGTCGGGCGGTGTTGCCCTTCTCCTACATAAAACCTTGTTGTATAGTCCTGTCGCTCTGTCTACCTCCCTTCAGCTGTAGCTGCGAGAGTCACTCCTCCACAAGACTGTCACAATCTGCTCACTGTATCTGCCACCTTCTGTCCCGGTTTGTCGTCAGGACCTTGTCAGTCTGATAAGAGAACTTCCTCGACCTTTTTTTGCTGTTGGGTGACTTTAATGGTCACAATCCTCTTTGGGGTAGTGTCAGTTCGTCATCCAGAGGTCTGCTGATTGAGGATGTCCTTTCTGACTTTGATTTGTGTTGTCTGAACGATGGAGCTCCAACTTACCTCCACTCTTCCACAGTTCACTTTCGTGTTTAGATTTGTCGATTGGTGACCCCTCGCTGGTCCTGGACTATGAGTGGTCTGTCCATGATGATTTGCACGGAAGTGACCATTTCCCTGTTCTTTTACAGCCCATATTAACTGAACACGTCTCTGTCTCTCAACATCTAAATTATAAAAAAGCAAACTGGGATCTATTTGCAGCCACTATTTCTACGGAATTCCAGACACGATTTTCTCAGAGTCCGGACCCAGCAGAATCACTGACTAACACTATGATCAAGTGTGCTAAAGCTTGTATTCCAGTGTCTTCCGATAAACTTCAAATGCCAAAAACACCCTGGTTTGATTCAGACTGCCAACAAATTTCCAAAGTCCGAAAACGGGCTCAGCGTCAGGTGTACCAACGACCTTCGGGTCCCAACGCTCGAGCCCATCAGAAACTCCGTGCTAAATCAAGACACACTTTTAAAATCAGTAAACGTCGGTCCTGGAGAAGCTTCTGCTCCAGGCTGACATCAAAAACTTCCAAGAAGAAGGTGTGGAACATCATTAAGAAAATCAAAGGGAAGAACACCTGTCCCACTGTGAACCATCTCAAGTTTTCGACTCTTTAATAACAGAGAAGAAAGCAGTTGCTAATCTGCTTGCTTCAACCATTGAAAAGAATTCCTCCTCTTCTAACAAATCAGCCACTTTTGTCAAAAACAAAGCCCTTAAAGAAAAATCACCCTGCAACTTTTCGTCAGACAACATGGAAGACTACAATCTTCCTTCACGTTAAACGAGCTGAAATCTGCCTTACTCTCTTGCAGCGATTCCTCTCCAGGTCTAGATGAAATCCATTATCAACTTTTGAAACATCTTCCGCTAGAAGGTCTGAACATAGTGCTACAGTCTACAACCATGTGTGGACTACAGGTTTTTTTCCACCCTCTTGGCGAAAAGCCCTCATTATTCCCATCCCCAAACCTGGAAAAGATCTTTCTAATCCTTCAAATTACCGTCCCATAGCTTTGACCACTGTGTCTGTAAATTGATGGAGAAAATGGTCAATGCTAGGCTCATGTGGAAACTCGAAACCGATGGCCTTTTGGTGAAAGAACAGTGTGGTTTCCGCAAACATCGGTCTACAGTTGACCATTTGATTCGTCTGGAATCTACACTTCGGAACGCCTTTCTGAACAAACAGCATGCAGTGGCAATTTCTTTGACTTGGAGAAGGCCTACGATACCACCTGGAAGTCAGGGATACTTCATGATCTCCATGATCTGGGTTTTCGAGGTCATCTTCCTCTTTTCATTCAAAATTTTTTGGCAGAACGACAGTTTCAGGTCCGGGTAGGCACCACTCTCTCTGATGTCCACGAGCAGGAGTTGGGTGTTCCACAGGGGAGCATACTGTCTCCTGCCCACTTTAGTATTAAAATCAACAACATTGTTCAATCAGTTTCAGCAGAGTTCAGACTGCTCATTGTTGTGGATGATTTCGCTGTCTACGCAACTGGAAGCCTGTACCCGAGTGTCCAGCGCAGGCTCCAGCTTTGCGTAGATAAAATCCATCGGTGGCGGATGAAAACGGTTTCACCTTTTCTCCAACAAAGACGCAGTGTATTCACTTCCATAATTTCCGTCAGTTTTTCCCAGATCCTGAACTTCAAGTAGGGAAATCTCCCATTCCAGCTGTTAAAGAGGCCAAATTTCTGGGAGTCATTTTTGACCAAAAACTTAACTTTCTCAGCCACATCAAACACCTCAAAACTGCTTGCCTGAAAGCTCTGAATATTTTGCGGGTCGTAGCGCACACCGACTGGGGCGCTGATAAGAAAACTTTGCTGCACCTCTACAGAGCCTTGGTCCGTTCCAAACTGGACTAACGGTTGTGCTGTCTACGGCTCCGCAAGATCGTCTTACCTCAAACTCTTGGACCCTATCCACCATCAAGGGCTTCGTCTCTGTCTTGGAGCGTTCCGAACCACCCCTGTGTACAGCCTATACGCAGAGGCGGCTGAACCTTCATTGTCCAACCACAGGCTGAAACTGTCTTTGAATTATTATATCCGACTGTTCTCAGAACCAGAAAACCCTGCCTACGACTGTGTCTTGACCCTCCGTTCCAAAGTAAGTTTGAAAACAACCCTAAATGTATTCCGCCGTTTGGTCTTCGTATGCAGCCTCACGTGCGGAATGCAGGTCTAGACCTGGGAGTAGTTTCCGATTTTTCCAAGTTTCCGGATCAACCTCCGTGGACCTTTTTCACACCAGAGATTCGTTTCGATCTTGCAGCTTTTCGCAAAGAGTCTACCAGCTCTCTGGCGTACAAGGCATTGTATGCTGAGCTCTGTTTGAAATTCCCATCCTGTCAAAAAGTTTTCACTGACGGTCCCAAGTCTGAAGATGGAGTGGCATGTGCAGCCTACTGCCCTGGGGCTCCTTCTCAGATACTGTTGGAACATATCCATTCAGATGCTTCTGTTTATTCTGCTGAACTTACTGCTCTGGTTCTGGCTTTGAAGATAATCTCACATTCTTCGAAGAGGAACTTTCTGTTCTGTCGGATTCGCTGTCAGCTTTGGAGGCCATAGCTGGCCGTAACCTTCAGCATCCAGAACTTTTACTTTTTTTTTTAACTTTTTAGCAAGTTGAAGGCGGACGGTTACAACATTACTCTTGCTTGGGTTCCTGGTCATGTTGGCATCGGCGGGAACGAAATGGTTGATCGTTTAGCCAAGAACGCCACAAGAGAGAAACTGTCCAACACTTATATCCCCTGCTCAGATGTAAAACCCAAAATTAACCATTATGTGAGAGACCTCTGGCAGGAGGATTGGAACACACAGACGAATAACAAACTCTTTCAGATCCGTCCAAACCTTAAGGACTTCCTCCCATCTTCGTCGGATGGTCGTAAAGAGGAAACGGTTCTGTGCCGGCTGCACACCGCCTTCGTATTTTACCCATTCTTACCTTTAAAGAGTGAAGAAGCTCCGTGGTGCATTCCATGTCATGCACCACTCACAATGAAACATGTTCTTTTAGAGTGTTGGGACTTGCACGATGTGAGACACAAACATTTTACAGTGGAGTCCATGAAGATCCTGTTCAGGATGTCCCGCCTGACGTGATCCTTGAGTTTTTGAGAGAGATTAACATTTTTCATCTGATTTAAGATTTTACGGCAGAAAGATTTTTAACAAAGTTTCTGGTGCGTTTGTAGACGTCATTTAACGAGATGTGTGAAAGTTTTTATTTTATTTTTTTATTATTTTTAAATGACTGCTGAGTTGATTTTAACGTGGTGACAGCCCTGATGTGGCCCTTTGCGGTCGGCTGGGCTATAAGCAACATTATCTTATCTTATCTTATCTTATCCCAACAATGCGGGGCAGGTGAGGATCTTTCAGTGGAGATGTGCGCCTGCCTTCCAGGAATCCGGTTCTAAAATGTCTTCTTTGGCGTCACTCTTTGCCTTTGAATGTCGTCTTTGGCGTCACTCTCTTTTCCTTTGAATGTCTTCTTTGGCGTCACTCTCTTTGCCTTTGAATGTCTTCTTTGGCGTCACTGTCTTTGTCTTTGAATGTCTTCTTTGGCCTCACTGTCTTTGCCTTTGCTTTCTCTTTACACTTCGATTCCCCCCCCCCCCCCCCCCCCCCCTCTATTCTCTTGCCAGCCGTGTTTCCGTATTTGTGGTTCGTTCATCTTCCTGGGGTCTGGAAAGGAAACTTTGTGAGATGCAAATACTTTCTTGTAATCTGGTGACTATACAGTGAGAGTTGAACCTCTGGAACAAGCACTTGCTGTCCATTTTGTGCTGCTGTTCATGAATTGGGCATTTTGAGCCATCTTTGGTGCACTGGACTCGTCACAAAAGGATTTTTTTTTTATCGACGTTTAAAGAAAAATATGAGCGAAATGATCAGAGTGGTCGGTGCACTTATAGCATGGCTTAGATTTATCCGACTGAAGGACTGCAGTAAGGACATGTTATGAAGAAGGGTACCTGTAAACCGTATGTAAATCTGAAATTTCCCTCGACGGGAGTGACTTGTGACTTTTTAATTTTGTTTTTTGTTTGTTTGTGTTTTACTTGTTTGCTTGTTGTTTGAGGGGTGCGTGTTGACAGCCCTGGACATGCTCCCTGTGGTCTGTGTTTGCTTGTTGTTTGAGGGGGTGCGTGTTGACAGCCCTGGACATGCTCCCTGTGGTCTGTGTTTGCTTGTTGTTTGAGGGGGTGCGTGTTGACAGCCCTGGACATGCTCCCTGTGGTCTGTGTTTGCTTGTTGTTTGAGGGGGTGCGTGTTGACAGCCCTGGACATGCTCCCTGTGGTCTGTGTTTGCTTGTTGTTTAAGGGGGTGCGTGTTGACAGCCCTGGACATGCTCCCTGTGGTCTGTGTTTGCTTGTTGTTTGAGGGATGCGTGTTGACAGCCCTGGACATGCTCCCTGTG
Organism: Conus ventricosus; assembly: GCA_018398815.1. NCBI lineage: Eukaryota > Metazoa > Mollusca > Gastropoda > Neogastropoda > Conidae > Conus > Conus ventricosus. The sequence goes on from CM031619.1 coordinate 67,600,624, forward strand.
GTCTGTGTTTGCTTGTTGTTTGAGGGGGTGCGTGTTGACAGCCCTGGACATGCTCCCTGTGGTCTGTGTTTGCTTGTTTGAGGGGTGCGTGTTGACAGCCCTGGACATGCTCCCTGTGGTCTGTGTTTGCTTGTTGTTTGAGGGGGTGCGTGTTGACAGCCCTGGACATGCTCCCTGTGGTCTGTGTTTGCTTGTTGTTTGAGGGGTGCGTGTTGACAGCCCTGGACATGCTCCCTGTGGTCTGCTCGAGCTGTACTGCAACAGACATGGCCGTGCCGACCTCCGATATTGCCATCTCTGTTTTGTTTCTGATAATGCTTTGGGCTTTAAGTAATTTGCTTCTCCTCACAACACGAACATTCATCTCTTGGTGATTATGGAACCGGTCTGTCAGGGCTTTGTTGTTTTTCGCCACGTTTCCGGACGAGCACGGTCTGACAAGATCTTCCTTTGCTTGTTTCTAGCCATCCAAAGTCCGATTATGTCTGCGGCTGTTGCTTAACGTTTGTACAAGATGCGTTCCACCTACACTGAAGTTTACCACACATACGTGTGTGTGTGTGTGTGTGTGTGTGTGTGTGTGTGTGTGTGTGTGTGTGTGTGTGTGTGTGTGTGTATGCGCGTCCGTGCGTGCGCCTGCAAACACACACACACACACACACACACACACACACACACACACACACACACACACACACACACACACACACACAGTGTCCTGACCGTTTTCACCGTTCTACAGGCTATGTTCACTTCTTGCGTGACATTTTTGCTCAAGGATTAACTTCCGTTTAGCTCCCTGTGCTATAGGTCAACACACAGGCTGCCATATCAATGCCCCATGAATCACCCTTTCCTGTTTCCCTGTGCTATAGGTCAACACACAGGCTGCCATATCAATGCCCCATGAATCACCCTTTCCTGTCTCCCTGTGCTATAGGTCAACACACAGGCTGCCATACCAATGCCCCCTGATTCCCCCTTTCCTGTCTCCCTGTGCTATAGGTCAACACACAGGCTGCCATATCAATGCCCCATGAATCACCCTTTCCTTTCTGAAAGTGGTCAACATCGTACACTTTTCTTTCTCAGTGACCAAGTTTCTGCACCTAGTTGAGTAAGCCTTTGTTCTGAGTTTCCAGGCTTTGTGCCGTTCACTCTTTACAACCAAGGTGCAGCTCAATGTTATTTCGTTGCCGTTCCGTGAAACACTTTGCTTGTGATACTGCTCATACAGTATTCAACAATTCATCATTGCTGCGATTTCTTTTGTGATACCGCTGATATCGATATGTTGTCGCTGAGATTTCTTGCGCATCGGTCAAACTAGTGTGGAAGCTGATTCAGTGTAGACCCTGTGCCGAGAAGTGACACCCGAGCCAGGTTGGGTGTGAGGTCGTGTTCAGGTTGACTGTCGACACTCGCCAAGGTGCTAGAGCAGACGGGATAACCTGCATCAGGAAGGCCGGTCAGAGGGGGTGGGGGATGGAGAAGGGAGGGATGGTGGAGGGTTTATGCAACACTACACTGATACCATCAGAACATCAACACGCCAATACATGAAGCTCCAGGCGTATGTGAACTCGTCTTACAACATCCTGGGTGCTTTACCCTGAGCTTACGAGTTAATGGGGGTGGGTATGGGTATAGATGGGGAAAGAGGGGTGGGGTTCCTGAAGCAACTATGCTGAATTACGTTGATTTTTGGCCCAATTTTAAATTTTGATCCATGCGTGTTTCGATTCTCTGTCTGACGACTCGATATGAACTGGTGTTGTTTTATGAATGCTTACGGCCCTGATATTGTTTACGTCTTATCCACTCAAAATATACTGTTCAAGTACATGCCACCTATAATTCTTTATGAATATCCCAGTTTTACCCATTTTCAACTTAAGTAAGATGTTCTTGTTTTACATCATTTCCTTGGCTTCTCACTGGCATTCTTTAACATCAGGATATTTGTACTTTTCAGTCCAGTTTTCTCTCGGCTCCCTACTTTGCAAGTTCACTGCTTGATGTTGTCCAGAGACCCTTCACTTTATCGTATAAACATGTTGTGGACATGCTGAGAGGAGTGGACACACCACCACCAGTTTCCATCTCCGTCCAGTGACAGTTTCTCGCTTTTCCACAGCAGATTTCTTCTTTGAGTGTTCCATGGATTGGAACCTGACCTCTTTCGGCAGAATAGAACAGTGTTCAACTCCCTCCAGTTCTCCCCTTCCCGTCCCGCCCGTCATTCGCCATTCTTGTTTTCTTTTCCCCATCCCTCATTCATGCTGTACAACTCCTTTCCTCTTCCGAAGCATTATTCCGGAGCATCATTCATCAGTTTCAGGTGTCTTCCCCGTGCCTCCATTGATCTTCGTTCTCCTTTTCCCCACTCGTCCATCATTCGTCCTTCTCACGTTCCCCAGTTACCGTTCCGTCTCTCAGCTATCATTCTCATGCTCTCTTCTTCTCCTCTTGTTCTTCATTTACTATTGCCATGTTGTCTTCTGATCTTCTCATCTTGTTCTTCATTGACTATTGTCATGTTGTCTTCTTCTCCTCTTGTTCTTCATTGACTATTGTCATGTTGTCTTCTTCTCATCTTGTTCATTGACTATTGTCATGTTGTCTTCTTCTCATCTTGTTCTTCATTGACTATTGTCATGTTGTCTTCTTCTCCTCTTGTTCTTCATTGACTATTGTCATGTTGTCTTCTTCTCCTCTTGTTCTTCATTGACTATTGTCATGTTGTCTTCTTCTCCTCTTGTTCTTCATTGACTATTGTCATGTTGTCTTCTTCTCCTCTTGTTCTTCATTGACTATTGTCATGTTGTCTTCTTCTCATCTTCTTCATTGACTATTGTCATGTTGTCTTCTTCTCATCTTGTTCTTCATTGACTATTCTCATGTTGTTTTCTTCTCTTGTTCTTCATTGACTATTGTCATGTTGTCTTCTCATATTGTTCTTCATTGACTATTGTCATGTTGTCTTCTCATATTGTTCTTCATTGACTATTCTCATGTTCTTTTCTTCTCATCTTGTTCTTCATTGACTATTGTCATGTTGTCTTCTCATCTTGTTCTTCATTGACTATTGTCATGTTGTCTTCTTCTCATCTTGTTCTTCATTGACTATTGTCATGTCTTCTTCTCATCTTGTTCTTCATTGACTATTGTCATGTTCTTCTCCAATCCCAATCATCAAATGAATAATAAATGTCTTTGAGGAATTTCAGAAGACTTAAAAGAGAGGCAGATAGAGGGAAAAGACAAACAGAACCAGAGATAGAGAAAGAGAGAGAGAGAGAGAGAGTGGCAGATGAGTCTTACGCTTGGAAGGGGGCGCTTGAGAGTGTGTAAAAGAGGAGAAAAGTAGTAGATGACGAGTCTTATTCTTGGAAGGGGGCGCTTGAGGGTGTGTATGAGGGGAATTTTTTATTTTTTTATTCTCTCTCTCTCTCTCTCTCTCTCTCTCTCTCTCTCTCTCTCTCTCTCTCTCTCTCTCTCTATATATATATATATAGAGAGAGAGAGAGAGAGAGATGCATAAGGATTGTTCACATGTGTATATGTGTCTATGAGTATGCATACCTGGATGGTGGAGATGGTGTTTGGGGTATATATATATATATAATATATATATATATATATATATATATATATATATATATATATATATATATATATATATATATATATCATGCTCTACATGTGATGTTATAAATACGCTATATGTGTGCATGGGGTGTGAATATGAATAAGGTGGGATGGGAACATTGGGGAAGGAGGTGTAGAGAGAAAGGGATGGAGGAGAGGTCGGGGAAAGGAAAAGAGCTGGAATGATTCAAACTAGAAAAGTCAGAGGTGGGAGTTGAGTCCATCAGGGATTGTGGTGCCAAGGCGAGAGATGATCCTGGACTCATGAATTTTTTCTCTGGCGCTGATGAGTGGTTTTGCCAAACAGAAGTGACGGAAATATGGGTTTGGCCGTGGCAATCAGAGTTGAAATGAATCCCCACTGGTGTTGGATGAGACGACTGGATGGCTCTGAGGTGTTCCACAAAGCGTTCGTTGAGGCATATGTTTCCCCAATGTACAACTTTGAACGAGGCTGCATCTCAGTACGTACACCAGGTTGGTGGACTGGCAGGTGAAATGGGATTGGACACTGAATTTTCCTTTAGGGCCAATGATGCTGTTTATGCTGGCAACGTTCTCACGTTCTTATCCAATCAGTCATTCATCGTTTCCTCATTCTTCTCCCGCCAGTCATTCATCATTTTTTACGTTCTTCTATCGTCAATCATTCTTCATTGCCACGCTCATCTCCCGTCAGTTATTTATCATTTTCACGTTCTCCCGTTTCTCATTCGTCTTTTCACTTTAAAATCATAGCAACAGTTGTTGCTAAAACCAAAATTGTGTTATTTTGCCATTTTTGTCATTTTCAAATATCTGTATCCAAAAATGCGCACAACGAATTGAGAATTAAGAATAATTGTAAACTCTCATTGTAACCTATTAGATTAGGAAGCATTGTTGTCATAAGAACTTTTGACGAAGCATAGGCGTTTGTAATGCATTAGGAAGCATTGTTGTCATAAGAACTTTTGACGAAGCATAGGCGTTTGTAATGCATTAGGAAGCATTGTTGTCATAAGAACTTTTGACGAAGCATAGGCGTTTGTAATGCATTAGGAAGCATTGTTGTCATAAGAACTTTTGACGAAGCATAGGCGTTTGTAATGCATTCTTGTTGAACAGTTTATTGTCAAGCCTCACTTCTGATATTAATAGTTGAAGAGAGAAACACAATACTATATCTGTTTATACAACAAACAAACAAACAAAGCTACTCTTCAATCACACACAACGAATTTAAATAGCAATTGACATCCTTCTTTTCGCTTAGAAGTATTGTTGGTGTTTTATTTGTTGTTAAGAATCGCCACCCCACCCCACCCCCACAAAAAAACAACAACAAAAAAGTAGTCCGAGTATCTGAGAAAAGGTTGATGATACACATAACAAGTGCGAAGAAAAAAGGTTAGCATTTTTTTTCTGATATTTCATGAAGTCCACTGCTGCAAGACATGCAAAGCGCAAGAGGTGATGTGCCAGTGAGCTGCTAAACACAGTCTCTTCTGGCTTCCAGTGGGGCCACTCACGTTCTGTATGCGTGTGTGTGTTTGTGTGTGCGTGTGCGTGCATGTGTGCGTGCGTGTGTGCGTGCGTGCGTGTGCGTGTGTGTGTGGGATACGTACGTCTTACCTGCGCACACGCATGGTTGAATATGTATATGTGTGCGTTCTCGCACGCACGGTAGCGTGTGCGCGCGCGTGTGTGTGCGTTTGTGTACTTATGTATGCGCGGTGTGTGTGTGTGTGTGTGTGTGTGTGTGTGTGTGTGTGTGTGTGTGTGTGTGTGTGTGTGTGTGTGTGCGCGCGCGCGCATGTGATACGTGCGTGTGTGTGTGCGTGTGTGTGCGTGTGCGTGTGAGTGTGCGCGCGTGCGTTATGTAATGTCTGTGTGTGCATGCATGCGCGTACTTGTGTGTGTATTTTGTGTGCTTTCGCGCGCGCGTGTATGTGCGTGCGCGCGCTCGTTGTGTGTGTGTGTGTGTGTGTGTGTGTGTGTGTGTGTGTGTGTGTGTGTGTGTGTGTGTATGCGCGCATGCGTTGTGTGTGTGTTTTGTGTGCGTGTGCGCGCTCGTGTTTGTGCGCGCACGCGCGTGTGTGTGAGTGTAGTGAGGGGGGGGGGGGGGGGGGGGGGGGGGGCGAGAGGCGCATGAGTTGGCATTGATGTTCGTGGAGCAGCGAGGGGGAGAAGATGGGGATGGAGGGGTGTGGAGGTGGGGGGCATGGAGAGCATGTACATGTAAGTTTTGGAAATGAATGACGCGTGTGTCGGTTTGGCAAACTGGGCTGTGTTTGAGTGACCTTTGCTACACACGTCTTTCTGGTAGTGACCTTTGCTACACATGTCTTTCTGGTAGTGACCTTTGCTACACATGTCTTTCTGGTAGTGACCTTTGCTACACATGTCTTTCTGGTAGTGACCTTTGCTACACATGTCTTTCTGGCAGTGACCTTTGTTACACATGTCTTAGCCATGTCTTTCTGACAGTGACCTTTGCTACACATGTCTTAGCCATGTCTTTCTGGCAGTGATCTTTGTTACACATGTCTAAACCTGTCTTTCTGAGGTAGTGACCTTTGTTACACATGTCTAAACATGTCTTTCTGGCAGTGATCTTTGTTACACATGCCTTAGCCATGTCTTTCTGGCAGTTTTTGGCTCACTAATGGGAACACTGCTTAACTTAGTGTTAGTCGCCATGTTTTCTTCCCCCCTCTCTCCCTCCCTCTCCCTGTCTCTCTCTGTCTCTTTCTCTCAGTCTGTCTCTCTCACCCTCTCTCCGTCCTCTCTCTCTCCCTCCCCCTCCCCTCTCTCTCTCTCTGCCTATCTCTTTCTGTCTGTCTGTCTCTCTCTTTCTCTCTGTCTCTCTCTCTGTCTCTCTCTGTCTCGCTGCCTCTGTCTCTCTCTCGCTGCCTCTGTCTCTCTCGCTGTCTCTCTCTCTCTCTCTCTCTCTCTCTCTCTCTGTTTCTCTCTCTCTCTCTCTCTCTCTCTCTCTACTCTCTCTCTCCTCTCTCTCTCTCTCTCTCTCTCTCTCTCTCTCTCTCCATACGTCCTATTCTTTAGCGTTTACTACTACTGTAAAATGTGAAAATTGATAGAATAAGCTAAGTTTTGTATCAACATTATTTTTTGTCAACCTGGAAAATCTGAATGTGTAATGGTCGGCAAAATCTAGTCATCTTTTCAGAATATCCATACCCTTCAATGCGTCATTATTGCATCCGTTGTGTGCGTGTTACTCCTACTTACGACCTACTTAAGGTACCATCAAAAGACATGCCTACTGTTTGATATTCAGACGATATTTCCATCTGGACAGATGCAAAGCTACTGTTTGATATTCAGACAATATTTCCATCTAGACAGATGCAAAGCTATGAAGATGAAGGTAATTAATCATGTACAAAATATATATCAACTGGAGATAGATACATTAAACATGTACGCGGAAGAAAATGGGCTTGCACATTCGGGAGAGAAAACAAAAATACTGATTTTCCCCCCTGTGGTAATGGCGAGAATTCGACATTAGATGACAAAACTTTACAACATTCGCTAGACGACGTTTCTGATTTTATACTGAGAATGTAATAATGACAGCAAGGAGAAGGTCAAATCTTTTGACATCAGTTGATGCCTAGCCACGGGATGAAGATAAAAACAACTACAATACACCCCCGTTAGCACAGTCCCCAGCCCCGTCCGATCAACACTGATTTTTAAGTATGAACTTTATTTTTTAACCCTGCATAGCTTGTTGAATACCATACAATCTACAGACAGAAGAGCCACTGAAGTAGCTCTTGGCAGTGCGGTACATACCAATACACTGAACTCATACCATGGAGCTGGCTCACTGTCTTTTTTGAAATAAGGTAAGCTGTCAAAATCTAATTTTTATTCGAAGTTTTTTTTTTTTTTTGTCTTGAATTCAGAAACAAGTAAAGACTGGCGAGGACTGTCTGAAAAGAGCTAGACACACGCTGTCTCTCTCCAGCCAATTAGAAATGATACAAATGAACTATACTAAAAATGCGATGTTGTTCTTTCACCTGTTTCATGAGGTCCAAAAGTGCCTGTCATGCCTCACTCAGAGAGCCGACAGGTCAACTTTGCTAACGATTATATTGTACTGGCGACAGGTGACATCATTAATATTTTATCATCTGAGAAAGATAACATAAACACTTCTTTTCTGAGACTCAAGAACAAATAAAAGCTATGTGTCCAAATTATTGAAAATATAAATAAGATGGCTCAACACTAAAATTAAGCATACGTTCTGAAGTTTGAATTATCATTAAAAAGTACAAAAATAATGTCTTGGTTTCACTAATGTTGACTTCTTTTTCCTAGGTCCGTGTGAAGTCATCGGGGCATCGCACTGAAGAACTGTTCACCAGACTCCTCCAATTCTGTCGGTTGTGTTCTGAGGCCTTGGTCTCTACAGATGTTTTTTTTTTTTTTTTGTCCATTCTGCAAAGTTGTCAGTCAATTGTATTTCGTCTCGCTCCTTCAACTGTTTACCAGGTGATAGTTTTAGCGGGCCGTCGGATTTTCTTGACAATGCCAACGCAATTTCTTTGCTTTGCTGGTGTCAGCAAAATCTTCGTATGGTCCGATTTCATGGTCTGACATACTTGTTCAGTGGTGATATGATCAGTCTATCTGACGTATAGTATCTGGCAATGACACCTCATTTCTATGGTTGGGTTCTTTCTTCCAGGTCCATGTGGCGTGTGTATATAGGGAAACGAAATACACCCGTGCATGCAGGAGCCAGGTTTGTGTTCCACTGAGATGTCATTGTCTTTACATACAGGGTTCAGTCTGGACAGAACTAATGTCTGTTTTGCTGCTCTTGCGAGGATATCTGATTTAAATCCCCCATCACAAATAAATCCCAGATATATGAACTGTTAAACAGTTCCTAGATTCTACCAATTGTATCAGTACTGGAGGTGGTGGTGTGGCTGGCCATTAGCTTGGTCTTTTCGGTGTTGATGTCCATACTATGTCTGGCAGATGTTTCATCCAGTGTTTAAATGAGCTTAGCGATTCTTCATCCAGTGTTTAAATAAGGTTAGCCAGTTCTTCATCCAGTGTTTAAATGAGGTTAGCCAGTTCTTCATCCAGTGTTTAAATGAGGTTAGCCAGTTCTTTATCCAGTGTTTAAATGAGGTTAGCCAGTTCTTCATCCAGTGTTTAAATGAGCTTAGCCAGTTCTTCATCCAGTGTTTAAATAAGCTTAGCGAGTTCTTTTCGGTGTTGATGTCCATACTATGTTTGGCAGATGTTTCATCCAGTGTTTAAATGAGCTTAGCGATTCTTCATCCAGTGTTTAAATGAGCTTAGCGATTCTTCATCCAGTGTTTAAATGAGCTTAGCGATTCTTCATCCAGTGTTTAAATAAGCTTAGCCAGTTCTTCATCCAGTGTTCAAATAAGCTTAGCGAGTTCTTCTCGGTGTCCATATCCATACTATGTCTTGCAGATGTTTCATCCAGTGTTTAAACAAGCTTAGCGAGTTCTCGTTCGATGACCGCCAGGCCACTGAGGTAATCGGCAAAGTGAAGGTTGGTGATAGTCCTCGCACAGCTGATGGTGTGGACATGATCTTCAAGTGGGTCATTCATGATGGATTTCAGGACTATGGTGAAATGCACTGGAGTGAAAAGGGACCGTGACAAACCCCAACTGATATGTAGGACCATTTTGCACTCGCGCCCTTCGTGAGAACTGCACTGGTTACTTTGAAGAATACTTGCTTGATGTTGTTGATTAACTTTGTCCCGACATCAACTTTCTTCACAACGGCCTGAAGCATCCCTGGACTGACTGTGTCAGACCGCTTGATAGAACTCCTGGTGTTGCAGCTGTTTTGTCAAACCGCTTGATAGAACTCCTGGTGTTGCAGCTGTTTTGTCAGACCGCTTGATACAACTTCTGGTGTTGCAGCTGTTTGGGGCGAAGGGTTAAAGGATTTGTTTAATGATACTTCAGCCTTTCAGACACAACGGTGTCTGTTTATACCCGTCATCTACTCAGAATGATTTTGAACATGACGATTGCTGTTTTAATCGATCTTGTGGTGTTCTGGCAGTGTTGATAGTTTCCTCTCTCTAGAAATTTGACGATTAGTGGTCCAGTATCTTTGGCAGTAGCCACAGACTAGTGTGCCAGATGTTGTAGATAGCAGTCAGTCTGCTGGTCAGTCTGCTGGTCAGTCTGCTGGTCACTGTCTTTCCGCATAGTCAAGTGTTATGCAGGGATGGTGTCAATGCCTTGTCATGTTTCAGTGTTGTGCAGGGATGGTGTCAATGCCTTGTTATGTTTCAGTGTTCTATAGGGATGATGTTAATTCAGCCTTGTCATGTTTCAGTGTTGTGCAGGGATGGTGTCAATGCCTTGTCATGTTTCAGTGTTCTATAGGGATGGTGGCAATGCCATGTCATGTTTCAGTGTTGTGCAGGGATGGTGTCAATGCCTTGTCATGATTCAGTGTTCTATAGGGATGATGTTAATTCAGCCTTGTCATGTTTCAGTGTTCTATAGGGATGATGTTAATTCAGCCTTGCTATGTTTCAGTGTTCTATAGGGATGATGTCAATGCCTTGTCATGTTTCAGTGTTCTATAGGGATGGTGTCAATGCCTTGTCATGTTTCAGTGTTCTATAGGGATGGTGTCAATGCCTTGCCATGATTCAGTGTTCTATAGGGATGATGTTAATTCAGCCTTGCCATGTTTCAGTGTTCTATAGGGATGGTGTCAATGCCTTGTCATGTTTCAGTGTTCTATAGGGATGATGTTAATTCAGCCTTGCCATGTTTCAGTGTTCTATAGGGATGATGTTAATTCAGCCTTGCCATGTTTCAGTGTTCTATAGGGATGGTGTTAATTCAGCCTTGCCATGTTTCAGTGTTCTATAGGGATGGTGTCAATGCCTTGTCATGTTTCAGTGTTCTATAGGGATGATGTTAATTCAGCCTTGTCATGGTTCAGTGTTCTATAGGGATGATGTTAATTCAGCCTTGCCATGTTTCAGTGTTCTATAGGGATGGTGTTAATTCAGCCTTGTCATGTTTCAGTGTTCTATAGGGATGGTGTCAATGCCTTGTCATGTTTCAGTGTTCTATAGGGATGATGTTAATTCCGCCTTGCCATGTTTCAGTGTTCTATAGGGATGGTGTTAATTCAGCCTTGCCATGTTTCAGTGTTCTATAGGGATGATGTTAATTCAGCCTTGCCATGTTTCAGTGTTCTATAGGGAAGGTGTCAATGCCTTGTCATGTTTCAGTGTTCTATAGGGATGATGTTAATTCCGCCTTGCCATGTTTCAGTGTTCTATAGGGATGATGTTAATTCAGCCTTGCCATGTTTCAGTGTTCTATAGGGATGGTGTTAATTCAGCCTTGCCATGTTTCAGTGTTCTATAGGGATGATGTTAATTCAGCCTTGCCATGTTTCAGTGTTCTATAGGGATGGTGTTAATTCAACCTTGCCATGTTTCAGTGTTCTATAGGGATGATGTTAATTCAGCCTTGCCATGTTTCAGTGTTCTATAGGGATGATGTTAATTCAGCCTTGCCATGTTTCAGTGTTCTATAGGGATGGTGTTAATTCAGCTTTGCCATGTTTCAGTGTTCTATAGGGATTATGTTAATTCAGCCTTGCCATGTTTCAGTGTTCTATAGGGATGATGTTAATTCAGCCTTGCCATGTTTCAGCGACTTCACTGCCACTACGACTTCTCCGACACAGTGTTGGAAAATCATCTTCAATGGATGAATCCTGAACTGTTAGCACATGTCGGTCTCTTTTGCTCTGTGTGTTGTAGAGCTCAAAGAAAAAGTAGTTCTACCTTCTTATGATGTTTTCTTCCTGTTTCATACAGTTAACATCTTTGTCCTGAGTGGTGCTGACTTGAATTTGCGTTGGTTTATTTTTCACAGATTTGCACAGGCTTCTTTGTGTTGTTGCTATCCCCTTGTTCACTCCTCATTCCTTTCCATCATTCATCATACTTGCCTTCTTCTTTTCTATCCTGTCGGCCATTAATCACCACGTTCGCTTGATCTCATTCCGTCCATCATTTGCCATGCTTATTTTTCCCCCTGCTATTAATCGGTCATCATTGTCGACTTCTCTCCATCGGTCATCGGTCTCACGATCTTTTCTTTTTGTCCCTAACCAAGCATTCTTTTGTCGTTCTGGCGTTCACTTCTTCCTCTCCGGTCCATCATTGATTCTTCTCCAGTCGTGTTCGTCGTCGTCTCCTTTCCACCGTCATTGGTCGTGACCACGTTCTCCTCTTTTTCTCCAGTCCACCGTTCATCGGTTTTACGTTTTGCACATCCGTTCCCGTCTATCATTCATCCTTGTCACGTTCTGTTATGACCATCTCGTCTATCAATCATTACTACTGAGATATATTTCTCTTGTTCATCATCATCGTCATTATCATCATCATAACAATCACCATGAGAGAGAGAGAGAGAGAGAGAGAGAGAGAGGAGAGAGAGAGAGAGGGGAGAGAGAGAGAGAGAGAATAAGAAAATGAAATGTGGTGGAAAAGTATCTGTCCATCACATTTCAACAGATACTCAAGTATACTGAGAGGCAAAGAAAACGCAATTCCATTGTCAACTGACAATTTTATTGAAATGAAACAAACGCACATCAAAGCAAATACGTGTGACAAAAGTGCGACCACTGTACATTAGTTTGCCTATAACAGGCGCACATTCGCCTGAAGTGAAGCCCATTTAGGCGCGACAGAAGGAATACACTGTCAATATCTGGTGTGTCCCCCTTGAGCACGAACACAAGCTTGCAAACGTCGGGGCATTGAAGCGCACAAACGACGGATGATACGGATGGGTATCACGTTCCAGTGATGCTGCAATGCTTGGGTGAGCTCAGCAACGGTAGTTGGGGGATTCTGCTGACCTTGCACACGTCGTCCAAGTTCGTCCCACAAATGT
>CM031619.1:67618240-67623240 GCA_018398815.1 Conus ventricosus
GTTCAGTCATCCATTCGTTCAGCTGGTCAATCGGTCGTTCAGTCACTGGTTCGTGTATGTGTTCGATCGGTCGCTCGTTCAGTTCTTCATTCAGTCAGTCAGTCGTTCACTCACTCGTTCGTCCAGCGGTCAGTCGGTCGATCAGTCATCGATTCGGTCAGTTGGTCCCTCAATCGTTCATTCATTCACTCGGTCTTTCAGTCTTTCATTCACTCGGTCTTTCAGTCATCCATTCGGTCCATCGGTCATTCAGTCATTGATTCTGTCAGTCGGTTTGTCAGTTGTTCAGTCATTCATTCGGTCGGTCGGTCGCCTATTCATACGTTCGTACGCTTATTTGGTCGGTCACTCGTTCGATCATTCATTCGTTCAGTCGGTCGTTCAATTGTTTATACGGTCTGTCGGTCGTTCAGCCATTCAGTCTGTCATTCAGTCGGTGGCTCGGTCAGTCTTTCATTCGGTTATTCATCGTTCATTCATTCATTCGTTCAATCGGTCGTTTTGTCGATCATTCGTTTAGTCAGTCAGCCGGTCGTCCAATTATTCTTTTGTTCAGTCGGTCGTACAGTCATCGCTGATTCGGTCAGTCGGTCGTTCAGTCATTCATTCGGTCAGTTGGTCGTTCAGTCATTTATTCGTTCCGTCGGTCAGTTGGTCGTTAAAACGATCATTCAGTCAGTCAGTCGGTCGTTCATTCATTCATTCGTAAATTTGTTCGGTCGGTCGTTCATTGGTCAGTCGGTCGTTCAGTCAGTCATTCGTTCAGTCGGTCGATTGGTTGTTAGTCATTCGTTCGTCCATTTATGCGGTTGGTCACTCTTTCAGTCATCCATTTTTCAGTTGGTCAATCGGTCGTTCAGTCACTCGTTTGTGTATGTGTTCGATCGGTCGCTCGTTCAGTCATTGATTTGGTCAGTAGTTCGTTCAGTGTATCATCTATTCAATCAGTCAATCGGTTGTTCAGTCATTGATTCAGTCAGTCGATTGTTCAGTCGTTCATTAATTCACTCGGTTTTTCAGTCATGCAGTCGGTCGATTAGTCATTCATTCGGCCAGTCGGTTGTTCAGTCATTCATTCGGCCAGTCGGTTGTTCAGTCATTCATTCGGCCAGTCGGTTGTTCAGTCATTCATTCGGCCAGTCGGTTGTTCAGTCATTCATTCGCTCAGTCGGTCGTTTGGTCATACTTCGTACACTTATTCTGTCGGCATTCATTCAGTCCTTCTTTCGTTCAGTCGGTCGTTCAGTCATTCAGTCGGTTGCTGGATCAGTAATTCATTCGTTAAGTTGGTCGTTCAGTCAATCATTCGTGCAGCCGGTCGTTCAGTCATTCATTCGTTCAATGTGTCAGTCGGTCGTTCAGTCAATCACTCGGTCAGTCGGCCGTTCAGTTATTCTTTCGTTCAGTCAGTCGTTCAGTCATTAATTCGCTCAGCCGGTCGTTCATTCGTTCAGTCAGTCAGTTGGTCGTTGAGACGATTCATTCAGTCGGTCGTTCCGTCGTTCATTCGTTCAGTCAGTCAGTTGGTCGTTGAGACGGTCAATCAGTCGTTCAGTTACTCATTTGTGCATTTGTTCGATCGGTCACTCGTTCAGTCATTCATTCGGTCAGTCGATCGTTCAGTCATGCATTCGTTGTCTATTGTTCAGGCATGTATTCGGTCGGTCGGTCAGTCGTTCAGTTAGCCATTCAGTCACTCAGTCGGTCGGTCGTCCGATCATTTATTTAGTCAGTCGGTCATTCAGTGATTCCTTTGTTCAGTTGGTCAGTCTATCGTCGATCATTCGTTCGTAAATTTGTTTGGTTGGCCGCTCGTTCGGTCATTCGTTCGTAAATTTGTTTGGTTGGCCGCTCGTTCGGTCATTCGTTCGTAAATTTGTTTGGTTGGCCGCTCGTTCGGTCATTCGTTCGTAAATTTGTTTGGTTGGCCGCTCGTTCGGTCATTCGTTCGTAAATTTGTTTGGTTGGCCGCTCGTTCGGTCTTTCGTTCGTTCAGTCAGTCGTTCAGCCAGTCGTTCGTTCAGTCATTCGTTCAATCATTGATTCATTCAGTCGGTCGTTCAGTCATTCGTTCGGTCAGTCGGTCGTTCAGTCATTCGTTCAGTCATTCGTTCAGCCAGTCGTTCGTTCAGTCGGTCGTTCAGTCATTGATTCATTCAGTCGCTCGTTCAGTCAGTCGTTCGGTCAGTCAGTCGTTCAGCCAGTCGTTCGTTCAGTCGGTCGTTCAGTCGGTCGTTCAGCCAGTCGTTCGTTCAGTCGGTCGTTCAATCATTGATTCATTCAGTCGGTCGTTCAGTCATTCGTTCGGTCAGTCGGTCGTTCAATCATTCGTTCAGTCATTCGTTCAGCCAGTCGTTCGTTCAGTCGGTCGTTCAGTCATTGATTCATTCAGTCGCTCGTTCAGTCAGTCGTTCGGTCAGTCGGTCGTCAATCGGTCTGTCAGTCATTCAGTCACTCGTTCGTTTCGTTGGTCAGTCGGTCGCTCTTTCAGTCATTCATTCATCCAGTCCTTCATCAGTCGGTCGTTCAGTCATTCGTTCGGTCAGTCGGTCGTCAATCGGTCAGTCGGTCGTTCAGTAATTTGTTCGTTTCGTTGATCTGTCGGTCGCTCGTTCAGTCGTTCATTTATCCAGTCGTTCAATCAGTCGTTCATTCATCCAGTCGTTCAATCGATCGTTCATTTATCCAGTCGTTCAATCGGTCGTTCAGTCGTTCATTCATCCAGTCGTTCAATCGGGCGTTCAGTCATTTCTTTCGTTTAGTGGGTCGTCAATCGGTCAGTCGGTCGCTCGTTCAATCATTCATTCATTCATTCATTCATTCATTCATTCATTCATTCATTCGGTTAGTTGGTCGTTTAGTTATTGATTCTTTCGACGGTTGTCCAATCATTGATTTTTTTTTCAGTCGGTCGTTCTCTCTCTCTCTCTCTCTCTCTTCTCTCTCTCTCTCTCTCTCTCTCCTCTCTCTCTCTCTCTCTCTGTGTGTGAGAGAGAGTGAGCGAGAGTGAGTGTGCCTGTGCCTGCGAGCGCCTGTGCGTGCGTGCCCGCGTACATGCGTGCGTGTGTGTTGGGGCTGATTGTAAAAGCAGGCGCATTAATCCATGAAGGCGCATATTGCAATCCCTTGTTGTCCATGACGTCGTTATTGCAATCCCTTGTTGTCCATGACGGCGTTATTGCAATCCCTTGTTGTCCATGACGGCGTTATTGCAATCCCTTGTTGTCCATGACGGCGTTATTGCAATCCCTTGTTGTCCATGACGGCGTTATTGCAATCCCTTGTTGTCCATGACGGCGTTATTGCAATCCCTTGTTGTCCATGACGGCGTTATTGCAATCCCTTGTTGTCCATGACGGCGTTATTGCAATCCCTTGTCCATGACGGTGTTGTTGCAATCCCTTGTCCATGACGGCGTTATTGCAATCCCTTGTCCATGACGGCGTTATTGCAATCCCTTGTTGTCCATGACGGCGTTATTGCAATCCCTTGTTGTCCATGACGGCGTTATTGCAATCACTTGTTGTCCATGACGGCGTTATTGCAATCCCTTATTGTCCATGACGGTGTTATTGCAATCCCTTGTTGTCCATGACGGCGTTATTGCAATCCCTTGTCCATGACGGCGTTATTGCAATCCCTTGTTGTCCATGACGGCGTTATTGCAATCCCTTGTTGTCCATGACGGCGTTATTGCAATCCCTTGTTGTCCATGACGGCGTTATTGCAATCCCTTGTTGTCCATGACGGCGTTATTGCAATCCCTTGTTGTCCATGACGGCGTTATTGCAATCCCTTGTCCATGACGGCGTTATTGCAATCCCTTGTCCATGACGGCGTTATTGCAATCCCTTGTTGTCCATGACGGCGTTATTGCAATCCCTTGTTGTCCATGACGGCGTTATTGCAATCCCTTGTTGTCCATGACGGCGTTATTGCAATCCCTTGTTGTCCATGACGGCGTTGGGAGCACGGGGTGGAGAAGAGAGGGAGTGAGGACGAAGGAGGCGGAAGGAAACGAGGGGGAGGGGAGAGGACTCATTCTGTGTGGTATTTAACACGCCCACATATTTGTCTGGCACACAAGCTGTGAGGATAGGCTACAGCGGAACGGCCTACATCCCCCTACCCACCTCGACGCACATGCGCACGCACACGCACACGGATAACGCAAGCACACCACCACCACCACCCCATACACGCACATACACTCGCACACACACACACGCGCGTACACACGTACGCGCAATCCTCTCTGCTGCTCCCACCCTCTCTCTGCATACCTCTTCCTCCCCCACTCTTCCTCGTTTCCTCTCCCGATAGTTTTCCCATCTGCTATCCCAGAATAAAACTCCACCTCTCTCCTTCCGCCATCTCTACCTCCTCCTCCCCCCCCCCCTCCCCCCGTTGCAGTTTTTTTTTTTTTTTTTGTAGATAACATAACCCGGAGATTGTATCTTTTTAAAGTCGCCTTACAAAGCGGAGGGCCCAAATGAGACGACGGTAACCCGTGTAGCGAAATACAAGGGCCGCGTTTTTACTGTGTATGAAGAAATACACTGAGCGAATACATTCAAGACATTACACACTTCGGCTCCGAAAAGGAAAAAAGAAAAAAAAAATGTGAGAGGAGGAGAATAGGAAGGAGAGCAGATCGTTCAAAACAACGGCTACAATGATAAAAAAAAAATCAAAGGGAATGGTCAAAGAAGAACGAAGAAGAAGAAATGCGAAGATGATGGACAAGACGGAAGAGAAGAATGAAAAAGAAGAAGAAAAAGGAGGAGGAAGAGAAATAAATAAATAGATAACTAAGTAAATCGCCAATGAATGGGGAATAAGCCACATTCAGGCTTTTGGCCTTTTTGTACAATTATGCCCAACGAAACATATCGACAACAGCAACAAATACAACATTAACGAGACAGAAAAGGGGCTCCAAAATAAAATAATATACCTTCATGCGCTTACGCGCGCGAGAGAGAGAGAGAGAGAGAGAG
>CM031619.1:67625740-67643240 GCA_018398815.1 Conus ventricosus
ATATTGATAGGTAAACAGACGTTCAGCTAGATTCTTATTAAAGTTTTCTACTAGGGCTTGTGATCGATGGTTGCCTGGGATCCCTCTCCTAACTGTAACATGATGTTTTAAAAACAGCTGGTTTACAGAGCCTTTAAACTCTTTTCCATCATCAACCTGGATCATCCTAGGATACTTTAATGGGCCTCTCATGTATATTTGTTGTAAAGCCACAGCCACAGCAGTTGAGCTTTTATCCGTTAAAGGTTCTGCGTCTTTGTATCTTGAAGCCATGTCAACAACTGTCAGAGCTTACTTAAACTTTTTTCTTCTAGCTTTTCATGTGGAAGATACAGCAAGTCCATCTGGTGGGTGTCATTAGGAACTGAGTTAACAAATCGAGGCCTTATTATTCTTTTGGGGGCAGGCAGATATATTTGCCAAATTGCCTGTTTTGAAAGCCAGTCTTTCTCATCTGATTCAGACACTCTAGCAGCTTTACTCAGTTTTTCAATAGCAGTCTTTCCTTTCCAATACCCTTTAGGAGAATAATATATTTTGTACTTGTCCATAAGAAGGACTGTATTTTAATTAGATTTTAAATTGTTTGTGCAAGAATATAGATTGCTCCCATAGCACCCACAATAAAACCAATTTCTGCTATTTTCAGTTCTTCTGATGGTTCATAAAAGTCAGACAGTTCTGGAGGTGGGGCTGTTAGAAACTTCTTTCCTGTCACTAAGTAATACTCATTCATTGCCTCATCAACGTCTGTAAATGTGTGCTCTGCATGGCCCTGTTCTCTTAACTTTTTATTAATAAAGTCTAAGTGAGCAATCCTCCTTTTCTCGTAAGCGTCTCTTGCTTTAGCTAAATCTTCTATTGCCTTGTTATGCCGTTCTCTCTCTTCGTCGGACCGCAATTTACTAAACATATAATTGCTGCCGGAGAAGGCCAATGCATTAACAATAGCTCCTCCTACCATCATAACTACTCCTGCCATCTTTTTATAAATTAATATTTTCTAGATTAATCTTTCTATGAACTAATATTTTCTGGGATAATATTCTGTGCAACAAGAAAGTCTTTTGACGCAATCCCTGCAGTGATTACAACTATAACCTTAACAATGTCCTCAATGTCTAACCTTCCTAGGTCGGCTGGCTTCATTTTAAACATGTTTTTTGCTAACACACTATAGCCTATACTAAGACCGCTAATTACAGCAGAGTGGTAAATCGTATTAATAATCTTTTTTTCACTCATCTTTTTATTAACTAAAAAACATAATTAAAATAATCATAATACGAAAGGCTGTCTATGTGCTTTTTAATCATATAATCTTTTGTTGTTAAAGCTAAAAATAAAGTTGCAACTAGTTTTGGCGAATCTTCTATCTTTCCCATGTTGGGCGATTTTATTCCTAACAAACATTTTGCAAGGGTAGAATAAACTATAACCCCAACAACAGGCACTGCATAATTAACCAGCGTTAAACTCATGGTTTTAAAAGTATTATATTATTTTTTTATTGCTTTTTAAAAATGGATTGTGACGAACTATTAAAGTGTGAGGAGCAGGCAGACTACTCCGCAGACAACTGCCATAAAGAAAGATTATACTCTCTGGCCGCGTGTGGAAAAACTAAACAGTATTTAGGCGTTGAACTAAGTATTGAACAGATTCAACAACTATCTACATCAGACGTTGAGAAGTACTACGCTAGGTACGAAGCACAGCTAGGGTCAAAAATGGTTAGATCAGTAGGTCAGACAATGATTAGCCTATATGCGAAGTTAGTAAGTAAGATGGCGCCAGTTGATTCAGAAGAAGATTTAAAATATGACTTATCACAAGATCCGGTTTTAAACAAGTCCCTAGAAACTCTTGCATGTGACATGTATTACAGATTTGGAACTATGCTATGTCCATTCATCATGGGATTAATTACTTTTAATCATATTAATTTTGATCAAATTAAATTTAATCGCAATAAAAAAAAAAGCGATCAGGAGAAGAAGACCCCGCAGGACAATCCGCAGGAGCAAGTGAATGCACCACAAGTGAATGTACCACAAATGAATGTACCGCAAGTGAGTAATGTTACTAAGTCTAAAAGTCCTGGACGTATTGAGGCTGGGCGTAAACTAGCTGAATGGAACAGACTGCAAAAAGCAAACCAATCAGTAAAACAAAAATTGTTAGATAGTAATACAACATCGCCGCCACCAACAACACAATTAAAACAACAAACACAATCACAATCAAACGATAAGATGTATTATTATGTATTTGCTGCTGTTGTTGTTGGTGGGGGGTTTTTAGCATACAAATGTCTAACGCCATACTTAGCAGCAAAGTCACAACCCCCCACAAACCCAGTAAAAGAAGAAGAACCAGCTTCTGCAAAAAAAGAACTGCCTCCTGCTGTAGACCCATTTTCTATGGAATAATTTTTAAGAACTAGATAAAGTACAAGTTAAGAACTAAATAAAGTACAAGTTAAGTTAGTTATAGAAAGTACTTTTTAAGTTAATTGCAAGTAAATTACAAGTAAAGTACAAAAAAATTAAGTTCTAAGTTAAGTTCTTGTTATGTTCTTAAATAAGTACTAGTTAGGTTCTTAAGTAAGTACTAGTTAGGTTCTTAAGTAAGTACTAGTTAGGTTCTTAAGTTAAGTACAAGCCAAGTCAGCCAAGTTAATCTTTTAAAGTTCTCCAATGCCCTACAGCATATGAAAACTCAGGATTGACGTAAGTTCTCTTGTTATTGTTAGAGACTAGTGATTTCTTGTTAACTGCAGTTGTGTTTACTTGATGAAGAGTAGAGCGCAGATTAACATTGTGTGTGATGAAATACTTTGTTTTCAAAGAGAGCTTGCTTGTAGTTATCGTGAGATATATTTTTTTTGACAACTTCTTTACTTATGCCTTTAGCCTTCTTCATTACAGAAGTCTGGCTAGCAACGCTATACATCTTCGACCGCAAACCAACATATTCTTTGATAACTGTCCATTAAGTTCATCCTTCATCTTTCCAATTACTTTCTTGTTAACAGTTGAATGTAAAGGTGAATCTTTTGGATAGTCGCATGTGTCGTACCATCCATCAGCCCCTTTAGCTACTTCTGTTTCTAAGTCCTTATAAAAGTCTTCTGTAGGGACGTCTAGAATAAAAGAGTCAGTGTCTGTATAAAGAACTCTTGCTTCTGGGTACCGCGGTTTAAAGTAGTCGTACAGAAATTCTAACATCAATAACTTTGACAACTCTAATACAGTAAAGCCGATAAACACCGGCTTGTCCAACTTAACATCCTTTTTCTTCATCATAATGCCAACCAAGCTGTCGTTAAATCTTCTAAAGTCTTGATAGTTAGGTTTAGAGGCAAACTTAATTGCTTGGTTTTCTTTTGTAACTAATTTCACATCTTTACGCTTGTGTGGATTTTCCATAGTTTTGCCAAAGCAGCTGTTGTTCATCAGTTTAAAGAAGTCTTTTTCTGAAGCGTCAGTGGCTTGGGTTCTAAGATCAGTGTTCTTCTTGATGTATGGCCTCATAAAGGGCTGTTGACACAGGTAATTATTCTGTGAACAGCTGTCAGCTTTAATCCGTGTCTTAGGTAAAACTGTAGGCGTCTGTAATGACAAACATACTTAGTTTTGTTGCGAAGATTGGGTACAAGTTTAGGCGGTTCTATGGGGCTCATCTTTAATCTTTCTGCGGCTAGGGGGTAATCGTTGTGAAGATCGTGTAGTTCATAAGGATATTCTAAGTCTACTTCTAAGATTACCCCTATTGGATTATCAGGTGGAAGCTGTGACAACATACTTAACACAGTATTAACATTATGAGGCCCTTTTATCATTGTAAAGTTTCTCAGTGGAAGCGGCTGACTCATAGCCCATCCATACAGATTGTTGGCGTCTAAGTACATTAGATAGTTGGATGGCTTAGTGGGATCATAGTCATCTAAATACTTGTTATTAGCTTTGCAGTAAGGATGTGAGGCCATGCTAATGCCTCCCCTCAGCCCGTCTTCAATCATCTGAAGTGTGGGTAGATCAGATATTAAGTCAATCTGAATGTTTGTAGAACTTTAAGAATGCATCCCAAGAAAGGCCGGGGCAGAGATGTAATGCGATGAGTCTAAGCTGTAATGTTTCATGCATGTAGTTCTGTAATTCTGAAAGACGTCCGCCAATAAACACACGTCAGCTAATAAATATTGATCGTGATAGTCGCCCATCGTTTCACAGTGTAATTCTGTCCAGGCTTTCTGAGCGTATTCATATTCAGAGTCAGTTATGTCTTTGCCTCTAAGACTAGAAAAGAAAGCGCCTTTAGGAGGAAGCGAGTCTTCGTCAAACCTGTCCCACGAGTTCATGTATTCATAAGGATAGACACCTTTACGCACTAAAGATGGATCAAAGTATTGTTTTGTGATTGGAAAGTCTTGTAAAGATCCTGCTAACTTATCCAAACTAGCCATCAGATGTTGGGCCGAGTCATAAAAGGATAAACAGTCAAGAGTAAAAGTCATGTACTTTTCTGAAGACTGTGCAATGCAGGTAACCCTCTTATATTCAGAAGTCACTGCTTGCATGATGAAATGAGAATCGTAGCCTCTTAGGTTATGAAAGAAGATAGGCAGTTTCCATGTCTTAGGGTCAACCTTAAGCTGAAGATTACAATTGTTGTGCGCTGCCCCTCTGAACTTTCCAGTAATGTGATCGTGGTCTCTTACTGTATCGCCTAATAATTCTTTATTACATATCCAACAGTGTGTAGATGAGTCATAGCGTTCTTGGTCTTCAGGAGTCATAACAATGTCTGAAAGATTTAGTTGGTTGGATAACTGATTACGAAGTTGTTTCATCTTCTCTAAAAAACTACTAGCTGCGTTGGGTCCTCTGTAACTCTCTGGGCGTGTGTGTGTCCCATCTGACCTAACAACAATAAACGCATAAGAACAGATCTGATGGTGGGTTAATAAGGTTGTTTTTTGTTCTTGCTGTTGTGGACCATAGTACTGCGGTAAGAGCGATTCAAAGTCAGCATAAACCACGTACGGACTCATTTGCATTTTGTGTAAATTTTTGAAACAAACTTTAGACCCTGGTTTAGGTGTAAGGAGTTTGGTTTCACAGTCTACAAAACTTTTACAATGAGTTCTATGACTGGCAGCTGCTTCTATAGTTGGGATTCTAACCAGACACCTTCTACAAAGCCCTTGTTTAGCATGATCCTTTGATGTAAAAACCATAAGTCTGCTTATTGTTCTGATTAATACATAATGACTCTTTGTACTATCTGCAAACAGTATCAAGTCTACATGCTTGTCAAGTGGTTCGCCTAAAGTAGGAGAGTTGGGAGAAACCCTTAGAGGCACTAGATTGGCTTCTACAGACCAATCGTATACGTTTACAGTGATTGGTTTGTTTTGCTCTTCAAACTGAGATATACTTTCTATACTTACTGGAAAGGCTATGTTATCAAAGTTCAGTTCTTGCTTATATGCTTCATAATTAGATACTCTTTCTGCGTTCTTTATAACGGGGTGTAAATGCGCTAAAACACACCACATAAAACACATGTTGTCAGGATTTTTTATGTTTAAGACTGATCGTTTTAAAACTAACTCTGGGGAGAGGAAGGTGAGAATTGCCAACTATAGGATAGAACTTTGTTTGTCTTAATTTGATTTCAAGGACTCTCCCTTCAGACCAGCCAGAACCCCTTAACTTTGCCTCCTCACTTGCGTGGTTAAACTGTGTAAGCATGTAATCGGCCCAGTCAGAGTTAAAGTCGTGATAGCTAATAACTTCTTTCTGTTTAGTTGAAACCCAGACTGGCATGTTAGTATCATCAGGCGTTATATAATCAATCAGAACGGCCAACAACACTTTTACTGGTGGTTCGCGTTGAATAGACTCTGGGATTTTAGAGATAGCATATGCTACGCTTTCATGAACGTTCGATGGGTTAATGATGCCCATGTCTACTTCGCTAAACATATTGATTAATTGTTTGTCACTACCTTTCGCCAGTGCGCTGGCCGGCAGTTTTTCAAACTCAGACGCGTTTGTGAGGCTCATTTTTTAACTCAAAATATTTACGTAAATCAAAAAATAAATATATATAAAAAGTAAGTAAAAACCCGCTTTTTTATGCTTAACCTAAACGTTGCAACACTTCAAGGCATGTTAACCTTACAATAACGTCTGCCAGCATTTTAGCTTTTTCTGAATCACTACAGTCAACGTTCATCACTTTGATTGCTTCGTCAAATAGTTCACTATGATCTTTTATTATATTGTTTACATCATTCTCAAAACTAGATTCACTAAAATCAATGTTGAACGCTTTCATTGTCTCGTTAAATAGTTCATTACACTTCTTTAAATCAGATACACTAAGTTCGGCAGCCATTTTTAATCTAAAATAAATAAAAAAAATAATTATAATTCAACTGTTATTTATAGTCTTTTCTAATCGTAAAACCTAATCTTAATTAAAGCGAATAGTTACTCCTTCAGGGCTGGTAGAAAAAGTCAGATTAACATCTTGAGAAGCCATATAATCAACTAATATGGCAAATAATTTTATGGCCTGTGGGGGCCAACAATCTTGTATTTCACTGATGGCCTGCTTCACGCTTGTTTGTATATTTATGTGAATAAAAAGATCAGTAATTGATGTTTCAAACCTGCTCCTTAACCTTTCTCTTTGACCCTTCCAATTCAACGTGTGAAGTATATTAGTAAGCTTTCTAACTTCTTCTGGCTTCATTTTTAAACGAGAATAAAATTATAAATTAAAATAATTAAATAATCCGCAGCATCTCTATGCCTCTCTCTGTCCGTCTCCGCCTCTTATCCCTCCTCCTCTCTCTCCCTCACACGCGCGCACTGCAAAACATGTTTAGTGGGGAATAGGGAAAAATCAATAACTTACCTGCTGGGTTCTACGAAGAATATTGACGCTGTAACGCTGGCGTTATGCCCTTCACTTGGACTGCGATTGAGAATCAGCACTCATTGCCAAATTTTTAACAAAGATATTTCTTAAGTAACTTGGTCTATCTGTGTCTCTGTTGTCCTTACTTCTTTTGTAAGATCGCGTAGGAGACTCATCCATATCTAAGATTCTAACAAGCTCGATTTTATTATTCTAATTTATATTACACATGCGCGCTCACAAATGTTGTTTCGGTTTCATAATGTTAATGCATCCACTAAGGCCAGCACATGCGCACTTACAAATGTTGTTTCGATTTCATTATGTTAATGAGGTTAGCGCATGTGCAGTGAGATTTTTTGTCACTGTCTTCCTGTGAAATATATTTTTCGCGAGTGAGTTGACCTAATTCTGCTTCTGAGTTGACCTAATTCTGCTTCTGAAAATTTTGCTCGCCGGAAAAGGCGTGACGGAAATTCCTCACTGCACATGCGCTAACCTTAGCAGACGACAACTCTAGACCAGTCGAAGCAGACGATGCTTCTGGGTTTGCGATCAATATCAGCGGCTCAGCCGCCTGTGTAGGCCGGCGACAAGTGAATCAGTGGCGGTGGTGGGGGTGAAATCAATATTAGCCGAGCCGCTGATTCTCGTAGTCAGCCATTCAGTCTGGGGCGGTTAAGTCAGTAAACCATTTTTGCCTATTTTGGGGTTAATTGATCGTGTGTTTGTTTTTCAATGTTCTGTTTAATTGCATCAGTGTCTACCTGTCGTGAAGTAAAAGTCTTTCTCCACTCCTTTTGAAGTTCAATTTTCTGGCGCCTATAATCATCACCATCAGCCATAAGTTTCTGAAATTCTTCGTCTGTAATGTTTTCATCCTGTAATGATTTGCTTATTCTTAATCTCAATGAACAAAGTTTTGCCGATGCTAAAGCAACAATGGCAGTGTGCTTTTGTAATTTAGGAGTTAATTTTTTTAAAACAGCACTTACAATCATAGACACGGCGCCTAACCCTAACCCAAGACCTCCTAATGCTAACGAGGCCGGCGCCCCGGCCCCGGTGGCTAAAAGAGTAACACTAGACCCTGCACTTACGCTAGCTACAGCCGATGAGCCAGTAATTACATAAGAAAGAGTATTTAAAGCTTTAGCATATTTTTTTCTAGTAACTCTATACTTATCCAAGTCGCTTTCTATTTCCTTTTGAAGTTCAGTTATTTGCTCTAACCTAAACTGTTGAACCTCCATTTTTAATCGAGATTATTTTATTAATTAATCTTATATATATCTTCTTAGTAATCCTTCTGGCAGCACTTCATCAACAGAGTAAAACGCAATAAAATCAACAAACTTAAGGAAAATAAAGTCGAGTACTGTTAGTTTGTCTTTGTCAACCATCACAGTAACCTTGTCAGATGATGCAAGAGCGTTTTTTTCATCTCCGTTTTTAGTAATAACAATAATGTGTGTGTGTGTGTGTGTGTGTGTGTGTGTGTGTGTGTGTGTGTGTGTGTGTGTGTGTGTGCTTGCGTCTGTGAGTGCTCGCGTGCGCGCGCGCGTGTGTGTGTGTGCAAACGTGCGTGCGTGTGTGTGTGTGTGTGGTGCGTGCGCGCACACGTGTGCGTGCGTGCGTGTGTGTGTATGTATGTGCGTGTGTCCGCGCGTGCGTGCGAGCGTGTCTGTGAGTCTGTCAACTGACATTCTTCTAAACTTTCTTGACAACATTCAAAAGGCACTGGCCAGCTCAGCACTAGTTTTCCTGGCGTGGAAACGAGAGATGGCATTATTGCTGGCGTGGAAACGAGAGATGGCATTATTGCTGGCGTGGAAACGAGAGATGGCATTATTGCTCGGGTTACTGAACTGCGCACTGGTCGCCAGCAACACGGAGAGTGGCGTACACGATTGTCTGTGCTTTGTTCTAGCACTATTTCACACTCTCCGGCTGTCTGTTTGCATGAACCTTTACGCTTCATCTCAATTTCTCTCTCCTCTCTTCTCTCTCTCTCTCTCTCTCTCTCTCTCTCTCTCTCTCTCTCTCTCTCTCTCTCTGTCTCTCTCTATCCCTCTCTCTCTCTCTCTCTCTCTCTCTCTCTCTCTCTCTCTCCTTTGACATGTCATATACCTGCACCTTTCGCCTACCAAATGTGAAAAACTAAAAGTTGCATGGTCAGTGGTAGGGGAGGACCCCCACCCCACCCCCACCCCTTTCCTTTGTCTTTAATGACACAGAGCCAACCGGAACTGGAACTGGACTAGGTGGCTCAGCCTATAAAAAAGGGGAACTCATAGTGAACAAGTTTTACCAGAGGCCATCAAACTGACCAGAGGCCATCAAACTGACCAGAGGCCATCAAACTGACCAGAGGCCATCAAACTGACCAGAGGCTATCAAACTGACCAGAGGCCATCAAACTGATCAGCTGTAAGTGAATCAAGAATTACAGCAGGGGTAAACCAGAGAGTGTGAAAGTTTATCTCACTTCGTCTGATCCTGCCGAAGATTCACTGATCACCCAGGAGAACTGACCTGGGTTTCAACGTACCCTGGACATGCCTGGTAGTGGACAAACACCGCAGCCCAGCAAATGATCAGCAGGTCAACAGAGAAGGGGATCAGTCTACGGCAACTAGAGAGAGATGAACTGTCCTCTCCCACATCAGAGAAGTTCTCATATTGCAAGTGCAGGGGACTCCAAATCAACCCATCCAGAACTTTCCCTCTCTTAATGATGATAACAACTGAAGAAGCCGGAACTGAATTAGTGAAATTGATTTGAATATTTCACCCGTGTATAAACAAGTCAAGTTGATGTGTGAAAGCACACTTAACTTGTGTCTGTTGTTCATTCAGTATTGAATGTGTGAACGTATCTCTAATTCCGTCTCTCGAAGCTACATGTACAGAGTCCAAGACAACGGCGAGACATCTGAACCATTCCCAGTCTCAAACGGAGTGAAGCAGGGTTGTGTTCGTGCTCCCACTCTGTTCAGCCTCATGTTCTCAGCTATGTTGACTGACGCATTCAGTGACGCGGAGATAGGTATCGTCATCAAGTACCGCACAGATGGATCAGTCTTCAATCTCAGGAGACTTCAAGCGAAAACCAAGGTCACGACGGACACTGTCAATGACTTCATCTTTGCGGACGACTGTGCCCTCAACGCTGTCTCGGAAGCCACAATGCAACACAGTGTTGACAAGTTCTCTGCTGCTTGCAACAAGTTCAGCTTGACAATCAATACGAAAAAGACTGAAGTGATGCACCAGCCAGCCCCAGGAAAGCCATACGTTGAGCCAGTCATCACCATCACTGGACAGCAACTGAACACGGTGGATAAGTTCACCTGCCTAGGCAGCACTCTGTCCAGAAACATTGTCATCGACGATGAGGTGAATGCCCGGCTCGCCAAAGCTAGCGCCGCTTTTGGCAGACTCCACAAGAACGTATGGAATAGGAGAGGCATCACCCTAGAGGCCAAGATCAAGGTGTATCGGGCCATAGTTCTCACCACACTGCTCTATGGCTGTGAAACATGGACGGTTTATCAACGTCACGCCAGGAAACTGAACCATTTCCACGCCACTTGTCTCAGAAGACTCATGGGCATTAAGTGGCAGGACAAGATTCCGGACACTGAAGTCCTCACTTGCGCTGGCCTGCCTAGCATCTTCACCATCCTGATGCAGTCGCAGCTTCGCTGGGCAAATCACGTAGTTCGCATGCCAGACCATCGGCTGCCAAAGAAACTACTGTTTGGCGAACTGCAACAGGGCAAACGTTCTCATGGAGGCCAGAAGCGTTTCAAAGACAGCCTCAAATCTTCCCTGAAGGCCTTCAACATCAGCCACACAACATTGGAGCAGACTGCCCAGGACAGAGATGGGTGGCGATCAGCTGTCCGCAAAGGTGCAGAGACTGTGGAAGCAACAGAATTGCTGCAGCTGAGCAGCACAGGGTGATCAGGAAGACCAGTGTCAACAGATCTCCAACTGCCGCCACCATCCCCTGTCCATACTGTGATAGGTCTTTCCGGGCGCAGATCGGCCTGACCAGCCATCTACGCACTCACCACCGACCCCAGGATAACTAGATGGTCGTCGTCGTCTCGACGGACAACAACAACAACAACAACAACAACACACACAAACACACTTTTAAGTGTACAAGGCTAAGGAAAATTATTCCTGAGTATTTTTTTTTTTTTTGCTGTCCCAACCTCTGCGCCACCTCAGAAGCAGTGCACACACGCCGCTCATTCCGACACCCCGTCCACAGCCACAGCCCGGTCGGCCCCGCCGCAGCCCCGGCACTGACAATCCACAGGGAGCAGTCAATGTCAAGTCGTCAAGAGGCAACCCACCGGAGAAGACACTGCACTGCTGCCAAGTCACTTCGGTGGTGTTAAGTGGCGCCTGTTCTGATCTAACATACGCAGGACACCACCTACTAAGCCCCCTACTGACGACAATAATTGCTTAGTCGCGGAGCCGGCGTGAGTGAGCTCTCCCTCCGGAGGGCGCCACCACGTCCGTCCAACGACAGCCCCCATGGACTCGCCGATACTGGTGACCCCGACGGAACCAAACCAAGGCCATAGACGTGGAGAGGACATCGAAACTGAGGTCACCATGAGAGCAGGGCATGAAGGGCCACAGAATTTGAGACATTTGTTTTATGCTGATCGATGAGAATGAGGATGATTCTACGGATTTCCATTTCGGTCTGAGACTACATGACAGCGCTGTACTCTACGCTTCCTTTCATAATATATCCCGGCGTCAACCAGGCCCGAGAGATACAGGCACCTGCAGTGTTGGTCAGGAAATTTGAGCAACACCTCTCAGAAACGCATCCATTAAGTGGATGAAACTCGACTGTGTGGTCCCAGTCTTCCCAACTGAGTCCGCAGCAAACTCAACTCTGGGTAGGAGCCGGTCGGGGCAGAAAAACCCACATGACTCTGATGGGATTCGAACCCACGACCTCCCAGCCGGGAGTCCGCGATGCTAACCACTTCGCCACGGCGGCTGGTGTTCCTGAGTATTTTTATCAGTCCCGAGAGAAATAAGAATTTCTTTCAATGACTAGTACCAGAAAGTTGCTCCTTCCATCACTTGTAAGAGAGAGGGTGGAGGTGAAATTTTACCATGACTCTAATAGAGAAAACATTCTTAGTCCTTCCTCTAGAGGACAACACTGACCCACTCGCTACTCTCGTCACAGTGTCTCTTGACGACTTGACATTGACTGCTCCCTGTGGATTGCCGGTGTCGGGGTCGCGGCAGCCCGGGGCCGGGCTGTGGCTGTGGATGGGGTGTCGGAATGAGCGGTGTGGGTGTGGCTGTGGATGGGGTGTCGGAATGAGCGGTGTGGGGTGCAACGCCACTGAAGTGGCACAGAAGATGGGACAGAGAAAAAAGAAAAGAAGACTGGTGACGATGATGATGACGATGACGATGACGATGACGACGATGATGGTGATGATGATGGTGATGATGATGATGATGATGATGATGATGATGATGATGATGATGATGATGATGATAATGATGACGATGATGATGATGATGATGATGGTGATGATGGTGATGATGATGGTGATGATGATGATGATGATGGCGATTATGATGACGACGATGATGATGATGGTGATGATGAGGGTGGAGATGATGATGATGGTGATGATGATGATGATGATGATGATGATGATGATATCATCAAGAAGAACAAAAATAAAAACCAATGACAGCAACAACAACAATACTAATGATAATGATGATGATGATAATAATGATGATAATAATAATGATAATGATGATAATGATGATAATGGTGGTCGTGGTGGTCATGATGATGATAATGATAATAATAATAGTAATAACAACAACAACAACAATAATAATAATAATAATAATAATAATAATAATAATAATAATAATAATAATAATAATAATAATAATAGCACCAACAGCAGCAGCAGCAGGAACAACAGCAACAGCACCACCACCCCACCAACCAACAACAATAAGTATATCTTGGGTGCTTACGACATTGCCTGTGTATTTGAAAACTTCTCCCCCTCCCTCTCCTACCCTCTCTGCTCCTCCGCCCCCACTGCATTTGGGTATGTTCTTGATGTTTTCGTCTCACCTGAGCTCCGTGAGGATGTTTGATTGCGGCATGTTTGGGATGTGTATTGAGTTAGCAGCCGTGGGGAATCACCTTACACTCGTTTCGTTCGTTTGCGAAGCAAGCAAGCAAGCACACACACACACACACACACACACACACACACACACACACACACACACCACACACACACACACACACACACACACACACAACACACACACACACACCACACACCACACACACACACACACCACACACGCACGCACGCACGCACGCACGCACGCACGCACGCACGCACGCACGCACGCACACACACACACCACACACACACACACACACACACAACACACACACACACACACACACACATCTATATTATATATAAACAGCCCAGGATGTGGATAATATCCCTTTTGTTGGTAGAATACCCCAAAACAAAACAATCTGCATCAGCGATCTTCCTCGTGTCTGGTGCCCACCTATCCTCCTACATCTCTATCTCCTCCCCCCCCTCTCTCTCTGATAGCCTTTCTAATCGACATGGCGATGCAAACATTTCCACTTGTCTCCCTCCTCATCCACCCAACAACAACAAGACAGAATCCATGCAATACGCTGTCCAGACTAGCAATCCCTTCACTCTTTTTATCAGAGACAGATAACACAGATTCTGTAAATCCCAAATCCCCATCGTCAAAAAAAGAAGAACATGTTCAAATAAACCAGCCAGATGTTGTCTCCAAGTCGTCTCCTATCGACACGCTTTGTCGTATGTCCATTTCTAACGAAACGACTGTACTGCTCGTTGGTGACTCTATAATACGTTTCATTAATCCCAAACGTTTATTTCCTAGTTATGAAAGTACCATTCAAGATTTGTGTTCCTGGAGTGTCCATTGAAGATATTCATTCATGGCTGTCTTCTCTGTCTGTTTGTTCAAATGTGAAAAATGTTATATTACATGTTGGCATTAATTCATGTCCATCAGGTCCAGTGTCTGTCAGTGCATGGTCTAACATCATTATCTTATGTAAACACAAGTTTCCTTCTGCACGTGTGAGTCTTAGCTCCATCCTACCAGCCAGAGGCAAACATTCTTCAACAACTCCATTTTACCGTCAAAATCGTAATCTAAAAGAAGCGTGTGGACCAGCATGAAGTTACTCTTATTGATAATTTCCCCACTTTTGCAGCTGATAAAACTTTGTATAGTGATACAATTCACCCAACATTCGAGGTACTGGAAGGCTTGCAAACAACTTGAAAAGCCTGTGGCGAAATGGACATCATGCTGAACATTTTCCTCCTGTTCAGGTCAGTCATCCAAAGCCTCTGCAAGAACTTCACAACGAAGGCAATTAAATTACACCCCCTTGTCAGTCTCCAACTCATCGTCATTCGATCACTCTAATTTTTCAAATGTCCCAAGCAGTCAGGAACACACCAACTATCACTTAGCCTCTGAAGATTTTCCGCCAGCCTCTTCCCTTCAACATTTCCCCCTTTACCTCGAAGATCAGTTTCCATGGGATTTCAGAGTGACCCCTTACCACCGATCATACCCACTGTCAACCCTTCCCAACACTTTCTACCCATGACCCCCGACCAGCCCATGGTGTCAGCAACCCTCTCCCAATGCACGTTGTCCATAGTAACCCCCTCCCTGCAGAAATGTTCACAACATTCCTTCACATTCTGTCTGTCATCAAAACCCGCACGTAACCATCCACTCTCCCAACCAAACCGATCGCCTGGAATGACCAATTTCAGCACTCCAAACCCTGTTCACCCTTATGCTGAACAATTATTGAAAATGGCATCACATCTTTTGTCTCAGCAGCACTCTTTCTCTTCTTATCCTAATCTGTAAAGTATATTATTTCAATGTCATCATGTTTTCTCATAACTTTTGCTGTAATGATGATTTAAAAATGTGTCATGAACTGTATATTTGTCGTTGAATGGTTCCTTTTTATTTCCCTGATGATTGTGATGTGACGAATTGTGGGCATATTCTTGTCCCTAGTATAATCGGGAAGCGTGCTTTAAGAAGCGGCCACGCGCGAGTGTGCATATTTGTTATGGGATGGGGGTTGGTGAGGGATTAGGTCTGTGATCGATGTTAGAATGAGCATGAATTGAATGGAGCACCCACGACTTGCCGGACCAAGATGACTGTTCTTGGCTTTGTCATAGTAATTCGTACGGTTGCTCCTACTGATACGACAGTTGTCAGTTTTTTGTTTGTTTTTTGTTTGTTTGTTTGTTTGTTTGTTGTTGTTGTTTTGACTGCTTTCGGGATTTTTTCTGTGTGTGTGTTTCTGTTGCTTACTTAACTGTGGACACCTATTAGCCTTCATTGATCTTTAAACTTAAATAACCTTGCATATAATATACGTTCCATTTTCTATTGTATTTTTGATTACGTGTCTGTTAATTTTTTGCCTCATTGTTGACTTGTTACTAAATTATTTGGTATTACAATATCCCTTGTTGGTATTTGGTATTACTTTTTTCTTGCAATTTATATTCCTGCTTTGCTATTGTGTCAAGATGTTGCGAACGAAAGAAGTCTGGCCATCTGCAGATGGCCTTAAGGTTGGATTTCTGAACATTAACAGTTTGATTAATAAGTTATGCGACGTGTCTCGTGTTTTATATAATCATGGTAATTGTTTCCATTTATTTGGTTTTGCGGAAACAAGATTAACACACCATATTTCCGACGCTGAATTAATTTTGCCTGGTTATAACTTTGTTCGAAATGACCCTTCCAGACCAAGAGAAACAGGTTTACTTGTTTATGTTCACGAATCTATTAAATTTAATCGAGCCGCTTCGCTCGAAAAATTCATATAGAATCACTATGGATGAGTTACAGTTTAAAACTTCCAAACCGACTCTCTTAGGCTTTATTTACAGAAACCCAGCTGAACATGCTGACTGGATAGATAACTTTACTCTAATGATGGAAGAGGCGTCCTTACTCTCAAACGAAATTATTTTACTGGGTGATTTTAACATTGATCTTTTGAAAGCAAACAAATCCTGGATTCAAACCTACACTTCTTTTAATCTGACACAGTTAATCGATAAGCCAACACGAATCACTGCTACTTCCCAAACTCTCATTGACCATGTTTACACATCTTCTGTACGTACCATAATAGAAATATGTTCACCAGTTTTTGGATTGCAGCGATCACTCCCCTGTCTGTTTTACTTGGTCTAAACGAGGCGTTAAAATCCCCTAAATCATCACAAGTATATCACGTACAGAAACTTTTCCAGACTTTAATAAAGACTTGTTCCTTACAGATCTGATGAATTCCTCACTTTCCTCTGTGTATCAGTTCACTAATCCCGATGAAGCCTTAGAAGTTTGGTATCACACTTTTCTCAATGTTTACAATAAGCACGCTCCATTAAAAACAATTCGTGTCAAAAGTACCCCTAAAAAGCCTTGGATTACAAGTGATATAGAAAAATCCATGGATTTAAGAGACTCACTTCTAGCATCAGGTAATCGTATTGAATTTATGAAACAAAGAAATCTTGTTAACTATTTAAAACGCTCAGCGAAAAAGAAATATTTTAAAGATCTTATTTACTCTAAAACAGACAACCGATCAGTTTGGAAGGCTATCAATCAGCTTAGCAATAAACATTCTAACGCTCGTGCTACAACACCGAAAGATATATCAGCTGAAATGTTGAACACACCTTCTGCAATATTGCCAATTTCACCATAAAAACAACAGATCCTCACAAAACGATTTAGATGTTCTTCTGAATTTTTGTCAGTCCAAAAATATCACAACATTTCTAGATATTCCGTTGTTATGTGTACACGAAGTATATAATGCTCTTATTCACTTAAAGCAAAGTAGTACTACTGGCCTTGATGGCATTGACGGGAAAGATTCTCAAACTGTCAGCCCCTGTAATTGCTGAAACACTTACGTATATATATAATCTCTGCATTTCTAAAAATCAGTTCCCCAAGGCTTTTAAAATTGCTAGAGTAATGCCGATCTACAAACAGGTGATCACACCGATCCGTCTAACTACAGGCCATTTCTATTCTGTCTGTGCTGTCTAAACCATTGGAAAACCATCTGAATAAACATATTCTCGATCACTTCAATTTTTCAATTTATTTCATCAAGACCAATCCGGTTTTAGGGCTAATCACTCGTGCCAAACAGCACTGACAAATCTAGTTGATCAATGGCTCACTAATATAAATATAACGACAAAATTACAGGTGTTCTCATGGTAGATTTTATGAAAGCCTTTGACGTTATTGACCGCAATCTTCTTCTTAAAAAGCTTAAGGTATACAACTTATCAGAGAATTCGTTAGAACTCCTATCTTCATATCTTTCCGGTAGAAAGCAAATGGTCTCAGTAAATGATTC
>CM031619.1:67648240-67650360 GCA_018398815.1 Conus ventricosus
GAAAAAAAAAGGAAAAAAATCTCTTCCTCTCTCCTCCTCCCCTCCTCCTCTCTCTCTCTCCCCCCTCTCTCTCTCCCCTCTCTCTCTTGTTTAAATAAGGGTGCGTTTTGATGGGTTGTCCTAATTAATAATTAAAATTTTTGGAGTGTAAAGAATGGTAAAAAGAAAACAAAAAAGATGGGGAAGGGAAATAAAAATCCATCTCTCTCTCTCTCCTCTCTCTCTCTCCCTCCTCTCCTCTCTCTCTCTCTCTCTCACACACACAACACACACACACACACAACACACCCACACACCACACCACGCACTACACACACCCACACACACACCACACCACACAACACACACAACACAAAACCCCACACCCACACCACACACACCACAAAAAACCGCCCGCATGCGCGCGCGCGCGTGCGCTCACTCGCGCGCACACATCATGAAAATTAAATGTTATAATTATTGATGCTAGATTATTGCTCTTATGTAACTGATTGTTCGTTCCATTTGCCTATAACCACATCATATAAATGTAAAGAAGAACAAATGTTGATATTATTGATGCATTGTAATTGTCTTAGTTTATCATCCTTAGCATTTGTTGTATGTTAATCTTTTAAAAAAGGAATGTAACTCTCTCTCTCCTCTCTCTCTCTCTCTCTCTCCTCCTCTCTCTCTCGCTCTCTCTCTCCCCATTAGATAGGAGGATCGCTTATTCCAAATATCTGTGTGTGCTAATTCTTTTCTTCTTTGTAATCAATTTTTTACTTTTTGTTGTTCAAATCGTTTCTTTTCCTTTTAAAGTCATCTATGCCTTAACTGTTAATGCATACAATTTTTAAATGTTGTGAAGATAATGTGTGTTTGTTAAAAGTTGTAAGTCTTCTCGCTGGGCATACTTATCCCTTAACGGGCAAGGGCCGGAGAAAAAAAGCATGTGTTTGCTTGAAATAAAGTTTAAATTCACATCATCATCATCATAAATCATCTCTCTCTCTCTTCCTCTCTCTCTCTCTCTCTCTCCCCTCTGCTCTCCTTTTTGGGTGGTGTGTGTGTGTGTGTGTGGTGTGTGTGTGTGGTGTTGGGGTGGGGTCTGTGTGTGTATGTGTGTGAGAGAGAGAAAAGAGAGAGATTGTTTGATTGATTGATTGATTGATCTTTAATACCCAAGGATGAAGATTTTGGGCCAAAGCCTAGTCTTACAATCTGTCCTTGTCATGCATACATTATTTCAGCACATATCATTCATACAGACAATTCAACATACCACATGATAATCTAATTCTACAATGAAAGCACACTGCTCATAAAAGCACTAATGAGATGGGGGATGGTAAAACACAAAAGGAAACTTACAAGCAAACAAACAAACAAAACTACAGAGAGAGAGAGAGGCAGAGGAGGGTAGTAGTAGGTAAGGGACTTTCATGCCTCTTTTGAGGACCTCGGAGAGGACCTCCCCCGGTGTTGCGCATGCGCGGCAGTGGCCCGGGGCGGCAGTGGGGTCGGGGGCAAGGTCACGTGTTTTTTTTTGTTTTCTTGTCACGGTGAGTCCGATCGATAAAAAAAAAAAGTTTTCTTGTTTGCTGACGTAATGGTTTTTAAAAAAAGATGGGGGTTGTCGTGTTGCGGCGCGCGCGCGGCGCGCAAAAGTGTGCGGATCGCTGTGGTTTGTTTTGTTTTTGTTTTAAATAAATGTTTCTCGTTGCCGCGTGGTTGTCCGCTGACGTAGACGTGGTTTGACAGAGACGCAGTGATGATGCTTAGGATATGATGATGCTGATGTTTTAGCATTGTTCCCCTCAAGGTCCCGTTGATTGACCTCGACCTCGTGTTTGATAGGCAGCCAAGGTATATCAAACAGGAGGCCATTAAGATGAACACGCTCTCTGATCGATACACCATTTGGGTTTGCCCTTTATTTCTGAGAGTGGTCGAACAGATCACAGACACAAAACATAGACGGACAAACAAACAGACAGACACACAGACAGAAAAGCCACACTAGAGGGTGATGGGGACGGCGATGGGGGTGGTGTTGGCGGCGGGTTAGAAGAGAGGAAAAGAGAAAGAGAAGACAAGAGAAGAGAGAGAGACAAGACAGGGAGAAGAAGAAAGGGGAG
>CM031619.1:67655460-67687960 GCA_018398815.1 Conus ventricosus
CATTGTGATGTGTTGTCATTATGGCAGTCCTGAAATACCACACAACACAGCCATTGTGATGTGTTGTCATTATGGCAGTCCTGAAATAACACAAACACAGCCATTGTGATGTGTTGTCATTATGGCAGTCCTGAAATACCACACAACACAGCCATTGTGATGTGTTTTCATTATGGCAGTCCTGAAATACCACACAACACAGCCATTGTGATGTGCTGTCATTATGGCAGTCCGAAATACCCACAACACAGCCATTGTGATGTGTTGTCATTATGGCAGTCCTGAAATACCAACAACACACAGCCATTGTGATGTGTTGTTATTATGGCAGTCCTGAAATACCACCAAACACAGACATTGTGATGTGTTGTCATTATGGCAGTCCTGAAATACCACACAACACAGCCATTGTGATGTGTTGTCATTATGGCAGTCCCGAAATACCACACAACACAGCCATTGTGATGTGTTGTCATTATGGCAGTCCTGAAATACCACACAAACAGCCATTGTGATGTGTTGTCATTATGGCAGTCCTGAAATACCACACAACACAGTCATTGTGATGTGTTGTTATTATGGCAGTCCCGAAATACCACACAACACGCCATTGTGATGTGTTGTCATTATGGCAGTCTGAAATACCAGACAACACAGCCATTGTGATGTGTTGTCATTATGGCAGTCCTGAAATACCACACAACACAGCCATTGTGATGTGTTGGAGAGAACTAATGAATACCAATCCTGACTCAAACCACCCTCAACTAGTTTCGGGTGGTTTGAGTCAGGAATTGGTATTTATTAGTTCTCTAGCAGTAAGACTTTAATAACCAAAAAATAACGACCCTACAAACAAACATATTGTGTAGGATTATCCTTCCCACAGCAGCGGTCTGAACACACCCCATAGAATAACGTAGGGGAAAAACAGCAGCCGCTGAACACACCCCATACACAAACGGTGGTTTACCTCAACTAGTTTCGGGTGGTTTGAGTCAGGAATTGGTATTTATTAGTTCTCTAACAAGTAAGACTTAATAACCAAAAAAATAACGACCCTACAAACAAACATATTGTGTAGGATTATCCTTCCCACAGCAGCAGCTGAACACACCCCATAGAATAACGTAGGGGGAAAAACAGCAGCCGCTGAAACACACCCCATACACAAACGGTGGAGCAGGTAAGCCTTTAATTGCTAATTGTCGACCTGCCTAAGGACTCCGCACTATCAGAATACTGCAGAGACCCGTCATTAGGGTGACACATGATTACTTAATTTGGGCTGTGGGGGCTTATGAATTGGCAAGGTGCAATAAGGATTCCTGCCCTGGGCAAAACAAATCTAGACATGTTCCTTACATTCACCAACCATAAGCCAAGATTTAAACTCATGTGATAGTAAGAATACGTCACATCCGCCCCAGCACTGTTGTTGGCGTGTGACAACCGGCCTTAGCTGTTTGTCATTCTTCTTGGTGGCGTTGTGGCGTCAAGACGTGTGTAATTTTCAGTGAGAAAAGTGTTTGACTTTAGTCAGCCTCAGTTTTGGGTTGGTGATTACATAGTGTAGCATTTTGATCATGACAGAACAAAGAAGCGTGGAGTAGTTCTCAGTTGACAATACTTCAAGAACATCTTGAGTACCATTCTCAATTTCTTCATGTTTTGGATGAACTTTAAAACAGCAGGCCCATCTACAAGTGAGAAACTACCTAAACTTCCTTCACAACCCAAACGAAAACTCACCGCCTTGTATGGAGGAAAAGCAAAGAAATCCAAAACAACAAGGAATCCAAATGAACTACACATGTATTTACAGTCCAAAATTGTTGATGTGCAGAAGAAAGTCAGGAAAGAAGTGTTCTTTTTCAATCTGGAAGAAATTACATCATCGCAAAGTGCAGTTCAAAAGCTGATTGATGGATATAGACAACTAGCAAGACAAGAAGCAACCACAATGGCTTTTAACCTGCAATACGGGGGACTTTTAGAAGTTGTTTTCAAGTTTTTTGTGGTGGAAGAAGGAAAGGGGCTCACAATAATACGTGGGATGAATGGCTGAAGGAAAATGTTGGAATTAGCCCTTCATATGCACGGAGACTGAGAGAGATAGCCGTTTGTTGCATCCATACATATCAAATTCAGCACAGTTGGGCTGTCTTTCTATGAAATCTTCTGCCTTAAAAAGGAGCTCCATGCAATGTTTGAGAGCAGTGAGGAGATTCGGAACTACTGGGCCAAGAAAATACCCATATCAATGGTTCCCGACTCTGCACAAGCAATTATCGCAAGAGTAGAACCAGCAATTATCGCAAGAGTAGAACCAGCGAAACATAGCAATACTTGTCATTGCTTGTAACACTGAAGTAGGTCGCGCAACTGGCTGTAGCGCTCAAATAGGTCAACTAGTATTGGAACACTGCTGATTCACTGACATTCACTGCCTGTCTTTACTGCTTCAACGTCCTGCTTCAACTTTTTTGGCTGCCTTTTTAGGCGGCCACAGAGTGTACTTTATTCAACTGTCTTGTTTATTAAATCAAGCTTTTGATAAATGCACTTGGTGGCTGCTTTGAATAATCTTCAGTTGACAGAGAGACTGGCAGCCGTCTTGAATTTACGGCGCTCAAGCGCAAACCATAAAACCCTTTCACATTTCCCTATGCAAGCACTTCCCTATTTCTTAAATGTTTGTGCGCGTGTGCGTGAGATCATGCTTGTATATATGCTGTTATTGTTGTTGTTTTGTTGTTTTACTGATAATAACTATATTATATTCTGAACATTCGTTTCTTATAAATAATCAAAGGTGCACGCACACACACGCACGCACGCCCCTACCCCCTGCTTCACCCACCCCGCCTGCCCCCACCCCACGCATGCACACACTCAAGTTGCTTCTAAGTTCTTACTCAAGTCACTTCTAAGTTCTTAACTCAAGTCGCCCCAAGTCACTTCTAAGTCCTTACTTAAGTCACTTCTAAGTTCTTAACTCAAGTCACTTCTAAGTTCTAACTCAAGTCACCCCAAGTCACTTCTAAGTTCTTACTCAAGTTGTCCTCAAGTCATCCTCAAGTTCTTACTCAAGTCACCTCAAGATTGTAATTAAGTTATCCTTTAAGTACAACCAAGTTCTTATTCAAGTTATCTTATAATTATCAAAAAAAAATACAATCTATGTTTTTATCTTAAATAGTAGATGTCTAATATAGTACACACACGCCTCAAAAAACGCGTCATCGCTGAGAATATTTTGCTCGGCGTTCTCTGCGCGAGATCGGGCATCATAGATCTTAATGAAGTTCTTACATCGTAAGCAACCGCATTGATTACAATTCTGGTCTATGGAAAATGCTTTTTATAGACTCCATGTCTTTATTTATTGACTCCATCATTTTAAACAAATAATAATCCGCCATGATCTATTTTTATCAAAAAAACAAAAAAAATTTAAATTAAGTTCTTAAAATATTATTGCATCTGAAATGGATCAAAATGATCTTTTGTTGTTGGCGGTTCTGGCATGCTTTTTTGTTCATCTTCTATATTTAGCGGCAGAGATTGTTCGGACTGCTCTGGGGTTTGCTGTCTTTGTTTTATATTTTATAACCGTAATAACCACCCCCAAAGCAATGCTGCCAAAAATGACAATTGCTTTAAGAAAATATGAAGACTTTGGCGGTGTAGGCCTCGAATCAACTTGTTCTGGCGTTTTTATAGCCGGCATTGAAACAACTGGCTGCGGCTCTGGCACTTTTTCATTCTGTGATTGTAACTGTATTTTGCTCGTTTGTTCCACTCTGCTAATTTTTTTTCCTGCTGCAACGCGTCCAGGATTTTTACTCACTTTCTCCACCTGATTCAATGTTTTCTGATTCTGATTCTGCTGATTTTCTGGCTCGGTCATTTTGAAGGGAAATAAAATCTATATGATTAAAAGTAATTAATCCCATGATTAGCGGTGATAATAATGTTCCAAATCTGTAATACAGATCCATCCTAGAGACTCTAATGACTTTGTTAAAAACGGATCCTGCGTTAAATCATACATAAAATCTTGTTCAGAATCAATAGGCGCAAATCTACTAACTAGTTTAGTGTACAAACTAGAACCGTTTGCCCTACACTTTTTACCATTCTTGATCCTAGTTGCGCTTCATACCTGTTATGATACTTTATAATGTCTTGTGGCGACATCTGTTGAATTTGTTCTATGCTGAATTCATTGCCGAGGAACTGTTTTGTTTTCCCACATGCTGCCAAAGAATACAGCCTCTCCTTTTGGGGCATAACAGCTTGGTCATCAACTTGGCATTTGTAAGCCCAAGACGGATTAGGTCGCTCTGTAGCTGTAGTAGATCATCGCTGTTCATGTTTTTTATTAATTATAATTATTTTGTTTTTAAAAATGAGCGCCGAAAAGACTGTTACCAATCTTGTTTACCATTCTGCTGTTATTGGCGGTCTAAGTATAGGATACACAATGCTTGGTAAAAGCTTGTTAAGAATTAAACCAGCGGATCTTGGCAAGCTAGACTTTGAAGACTCAGCAAAGCTAATTGCTGTTATAGCAGCTTCATTCGCTACGAAAGATTTTCTAGTTAAGCAAGGAATAATTCCTGGCAGTATCAATATGTAAAATTAAAAAAATACATTTATAAAAATGGCTTCACTCGTAATGATGATAGGTGGCGCAGTAGTGAATGCGCTTGCTTTTAGCGGAAGTAATTACGCATTTAGTAAACTGCGGGATGACGGCGAGAGAAAAAGACATAACAAAGCTATGGAGCAACTAGCAGCCGCACAAGATAACTATGAAAAGCAGAGAATTGAGCAGTTAGATTTTATTAACGACAAACTGAAAAACAGGGCATGCAGCTTACACATTTAAAGATGTTGACCAGGCAATAAAAGAATATTATCTTGTAACAGGCAAACCAATCGAGACATTGCCCCCGCCAAAATTCAGTGACTTTTATCAGCCATCAGAAAAACAAAAGATGCAAGAAATCGTGTTTATTGTCTTTGGCATGACCGTCGTGTATTTTGTTGCACATAATATTGGCTGAATAAAAATGAACAAAATCTATTATTCGCCAAAAGGATTATTGGAAGGGAATCACGGCAATAAAAAAGCTAAGCCAAGCAGCGGGAGTCAGTGAACAAACAGCAAAGGAATGGTTATCTAAACAAGCGATTTGGCAAATTTATTTACCTGCGCCTAGGCGAATACAGAGGCCACACTTTGTGAATACAATACCGAACGACACCCATCAAATGGATCTTCTATATTTACCCCATGATACGATTAGACGAAAAAGATTTAAGTACGCACTCACAGTCATTGACATAGCTTCAGATACAAAGATGCAGAACCATTAACACAAAAGAGTGCTTCTGCTGTTGCTGTTGCCATACAAATGATATACCAACGAGGCCCGCTAACTTATCCTCGCATGATTCAAGTCGATGATGGAAAAGAATTTAAAGGTCGAGTGAATCAATTATTGTTAAAACATAGAGTTACCATTAAAAGAGGCATTCCAGGAGTTCACAGATCACAGGCTTTAGTTGAAAACTTTAACAAACAGTTATCTGAAAGACTTTTTTCCTACCAGTATCACAGAGAGCTGATTGACAATTCTCGCAACACAGAATGGGTTAGAAGACTGCCCTCAGTTTTGCGCGCAATGAATAATGAAGAATTTAAAGGGCTAAAACCAGTACAAGCAATCAAAAAACAAACAATAGATGTTGTTGAAGGAGAGTCTTCATCCGGCAAACTATTACCATTTGGATTGAAAGTAAGGTACCTTTATTTACCGGGGGAAGCGGAAGGGGACACTCGCATCAGGGCAACCGATCCAGTTTGGATGTGTTGATCCATATGAAATAAAAGAATTGTAAAAATGAATCCGCCCATGTATTATTTACGAGAAACTGACACAACAAAACAACCAGCTCCTCAAAGA
Organism: Conus ventricosus; assembly: GCA_018398815.1. Lineage (NCBI taxonomy): Eukaryota > Metazoa > Mollusca > Gastropoda > Neogastropoda > Conidae > Conus > Conus ventricosus. The sequence continues at coordinate 67,661,439 of CM031619.1, forward strand.
TCTTTTGTAAAGGAAGAACTGCAGATATCCCGCCAGGCACAGTTCCAGTTGCTTAATTAATTTTTAATTTACATAAAATGGAGCGCAGAACGAAACAAGAATGATAAATGAAGAGAACTTGGAATTGATACGGGAATTATATGATACGAATTCTATTATTAATGAAACATTTATGTGGATTTATCGGCACATGGCAAAGCATCCAGATCACCTACAACCCAAATTCCCAAATTTTGATCATCAGTATGGGGAAAAGAATCTCTTGAAATAATAAAAAAAAATTCGAGCACGCCAAGCAAACATGAAAAATAATTGGCTGAATTGTATAATGATATGAATGAGCTTATAACAAAACTTGAGGAAAATATGAAGAAGGTATGTATTTATGACGTTCTCCGTGCCCATTTGCATATGAAAACTCTGGTTTAAACAAATACTCGTTTAGTGTTTGTTCTATCTAATGACTTTTTTGTTACAACAGTTGTGCTGATCTCATGTAGATTAGATCGTAGTTTTACGTTGTCATGGCGAAAAGTCTTATTGTCAAACAAGCTTCTTTGTAGTTGTCATGCGATATGTTTGACTGCACAACACTGCGAGATATTCCCTTTGCTTTCTTAATGGCTTTCTCCTGGCTCGAAAGACTGTACATTTTCGACCTTAACCAACAAACTCCTTAATCAACCCCAGATAATTATCCTTCATCTTTCCTAAAACCTTCTTGTTAACGGTTGAATGCAAAGGCGAAATCTTTAGGGTAATCAGATGTGTCATACCATCCTGCATGCCCTTTAGCTACTTCTAATTCCATGTCTTTATAGATGTCTTCAGTAGGGGTATCTATAAACAAAACTACTGTATCTGTGTAAAGTACTCTGGCCTCGGGATACAAGGGCTTAAAGTAGTCATAAAGAAATTCTAACATTAAAAGCTTTGATAATTCTAAAACGGTTAAACCAATAAATACAGGCTTGTCCAATTTGACTTTCTTTTTTTTTCATCATTATGCCAAAAAGCTGTCATGAAATTTTCTAAAGTCCTGATAATTAGGTTTTGAAGTCAGCTTAATTGCTTCGTTCTCTTTAGTGACCAATCTGACATCTTTACACTTGTGCGGATTCTCCATAGTCTTTCCGAAACAGCTGTTGTTCATTAGCTTGAAAAAGTCTTTTCTGAAGCATCTGCGGATTTAGTTCTGAGATCAGTGTTCTTCATGATGTATGGTTTCATGAACTGTTCTTGGTCAAAAGCAATTACACGATGAACTGCTGTCAACTTTAAACCATGTCTTAAATAAAATTTTAGAAGCCTGTAATGACAGACATAATTTTTTTGCCGCAGAAGATTAGGCACAAGTTTAGGCGGCTCTCTTGGATTCATCTTTAGACTTTCTGCTGCTAATGGATAGTCATTATGAGGTCATGGAGTTCATGAGGATATTCTAAGTCAACTTCTAGAATGAAACCACGCTGTTGATCTGGCGTCAAACTGTTCAACCACTTTAATGCTCTTTGAATATTTTTCGGATTGTCTTCTGTGTACATTTTAAAGTTGCGTAGTGGAAGTGATTGCGCCATAGCCCAACCATACAGATTGTTTGCATCTAAATCATGAGATAGTTAGACCTTTTACTTGGATCATAGTCGTCCAAGTATTTGTTGTTTGCTTTACAGTAATGATGCGACGCCATACTAATTCCTCCCCGCAATCCGTTTTCAATCACTGAATCATTGGTAAATCTGACAATAAATCAATCTGTACTCCAGTAAACTTTAAGAAAGCGTCCCAGCTCATCCCGGGCGCAGAAATGTAATGCGCAGGATCCAGGCTATAATGTTTTATGCAGGTCTTCCTGTAATTTTCAAAGACGTCCGCCAACAAACATACATCGGCCTTCAAGTATGAATCATGATGTCTCCCATCGTTTACACTTTAACTTCTGCCACGCATCTTGAGCATGTTGGTATCAGAATCACTGATGTCCTTTCCTCTGAGACTAGAAAAGAACGCGCCTTTAGGAGGAAGTGTATCTTCGCCAAACCTTTCCCAACTGTTCATGTACTCATAAGGATAAACGCCCTTTCTAACAAGAGTTGGGGTCAAAATATTCTTCCGTTATTGGCAGGACTTTAAGGACATAGCCAGTGACTCTAATGATCCCATCATGTGTTGCATAGAGTCGTAGAAAGACATGTTATTTAAAGTGAAACACATGTACTTTTCTGATGACTGTGCAATACATGACACCCTGAAGGCGTCGTCTACTGCTTTCATTATAAGATGAGAGTCGTAACCTCGCAAGTTATGAAAGAAGATGGGCAGCTTCCATGTCTTAGGATCAAACTTTAGTTGAAGATTGCATTTACTGTGCGCTGCTCCTCTGAACTTTCCACTAATGTGATCATGGTCTCTTACTGTCGGATTTGCTGCGTCTGATGAGAGGCCTAAACCACAAATCCAACAGTGAGTGGCTAAGTCATACTGTTCTTGGTCTTCAGGCGCCATTATGATTTCAGATAAATTCAGATTATTAGAACAATCATTACGCACTTGCTGCATGCGCTGTAAAAATCTTCTAGCCGCATTGGGTCCTCTGTATAATTCTGGTTTTGATGGGCGCCATCCGACCTGACAATAATGAAGGCAAATGAACAAATCTGATGATTACTCATTAAGACTGTTTTTCGAAGTTTTGTGGCGCTGGCCCTTCATAAGGAACAATAAGCGACTCGAAGTCTGCGAAACAATGTATGGAGAATTTTGCAGCCGTTTCCAGTTCTTAAAACTAACTTTAGATCCGGGCGGGGGTGTAGTTAGTTCTGTATTACAGTCAACTGGGCCGAAACAATGTTTCTTATGTTCGCTTGCGGCTTGAGCAGATGGAATTCTTGTTAAACATTTTCTACAGAATTCTTGTTTGTGCCCATCTTTTGAAGTATGCTGCATTAGTCTACTCATTGTGCGTATCAATGTGTAATGCGGTAGCCCCGCTGGTGAAAGCATCAGTAGTAAGTCAACATGATTTTGTCTGGTTCGCCTATTGTTGGACTGTTCTTGGACACTTTAATAGGCTGTAGATGTGTTTCCTCATCCCATGTGTAGACATTAACAGTTTATTGGGTTGTTTTGTTCTTCAAACTGATCAATTTGGTCTATACATGAAGGAAAGGATATTCCACTAAAGTTAAGATCATATGATGTAAGGGTGATAGTTAGACACTCTCTCTGCGTTTTTGCGGGCGTAATGCAGCCTTGCAAGAACACACCACATGAAACATTTGCCGTCCGAATTCTTTATGTTTAGAACTGCTCTTTTTGCGACTAAATGCTGGAGGTATGGGAATGTGAGCATGAGACTTGCCTACAATAGGCTCTACTTAGCCTGTTTTAATCTGATCTCTAAGACTTCGTCCTCTGACCAACCAGAGCCTCTCATTTTGGCTTCTTCAGCAGCCACATCAAACTGTGTAAGCAGTTGGTCTGCCCAACAGGTGTTAAGTCATTATGAGAAAGAATAACCTGTTGTCGAGTCGAGACCCAGACTCCTAGATTTTCTTCATTTATTGTTATATAGTCGATAAAAACAGCTAACTTTACTTTAACTGGCGGGTCTATTGTTAGTTTACCTGGAACTTGAGAAATAGCATGAACAACACTTGCCTGTACGTTTGTTGGATCAATGACTTCTAGATCAATATCATTTAAAGCTTTTGACAACGCTCTCCCTTAAGCATTCCTTCAAACAATTCGTCTGGTCCTTCATATATCTTATCCATGCTGAGTTTTCTTTTCTAACTCAAAATATTTATTTAAATTAAAAAAAAATAATTAATCAGAATCAATATCGATGGTCTTTTTGTGCTTGGACTCATAAACTAAAGTATAAACACCCTTTGGCGTTGTTAATGTGAGCTGTTTAGAACAGAGTTTAATGTTTCGTTTACTTTTTTTAAAACATTCTTTTTTTATCTGCTCGGTGTCTGGCTGTTGAGAAAAACTTGCCCTCGCCTTTTTTTGAAGATCAAACTTTTGTCTTTTATAGTTCATCAAAATCGGCCTGTAAACGACTAAATTCTTCATCCGTGATGTTTGAGTCAACTAGCGCTTTATTTATTGTCAGTTTGAACGAGCTAAGTTTAGCTGTTATTAGTTGAACCATAGCTGTGTGCTTTTGGAGTTTAGTTTTTATTTTTTGCCAGCCGCACTTACAGCTAATGAACACAGGCCGAGAGTTAAAGATAAACCGGCTAGAGGTAAAGCTGCGGGTGCACCTACGCTGTTGCTAAGAGGCCTACACTCGTTCCTGCTGATAGAGCACTAATAGTCGATGTTCCAGTATTAACATATGTAACAGCATTAAAGGCAGCAGAATACCTTCGTTTGGTTTTGCTGTATTTTGAAAGGTCTTGCTCTAGTTTTTGTTGCATTTGCGTAATGTTTGTTAATTGAAGGTTTTTATGTTGGGGGTTTCTACTATCTCTTCTTTAGGCGGCTCTGGCGCTGTTGGCACAGTTGGATAAACCTGAACAGACATGCTTTTTAAAAATGAAAAAATAAATTTAGTAATGTGTCACTTTAAATCTGTTATCTTCAATATTCAGCTGCGCCTCATATATTAAAAAACAAATGTACATTAACTGGTTTATCGCCATCTTTTTCTTTGTCAATTTGAATGGTTATTCCTTCTTTAACAGCTCTCCCACTTCCATGCAACTTATTATCCTCCGTTGCCCTTAGGTCAATCCATAAACCGTATTTCGTGTTAAATAATCATCGAGCCTAACATTGTGAAGGAGTAGATCTTTAGACACAAGGTCTACCTTTGGATTTCTACCCTCCCGCCCCCAAACAATTTTCTTATTTCATCAAAATGCTGATAAGGTTTAAGCCCGCTAGCGTAGATTTGGTTAGGACTACCATCAATTGTACATTGTACTTTCGTTATTTTAGGATTAATAAACTTTTCACTTCCTCTGTCGAATGGTTCTTCATCTTCACACAGCAATAAAATACCTTTAAGCGATCTTGCTGTAGTACTAAAACTAAAATTCCATATAGTGTCTGCCCTGCTTCTGGGATATGTTGTATGATGAACCACTCTGTCGTAATATATTGCTAATCTTGCCTTTATCGTTGCTCATCGCCTTGCTAAGCCAGAGTTGCTAACAACGTCAAACTCTAACGAGATGTCAGAAATGCTGTACTTTGCTTCGGGTCTGTTGTTGATTTGATAACACGTTTGTATTCATTAAAAGTTAGTTCATATGACAATCTGTCTTTTAATGTCCTTGATAGTACGGTGCATGCGCACTTAACAACTCAAATCCAAGGGATGGAAAAAAGCGATTTCCATACGCAAAATTTACAGCTACATACTTTTTGCCAGCTTTATTAGCATCTGCGGCGCCTATTCTGTGTTTTAGTGCTTCTTCATTATCTATTCCTTGAAACGCAAGATCGGCCCTTCATTCTCGGTTAGCCATATCAGAATAGGTTAAAAATATGTCTGCGTTGTGTAAAGAAAATTTCTTGCCCCTCAAGTTTTATAGAAATTTTCTTAACGATTGCCCGCCCAAATTCTGCACAACTGTCCTGTTTGGGTCTGTTGATTCGAGATCTATTTTGAAAGTAAGTCGCGTAGAGCCTGGCACAATCACTTCATCTGCTCTAGGCTTGGTAAATTTGACAGTAAGAATTTGATCCGCATCAATAGTAGACGGATTATTTGGAACAATAATATTCTGCTTATTTCCCTTCACTCCAAAGGGCTCTTTCAGGCTTCTATGCGGTTAAGAATTGAACCATATACTTGTGACATTTTTTTATAAAACAAAATAAAAAGTTATTTATTAAATAAACATGGCAGGCATTGAAGCGAAGAAGATTATGTTTGAACCTGGAGACGACATGAGCGAAACGGCTTCTTTGATACAGCATCGCTCAACAGCCTCACTGTTGCATGAATTAACATTAAGTAAGGTGAATCCTTTTACAAAAGTTTAGGCCTAGAACCTCCCAGTTTTCCTATTGATTTTGAAGTAAAGATGACCATTTGTTTGTGAAAAACAATGAAGGACAACTTGTTCGGCTTACAGATAAACGAGACCCATCAAAGTTTGTGGGCATGGAAACAATTAGACAAAGACTTAAAGTTGCCGATCGAAATCGCCTTGACCTTGTTAGACCGAAATTAGATAGGGAGGCTGTTTCTAAACTTCAAAACATACAACAAAAACTCCCAACAGATAACCAAATGCAAAACATAGAACTTAAAGAATTAAATCAATCAGCAGGTGAATTAATAAATACAATAGAAGCAGAAACCAGTTTTTCAGAAGAAACAGCATTAAAAACAATTAATGATCCCCCATTGCCTATGCGAGAATTAGGGGCCGTTAGTCGTGCTGTAAGAATCATTAGAGGCGAATTAACAGACAATTTAGCAAAACTAAGTGAAATAGATGAGCATATAAAAGAGAAAAAGAAAAACTCGTTGAGGCTGATGACGCCAACTTAGGGCCTGGTGTTAAAGAAAGAATAACCCAAAACTAAAGATCTAAAAAAAAAAGATCAGCAAGACTAAAAGCGGCGTCTACTAACCGAGACCAATTACGAACTCAAGTGATCAGAATAAGAGAAACTATCCAAAAAATTTTATATGAAGACACAACACTAGCAGAAGAATACGAACACTGTTTAGAGAGCAAGGAGTCACATTAGCAAGCGTTATAACGGCCTTAGGATTTGCAATAAGTACACTGGTGATGGCTATTACAGGCGGTGGGGGTCCCGGGTCAGTGCCTTCACCACCATCGCCTCCATCACCGCCTGATAAAATCATGGGTAAAAAAAACAGCTTGACCATCTTGCAAGTTATTAAAAAAGTTAGCCAGTAAAGCCGTGGATGCTTTACCAGGTATATTAGGGGGTGTTGTTAGCTGGCTTTTGTCTACTGCAGGCAAAGTAGTTGGCTTTATGGCTGAGCACTTATGGGCATTAGTTCTCTTAATAGTTGGGTTAATCTTTAGTAAGATAAAGACCAAGTAATCCTAGGCCAGTTAATCCAAGAACAAGCGCTGTCTTTTCATATTCATGGTCATTATTTTTTTCGTGTTCTTCAACAGTCTTGGGGCTTTGGGCCACAGGGATTGGATGACTTATTCTTGGGGGGCCGACTTGTTTGTTTACTGCTTGCAATATTACTGGCTCAGAATTTATTTCGTTTTTCCCGACCTTCTGTTCATTGCCTGCCACAAGGATTTCATTATTGTAGTTTATTATTGTACCTATCTGGAGTCTGAGGTCAGAAAGGCAGCATGTATAAACCAGTGCCAACAGCAAAGTCTACTTTCGATCTTGCGTATTGTAAAACATTTTGATACCTTTTAATACTTGAAGGCAAATCAACTGTAGAATTAATGCGTCCTCTAAATTTGCTAAGTATTTTTTTGTGCGTCAAAACCAGTAGAAGGATCAGTTATGTTCGATCTCGTTTGTGCTTGCGAACCTAGCAAACACCAACGTAAGTACGAACAGAGTCGTTTATTCGATCTATTCCGCTCTAGTTAGACCCTTAGAAGTGTCTAAATAAATGTTGTCCATGCTGTTTTATGCTCTTGCTCTATGGACCGAGGTGAACAGTTGTGCCTGAGGAGAAAGATGTGTAAGGAGGATTCCAGTCATAGTTATACTTCTGTGCACGCCCAAAAATAAGGGGTGCCTAAGCCATGATTAAGATCCAACTTTTGTCTAAAGTCTTCCTTAACATTAATATTGAATTCGTTACAAATCCTTTCAAAAGCCTTCATGCCTATTTGTTGCTGAATGGATTAAACGTTTTGTCATTGGTAATGGAGCTTGCAGTTCAGTCCAAAATCCGTCTGAAGGGTAATAAAAAATGAAATCTGTACACTGACCTCACCAAAGGATCAGGATGATTTAAGTGATCCGCATACGACACTCCACACCCAGTGATGCACAAAACACAGCAAAGTTTAAACTGGTTCTGATAAAACTGCATCGGATGACTAAACCACACTTTTGGGATGTAGTCTTTTTTAATAGGAGGGTTAAGATATCTGTTTAATGGAGTACTAACCTTTACTTGAAAGGCGTTAGACTGAGTCACAGAAATGTCAAGAGTATCAGTTGTTATATTTTTAAGATTGTAGTGCGGCCCACAGAATATTTTGCATCAGTAATATTTAAATGCAGTCATTTTTATTTCGTTTAAAAAATGTTTGTAACAATAACAACACAGACCGTCCTTCGTTTTTAGAACATGCTACTGATAACGAATGCGGAACCAAAACAGTCGCGCTCCATGAAATATTCTACAAAGTCGTATGGTTTAATATAACTGAATCCAAGGAGAATAATAAGGTTCTAAAAGTTGACAAAACAGGGGCCAAAGTTAGCCAGTTAACAATACCTGATGGTTATTACGGGTTTTGCTCACTAAAAGAAGCAATGAGTAACTTTAACATTACTCTCAAACTTAACAATGCAAATCTAAAAACAATGTTAACATTCAGCCTGAAGAAGAAGGAGGTTACTATTTTGATAAAGAGCTAGCTAAAATGTTAGGCTTTGCAGCTGACAATCATAGATTTAGAGTTACTCCAAACAAAACTACTTATGAGGGAGAAAATCCGCTCGATCTTGCATTACATTCATTACTCTATGATCATTTGGACGAGCTGAGCACTGATGAAAACTTATATGATGGAGGCCCTCACTGTTTTTAAGAGCTCTTCATCAGGGAAGCTGCATATTGCGATTATGAATTATACAAATTCCCTAATTTACAGTTTAAAAGATTAGTTTGTGGGAGGGTCGGGTCATTTAATATAAAATTGCAGACAAAACAGGGAAACTCGTGAAATGTGATAACCTGCACATTGTTTTGGAAATAAAAATAATAAGCTGTACTAAAAATGTCGCGTGGGCCAGAAGAACCAGGAGTTACATTAGCGCCTGTGAGGTGTATAACTTTAGAATTAAAAGACCTTGCAGACGTTGCGGACTTTGAACAGAACGGTGGATAGGCACTTTGTATGGGTTTGAGTACACTAAAGATGGTGATTATAAAACGCAAGAGGTTGGCGACAACAAAAAGTTTCCTAAACTAGAGCAACTGCGCAATGTAGAAGCAAATAATGCTGGCCAGTATGAATATAAAATAGTTCGAAAACCTGACAGCAAATGGCACTTAGAACCATATTTAGAATGGGACATAAAATTTGAATTCATAAGCCATTTACATTTTTTAACCATCAAAAAATTTCAGAAAAGCATTCAACTCAGGTCTTTGCATGTAAGTCTTATGCCAGAGGACAATAGTCGAAAAGAGATTGAAATAAAGCCGCATGGGAATAAACAGTAATCCTCCACAGAAGAGAATCAGTTTTAAAAGATGCTTCTACAAAATTACAGTTTCAATCGCAAATGAAATTAGGAGACACGTTCACAATGATATTTGAAATTTCTGTCTTAAAAGATGTGGAGAGGGATGGGGTTGTGGGCGTTAGTGACGTCCTTCTAAAAGGAATTCTAATTAGCTGGCAAAACTTAGACGTTGACAGTCTTAAAGTTACTGTCGTCGTTCTTTACGACGGTGGGGGATTAAAGTCGTTACAACCCAGTGACAAAATCAATATTAGTTAAATAGAAACAATCTTACAGATAACTAAATTGGATTAATCTTACCCATTTAGATCTTATAGGATTTTATTATACTGAACAAGATTTGACAGAGGAGCATGATAAAAACAATAACTGGATTAGATTAAATTCTGTTATAAAACTATGGAGCAGTTAAATCTTTATGCCAAAAGAGCTCATTGTTCATTGATTTGTGGCAAACTGGTTGTGGAAAAACAATATTTGTCCTCGACCTATTACAAACAGTTTATCGCTATAATTTTGATCATATTGTGATTTTCTGTCCAACACTTAAATGGAACAAAGCATATCATGATAGAAGGTTTATATGGACAGATGATGAAATATATTTAGTTAATCCTAGCAATAAACTGAGTGAGTGTTAGAACAGTTTAATAAACATGTTTGAAGGAACGCAGATACTATTTATTATAGATGACTGTTCGGCAGAAAGAGACATAGTTAAAAGAGAAACACTTTATCAAACTAGCTTTTAGTGGAAGACATGCTAGGATAAGTGTGTGGATTTTATGTCAAAAATAAAATCAGTTTTAAAGACTTTAGGAACAGTTAAAGACTGTAGTTTTATTTCACATGAAAGACAGAGACTCATTTGAAGAATGTTTGCGCGAAAATGATGTTATTGAAAATGATCAAGAAAAACACAGGATAAGCAAAACTGAAATCTGAAAAGTTTAGTAAATTAGTTATTGAAAACGGATAATCCTACACAATATGTTTGTTTGTAGGTTTACTAGTTAGAGAACTAATAAATACCTATCCTAGGGCAGCCGCCCGAAACTGGTTGAGGGCGGTTGAGCTAGGATTGGTATTTATTAGTTCTCTGTTGGCATTATGGCAGTCCTGCAATACCACACAACACAGCCATTGTGTATTTTTGTCATTATGGCAGTCCTGAAATACCACACAACACAGCCATTGTGATGTGTTGTCATTATGGCAGTCCTGAAATACCACACAACACAGCCATTGTGATGTGTTGTCATTATGGCAGTCCTGAAATACCACACAACACAGCCATTGTGAGTGTTGTCATTATGGCAGTCCTGAAATACCACACAACACAGCCATTGTGATGTGTTGTCATTATGGCAGTTCTGAAATACCAGACAACACAGCCATTGTGATGTGTTGTCATTATGGCAGTCCTGAAATACCACACAACACAGCCATTGTGATGTGTTGTCATTATGGCAGTCCTGAAATACCAGACAACACAGCCATTGTGATGTGTTGTCATTATGGCAGTCCTGAAATACCAGACAACACAGCCATTGTGATGTGTTGTCATTATGGCAGTCCCGAAATACCAGACAACACCGCCATTGTGATGTGTTGTCATGATGACAGTCCTGAAATACCACGACAACACAGCCATTGTGTTGTGCACATTGTGTCATTATGGCAGTCCTGAAATACCAGACAACACGGACATTGAGATGTGTTGTCATTATGACAGTCCTGAAATACCAGACAACACAGCCATGTGCTGTGCATACGTTGTCATTATGGCAGTCCTGAAATACCAGACAACACAGCCATTGTGATGTGTTGTCATTATGGCAGTCCTAAAATACCAGACAACACAGCCATTGTGCTGTGCACACGTTGTCATTATGGCAGTCCTGAAATACCAGAACACACAGCCATTGTGATGTGTTGTCATTATGGCAGTCTGAAATACCAGACAACACAGCCATTGTGCTGTGCACACGTTGTCATTATGGCAGTCCTGAAATACCAGACAACACAGCCATTGTGATGTGTTGTTATTATGGCAGTCCTGTATTTCCAGACAACACAGCCATTGTGATGTGTTGTCATTATGGCAGTCCTGTATTTCCAGACAACACAGCCATTGTGGTGTGTTGTTATTATGGCAGTCCTGTATTTCCAGACAACACAGCCATTGTGATGTGTTGTCATTATGGCAGTCCTGTATTTCCAGACAACACAGCCATTGTGATGTGTTGTCATATGGCAGTCCTGTAGTTCCACACAACGCAGCCATTGTGATGTGTTGTCATGATGACAGGCCTGGAATACCAGACAACACAGCCATTTGTGGTGTGTTGTCATTATGGCAGTCCTGTATTTCCAGACAACACAGCCATTGTGATGTGTTGTCATTATGGCAGTCCTGTATTTCCAGACAACACAGCCATTGTGATGTGTTGTCATAATGACAGTCCTGAAATACCACACAACACAGCAGCCATTGTGATGTGTTGTCATTATGGCAGTCCTGTATTTCCAGACAACACAGCCATTGTGCTGTGTTGTCATTATGGCAGTCCTGTATTTCCAGACAACACAGCCATTGTGCTGTGCACATGGTGTCATTCCCTTACACCTTCCTCCTGACAGGGGTTCTGCTCTTCCATCTGTTCAGTGACCATGTCATGCGCACGCTGGTCCCCTGGGTATTCAGAGCCTGCTGCCAGTTCCTCACAGAACAATGCCAGCAAACCCATGCAGACAATCTGCAAAGTCTGTGTTTCACAGCGAGTTTGCCAGGATTCCGGAGAGATGCATATCACCTGAAGCAGTGAGTACTTGAAAGCTATATCTGTTAAAAAGAACAGTCACATCATAAAAGTGTATATCCAGTGGAACTGTGCCGCCTATAGCTCAGCTGGAGCATGACATTTGATTGACAGTTATATCTAGCTGTCTGGGTCTGGTGTCTGTTTCTTTTTCTCGTCCAGCCGTTTTCTGGACTGCGCCTCACAGGTCAAGTTGGCAAAGATTAATCCACTCTGAAAAGACGCTATCACCATGTATGGAACTGACAGTGGTTCCTGTCCGTTTCTCGTCTGTATTTTCTTTCCAGTCGAGGCATGTCCACGTGTCTATTAGCGCGTTGTTTCCTAGTTAATGAAGCAAAACAAATTTGCTAAACTGAACCATGTCTCGAAATGAGAGCATGTGGAAATCGCCTCAAAACAGGCGTCTCCACAAGAGCAAAGACAAACGACCAACGACTTGCCTCTTATGGGACAGCGTCCCTCTTTGTCCAGGTTCTCTGGCAGTATGGCAGGAGTGGTCCCTCTGTCTATGTCCACATTTGGATTAGGGGTACACTGCTGGGAGATAGTAATGGTAATACTGTTTTCATAGTGATACAGTTATCAGTTCTGTTGAAGTTTGAATTGTAGTGATAATTACTTTTCCAGGCATAATTATGATTAGAAAACAAGCGTCAGGTCTGTAAATCCTTTCAGACAGTGCAATTTCTTATGGGGAGAGAGAGAGTGAAAGAGAGAGAGAGAGAGAGAGAGAGAGAGAGAGAGAGAGAGAGACAGAGACAGAGACAGAGACAGCGACAGAGACAGAGACAGAGTACATATGTCTACTCTTTTCAACGATTTCCTAGCACTGGCTTCTGCCTCTGAAATGACAGTAGCTTTGGGACAATGCGTGGGACTGGTTCAGAGGCTGTACATCGTGAGACTGGTTCAGAAGCTGTACATCGTGAGACTGGTTCGGAGGCTCTACATCCTGAGACTGGTTCAGAGGCTCTACATCGTGAGACTGGTTCAGAGGCTGTACATCGTGGGACTGGTTCAGAGGCTCTACATCGTGAGACTGGTTCAGAGGCTCTACATCGTGAGACTGGTTCAGAGGCTCTACATCGTGAGACTGGTTCAGAGGCTCTACATCGTGAGACTGGTTCAGAGGCTCTACGTCGTGGGACTGGTTCAGAGGCTCTACATCGTGAGACTGGTTCAGAGGCTCTACATCGTGAGACTGGTTCAGAGGCTCTACATCGTGAGACTGGTTCAGAGGCTCTACGTCGTGGGACTGGTTCAGAGGCTCTACATCGTGAAACTGGTTCAGAGGCTGTACATCGTGAGACTGGTTCAGAGGTTCTACATCGTGAGACTGGTTCGGAGGCTCTACATCGTGGGACTGGTTCAGAGGCTGTACATCGTGAGACCGGTTCAGAGGCTCTACGTCGTGGGACTGGTTCAGAGGCTGTACATGGTGAGACTGGTTCAGAGGCTCTACATCGTAGGACTGGTTCAGAGGCTGTACATAGTGGAACTGGTTCAGAGGCTCTACGTCGTGGGACTGGTTCAGAGGCTCTACATGGTGGGACTGATTCAGAGGCTCTACATCGTGGGACTGGTTCAGAGGCTCTACATGGTGAGACTGATTCAGAGGCTCTACATCGTGAGACTGGTTCAGAGGCTCTACATCGTGGGACTGGTTCAGAGACTGTACATCGTGAGACTGGTTCAGAGGCTGTACATTGTGGAACTGGTTCAGAGGCTGTACATCGTGGAACTGGTTCAGAGGCTGTACATCGTGGGACTGGTTCAGAGGCTGTACATCGTGGAACTGGTTTAGAGGCTCTACATGGTGAGACTGGTTCAGAGGCTGTACATCGTGAGACTGGTTTGGAGGCTCTACATCCTGAGACCGGTTCGGAGGCTCTACATCGTGAGTCTGGTTCAGAGGCTCTACATCGTGAGACTGGTTCAGAGGCTCTACCTAGTGGGACTGGTTCAGAGACTCTACATCGTGGGACTGGTTCAGAGGCTCTACATCGTGAGACTGGTCGGAGGCTCTACATGGTGAGACTGGTTCAGAGGCTGTACATCGTGAGACTGGTTCGGAGCCTCTACATTCTGAGACCGGTTCGGAGGCTCTACATCGTGAGTCTGGTTCAGAGGCTCTACATAGTGAAACTGGCTCAGAGGCTCTACGTCGTGAGACTGGTTCAGAGGCTGTACATCGTGGGACTGGTTCAGAGGCTCTACGTCGTGGGACTGGTTCAGAGGCTCTACATCGTGAGACTGGTTCAGAGGCTCTACATCGTGAGACTGGTTCAGAGGCTCTACATAGTGGGACTGGTTCAGAGACTCTACATTGTGGGACTGGTTCAGAGGCTCTACATCGTGAGTCTGGTCGGAGGCTCTACATCGTGAGACTGGTTCAGAGGTTCTACGTCGTGAGACTGGTTCAGAGGCTCTACATCGTGAGATTGGTTCAGAGGCTCTACATCGTGAGACTGACTCAGAGGCTCTACGTCGTGGGACTGGTTCAGAGGCTCTCTATAGTGGGACTGGTTCAGAGGTTGTACATCGTGAGACTGGTTCAAAGGCTGTACATCGTGAGACTGGTTCAGAGGCTGTACATCGTGGGACTGGTTCAGAGGCTCTACATTGTGAGACTGGTTCAGAGGGCTCTACATCGTGGGACTGGTTCAGAGGCTGTACATCGTGAGACTGGTTCAGAGGCTCTACATCGTGAGACTGGTCGGAGGCTCTAGATCGTGAGACTGGTTCAGAGGTTCTACGTCGTGAGACTGGTTCAGAGGCTGTACATCGTGAGATTGGTTCAGAGGCTCCACATAATGAGACTGACTCAGGGGCTCTACGTCGTGGGACTGTTTCAGAGCTCTACATAGTGGGACTGGTTCAGAGGCTGTACATCGTGAGACTGGTTCAGAGGCTCTACATCGTGAGTCTGGTTCAGAGGCTGTACATCGTGGGACTGGTTCAGAGGCTCTACATCGTGAGACTGGTTCAGAGGCTCTACGTCGTGGGACTGGTTCAGAGTCTCTACATCGTGAGACTGGTTCAGAGGCTGTACATCGTGGGACTGGTTCAGAGGCTCTACATCGTGAGACTGGTTCAGAGGCTTTACGTCGTGAGACTGGTTCAGAGGCTCTACATCGTGAGACTGGCTCAGAGGCTCTACATCGTGGGACTAGTTCAGAGGCTCTACATAGTGGGACTGGTTCAGAGGCTGTACATGGTGAGACTGGTTCAGAGGCTCTACATCGTGAAACTGGTTCAGAGCCAGTACATCGTGGGACTGGTTCAGAGGCTCTACATCGTGAGACTGGTTCAGAGGCTCAACATCGTGGGACTGGTTCAGAGGCTCTACATCGTGGGACTGGTTCAAAGGCTGTACATGTTGAGACTGGTTCAGAGGCTGTACATCCTGGGAGTGGTTCAGAGGCTGTACATCGTGGGACTGGTTCAGAGGCTGTACATCGTGAGACTGGTTCAGAGGGCTTACGTGGTGAGACTGGTTCGGAGGCTCTACATGGTGAGACTGGTTCAGAGGCTGTACATCGTGGGACGGGTTCAGAGGCTCTACATCGTGGGACTGGTTCAGAGGCTGTACATCGTGAGACTGGTTCAGAGGCTCTACATCGTGGGACTTGTTCAGAGGCTGTGCATCGTGAGACTGGTTCAGAGGCTCTACACCGTGAGACTGGTTCAGAGGCTGTACATCGTGAGACTGGTTCAGAGGCTCTACACCGTGCATACCAGAAAGGAGAGAGGCTGAGAAATCTGCGGAAAGTCCTGGAGCGAAGGGTGTGTTACCTTTGTCAGCCTGTCCCTGCAGTGTCTCACTCTCTGTTTTAGAGGATGACGCTTTGTATGCCTTGTCTTAGAAGAAAATATATGGGAAGAATGACAATGTGCATGTTGCTCTACGTTAAACGTAAATGCTCTCTTTCTCTCTCTCTCTCTCTCTCTCTCTCTCCTCTCTCTCTCTCTCTCATCTCTCTCTCTCCTCTCTCTCTCTCTCTCTCTCTCTCTCTCTCTTCTCTCTCCCTCTCCCTCTCTCTCTCTCTACCCAGTGCTGTCCAGCACTCAGCTCATAAATTACCACCACCCTTCCCACCACCTTGGTCCAGCACCACTTTGGGGCAATACAATATAAAAAAAATCTGGGACAATACAATATCAAAAAGCTGGGGCAATACAATATCAAAAAGCTGGGCAATACAATATCAAAAAGCTGGGGCAATACAATATAAAAAAGCTGGGGCAATACAATGTGAAAAAGCAGGGGCAATACAATATGAAAAAGCTGGGGCAATACAATATGAAAAAGCTGGGGCAATACAATATTAAAAAGCTGCAATACAATATTAAAAAGCTGCAATACAATATCAAAAAGCTGGGGCAATACAATATCAAAAAGCTGCGGCAATACAATATCAAAACGCTGGGGCAATACAATATTAAAAAGCTGCAATACAATATTAAAAAGCCGCAATACAATATCAAAACGCTGGGGCAATACAATATCAAAAAGCTGGGGCAATACAATATCAAAAAGTTGGGGCAATACAATATCAAAAGCAGGGGCAATACAATATAAAAAATCTGGGCAATACAATATCAAAAAGCTGGGCAATACAATATTAAAAAGGTGCAATACAATATTAAAAAGCTGTAATACAATATCAAAAAGCTGGGGCAATACAATATCAAACAGCTGGGGCAATACAATATCAAAAAGCTGGGGCAATACAATATCAAAAAGCGGGGGCAATACAATATGAAAAATCTGGGCAATACAATATAAAAAATCTGGGGCAATACAATATCAAAAAGCTGGGGCAATACAATATCAAAAAGCTGGGGCAATACAATATCAAAAAGCTGGGCAATACAATATCAAAAAGCTGGGGCAATACAATATCAAACAGCTGACATTGACTGCTGTCTATGTTGCGATGCCTACTGTGGACAGTTTTCCAGCTTCAGTTCTACACATACAGCTGTTGGACGATGTGCTGTCATAAATCACCCCAGCAGTAGTTAGGGAGAACAAAAGGGGAGAGAGAGAGAGAGAGAGAGAGAGAGAGAGAGAGAGAGAGAGTGAGAGAGAGAGACAGACAGACAGACAGACAGACAGACAGAGACAGAGACTGAGAGAGAGGGGCACGCGCGCGCACTCGCGAGCACACACACACACACACACACACACACAACACACGCGCGCGCGCGCGCGCGCGCGTGCGTGCGCGCACGCATACACACGTACGCACGTACACACACACGCATACACGCATGTGTTCACATGCGCATTCTCTCTCTCTCTCTCTCCTCTCTCTCCTCTCTCTCTCTCTCTCTCTCTCTCTCTCTCTCTCTCTCTCTCTAAGAAAGACAGGGCGAGAAAGAAAGGGAGGGAGGGAGGGAAAGAGGAAGGGCGATGGAGAGAAAGACAGAGATAAGAGGGGATGGAAAGAAAAGAAGAAAGAAGAAGAAGAAGAAGAAGAAGAAGAAGAAGAAGAAGAAGAAGAAGAAGAGAGAGGGGAGAGAGAGAGAGAGAGAGAGAGAGAGAGAGAGAGAGAGAGAGAGAGAGAGAGAGAGAGAGAGAGAGAGAGAGCGAGAGAGCGAGTGAGAGAGAGCGAGTGACAGAGAGCGAATGAACGAAGTTTTATTTTACCAGGGTAATGAGATAAGCAATATACATGCTTTTTTCCACCCAGCACCGGGGCAAAAGGAGAGACAGACAGACAGACAGACAGACAGACAGGCAGACAGGCAGACAGACAGACAGGCATGTAGAAACACCACATCCTGTGACCTTATCATCCCCAGTGATACTCGCACCCCCCCCCCCCAACACCCCCTCCCATCCACCTCGCCCCCTTCCGCACGACTAAACTGCTGCTTTTGCTCCGGCAACATAGTCTTGAGTAATCGATCGCTTGCGAACAATTGCCTATTACCTCGATGTGAACAGCTCTCCCACTTGCTGCTGAAGAAAATCAAACCACAGTGGCACCACTTGCTGAAAGGGCGAAAGCTGAATCTCTACATGGCCCAGGTAGTGCACGTGGTGGGTGGTTAAGACGACGTCGATGTTGGTGTGTGTGATTTCCCCATGCTTCTTGTTATACTGGGGTTACATCGATGTTGGTGTGTGTGATTTCCCCACGCTTCTTGTTATACTGGGGATAGATGACAGGCCAGTAGTCGATGCTGGTGTGTGTGATTTCCCCATGCTTCTTGTTATACTGGGGATAGATGACAGGCCAGTAGTCGATGTTGGTGTGTGTGATTTCCCCATGCTTCTTGTTATACTGGGGATAGATGACAGGCTAGTCTTACTTTAGTTATTCCTGATTCTGTTTGTTGGGGACTGGAGAGAGAGAGAAGAGAGAGAGAGAGAGAGAGAGAGAGAGAGAGAGAGAGAGAGAGAAGAGAGAGAGAGAGAGAGAGACAGACAGACAGACAGACAGACAGACAGACAGACAGACAGATGCAAATAGTTACAGAAACAACAACAATAATTCTATCCAATATCAAGACAGACGGATACCAACAAGAATGCCATCGCCTTATTGGACCCACACGAGCCCTGTCTACCTCTTAACGACCTCACTGTGATGGAGATCCTAATTGGGAATCACAGGAACACTGATGATAGAAGAACCCAGCATCTGGCGTCTGTCTCTGTCACTGACTGAGCGGCACGACACACGTCACCGCCTTGGGTTTTCTGCCAGTGGTGGGCTCCAACATGTGGTCACCTGAGACACTGCCCTCCACAGCCCTGGCCGCACAGAGTGGAGATTGACCGTCTGAATGGCCTAGTTACCCCCTTGACCTGCCCTGGCCACACAGAGATGGAACTGACCATCTGAATGGCCTAGTTACCCCCTTGACCTGCCCTGGCCACAGAGTGGAGATTGACCGTCTGAATGGCCTAGTTACCCCCTTGACGTGCCCTGGCCACAGAGTGGAGATTGACCGTCTGAATGGCCTAGTTACCCCCTTGACCTGCCCTGGCCACACAGAGTGGAGATTGACCGTCTGAATGGCCTAGTTACCCCTTGACCTGCCCTGGCCACACAGACTGGAAACTGACCGTCTGAATGGCCTAGTTACCCCCTTGACCTGCCCTGGCCACACAGAGAGGAGGCTGACCGTCTGAATGGCCTAGTTACCCCCTTGACCTGCCCTGGCCACACAGAGTGGAAATTGACCGTCTGAATGGCCTAGTTACCCCCTTGACCTGCCCTGGCCAGGCAGAGTGGGCATTGACCGTATGAATGACCCAGTTCCCACGCTAGACCGCCCTGGCCACAGAGTGGAGGCTGACCGTCTGAATGGTCCAGTTCCCCCACTAGACCTGAACACAGTGACGAGCTACACGTGCAAGCTGCACAACCTTTTACTGCCTTTTCTGTCGTCCAAGCTGAATTTGTTTCTATCTTATTTGGAGTACGTGCTGCTTGTTTGCCACTATTTTCAGCTGATTTGTTTCTGTTTTATTTGGAGTAGTGCTGCTTGTTTGCCACTATTTTCAGCTGATTTGTTTCTATCTTATTTGGAGTACGTGCTGCTTGTTTGCCACTATTTTCAACTGATTTGTTTCTGTTTTATTTGGAGTAGTGCTGCTTGTTTGCCACTATTTTCAGCTGATTTGTTTCTATCTTATTTGGAGTACGTGCTGCTTGTTTGCCACTATTTTCAAGTGGCGTCCCCCCCTCCCCCTACTTTTATAGCTATCGCATGAATACCATAATTATGACTGATGGAGAGACATGTGACTTATTGGGTCCTCATTAAACAAATCCCTCTGATACTCTTGAAGACAGCATTGCCTTACATCAGTTTTAGAAAGACAACACACACACACACACACACACACACACACACACACACACACACACACACACACACACACACACACACACACACACACACACACACACACACACACACACACACACACACACACACACACACACACACACACACATGATAAAGGGGATAAGGAAGTAAAATACCACAGTCCTATAAATCAGCTAGGGAATCACACTTTACTGTCACCATCCACGTCCACTAAAATACTGAATATGTATTGATCTTGAATGAGCGTCACCATCCACGTCCACTAAAATACTGAATATGTATTGATCTGGAATGAGCGTCACCATCCACGTCAACTAAAATACTGAATATGTATTGCTCTTGAATGAGCGCGTGCTCGTCTTCAGATGCGTAGATGTTTTTGAATTAAAACATATAATTTATGATCAGCAGTTGTTTATAAACTTTGGACATGCAATGTGTGTTGTGAGCTGGCACTGCAATTTGAGACGTATGTGTGCACCAGACTGTCAGCACATACTTCGTTCATTCATGTCATGCACGTGTACCGTCCTTCTTTTGAAAGTAATGTAATGCACATTACGACAAAACATAATTATATAGGCTGACACACATGGCTTCATCCTGACTAATGTGACACTGTATTATCACCAAATGGCACCCATTGCACCATTCACAGAAACATATTTACATGGGCATCTCCAGACTCACATAGCAGCGTCGGTGCTTTGAGCTCTCCGTGGTCATTAGACATTTTCAAACACACCATCCTACCTCAGCTTTTTAGTTCACTGATCCACCGCTAAAGTCTGGTGTTATGTTTTGTTGCTGTGTGAATGTGTCTGGTTGGTATACATCTTTTGCTGCTGTGTGAATGTGTCTGATTGGTATACATCTTTTGCTGCTGTGTGAATGTGTCTGACTGGTATACATCTGTTGTTGCTGTGTGAATGTGTCTGATTGGTATACATCTTTTGTTGCTTTGTGAATGTGCCTGATTAGTATACATCTTTTGTTGCTGTGTGAATGTGTCTGGTTGGTATACAAGAGCAAGCGGGGAACGTTTTATCTTTTGTTGCTGTGTGAATCTTGTCTGATTGGTACACATCTTTTGTTGCTGTGTGAATGTGTCTGGTTGGTCTACATCTTTTGTTGCTGTGTGAATGTGTCTGATTGGTACACATCTTTTGTTGCTATGTGAATGTGTCTGATTGGTACACATCTTTTGTTGCTGTGTGAATGTGTCTGGTTGGTCTACACCTTTTGTTGCTGTGTGAATGTGTCTGATTGGTACACATCTTTTGTTGCTGTGTGAATGTGTCTGGTTGGTCTACACCTTTTGTTGCTGTGTGAATGTGTCTGATTGGTATACATCTTTTGTTGCTGTGTGAATGTGTCTGATTGGTCTACACCTTTTGTTGCTGTGTGAATGTGTCTGATTGGTACACATCTTTTGTTGCTGTGTGAATGTGTCTGATTAGTATTCATCTTTTGTTGCTGTGTGAATGTGTCTGATTGGTACACATCTTTTGTTGCTGTGTGAATGTGTCTGGTTGGTCTACATCTTTTGTTGCTGTGTGAATGTGTCTGATTAGTATTCATCTTTTGTTGCTGTGTGAATGTGTCTGGTTGGTCTACATCTTTTGTTGCTGTGTGAATGTGTCTGGTTGGTCTACATCTTTTGTTGCTGTGTGAATGTGTCTGATTAGTATACATCTTTTGTTGCTGTGTGAATGTGTCTGATTGGTATACATCTTTTGTTGCTGTGTGAATGTGTCTGATTGGTATACATCTTTTGTTGCTGTGTGAATGTGTCTGATTAGTATACATCTTTTGTTGCTGTGTGAATGTGTCTGATTGGTATACATCTTTCGTTGCTGTGTGAATGTGTCTGATTGGTATACATCTTTTGTTGCTGTGTGAATGTGTCTGATTGGTATACAACAGCAAGCGGGGGAACGTTTTATCTTTTGTTGCTGTGTGAATGTGTCTGATTGGTACACATCTTTTGTTGCTGTGTGAATGTGTCTGGTTGGTCTACACCTTTTGTTGCTGTGTGAATGTGTCTGATTGGTATACATCTTTTGTTGCTGTGTGATTGTGTCTGATTAGTATTCATCTTTTGCTGCTGTGTGAATGTGTCTGGTTGGTCTACGTCTTTTGTTGCTGTGTGAATGTGTCTGGTTGGTATACATCTTTTGTTGCTGTGTGAATGTGTCTAGTTGGTATACATCTTTTGTTGCTGTGTGAATGTGTCTAGTTGGTATACATCTTTTGTTGCTGTGTGAATGTGTCTAATTGGTATACATCTTTTGTTGCTGTGTGAATGTGTCTGATTTGTATACATCTTTTGTTGCTGTGTGAATGTGTATGGTTGGTATACAAGAGCAAGCGGGGGAACTTTTCATCTTTTGTTGCTGTGTGAATGTGTCTGATTGGTATACATCTTTTGTTGCTGTGTGAATGTGTCTGATTGGTATACATCTTTTGTTGCTGTGTGAATGTGTCTGGTTGGTATACAAGAGCAAGCGGGGGAACTTTTCATCTTTTGTTGCTGTGTGAATGTGTCTGATTGGTATACATCTTTTGTTGCTGTGTGAATGTGTCTGATTAGTATACATCTTTTGTTGCTGTGTGAATGTGTCTGGTTGGTATACAAGAGCAAGCGGGGGAACTTTTCATCTTTTGTTGCTGTGTGAATGTGTCTGGTTGGTATACAAGAGCAAGCCGGGGAACTTTTCATCTTTTGTTGCTGTGTGAATGTGTCTGATTGGTATACATCTTTTGTTGCTGTGTGAATGTGTCTGGGTGGTATACAAGAGCAAGCGGGGGAACTTTTCATCTTTTGTTGCTGTGTGAATGTGTCTGGTTGGTATACAAGAGCAAGCGGGGGAACTTTTCATCTTTTGTTGCTGTGTGAATGTGTCTGATTGGTATACATCTTTTGTTGCTGTGTGAATGTGTCTGGTTGGTATACAAGAGCAAGCGGGGGAACTTTTCATCTTTTGTTGCTGTGTGAATGTGTCTGATTGGTATACAAGAGCTAGCGGGGGAACTTTTCATCTTTTGTTGCTGTGTGAATGTGTCTCGTTGGTATACAAGAGCAAGCGGGGGAACTTTTCATCTTTTGTTGCTGTGTGAATGTGTCTGATTGGTATACATCTTTTGTTGCTGTGTGAATGTGTCTGATTGGTATACAAGAGCAAGCGGGGGAACTTTTTATCTTTTGTTGCTGTGTGAATGTGTCTGGTTGGTATACAAGAGCAAGCGGGGAACTTTTCATCTTTTGTTGCTGTGTGAATGTGTCTGATTGGTATACATCTTTTGTTGCTGTGTGAATGTGTCTGATTGGTATATAACAGCAAGCTGGGGAACGTTCTATATAAAAGTGGGTAGACAGGGAAGAAGAGAGGGGACGGGGTGGAGGAAGTTTCCTTTCATATTCGGCATGTCCCATGTCTGCATGTAAGCGAGATGAATGAATGGGGGACGCAAGGGCTGCAACTGTTTGTATTGGTTTCCACACACGGGAGCAACGTTTACCCTCCCTGTTATTGTCTGGGTTCGTATGCCTCACTGTTGCAACTGTTTGTCTGGCTTTCCACACGGGAGCAACATATACTCTCCCTGTTATTGTCTGGGTTCGTATGTCTCACTTTTTTTCTCCTAAAGAAAAGCAGCTGCTCTCTCTATGGGCTATCAAAAAGATGAGGCGCATGGAGGGAGGAGGAGGGGAGGGGGAAGTTGAGTCTGGTAGGAATATATGAGGGGTGGAGGGGAGTGCAGTAGGTTTACATGTTCAGTTCCTCTGGGCCAGAACCAAGGGTCCCTTGACTAGGTGATGGATGAGAATCCCTCCGTCAGAAAGCAACCATCCATGCTGGGGTAGTCTGCCATAGCAACCTTCCATGCTGGGGTAGTCTGCCATATGTTGAAGCCAAAACGGTGGCAGTTGTGTCAGGAGATTCATCATTTCTAACAGAGCGGTGCCGTGTTTCACTGCTGCTGGAACGGCCACTGTGGGCACAGTGGCCTCTTCTCTCCCCTTCTCCCTGGACTTGGCCTGTGCAGGCCGGGGCTTGAGAGTAATTCAGTGTGTGTGTGTGTGTGTGTGTGTGTGTGTGTGTGTGTGTGTGTGTGTGTGTGTGTGTGTGTGTGTGTGTGTGTGTGTGTGTGTGTGTGTGTGTTGTGTGTGTTGTGTGTGTGTGTGTGTGTGTGTGTGTGTGTGTGTGTGTGTGTGTGTGTGTGTGTGTGTGTGTGTGTGTGCGTGTGTGTGTGTGTGTGTGTGTGTGTGTGTGTGTGTGTTCAGCGCGCGCATGCACTTTAGTGAACTCAGCATATGACAGTGTTTGGGAATCCCAACCATTCACAAACATACCTAGGTTGTGTCTACATATAAAACAGCAACTGCAAGATATTTGAATTTGCAGTTGGCGTACCTCATAGGAAAACACCAATGACTTTCTGTTTTCTAGACAGGTCAAAACAGAATTTAGAAGAGGAAAATGAATTACCAACTAAAGTATCGTCATTATTTTTGTGCAGATGTAGCAATAACAGATTACACCGGTCAAAGTTCACAGGTATTATAATGTTCAGCGACAGTTGCACCGTTGTCGTAATTCTGAAATGACTGTCTCGAGGCGAAATTCATTTTGCAATAGGATTCCGAAATTCAACGACCTTCAATTAAAAAGAAAGCTTCTACAGAAGAACACTCTAAAGTAGAGCCTGTTTTGATGGGTCAAATCAGGGAGGGCTTTGCACTTTTTTTTTTCTTTTTTGCGCACGCAGAACAATGCCAGCGAATCCAAGCAGACAATCCGCAAGGTCTGAGTTTCACAAAGGGTTTGCCAGGATTCCTAAGGGAAGCATACCATCTGAAACAGTATGTATTTCACAGCTATTTTCAAGCTGAAGACAACAGTCACCACTTCAAACGTCCACGGCAAAATGCCAGCGGCACAGGCAGTGGAACTGTACCGCCAGCTGCGCCACTGGGGCATGGAAGTGGACTGACAGTGACGTCCAGCTGTCTGGTTCTGGTGGCCGTGTCTGTCTTCTTTCAGCCGTGTGCTGTAGCGTGCCTCGCTGATGAAGCTGGCCAGGAGTAAACCGACCTGAAGAGAAGTTTTCACTATGGACAGAACTTGCAGTGGTTCTGTTCCATTTCTTGTCTGCCTTTTCTTTCTTTATTTTTCCTTTTCTTTTTCTCTCTTTGTTTTTTTTTTCCTACTTTTTGTGGGGTGGGGAGTGGGGTGGGGGTGGGGCTCTCTTTTTGTTCAAGTGAGGCTAGTCATGTATTTATCAGCAGTGTTTTTCATTGGCTATCAGAGCAAGCTCCAGAAGACTAGTTTTTGCCAAAATAAACCACGTCGTGAAATGAGAGCGTGTGGGAAATAGCTTCCAAAGTTCTGCCTAAACAAGATAAAATCAGAAGACTTGTTAATTCTGGGATAGCGTCCCTTTTTCTGACGTCAGTTGGCAATATGGCGGCAGCTATTTGTCCTGGCTGTGTTCGGATTACAACTGAAGATACACTGGCCGAAGGTTGCCATGGTAATGATCATTTCAACTGAAGATACACTGGCCGAAGGTTGCCATGGTAATGATCATTTCAACTGAAGATACACTGGCCGAAGGTTGCCATGGTAATGATCATTTCAACTGAAGATACACTGGCCGAAGGTTGAAGTGCTAATGATCATTTCAACTGAAGATACACTGGCCGAAGGTTGCCATGGTAATGATCATTTCAACTGAAGATACACTGGCCGAAGGTTGCCATGGTAATGATCATTTCAACTGAAGATACACTGGCCGAAGGTTGCCATGGTAATGATCATTTCAACTGAAGATACACTGGCCGAAGGTTGCCATGGTAATGATCATTTCAACTGAAGATACACTGGCCGAAGGTTGAAGTGCTAATGATCATTTCAACTGAAGATACACTGGCCGAAGGTTGCCATGGTAATGATCATTTCAACTGAAGATACACTGGCCGAAGGTTGCCATGGTAATGATCATTTCAACTGAAGATACACTGGCCGAAGGTTGCCATGGTAATGATCATTTCAACTGAAGATACACTGGCCGAAGGTTGCCATGGTAATGATCATTTCAACTGAAGATACACTGGCCGAAGGTTGAAGTGCTAATGATCATTTCAACTGAAGATACACTGGCCGAAGGTTGCCATGGTAATGATCATTTCAACTGAAGATACACTGGCCGAAGGTTGAAGTGCTAATGATCATTTCAACTGAAGATACACTGGCCGAAGGTTGCCATGGTAATGATCATTTCAACTGAAGATACACTGGCCGAAGGTTGCCATGGTAATGATCATTTCAACTGAAGATCCACTGGCCGAAGGTTGCCATGGTAATGATCATTTCAACTGAAGATACACTGGCCGAAGGTTGCCATGGTAATGATCATTTCAACTGAAGA
>CM031619.1:67695460-67717960 GCA_018398815.1 Conus ventricosus
TCTCTCGAACGATCAATTAATCAGTCAATTAATCTACTCTCTCTTCTCTCTCTCTCTCTCTCTCTCGTCTCTCTCTCTCTCTCTCTCTCTCTCTCTCTCTCTCTCTCTCTCTCTCTCTCTTTTCCCCCTTGTAATCGTAAGGACTCATGAGACTGTTGCCTTCATGATAATATTTCAGTAATATTGTTGTCACCCTTTTCATTTGGGGCTAAGCTCTAAAATGAAAAAAAAACATCATCTAAATCTGAACCTGAATATATCTCACTCCCCCCCCCCCCACCCCCCACCCCAATCCCACCAAGGCATCTGGTTAACGACGAATAATCTGCATTCATGTGGTGAGTGCGAGGCGGGTATGCTACCCTCTGTCTTAGTTGATGCCATTCCTAGCTGACTGTTTTCAACGTGAAATGTCACCGTCACCACCACACTACCCTCTGTCTTAGTTGATGCCATTCCTAGCTGGCTGTTTTCAACGTGAAATGTCACCGTCACCACCACACTACCCTCTGTCTTAGTTGATGCCATTCCTAGCTGGCTGTTTTCAACGTGAAATGTCACCGTCACCACCACACTACCCTCTGTCTTAGTTGATGCCATTCCTAGCTGGCTGTTTTCAACGTGAAATGTCACCGTCACCACCACACTACCCTCTGTCTTAGTTGATGCCATTCCTAGCTGGCTGTTTTCAACGTGAAATGTCACCGTCACCACCACACTACCCTCTGTCTTAGTTGATGCCATTCCTAGCTGGCTGTTTTCAACGTGAAATGTCACCATCACCACCACACTACCCTCTGTCTTAGTTGATGCCATTCCTAGCTGGCTGTTTTCAACGTGAAATGTCACCGTCACCACCACACTACCCTCTGTCTTAGTTGATGCCATTCCTAGCTGGCTGTTTTCAACGTGAAATATCACCGTCACCACCACACTACCTCTGTCTTAGTTGATGCCATTCCTAGCTGGTGCAATATTACCGTCACCACCACAACACCCTCTGTCTTAGTTGATGCCATTCCTAGCTGGCTGTTTTCAACGTGAAATGTCACCGTCACCACCACACTACCCTCTGTCTTAGTTGATGCCATTCCTAGCTGGCTGTTTTCAACGTGAAATGTCACCGTCACAACCACACTACCCTCTGTCTTCGTTGATGCCATTCCTAGCTGGCTGTTTTCAACGTGAAATGTCACCGTCACCACCACACTACCCTCTGTCTTAGTTGATGCCATTCCTAGCTGGCTGTTTTCAACGCGAAATGTCACCGTCACCACCACACTACCCTCTGTCTTAGTTGATGCCATTCCTAGCTGGCTGTTTTCAACGCGAAATGTCACCGTCACCACCACACTACCCTCTGTCTTCGTTGATGCCATTCCTAGCTGGCTGTTTTCAACGTGAAATGTCACCGTCACCACCACACTACCCTCTGTCTTAGTTGATGCCATTCCTAGCTGGCTGTTTTCAACGTGAAATGTCACCGTCACCACCACACTACCCTCTGTCTTAGTTGATGCCATTCCTAGCTGGCTGTTTTCAACGCGAAATGTCACCGTCACCACCACACTACCCTCTGTCTTCGTTGATGCCATTCCTAGCTGGCTGTTTTCAACGCGAAATGTCACCGTCACCACCACACTACCCTCTGTCTTCGTTGATGCCATTCCTAGCTGGCTGTTTTCAACGCGAAATGTCACCGTCACCACCACACTACCCTCTGTCTTCGTTGATGCCATTCCTAGCTGGCTGTTTTCAACGCGAAATGTCACCGTCACCACCACACTACCCTCTGTCTTCGTTGATGCCATTCCTAGCTGGCTGTTTTCAACGCGAAATGTCACCGTCACCACCACACTACCCTCTGTCTTCGTTGATGCCATTCCTAGCTGGCTGTTTTCAACGCGAAATGTCACCGTCACCACCACACTACCTCTGTCTTCGTTGATGCCATTCCTAGCTGGCTGTTTTCAACGCGAAATGTCACTGTCACCACCACTCTATCCTCTGGGACCCGGGAAGAAACAACCTCATCATTAAACCATCCTCACTCAATCCCCGACTCCTACGGCCTGTCTATCTGGCTGGCTGACTGTCTGGCTGGTTGTCTGTCTGTCTGTCTGTCTGTCTGTCTGTCTCTCTTTCTCTCTCTCTCTCTCTCTCTCTCTCTCTCTCTCTCTCTCTCTCCCTCTCTCTCTCTCCTCTCCTCTCTCTCGTCTGTCTGTCTGTCTTCTCTCTGTCTCTCTGTCTCTGTCTCTGTCTCTCTCTCTCTCTCTCTCTCTCTCTCTCTCTCTCTCTCTCTCTCTCTCTCTCTCTCTCTCTCTCTCTCTCTCTGCCACCCTCTACCCCATCCATGTGTCTCAATCAAACGATTTTGCGGTGGGCAAACTGATCAAAACTAGTTTGGCATTCAAAGACAATTGGATGGTCTGAAATCATTAGCATATTTTTGTGTCTGATAATGGTCTGTTTTCACTTGGAAATGAGATCGTTACCAGGCAGAACAGCAAGTGAGCGGTCTTGTGTGTGTGTGTGTGTGTGTGTGTGTGTGTGTGTGTGCGTGCGTGCGTGCGTGCGTGCGTGCGTGCGTGCGTGCGTGCGTGCGTGCGTGAGCGCGCGTGCACGTGTGTGTGTGTGTGTGTGTGTGTGTGTGTGTGTGTGTGTGTGTGTGTGTGTGTGTGTGTGTGTGTGTTTATCTGTCTGCCTGTCTGTCTGTAGCATCACTGGCTGAATGGTTTGCGAAGCAACAGTGATTATATTGTGCCCAGGAGAGATGTGCAGGAGGAAAGAACAATCGTAGTGACGATGAGGGCATTAGACACGTTCACAGCAATAGTCATCAGCAGCTGCAGGTCTTCAAGTCCAATAGTTGTAGTCAATTCATAGCTGTAGGAGTAAGCACTATTGATAGAGCAGCAGTAGGAGTATGCCCTATTGATCAAGCAGCAGTAGGGGTATGCCCTACTGATCGAGCAGCAGTAGGAGTATGCCCTATTGATCAAGCAGCAGTAGGAGTATGCCCTACTGATCGAGCAGCAGTAGGAGTATGCCCTATTGATCAAGCAGCAGTAGGAGTATGCCCTATTGATCGAGCAGCAGTAGGAGTATGCCCTATTGATCAAGCAGCAGTAGGAGTATGCCCTATTGATCGAGCAGCAGTAGGAGTATGCCCTATTGATCAAGCAGTAGTAGGAGTAAGCCCTATTGATCGAACAGCAGTAGGAGTATGCCCTATTGATCGAACAGCAGTAGCAGTATGTTCCATTGATCGAGCAGTGGTAGGGGAGAGTACTATTGATCGAGCAGCAGTAGGAGTATGCCCTATTGATCGAGCAGCAGTAGGAGTATGCCCTATTGATCGAGCAGCAGTAGGAGTATGCCCTATTGATCGAGCAGCAGTAGGAGTAATGCCCTATTGACAGAGCAGCAGCACGAGAGAGCACTATTGATAGAGCAGCAGTAAGAGTATGCCCTATTAATAGAGTAGAAGTAGGAGATATCACTATTGACAGAGCTGCAGTAGGAGTGAGCACTATTGATAGAGCAGCAGTAGGAGTGAGCACTATTGATAGAGTAGCAGTAGGAGAGAGCACTATTGATAGAGTAGCAGTAGGAGAGAGCACTATTGATAGAGTAGATCAGTAGGAGAGAGCACTATTGATAGAGTAGCAGTAGGAGAGAGCACTATTGATAGAGTAGCAGTAGGAGTGAGCACTATTGATAGAATAGCAGTAGGAGAGAGCACTATTGACAGAGCTGCAGTAGGAGAGAGCACTATTGATAGAGCAGAAGTAGGAGAGAACATTATTGATAGAGCAGCAGTAAGAGAGAACACTACCGATAGAGCAGCAGTAGGAGAGAACACTATTGATAGAGCAGCAGCAGGAGAGAGCACTATTGATAGAGCAGCAGTAGGAGTGAGCACTATTGATAGAGCAGCAGTAGAGAGAGCACTATTGATAGAGCAGCAGTAGGAGAGAGCACTATTGATAGAGCAGCAGTAGGAGAGAGCACTATTGATAGAGCAGCAGTAGGAGTGAGCACTATTGATAGAGCAGCAGTAGGAGTGAGCACTATTGATAGAGCAGCAGTAGGAGAGAGCACTATTGATAGAGCAGCAGTAGGAGAGAACACTATTGATAGAGCAGCAGCAGGAGTCAGCACTATTGATAGACCAGCAGTAGGAGTGAGCACTATTGATAGACTAGCAGTAGGAGAGAGCACTATTGATAGAGTAGCAGTAGGAGAGAGCACTATTGATAGACTAGCAGTAGGAGAGAGCACTATTGATAGACCAGCAGTAGGAGAGAACACTATTGATAGAGCAGCAGCAGGAGTCAGCACTATTGATAGAGCAGCAGTAGGAGTGAGCACTATTGATAGACTAGCAGTAGGAGAGAACACTATGATAGAGCAGCAGTAGGAGAGAGCACTATTGATAGAGCTGCAGTAGGAGTCAGCACTATTGATAGAGCAGCAGTAGGAGAGAGCACTATTGATAGAGCAGCAGTAGGAGTCAGCACTATTGATAGAGTAGCAGTAGGAGAGAACACTATTGATAGAGCAGCAGTAGGAGAGAGCACTATTGATAGAGCAGCAGTAGGAGAGAGCACTATTGACAGAGCAGCAGTAGGAGAGAGCACTATTGATAGAGCAGCAGTAGGAGTGAGCACTATTGATAGAGCAGCAGTAGGAGAGAACACTATTGATAGAGTAGGAGATTAGGAGTAAGCACTATTGATAGAGCAGCAGTAGGAGAGAAGCACTATTGACAGAGCAGCAGTAGGAGAGAACACTATTGACAGAGCAGCAGTAGAGAGAGCACTATTGACAGAGCAGCAATGCCAGCAGCAGCCAGCAGGCTGTGCTTGAAGTAGCAGTAGCAGCAGTAGTAGTATTTCTCATAGTCGCTGTCGTTGTCGTTGCTGTAGTAGTAGCTGCAGCTGCCGCATCGGTTGCGCCATCCACGGTAGTAGCAAATGAAATAAGATGAGGAAGGAGGGGAAAATAAATCGGTCAGAGGCAGCTGCCAAAGGAGGGCAACACTCACAGCTATCGGGACTGTAGGAGCAGAGACAGTAGTGATAACAGTCACAGCGACAGCAGTAGCAGCTGTACTACTGTTGTAGGCTACTTGTCGGTGTCGTAGTCGTCATCTTCGCTGTTGTTGTTTCTGTGCTTGCATGCGCGCGCGCGCGCGCGCGCGCGCGCGCGCGCGCGTTTGTGTGTGTGTGTGTATGTGTGTGTGTGTGTGTGTGTGTGTGTGTGTGTGTGTGTTGTGTGTGTGTGTGTGTGTGTGTGTGTGTGTGCGCGCGCGTGCGTGCGTGCGTGTGTGTGTGTGGGGGGGGGGGGGGGGGGGGGCGGGGGGCGCACCACGCACACACACACACGTTCTCTCTGTCTGTCTGTCTGTCTGTCTGTCTGTCTGTCTGTCTGTCTGTCTGTCTGTCTGACACACACACTCTCTCTCTCTCTCTCTCTCTCTCTCTCTCTCTCTCTCTCTCTCTCTCTCTCTCTCTCTCTCTCTCCCTCTCTCTCTCTTTCCGTCCCTCCGTCCTCCTCTCTCTCTCTCTCTCTCTCTCTCTCTCTCTGTCTCTTTCTCTCTCTCTGTCTCTCTGTCTCTGTCTCTGTCTCTCTCTCTCTCTCTCTCTCTCTCTCTCTCTCTCTCTCTCTCTCTCTCTTCTCTCTCTCTCTTCGTACCTCTCTCTCTCTCTCTCTCTCTCTCTCTCTCTCTCTCTCTCTTCTCTCTCTCTGTCTCTTTCTCTCTCTCTGTCTCTGTCTCTCTGTCTCTCTCTCTCTCTCTTCTTATCTCTCTCTCTCTCTCTCTCTCTCTCTCTCTCTCTCTCTCTCTCTCTCTCTCTCTCTCTCTCTCTCTCCTCAGGTTGCTACACGTACGTTTCAGACCATGGATGCAGTGCAAATGATTACTTTTTTATGTCGTGTGATTTGTTTGCATTATTATGTGATTCATGTGAGTTACGAGTGTCTGAGAGATTCGATTCGGATCATATGCCTGTGGAATTTCATTTGAGTTTACAACAGGGATAATGCCAACTCGGATATAAGTCCTTCTGAATACAGTTTTACATTGGAAAGGTTTGTATGGAATGAAGACCGTGCTGATGTGTTTATGAGTAATATTTCCATGCAACAGATTCAAGAAAAAATCAGATACGCAGTTAGTGTTATTGATGTCAATGTAAATGAGGCGTTGAATGTTTTCAACACCTGCATCAAAGATGCAGCACAGTGTATGAAGAAAGAAATAAGAATTAATGATTCGAAATCAAAAGATTGGTTTGATGCTGAGTGTCATGACAATAAAAAGAAAGTCCGAAATTTATATAGAAAATTTAATCGTACGCATGACGACAAAGATCGTGATTTCTATTGTAGGGCAAGACGCGAGTACAAACACTTGCAAATGATTAAAAGGAAACAATTTAACAACGCATTGCTGACAGGACTAATTGCATCTATGGAAAATCAGAAAGAATTTTGGAAGAATGTACATCGAATTTCATTAAAAAGAAAACAACCAGTGAACAGCATCAGTATTGAAACCTGGTACGAACATTTTAAGTCACTTCTAACGGAAGACGTAGATCCTAACAGCGGGTTACAACTGGATCATAATGAAGGAGAGGATGATTATTTAAGTCGTCCGATTTCAAAAGAGGAAGTAATGTTTGCTCTAAGAAAAATTAAGAAATGTAAAGCTCCTGGACCAGACGGTATAATGGGAGAGCTGCTGAGGTATGCTTGTAAAACTGACTTGATTATGAACTTTTTTGTAACCTTCAATTCTCTATTTGATAAGGGAATTTATCCTGAACACTGGACGGAA
Organism: Conus ventricosus; assembly: GCA_018398815.1. Lineage (NCBI taxonomy): Eukaryota > Metazoa > Mollusca > Gastropoda > Neogastropoda > Conidae > Conus > Conus ventricosus. The sequence continues at coordinate 67,702,308 of CM031619.1, forward strand.
AGTATTGTTCTACCACTGTATAAGAAAGGCAACGTGAATGATCCTAATAACTATAGAGGAATTTCTTTAAGTGACGCAAGTAGTAAATTATACAGCACAATTATCAATCGCCGATTACAGGAATGGGTTGAAGATAATAATATCACTGGCGAATATCAGACATGTTTTAAGCGCAATTATTCAACTGTTGATGATATATTTACTTTGATGGCTTTGGTGCAAAAACAGTTTTCTTTAAATCGTAAGTTGTATGTCGCTTTTATAGATTTTGAGAAAGCATTTGATTCTGTTAATCGAACTATTCTGTGGCCTATTCTCTTAAAAGCTGGTGTTCATGGAAAACTGTTTAGATGCATAGTTAGCATGTATTCCTGTGTTTAAAGCTAAGGTTCGGTGTGGAGGAAATATGACTGACTACATTCAATGTACTCAGGTGTAAAACAAGGGGATGTGTGCAGTCCTGTTTTATTTTCTCTTTTCATTAATGAGTTAACATCTGATGTTGTTAGAAATGGAAAACATGATGCACAATTTACTTGCGATGCTCTTGAGTTGTTTATTCTTCTCTTGGCAGATGATGTTGTTCTGATGTCTGAAACTATTATTGGCTTACAAACTCAACTAAATAATCTATCACGATCTGCATCTTCACTTCAGTTAACAATTAACATGTCAAAAAGCAATATAATTGTGTTTAGGAAGGGTGGGATTTTAGGAATTAGAGAAAGGTGGACTTATAATGGAGTGTTTATGCCAGTGGTCAACGTATATAAATATTTAGGAATATATTTTTCAACGAAATTAAGCTTTACTTTTGCATGCAAGGATCTTGCCAGTAGAGTTAAGCGTGCACTACTATGCATCATGCAACACTTATCAAAATTAGAAAACCAGTCTTTGAAATTATTTATAAAATTGTTCGATTCTCAGGTACAGCCTATCGCTCAGTATGGAGCTGAAATCTGGGGTCTTTATGATTCTGCTGTTTATTGTGAAAATGTCCATTTATTTGCATTGAAAAAGTTTCTAGGAGTGAGCATGCGAACACCTAACGATTTAGTCTACGGCGAAGTAAACAGATATCCAATATATTTGAATTCTGCGACAGCTTGCATACGTTATTGGTTGAAAATAACACAAATGGACATTTCAAGGTTGCTCAGGAAAGCATATAATATGTTGTATGATTTGGATGGTAGAGGGAAAAGAAACTGGGTTTCTAACGTGAGGACTAATTACATAAACTTGGATTTGGATATGTTTGGCTACAACAGAGCGTTGGGGACATAAATGGATTTCTTCGTGCATTTCGGAATAGATTGATAGATTGCAGATGGCAAGAATGGTCATGTCATGTTCATGAAAGTGACCGATTTGCTTTTTATAGACAGTTCAAATCTATACATTGTGTGCCGGTATATTTATCTATTGAAATGGATAATCATTTAAAATATATCATGACAAAGTTCAGATTAGGTATTTCTGATCTTTCTGTTCATTATTATCGTTATAAGAAGCATAACAAACTTGAACTGACATGTCCGATTTGTAAATGTGCCGAAGAAAATGAAATTCATTTTGTGTTGTGCTGTCCCGCTCTAAGTGACCTGAGGAATCAGTTGATTCATCAAAAACATTGTAGACATCCTTCTTCATTTCGACTTTCATTACTAATGGCATCTACAGATGAAACTACTGTAAAACGTTTTGCTATTTTCTTGTACAAGGCATTTAAAATTCGAAGTATAGCATGTAGTTAGGCATTGGTTGTTGTATGTTTAATATCGAGTATGCTTTTATTTGTGGATGCCTAGATGTTTGATGGTTTGCTTATGTCTGTCTGAAAAGATTTGATCTCAACACCCCCTTCATTAGGGGCCATGGCCTGTATGAATAAAACATCCGTATCCGTATCCGTATCCGTATCTCTCTCTCCTTCTCTCTCTCCCCCCCCCCCCCCCCCTCTCTCTCTCTCTCTCTCTCTCTCTCTCTCTCTCTCTCTCTCTCACCTGCATGTCTCTGTGTCCTGGGTGCTGGGGTTGATGACGTAGCAGTAGGCCACCAGGCCAAAGGCGTGGGTGAGGTCATGGTGCACGAACCAGAAGGGCTGCAGGAAGGTGAAGGTGCAGGTGCCCGCCACCACCGCCGACAACAGCGACCACAACAGCAGCACAGGCGAAGGCATTTACATTCTACACTGCTGAGGGAGGGCCGCTTGCCGAGGGCGCTGGTGTGGGGGGAGCCAGTTGTCTGCCTGCACAGACAGAAACCAGTCCATCGTCATTAAGCTGAAGTTTGCAGTAGATGTATACAGGAACATCAACGACTGCCCCAAAAAGATTAAGGACGACTGCTATGAAACACTGGTTAGACCAGTACTGAAATATGGTTGCTCAGTCTGAGATCCTTACAATCTAAAGAACATCGATAACCTCGAAAAATTTAGAAAGAGCAGCACGGTTCGTAACATGGAACCATGTCAGAGAGAAAGGCGATACTAGGAAGAACATGAGGAAATTAGAATGGAAACCCTGAGAAGAGAGAAGAGCCTTTATTAAACTTAATACCTTCTTCAAAAGGCAGAGCTAAACTAACTGATATCCCAATGGAACACCAGTATTTAATAAAAGTAGCACCAGAAGCGGCGGTCAGTCTTATGCCATACCTGCATCACATTTTGACAGCCATTTACATTCGTTTCATCATAGTTCTGTAAGGCTGTGGAACTCACTGCCGAGTGCCATCAAGATTGCCACAAAAGCAGTCTCTTTTAAAAATCAAATTGATAAGACAATCTTGAGACCTGCATATTGGTTGACTTTTCTATTTTAACTTCCCAGATATTTCATGGTTACCAAGGCCTTAACCTGGCCATTGCTTTAAACCTTTTAAATATCATGTGCGACCCCTTGTTGCCAAAGTGTGCTCCAGGGGCCAACAGGCTGAGTCGCATTCTCTTTTTTTAACATGCGCGCTGGTGACCTACTCATTTTTGAGTGCACCAGTTTTAAGGAAGAAGAAGAAGAAGAGATGTTGTAAACCACCAACAGGTCTTTTATGCAGTCTTGTCATTCGGGATTGTATGCGTCATGAAGCCTAGAAGCCATCTGCGAGAGGTGACTCCAAGACAACCATAAAAGCAGCTGTTCGGAGCTGAGGAACTGTTGTTCGTGTATGAAAGTGAAGCATTCCAGCTTGACAGTCACTTTAGAGACAGACTTTAAATGTTCGTCAGTAGCATGGAGCGGTTTCCCTGAAAGTCTGAGTTTGATCAAGGAATGTCATAGCGATAGGGCTGGTTAATACACACCACACCACATCCAACAAACCAATAGGTCTCCGGTCCGTAATGGAGAAATGAAATACTCATAAATAGACGATCAGGCAAACGCTGTTCTTCTTCTTCTTCTTCTTCTTCTTCTTCTTCTTCTTCTTCCTAAAATACTGGTTCACTCAAAAACGAGTAGGTCACCAGCGCGCATGTTAAAAAGTAAAATAAAATAACATAAAATAGTGCAACTAAGACTGTTGGCCCGTGGAGCAAATTTGGCAACAAGGGGTCGCACTCGATATTCAAGAAGTTAAAAGCAATGGCCAAATTCAGGCCAGATAACAGTAAAACATCTGGGGAAGTTAAAATAGAAAATCGTCAATATGCAGATCTCAAAACTGTCGTATCAATTTGTTTTTTAAATGAGACTGCATTTGTGGCAATCTTGATGGCACCCGGCAGTGAGTTCCACAGCCGTACAGAACTAGGATAAAATGAATGTAAGTGGCTGTCAATATTTGATGCAGGTATGGTATAACACTGACCGCCACTCCTTGTGCTACTTTTATTCAGTACTAGCTGTTCCATTGGAATATCAATTAGTTTAGCTCTGCCTTTGAAGATGTTAAGTTTGATAAAAGCTCTTCTCTCTTCTAAGGGTTTCCACTCTAATTTTCTCATGTTCTTCCTAGTATTCCCTTTTCTCTGATGTGGTTCCCTGTTACGACCCGTGCTGCTCTCTTCTGAATCTTTTCGAGGTTATCAATGTCCTTTAGATGGTATGGATCCCAAACTGAGCAACCATATTCCAGTACTGGTCTAACCAGTGTTTTGTAACAGTCGTCTTTAACCTTTTGGGGGCAGTCATTGATATTCCTGTATAAGAAAGCTAAGATGTTTTTTGCTTTCTTGCATACTAAATTGTAATGTTCTTTCCATTTGAGACGACTATCTATAATCACGCCTAAATATTTTGCAGCATTGGTTTCTTTAAGAATAGTATTATGAATAGAATATTCTGATCTAGTTGGTGAGCGTTTGTTACATATACGCAACACTTGGCACTTTGGGGGATGAAATTCCATTTTCCAGGTTCTTTCCCACTCGTGTAAAGCGTTTAGATCTTCTTGTAGAATGCGTGTATCATTCTTGCTTCTGATAGTTTATATACTAAGCTGTCATCTGCAAAAAAGCCTTATAGTAGTTCCAGGAGAGAGATTTCTACTTATGTCATTTATATAAATTAAGAAAACAAGGGCCCCAGAACAGTTCCCTGTGGTACACCTGACAAGATGGTTTACTATGGGATGACGACCCTTCCACAACAACTTTCTGCGTTCTCCCAACGAGGAATGATCTAGCCCATTTTAGCAAAGAACCGCCAATGCCGATGTGTTCTAATTTAAGCAGCAGGCCCTCATGGTCAACCTTATCAAAGGCTTTAGAAAAGTCTAATAAAACTGCATCTATTTGCTGTCTGTTGTTAAGACAGTTATTAAAATCATTGAGAGTTGTTATAAGTTGAGTCTCACAACTCCTTCGCTGTCTAAAAACCCTGCTGGGCGTTATCTAAAAAGTCATATTTGTCAAGATGGTCCATTATGCTACTATATATACTGAACAACATTAAAAACGCACCGCTTGCCAAAAGACCCAGACAACGTTGGTAGTTCAGAATTATTTAATGAAAGTAAGCATATTTGATTACGCATCCATTTTTCAATTAAACAAAATGTCTGTTCTTGACAAGAATGGCCGAATTCATCTGAAATTAGCTGTTGACTTCACTAGGGTCCCTGTCAAAAAGTACACCACGACGAGCATGTCCGTCCGCGAGCTCTAATACCGAGTGTGTCCGCCATTTGCCCCGATGCACGCTTGGCAGCGCCTCCTCATGGAGTAGACAAGGTTGTGCAAGAACGCCTGTGGCAGTCCATCCCACTCCTCGGTCAGTGCACGCCTCAAATGATCGAGAGTCTGTGGACGTCTTCCACGGGCCACAAGACGCCCCAGCTCATCCCAGACGGGGTTCAATGGGAGCCATGTCAGGGGACAGAGATGGCCAGGGCAACACGGCAATTGTTGTTCACCTGGGAAAACGCAGCGGTGGCTCTTGCGGTGTGGGGTCGTGCATTATCATGCTGGAAGAACTGCAACTCCGGGTGCTGGCCAAACAGTGGGACGACGTGGTTCTGCAGCACCTGCTGGTACGTGTTGGCATTCACATGGTTGTCAAAAAAGTACAGAGGTGTCCGGTAGTCATGACTGAATGCCCCCCAAACCATCAGACTGCCTCCTCCCCATCTATCGGCTTCAAACACGCAGCAGTTGGCGTAGCGTTCCCCGACACGCCTCCAGACTCTCATTCTCCGCCAGCATGTGATAATGCGAAGCGACTTTCGTCAGAGAACAGCACAGCTCTCCACTGACGTCGTGTCCATGGCAGATGCTGGTTGGCCCACTGCAGGCGTTGCTGACGGTGTCTACGGGTGAGGACTGGGCAACATGAGGGCGTCTTGCATTGAGCCCTGATTCTTGCAATCGATCGTCGAACGGTTTGTCCAGACACTGGACCCGTCGACCAACCACCTGGCGACATGTTTCTGCTGCTGTAAGGAATCGATTACGAAGATGAAGCTGTCGAATGTATCGATCCTGCGCTGGTGTGGTACAACGAGGTTGGCCCGTTCGGCGAGATCAGTGGTGGAACCAGTCGCTGCCAAACGTTGTGATAGCCTTACAATTGTTAGAGTGACTGCAGTTCAGTTGTCTGGCTGTCTCTCTCGATGACATACCGACCATCAACATTCCAATGGCTCGCTCGCGTTCTTGCATAGACAGTCGCGCATTGTTTTCGGACCACTTCGCCTGGTCGAATGACAACTGATACCATTTTCCAGTCGGCATGACTTCAAACTCACCATTTGAGACAAAGAAACAGATGAGCTACGTTCAGTCTCGGCCCCAGTGGCAAAAAAAGTGTTTTGGGCGAGTTGCACGTGGGCGTCACACGAATGTCGGCAAGCGCGGAGAAACCGAGGCAGTGTGAATCTGTGCCCCTTAAAAATTGTGTTAACATACCAAATCCAAATACACATTTTTTCCAAATGGGAAATCGGCAAATCAAAACGGTGCGTTTTTAATGTTGTTCAGTATATTATGTGTTCAAGTAGTTTTGCGGATATGAATGTAAGAGATACAGGTCTATAGTTCTCTGCTTTTGTTTTGTCACCCTTTTTGAATAAGGGAACAATGCTCGCATTTCGCCACTCATCAGGTATTACTCCCTGGTCCAGTGAAGCTTGGTAAAGTAGTTGGTATACCTCACTCAATTCATTGGCACATATTTTTAAAAGCTTGCCAGGAACGCCATTAGGACCAGTAGCTTTGTTTTCATTGATGTTGGTCAGTAACTTAAATACTCCTGCTTTGTTTACTTTGGTGTTTTGCATTTCAGGGAGTTTATCATCATCCTTTAGTCTAACGTTAATTAAAGGCTTGGGATTTGAGAAAACTGAACAAAACGGCTTGTTAAGTAAATTTGCTTTCCTTCAGGGTCCTGTATTAGGTTATTCTGGTTGTTTCTCAGGTCTGAAATCCCAATGTTGTCCTGTCTCTTACTCCTTATGTAAGACCATACTTTCTTGTTTTGATGATCACCTTCTGAAATCATTGAATTAACATAATTGGAGTGAGCAAGTCTACATTCTCTCTGACACCTTCTCTTAATATGTTTATACCTAACCAGTAATCTTTCTGAATTAGGGTGAAGTTTCATCTTCTTAAAGAAACGATGTTTCCTTCTTAACAAACGTTTAGTTTTTGTAGTAATCCATGGCTGGTGGTTCTTGCTTGAAGTTATTTTAGTAGGTATGTTGTCATCCATAAAAAATTCCAAGTTAGTTTTTATACACTTCCAAAGGTCACTGACATTATCTTTAACACTATGGGACCTAAAAAAAAGACGACTGAAATCATGAGTATCCCTGCGCAATTTTGGTAAGTCTGCTTGGTTCCAGAGTCTGATGGTACGTGTTTTTCTTCGAAATGGTTGAAAGTTGCTCTCTAAGAGAATTATGTCATGATCACCCAGGCCTGCAATTAATTCCTGATTACCTAAAGCGCCTGGACAATTGGTAAAAAATAAATCCAGGAATGCCTTACCACGAGTTGGTGTTTCAATTGACTGCACTAATCCAAGGTCTTTGGTGGTATCAAAAAACTGAGTATTAATATTTTTACTGTATTGATTACCAAGTATGGCATCTTCGCGCCAATCAATATCTGGTAAGTTAAAGTCTCCACCAATCCATAATATTGCCTTCCTATTGGCCAAAACATGTCAGAAATGTCTCTGCAAATAGACGAACATACATTTTCATCTGAGTCTGGAAGACATGGGTGTGCTTTCTACCAGTCAAGACAGTTTGTGCAGTTCCACATCGTGATTTATTGATCAATACTTCGTATGAAACGCTTTAGGATCTCTTTTACAGATAAGATGAATAAGAAATGCTCGAATTTATTCAATTTCTTTGTGGAGGGAGAAAAAAGAAACTGCTAATAATGCATGGACCGATACCGCCTGTCGCTCAGTATGTACGTCATGAAGTCTGTCTACGACGACGGTAACATCAACAACAAAAACAACAAACATAACAAGAAGAACAAAGAACAAGAACGAGAAGAAAGAAGAATAGAAGGAAAAGAAACCATACAAAAAAACAACAGAAAGGAAGATGAAATATGAACCGCACAACTGAATCCTTCGGTCCTAAAGCAAAGAGAAAGGACAGTTATTAAAAAAAGAACTAAAAAGAAAAACATGGTAAAAAAAGAAATGATAGAATGAAAGAAGGCAATATCAGAAAAGAAAATAATTTGAATGAAATAATAAAAAGAACGCAAGAAGATAAAGCAGCCAAAAAGTCCTAATGATCGCCTGAGGAAGTTTAGGAGCCCAAAGAAGATGACTAAGGGAAAACCCGCTGTAAAGAATGTATCGAGGCGTAACGAATGAAGGGAGTTAATGCATATGGAATACAAGGAAGACAGGGGGAGGGATGGAGAGGAGATAGTGATATCCTAAAATGTCCGTCAAACTACCAGATGAAAAAACGCAATGATACAACGAGATAAGGGAAATGTTATTCTTACAGAAATGGATGTGCTTTGTAACAGTTGGATGTGCTTTGTAACAGTTGGGTGTGCTTTGTAACAGTTTAAGTATGTTTTTGTTTGTTTGTTCTTGTCTTGTTTTCCGGCAATTATGTGTTTATAATGTTATACGTACTGTGCCATGTTTTTAAAATTCTATCATATACACGGACAGTAAGAAATACCCAAATTAATTAAACTCGCGTATGGCGAAAACGCTGCCAACACACGGACAGATACAACATTTTCATTTAGTAATCACATCACAAGGCGTCCACACACATCATTCTGGTGGCAGTATGGTGACGCTGGTGTGCATAGTAACAGTGTGGCTTCAGACAACCCAGAAGACCAAACCTCAATGAGACAACCTGCTCTGTGTGTGCATAGTAACAGTGTGGATTCAGACAACCCAGAAGACCAAACCTCAACGAGACAACCTGCTCAGTGTGCATAGTAACAGTGTGGATTCAGACAACCCAGAAGACCAAACCTCAACGAGACAACCTGCTCAGTGTGCATAGTAACAGTGTGGATTCAGACAACCCAGAAGACCAAACCTCAACGAGACAACCTGCTCAGTGTGTGCATAGTAACAGTGTGGATTCAGACAACCCAGAAGACCAAACCTCAACGAGACAACCTGCTCAGTGTGTGCATAGTAACAGTGTGGATTCAGACAACCCAGAAGACCAAACCTCAACGAGACAACCTGCTCAGTGTGTGCATAGTAACAGTGTGGCTTCAGACAACCCAGAAGACCAAACCTCAACGAGACAACCTGCTCAGTGTGTGCATAGTAACAGTGTGGATTCAGACAACCCAGAAGACCAAACCTCAACGAGACAACCTGCTCAGTGTGTGCATAGTAACAGTGTGGCTTCAGACAACCCAGAAGACCAAACCTCAACGAGACAACCTGCTCAGTGTGTGCATAGTAACAGTGTGGATTCAGACAACCCAGAAGACCAAACCTCAACGAGACAACCTGCTCAGTGTGTGCATAGTAACAGTGTGGCTTCAGACAACCCAGAAGACCAAACCTCAATGAGACAACCTGCTCTGTGTGTGCATAGTAACAGTGTGGATTCAGACAACCCAGAAGACCAAACCTCAACGAGACAACCTGCTCTACAGCTTGCAGGGACGAAGGCTTTTCACTTCACATGCGGAATAGTGTGTCTTGAGAACATCGATCCAGGCAGACAAGCAGGGTAGATTCCATCATCAGCCGGTATGTCCATGGCCCGGTCCATGACAATGGCTGAACAGAAATGTCAAAACAGGACCACAAAGATGGCTGCTTTCTTGGACAGTGGGCTTTCAGAAATGTTTCAAAAGAAAATGAACGGGTACAGGGATGGCAACGGCGTTGTCTGAAGACATCTATAGTCAGCAGACAGAAACTGGTGGGGGGGTGGGGGGTGGGGGGGGAGGGATGGGGAATTGGGGGGAGGAGGGGGGTCATACGTGCAGGCAGTCAAATACGTTGTGAAACGAAGAAACGAACGATCCAAGAGGAAAAGAGGATGGAAGAAGAAGAAGAAGAAGAAGAAGAAGAAGAAGAAGAAGAAGAAGAAGCAGAAAGAAAGAAAGAAAGAAAGGAAAGAATAAAAAAGAAAGAAGGAACGAACGAGGGAAAACAAACAGAAAGAAGGGAAAGAATTTTAAAAAAAAACGAACGAAGGAAAACAAACAAACAAATAAACAAACACAGGCGACAAGAAGGAAACAAAGAAAGAAAGACCGAAAGTAAGAACCGAAGAAAGAAGAAAGGAGGAAGTAATATAAAACCACTCAATGGTGTTTGTCAGTCCTAATGCGCAGACATTGCAAAAAACAGGAGAAAGAGGAGCGAGAAAAGAACGAAAGAATGCCACCAATTGTAACAAGAAATATCAAAGTAACAAAAAAGAAAAAAAAAGGCGATGGGGGGAGGGGGGGTCATGGGAGAGAATATCAGAAAAAGGTAAGAATATGAAAAACAAATTAAAAAAACCCAAGAAAATATACAAAAACACGCAGGAAGGAGAGCAGAAATAAAAAGAAAGAAAAAAAGAAGCGATGATAATGGCCTAGGGGAATTCCCGCGAAGAAGAGCAAAAGCAAAAGCCGTTGTGTCGAAATGAAAGAGGGTCACGAGAAAAGGGAGGCCACTGGGGTACAATATAGGTGAGATGAGAGGAACAGAGGAAAGTTAGGGAGAGGGGGGACAGGAGGGTGGGTGTGAGGGTGGATGAGGAGGAGGACTGGGTAATAAAACACAAAGAGAAAAAAAAACAACTACAAACAAAAGTAAAAAAATAAATGCCGAAAGTAAGTGCAGAAAAGGACGGAGAGAGAAAAGAATCTCTTGTGTTGTAACCTGTGTCAGTGGCAGGGGGACGAGAGAAGTGTGTGTGTGTGTGTGTGTGTGTGTGTGTGTGTGTGTGTGTGTGTGTGTGTGTGTGTGTGTGTGTGTGTGTGTGTGTGCGCGCGCGCGCGCTCACACACACACACACACACACACACACACACACACACACACACACACACACACACACACACACACACACACACACACCGTCCACAGAAGATGTCTTTCTTTTTCCTTGGCAATGGTGCATAACTAATTCCTTCTTTTACGTGAAGCTCAACAAAACAGCAAAAAAAAATGTCTATATTCTCTTTTTGTTCTATTATCTGTGCCCTCTAAGTTGCTCTACCCTCATTTCCCTCACACCCAAACAGCCCTGTTCCATCCTCATCAGTCCCTCATTTCCCTCACACCCAAACAGCCCTGTTGCATCCTCATCAGTCCCTCATTTCCCTCACACCCAAACAGCCCTGTTCCATCCTCATCAGTCCCTCATTTCCCTCACACCCAAACAGCCCTGTTGCATCCTCATCAGTCCCTCATTTCCCTCACACCCAAACAGCCCAGTTCCATCCTCATCAGTCCCTCATTTCCCTCACACCCAAACAGCCCAGTTCCATCCTCATCAGTCCCTCATTTCCCTCACACCCAAACAGCCCTGTTGCATCCTCATCACCAACAGTGTAGAGATGAGGTTCAATATCAATTTCTCCTGGTGCAGTCCCAAAACAGACTCCGCACTGCCCACCACACACCGCACCATCGAAAAGTTCTGTGCTAGCGACGATACGTTATCAGTCTCGGGTGTTTATTTGTAAGTACATTAATAGTATATACTGTAATTAATAAAACATCTGATATAAACCTGTTGACGTCGTCGTGAGCTCTGACACTGAACACTACAAATACAGCAACAAAGAAACTATGTAAAAGAAAAGAAATGCGAAGAGAAGAAAAGAAACATAAACAGGAAACAATAACAACCAGATTACATCGGCAACTGGAACACAAACAAACTGAAACAAACGAGCACAAAAAGACACTGGCAACAGCAACAACAGTATCAGGTGATGACAGCTGGATTCACCTCGGGGCACGCTTCTGTGGGTTTACTGTGAACCATTTACCACACAACAGCAACGTTCGTACCAGAGGAAGAAGAAGAAGAAGAAGAAGAAGAAGAAGAAGAAGAAGAAGAAGAAGAAGAAGAAGAAGAAGAAGAAGAAGAAAGAAGAAAATAAAGAAGAAGAAGGAGGAAAACGCGGAATAATGCCAGAACAGAAAATGCAATAGGAAGAAGAGAAGAAGAAGAAGAAGAAGAAGAAGAAGAAGAAGAAGAAGAAGAAGAAGAGAAGAAAAGAAAGACGAAGAAGGAGAGAAAACGCGGAATAATGCCAGAACAGAAAATGCAATAGGAAGAAGAAGAAGAAGAAGAAGAAGAAGAAGAAGAAGAAGAAGAAGAAGAAGAAGAAGAAGAAGAAGAAGAAGAAGACGAAGAAGAAGAAGACGAAGAAACGAGGAGAAGGAGGAGGAGGAGAAGGAGGAGGAGAAGAAGAAATAGAACAACAACACCAACAACGACAACAACAACAAGGAAAGGATGATGAGAGGAGGAGGAGGAAGAGGAATAGGAGAGGGAGGGAGGTGAAAAGGAACAGGATGAGAAGGTTCAAGAGCAGGAGTGAAAGGGAGAGAAGGAGCACAAGGAGGAAGGGAAAAAAAGAGGAGAAAGATGTAGAACAAATAATATAAGGCAGTGGTAAAGATAACGCGGCGATGGAGGGAAAGGGGAGAGAGAGAGAGAGAGAGAGAGAGAGAGAGAGAGAGAGAGAGAGAGAGAGAGAGAGAGAGAGAGAGAGAGAGGGAGAGAGGGAGGGAGGGGGGAGAGAGAGAGAGAGAGAGAGAGAGAGAGAGAGAGAGAGAGAGTGAGAAAGAGAGGGAGGGAGGGAGAGAGAGATAGAGTGAGAGAGAGAGAGAGTGAGAGAGAGAGAGAGGGAGGGAGGGGGTAGGGAGAGAGAGAGAGATAGAGTGAGAGAGAGAGAGCGAGAGAGAGAGAGAGAGAGGGAGGGAGAGAGAGAGCGAGAGAGAGAGAGAGGGAGGGAGGGAGGGAGGGAGAGAGAGATAGAGGGAGAGAGAGAGAGGGAGGGAGAGAGGGAGAGAGGGAAGGAGGGAGAGAGAGATAGAGCGAGAGAGAGAGCGAGAGAGACAGAGAAATAGGGAGAGAGAGAGAGGGGGAGGAGAGCGAGAGCGAGAGAGAGAGAGATTTGAATTACTACCCATTCTCCCCCCCCCCCCACCTCTTTGACCTCCTCCCTCACTACACCTTTCCCTGCCCAGACTTCTCACTCACACACCCATCTCTACCACCACCACCACACCACCACCACGCCCGTACCTCAAAACCTGAATCTCCCTTCCCTCTCCCACAAATACCTCAAAGACCAAATAGTGGGGTTGTTAAATGATGTGAGAATGCACTTTCGGTTCGAAGCATAAACTGCATGTCAACCGATAGTTAAATTCCCGCTGATTACGAATTTTAAAAGAGGCAAGGTTTATTTTCCCATTTAAAGAAAATATTTAGCTTTCAAAAGTCGAGTCAGAATGTCAAGGGGTTTCTGACCAGTGCGATGCGCCATAGACAGTTTGTGCCACTTCCGCCTCCTCAACCCCATCTCCTGACGTGCCCTTCACCTTCACTGACTTCAGCGGCAGTGCCAGAGTGCAGATCGCGCGCGCGGTGAGATGAGTAAGGGTAACGTTGGGATAGTGAAGAAAGAGATGAATTAGAGAGAGAGAGAGAGAGAGAGAGAGAGAGAGAGAGAGAGAGAGAGAGAGAGATGAGAGGAGAGAGAGAAGAGAGAGAGAGAGAGAGAGAAGAGAGAGAGAGAGGAGAAGAGAGAGAGAGAGAGAGAGAGAGTGAGTTAAGTTCAGGATGACAAAGACTGTATTAGTAGCTCATGTTTTATTTACAGTACTCACTCATGGCATAGATTTTTCACACACACACACACACACACACACACACACACAGGTCACACACACACACACACACACACACACACACAACACACACAACACACACACACACACACACACACACACACACACACACCATGAGAAAGAAAAAATTCAAGTTCACTGTTCACCCGCGGGGTCACAGATCAGATCGCAGTGTCTTTGTATGGTCGTGCAGTTGAGTCAAACAATGGCAGCGCTCTTTTCTACATCACAAGAGCGTTAATCCAGACATTCTTGCTATGCGCGGGAATGAATTTAAATATGCTACTGTCTGATTCTGAATCACAAACATTATTTAAACAAAAGTATTTTTGTTTTCAGAATGGTTTTTACATAGTCGGTGTGTTTGATGCAGCTTTACAGAAACCATGAAGAAAGGATACTGTGATCTTCCTCCATCGTCTACTGAATCATCAGGTACTTCAGTTGGACAATCATCGGCGTCATCAACTGCCATAAGAAATGTAGACTGGAGTATATGCATTATATGTCAAGAGAAAAGTAGAGAAAAGCTTGTTCAGCCTACAAAAGCCAAACATGGAGGTTCTGGATATCAATATGTTGGAGAAAAACTTAAGGAATTTCATGACCTTGGTTACCGTTTTTCAGATACTGACCTCTCAGCATTGGATGATGGATCAGGTGTCGCCGAAACACTTCGAAAACAATGTGCTGTGTGGCATAAAACATGCCATGACAAAATAAACAGTCGTATGTTGCAACGAGCTAAACGCAAATTGCAAAGTGAAGATGCTCCTACAAGTCCAACAAAGACAAGGAAAAGAACTGTGCAGCATGAACCTGACAGCTGTTTTTTCTGTGGCGGGTCTCCTACTGCTGGCTCATCTTTTCATAAAGTGTCTACAATGGAACTGGACGAGAAAGTCAGAAAGAAAGCTACCTTTCTAAGGGATCACATGCTGCTGAATAAGTTGGCAGCTGGAGACATGATAGCAACAGATTCTGTATACCATAACACATGTCTGCAAACATTTTACAAACGAGCTTCAAAGGCTGAAGCACAAAGCAAATAGGAGGAATCTAATGAGACTGGGGATGGCATTTTGGAAAGCATTGCGTTTGCAGAGCTTGTCTTCTATATACAGAGCTTTCAACGTGATGAGACAGTTGCACCAATGTTTCATATGACAAGTCTCCTGAAGTTGTACAAGTTACGTCTCATGCATTGGGTGTTCCAGCCAGCTTTGTGCATTCAACACGACTTCGGCAAAGACTTTTGCAAGCCTGTCCAATGCTTCAAGAATGCTCTACAGGAAAAGGGAAAGACATCAAGCTTATTTCAAAAGAGATGTCGAAGGAGCTTTTCAGAAAGCTATTGACCATGATTCCGAGGCTCTTCTCATGGCCCAGGTTTCAAAGATTATTCGCAGAGAGATGTTCAAAAGTCAACAATCATTTACTGGCTGGTATGAAGAAGATGCACACAAAAAATCAGTACCGCCAATTCTTACTGCATTGGTTTCGATGATTCTTGATGGACCAGGATTTCATTTCAAAGATCATGCACACGAACAGTGTACAAATTTGCACGGCCAGTCCCAAGCAGCTTTCACTATTTCTCAACTTATGATCTTCAACAGCAGGAGACGGGTCAATACAAAGGACATTCAGACAACACGGCGTCATCACACAAAAAACACAGAAATGCCTGTTCCTGTGTACCTTGGTCTCAAAATTCATGCTGAAACTAGGAAGAAGGAACTGGTTGAATGTCTGTACAACCTTGGACTCTCCATATCATATGAAAGAGTACTAGGTATTTCCACAGATGTTGCCAATACAGTGTGCACAAAATTTGAGACTGAAGGAGTTGTTGTTCCACCAGGA
>CM031619.1:67725044-67740044 GCA_018398815.1 Conus ventricosus
GGTAAGAGGATGTCATATTGATAATAAACATCAGTAAAAATTCGATTTTGATGCACGGGGAGGGGGGGGGGATAGAAATAAAGCACAATGGGGTGGAAATGCATAATGATAGCCCAGTCGCCACGGGTAGGAGGGGATGTCATATGGAAATAAATCAAGTCTTCCAGCAGAACCGTGAGAGAGAGAGAGAGAGAGAGAGAGAGAGAGAGAGAGAGAGAAAGAAGAGAGAGAGAGAGAGAGAGAGAGAGAGAGAGAGAGAGAGAGAGGAGAGAGAGAGAGAGAGAGAAGAAAATAATACAAGCATATCGACAGAATGACAAGAGGGCAGGAGGTAGTAGGAAAACACACACACACACACACACACACACACACACACACACACACACACACACACACACACACACACACACACACACACAAAAACCCCAAACGCGCGCACGCACAACACACACACACACACACACACACACATGTACTCATATAAGACATACTTACTAAACAAAATAACATACATGTGCATTTCAAGTACAAAAACACTTTCTAAATAGTAAAGGTACATACATAAGGCAAAGAGGGTGGGGTGATTGGTGGTGGATTTATGGCGGAGTATGCAAGTACTGGCACAAAAGAAGGTTGAAATAATGGTGTTTAAAGGGTTGATATGCATTGGCGTTGTTTGGTTGATTCAGGGAGCGAGTTCCATTGACAGGAACCTGAATATGTTAAACTGGATTTAAATAAGTCAATTCTAGGAACAGGGACATGAAGTTTGGGTAGAGTCCTTGAGGAATTTATTGAGAATCTGTGAACTAATGTTGAGGGTGCCTTCCCAGACCAATCTTGTGCATTATGATCCCTTTGTTGTATTCTAAATCTCAGACTTAATGGGAGAACTTGAATCTTTTTATGGTCCGAGCCCCAGAAGACTACTGCTTTTTAGTAGGACTAATTTGAGTGCTCGCTTGTGTAGGCTTAACAATGGTTTGAGAGTGTTAGCGCGAGCACAGTCCCATAGAGTAGATCCATAGTCTATGTATGATTGAATATGAGACTGGAAAAAGAGCTTGCGTGAATGCAGGTCGAGGAAGCGTTTGATTTGGAGAGTTGATAAACTTTCTGTGAAACTTTTTTGCATAGTGAGGTTATGTGAGCTTGCCAACTCATATTGTTATCAATTGTTATTCCTAGCACTTTGAGGCATGTAACCTGTTCAACGGGTTTTATTTTTAAGATATACAGGAGGAAACTTAAGAGTGAGATTTTGTCTTTTTTTGCCTGGTTGTGATAAGCATGGATTTATTTTTTTGAGGGTGAAGCGACATGTGATTTAGTTCTGTCCATTTGACGAGGTCATTCGCACTTTTTTGTAAAGTGTGTGCAAGAACAGTAACATCAGAATGATTTGTATGTATTGTTGTATCATCAGCAAAGAGTTCACAGTGGATGTGATATGGAGAGGTAAATCATTGATGTAAATTGTGAACAGTAGAGAAAAGAGAGAGAGAGTAGAGAGAGAGAGAGAGAGAAAGGGGAGAGAGGGGAGAGAGAGAGAGAGAGAGAGAGAGAGAGAGAGAGAGAGAGAGAGAGAGCATTACCCACTCAATCTCTCATCAAATCTTTCTGAATCAACCTTCAAGGTCATATTGCCACATCAGTCAACCTAAGACCTAATAATATTATTTCTGAATCAGACCTTCAAGGTCATATTGCCACCAATCAATCAACCTAAGACCTAATAATATTATTTCTGAATCAGACCTTCAAGGTCATATTGCCACCATCAATCAACCAAAGACCTAATAATATTATTTCTTGCTTTGCTTTGGATGAAAAAAATGAAGGGGTTTAAAAAGGACAGAGGGGAATGAAAAGGGGGGGGTGGGGTGGAAAAAACCGGGGTGTCGAAAAGGGTGTGAGGGGGAGGTAGGGGGTGTGGTTTTGTGTGTGGGTGTTTTGTGTGGGGTGTGTGTGTGTGTGTTGGGGGTGTGCGTTTCGTGCGTGGGGTGGTGCGTGCGTTCGTGAGGGTGGGGGTGGGGGTGTGTGTGTGTGTGTGTGTGTGTTGTGTGTGTGTGTGTGGGTTTTTTTTTTTGGTGTTTTTGTGATGGGGTGTGTTTTTGTTTTGGTTTTTGTGTGTGTGTGTGTGTGTGTGTGTTGTGTGTGTGTGTGTGTTTTCCAGGATGCAATTTAAACCTTTTTAACTTCATGGAAGTGTTTGGGACCAAAAAAAAAAGAAAAAAAAGGGGCCTAGCTTTTAAAAAAAATAAGGAAAGCATCTGTGGGGAAAAAAAAAAGGAGGGGAGGGGGGGGGAAGAAAGGGGGGAAGGGGGCTGAAGTGAGTGTGGAGGGTGGAAAGGGGGGGAGGGGGGGGTTTGGGGGGGGGAGGGGTCCCCAAATTTTACGCCAACCTGCGAAATTATGGGAAACAAAAACTCCCGCAAAAAAGAATGAGGGTGAGGAGGGTTTAAGGGGGGGGGGGGGGGGGGGGGGGGGGGGGGGGGGGGGGGGGGGGAGT
Source organism: Conus ventricosus (assembly GCA_018398815.1). NCBI lineage: Eukaryota > Metazoa > Mollusca > Gastropoda > Neogastropoda > Conidae > Conus > Conus ventricosus. The sequence goes on from CM031619.1 coordinate 67,727,557, forward strand.
GGGGGGGGGGAAAGGGGGGAAGGGGGGGGGGCAACATCTCTTCACTTTGTTAACCCGCACTTTACAGCCTTGTGTCTTTGTCCTTTTTGAGGGGTATGATTATATGGTTTATGAAAGATGTTATGGAAAGGGTGATGATGATCATCATCATCATCATCATCATCATCATCATCATCATCTTTATCATTTATCATATCATATCATCATTATTATTAATTTTTATTATTTTTATTATTTTTATTATTATTATTTTTATTATTATTTTTTTTATTTTCATCATCACATTATATTATTATTGTGTCATATAATCTTTTTTCTTCTTCTCTTTCTTTTTTTTTCTTCTTTTTCTTTCTTCTTCTTTTCTTTTCTTCTCTTCTTCTTCTTGTTTGCAAAGGGGTGTAGTAGTAGTTTTGTTGTAGTAGTAAATAGTTTGTAGTTGTACTTTTTTAGGATAGTAAATAAAAGTTTAGTTGTAGTAGTATATAGTAGTAGTGGGAGTAGTTGTAGTGTTTATCTTTATCTCTTATCATTGTTTTTGTTGTTGTGGGGGTGGGGGGTTTTTTATCAACTTGGGTTTCTGTTTCTATTCAGGAATTTTTGGGTTGGGTTTTTGGGGGGTTGTGGGGGTTGTGATTGTTTGCTTTTTTTGTTTTTTGGGTTTTCGTTTTTGGGGGTCGGGTGGAAAAACCAAACCCGGGGGGTTTGTTCAATTTAAGGAGAGGGTTTTTTTGGGTATCAAGGGGGGAAAAGGGTTTTGTATTTGTTGTTATCAAGGCGTGTATTTTTTGGGGATCAAGGAAGGGGGGTGTATTTGTTGTTATCAATTCAGGGTGTGTTTTTTGTTTTTTCAAGGCAGGGTGTGTATTTGTTGAATCAAGAGGGGGGTATTTTTTTGTTATCAAGGCCCAAAGGGGTTTTGGGGTTTGTTGTTTTTCAAGGCAGGGTTTTTTTTTGGGGTTTTTTTGTTACAAGGCAGGGTGGGTATTTGTTTTATCAAGGGGACGGGGTGTATTTGGGGGGTTTCTTTAAGGGGGGGTAACAATGTTAAACAAGGCCCGGGTGTTATTTGTTGTTATATGACTTGAAGGCCCAGGCAGGGGGTTTTATTTGCGTATGTCAGAAAAACCCCATCATTTCCCCCCTTTTTTAACCCCCCCCCCCCCCCCCCCCCCTCCCCCCCCCCCCCCCCCCCCCCCACACACACGTATTTCTTTCCCCACCAAAAGTTTCCCGTAAACCCTTTTCCACAGCACTCCATCTGAAAGTTAATCTCTTTTAAATGATATAACAGACAAAACAGCAGATTGGGGTTTGAGGCACCACAGGGGTTTTGGGGAAATTTGGGGGGGGGGGGGGGGGGGGGGGGGGGGGGCCCCCCGACACTTTCAAGCCCAAAAACCCGAGTTTTCCCATCATTTCAGCAGCCCCGCATATTTAGTCTTTCCCCGGACCCAGGTTTTTCTCCCTTCCCTTTAATTTTCCCCCATCAAAGGGGCCGGGCAATCATTTCATCAGTTTTTCTCCCCTTTTTTCAGTTTTCCCCTTTTCAAAAAATCTGTCCCCTCATCATCCCAGTACATAGTTATCTCCCTTTTTTTTAGGGGGCCCCTATCAAAGCTCTATCCCCTCATCAGTCAGTCCCTCAGTTATCTCCCTTCAGTGTCCCCTATCAAAGCTCTGTCACATCATCAGTCAGTACATCAGTTATCTCCCTTTCTTCAATGTCCCCTATCAAAGCTCTGTCACATCATCAGTCAGTACATCAGTTATCTCCCTTTCTTCAGTATCCCTATCAAAGCTCTGTCACATCATCAGTCAGTACATCAGTTATCTCCTTCAGTGTCCCTATCAAAGCTCTGTCACATCTTCAGTCAGTACATCAGTTATCTCCCTTCAGTGTCCCCTATCAAAGCTCTGTCACATCATCAGTCAGTACATCAGTTATCTCCCTTCAGTGTCCCTATCAAAGCTCTGTCACATCTTCAGTCAGTACATCAGTTATCTCCCTTCAGTGTCCCTATCAAAGCTCTGTCACATCATCAGTCAGTACATCAGTTATCTTCCTTCAGTGTCCCTATCAAAGCTCTGTCACATCATCAGTCAGTACATCAGTTATCTCCCTTTCTTCAGTGTCCCCTATCAAAGCTCTGTCACATCATCAGTCAGTACATCAGTTATCTCCCTTCAGTGTCCCCTATCAAAGCTCTGTCACATCATCAGTCAGTACATCAGTTATCTCCTTCCTTCAGTGTTCCCCTATCAGCAGCCTGGCTCTGTCAAATACCTACATGACCTATGGAAGTGAGGATGATGAACGTTCCTCAAAACATGGGGGTGGAGGGAGGGAGATGTAGAGGATAGTGGGAGGTGGGGGTTATGTGGAGGTGGGGGTGACGTAGATGGTGTGGTTGCAGACCATCGATCCGAAGAGTAGTTTGTATTTTCATAGAGACTGCGGTACAGATGCACACAAACTGCACACAGATTATCGCCGAATTAACCTTCGATGGAGCTGACGAGAGAGAGAGAGAGAGGAGAGGAGAGAGAGAGAGAGAGAAGGAGAGAGAGAGAGAGAGAGAGAGAGAGAGAGAGAGAGAGAGAGAGAGAGAGAGAATGCCAGTGGTTTAATCCACGTGTAGGCCATGGCCCCTCATGAAGGGGGTAAGTGAACAAAAAGATGCACAACTAGTGAAGTAAAGAATAATACCACCACCCTCACCACCATCAACAAAACTGGAGAGAGAGAGAGAGAGGAGAGAGAGAGAGAGAGAGAGAGAGAGAGAGAGAGAGGAGAGAGGGGGGAGAGAGAGAGGAGAGAGAAGAGAGAGAGAGAGAGAGAGAGGAGAGAGAGAGGAGAGAGAGAGAGAGAGAGAGGAGAGAGAGAGAGAGAGAGAGAGAGAGAGGAGAGAGAGAGAAAGGACATAGTCTAGGCAGAGGAACAGAAAAAAGTCAGATAGACAGACATACAGACAGAGAGAGAGAGAGAGAGAGAGAGAGAGAGAGAGAGAGAGGAGAGAGAGAGAGAGAGAGAGAGAGGGAGAGAGAGAGGAGAGAGAGAGAGAGAGATGGTTTAGTTCAAATGATCATGCGGAAAACTTTTGCATTAAGTCATTCATCCTTGTGCAGCCCCCCACCCCCAGCTCCCTCTCAGTTCCCAGCGCATACATCTTTGTACAAATTAAGGAGAGAGAGAGAGAGAGAGAGAGAGAGGAGAGAGAGAGAGAGAGAGAGGAGAGAGAGGAGAGAGAGAGAGAGAGAGAGAGAGAGGAGAGAGGAAAAGCGAGAGAGAGCGAGAGAGAGCGAGAGAGAGAGAGCGAGAGGAGAGAGAGAGCGAGAGAGAGAGAGAGAGAGAGAGAGAGAGAGAGAGACAGACAGACAGACAGACAGACAGACAGACAGACAGATAGACCGACAGACCGACAGACCGACAGTCCGACAGACGCACGGATGGACGGACAGACACAGACATAGACATGCACACAGAAACAGACCCACAGACAGACAGACAAAATAAGACACAGGGAATGCTCTCAACGTGACGCCAGAGACAGAGTGAGACGATGAAAGAAGCAAGCCCATCTGCGCTCTTTCAACTAAACCCCTAATGGGACGTACAAAATCCCATACTAATTGTTTCCCTCCCCACAGATAATCGATATTTCCTCCTGGACTGAATGGAATCACTCTTCCCACAGACAGCACGACGCAGACCGATCTCAACTCAGACATGATGTCAGCCAACCGTTGCCCAGTCAGCAGTCTAGGGCCTGCAGCAGAGCTGACGACATGGCAGACCAAAGCCTGTTTAATTACAGCGGCTGGAGAATGATCGATAAGCACAGTGCACACCATGCGGGGAAAATATGACCAGGCATGCATGCCCTGGGGTGTGAGGGGGTGAAGGTAGAGGGTGATTTGAAGCACCAGCCTATGGGGAATTGTATTTGTACATGGACTGGTGTCATATTCTTGTTCTGCCTCTCTGTTTCTCTGTCTCTGTCTCTCTCTGTCTCTGACCTGTCTCTGACCCTGTCTCTGTTTGTTGTTTGTCTGTTTGTCTGTCAGTCTGTCAGTCTGTCTGTCTCTCTGTCTCTCTTTATCACACACACACACACACACACACACACACACACACACACCACACACACACACACACACAACACACACACACACACACACACACACACACCACACATGCACGCGCGCATGCGCGCGAGCACACACACACACACACACACACACACAACACACACACACACACACACACACACACACACACGTATAGACTAGCACATATAGAGTCCTTGCTCTTGTTTCACGCGCAAGGAAAACCTCGAATTGGAAAGCTCCGTTTTTAGATCAGGCTTAGATCTGATTAAACTTTTTTTGTTGGCTGATTTAGGGAGAAGAGGGGGTATTATTTTTTCAACGAGAGAGAGATAGGGAAAAACCAACAACCTGTGTAGATTGATTTTTGCACAGAGGGCCATGATCCTAAAGCCAACAGACAGCGGAAGGGTGGCAGAGCTGCTGAGATGCAAGGTAAACAAGGAAAGTGCCGGGAAAGGGAGTCGTTTTCATTATTTATAACACCAGGAGACTTCCCCAACATGCTGCGCTTTTCTTCTTCTTCTTCTTCTTCGTCTTCTTCTTCTTCTTCTTCTTCTTCTTCTTCTTCTTCTTCTTCTTCTTCTTCTTCTTCTTCTTCTGCTGCTGCTGCTTCTTCTTCTTCTTCTTCTGCTTCCTCCTCCTCCTCCTCCTCTTCTTCTTCTTCTTCTGCTTCTTCTTCTTCTTCATTTTCTTCTGCTGCGCTTTGGTCTTTGTGCTGTCCTTGTTTTGTGTTTACGCTGATGCCATTTTCTGGCCAGTATGTGCACCTTCTTCTTCCATCTCATCCCCAGCTTCACCTTCTTCCCCCCTCCCAGCTAGCGAGTGTTGTGACTGTTGTTGGAACCACCTTGCTGTACGTTCTTCCCTCTCCCAGCTAGCGAGTTGTTGTGACGGTTGTTGGCAACACCTTGCTGTACGTTCCTCTCCCAGCTAGCGAGTTGTTGTGACGGTTGTTGGCAACACCTTGCTGTACGTTCCTCTCCTCTCCCAGCTAGCGAGTTGTTGTGACTGTTGTTGGCAACACCTTGCTGTACGTTCTTCCCCTCTCCCAGCTAGCAAGTTGTTGTGACTGTTGTTGGAACCACCTTGCTGTACGTTCTTCCCCTCTCCCAGCTAGCGAGATGTTGTGACGGTTGTTGGCAACACCTTGCTGTACGTTCCTCTCCCAGCTAGCGAGTTGTTGTGACGGTTGTTGGCAACCCCCCTTGCTGTACGTTCCTCTCCTCTCCCAGCTAGCGAGTTGTTGTGACGGTTGTTGGCAACACCTTGCTGTACGTTCCTCTCCTCTCCCAGCTAGCGAGTTGTTGTGACGGTTGTTGGCAACACCTTGCTGTACGTTCCTCTCCCAGCTAGCGAGTTGTTGTGACGGTTGTTGGCAACACCTTGCTGTACGTTCCTATCCTCTCCCAGCTAGCGAGTTGTTGTGACGGTTGTTGGCAACACCTTGCTGTACGTTCTTCTCCTCTCCCAGCTAGCGAGTTGTTGTGACGGTTGTTGGCAACACCTTGCTGTACGTTCCTCTCCCAGCTAGCGAGTTGTTGTGACGGTTGTTGGCAACACCTTGCTGTACGTTCCTCTCCTCTCCCAGCTAGCGAGTTGTTGTGACGGTTGTTGGCAACACCTTGCTATACGTTCCTCTCCCAGCTAGCGAGTTGTTGTGACGGTTGTTGGCACCACCTGCTGTACGTTCCAACTGTTGTTGTGACGGTTGTTGGCCCACCTTGCTGTACGTTCCAGCTGTTATGACTGTTGTTGGCACCACCTTGCTGTACGTTCCAGCTTTATGACTGTTGTTGGCACCACCTTGTGTACGTTCCAGCTGTTGTTGTGACTGTTGTTGTGACTGTTGTTGGCAACACCTTGCTGTACGTTCCAACTCATTTCACGTCGGATCACGTTTCTTCAAGCAAATGTTGCGAATCACGTTGAAAAGTCATACAGTCACTTATATAGAAATGTCCATGCGCGCGCACGCACACACACACACACACACACACACACACACACACACACACACACACACACACACACACACACACACACACACACACACACACACACACACACGCACGCACGCACGCACGCACGCACGCACGCAGCACGCACGCACGCACGCACGCACGCACACACACACACACACACAACATATACACAACCATGGCCCAAATGGCCTTTGTAAAAGTGGAGAAAGTCCAATGTATTGAAATACAAATAAGAGACGAGCGGTGGTGTTGGGGGGAGGGGGGGGGGGGGGGCTGGTGAAGAAAGCGAATGAGAGAAACCACAACGGGAGAGCGATGACAAGAATGGATTGTAGAACTCAGGGCAGCTGCTTTAATCCGGCACACTTTCTGCACCAGCCCTGACAGCTTGGTGTGCAGTCCAGTACCCCTGAGCTATCAACGACCCTTCCAACGACAGTCCACTTCCCCTGTCCGGAAATTGGAAAACAAATCACGGCTCACACGTGATCAGCTGCGCTTCCTGTTGTGTATGTGTGAGCAAAACCAAGGACAAAAAGGTGACTACTCTCTCTCTCTCTCTCTCTCTCTCTCTCTCTCTCCCAATGACTTTATATCTTGCGTCTTTGATCAGAATGAAAACGACCTACAGCACAAGAACAACGATGATGATGATTATGACTATGATGATGATGATGATGATGATGATGATGATGGTCTTGAAAATGGCAATGATGATGATGATGATGGTGATGATGATGATGATATGGTGATGATGATGATGATGATGATTGATGATGATGATGATGATGATGATGATGGTCTTGATAATGGCAATGATAATGATGATGATGATTTCGCAGTGGTACGTCCATTGATCAAGAAACCTTCTTCAGATAAAAATGTTTTAAAGAATTATCGGCCTGTATCAAATTTGTCATTTCTATCAAAATTATTGGAGAAGATCGTTTTGGAACAAATTCTAGAACATCTCGAAAAGAATCACCTTTTGAATCCTCATCAGTCTGCTTACAGACAAGGCCATAGTTGTGAGACAGCACCATCCGTGTAGTCAATGACCTCCTCTGCGGGCTTGACGATGGGAATGTTTCCTTATTAGCGATGTTAGACCTCTCCGCAGCATTTGACACGATCGATCATAATATTTTGTTCTCACGGCTCCAAACTTCCTTTGGATTCAAAGACACAGCTCTCGACTGGATTATCTCTTACTTGACTGGATGAACTCAGACAGTGTGTATACAGGGCAGATACTCAGACAGTTCTCCTCTTAGGTACGGTGTGCCTCAGGGTTCTGTACTGGGCCAGTCCTTTTTGTGCTGTATGCTAGTCCTGTGTCTGACGTCATCAGTGGTCACGCCATGTCGCATGAGAGCTTTGCTGATGATACTCAGCTTCATCAGTCGGCTCCCATTGCTGAAACTGACTCACTGATTTCTCGAACGCGGGGCTGCATTGCAGACCTGAAGGACTGGATGACAACCAACAAACTACAACTAAACGACGACAAGACGGAACTCATGTTCGTGACAAAACAGCCTAACCATCCTTCTCTGCCTTCAACTGTCACTATCAATGACTGTACTGTCTCTGTCTCCACCTCTGTCCGCAGTCTAGGGGTCAACAAACTCTCATTTGTGCATTTGACTTATCTAGAATAGATTACTGCAACTCACTTTTGGCCGGATTTCCAAAATATCTGATAGAAGATTACAGCGAATCCAAAATCATGCAGCCTGAGTCGTCTGTAGAGCAGGAAAATATGATCACATTTCGCCTCTACTTCACTCTCTTCACTGGCTATCTGTCTCAAACCGTATCTCGTACAAAATCGCAACTCTCACTTTCTCTGCTCTCTTTGAAAATGGACCTTCTTATCTCACAGATCTCCTTAAAATCTACACCCCCTCTCGACAACTACGCTCCTGTGCTGACGACCGCCTTCTACGAATGACTCGCTTCAGGACTACTACTGGTGAAAGATCTTTCCTTTTCAAGCTCCAGCGACGTGGAACAGACTGCCAGAAACTCTCAGACATTCAGATTCTATCCCTTCTTCCAAGTCTAAACTTAAAACCCATCTATTTCTCATAATTAGTCAATGCTGGGGGGGGGGGGGGGGGGGGGGGGGGGGGGTTACAACCTAACTCATAGCCGTCTGGGCTTTTCAAATATAGTGTATGTGTATGTTCTCCATTACATGTATTTTTTGTATGACTGAACGTTTTAGGATTAAGTGTTTGTAGTGATACTTGAAAAATAAGTGAATGTCATACTCGTAGGATTAGGATTTGTTAGTTATTGTAGTAATAGTATTTGTAGCTAGGTGTAAGGTGTACTACTGTATATAGAAGGGTGATGTTGTATGACTTTGTAAAGTGCTTAGAGAAATTCGTTTGATTAAGCTCTATTAAAAAACCATTTGATGATGATGATGAGTGATGATGATGATGATGATGACGACGACGACGACGACAACGACGACACGACGACAGACGTGATGATGATGAAGATGATGAATGATGATGATATGATGATGATGATGATGATAGATGATGATGTGACAATAGCAGTGGCAAGTATGATGATAATAAATAGACACTAAAAAAAATGATGCATGAACCATAAAAGAACACACGCAGATGTGGTGAGGGAATCTGCGTGACACTTATGATCTGCATAATGCATACCGTGTTATCTCCCCCGATAAGCTACTGCTTTTATTCGTGTGATTGTTTTGAAAGTAGAAGAGGGGATGGAAGGGGGAGGAGGTCATGGAGACAGTACTTTGAATTATATCCATAAACAAATTATTTCCCCTTGCAACAATCTGAATGTCATTAATGAAAGAGACATACCAGTCAGCCTGGGTGGCAAGTGAATTCCAGTTATCAGGGGTCATAACGTTCTGCTTAGCAACCATTTGACAGCCTGGTAATGATGCTTTGCAAAAATCGAATTCCAGTTATCAGGGGGTCATAACGTTCTGCTTAGCAACCATCTAATTCCAGTTAGCAGGGGGTCATAGCGTTCTGCTTAGCAACCATTTGACAGCCTGGTAATGATGCTTAGCACCACTCTAATTCCAGTTATCAAGGGGTCATAACGTTCTGCTTAGCAACCACTTGACGCCCGGTTGCCAAGGGGACAGTCCAGTCTGTCGGGCAAAGACGTGAATTCTAATTATGAGTGGGAAACACCACTTTGCCTGAAAACAGTTTAAAATGTAATAAACAGAAGGGAAATACACTATACTCCCTGGAGACAGTTTGAATTATCATTAACAGACAACACTTTGAATTATCATTAACAGACAACACTTTGAATTATCATTGACAGACAACACCTTGAATTACAATTAACGGGCAGGGAATATATCATGCTGCCTGACAACACTTTGAATTATCATTAACAGGCAACACTTTGAATTACAATCAACTGGGAGGAATATATCATGCTGCCTGACAACACTTTGAATTGTCATTAACAGAGAGGAAATCTATCATGCAACCTGACAACATTTTGAATTATGATTGACAGAATGGAAATATAACATCTTGCCTGACAATATTTTGAATTATGATTAACACGGAGGGAATATATGATGCTGCCTGACAACACTTTGAATTACGATTGACAGGACAGCACTTTGAATTATGATCAACAGACAGGAAATATACCATGCAACCTGACAACACTTTCAATTGTAATTAGCAGAGGGAAAATATACCATGCTGCCTGACAATTTTGAATGTAATTAACAGAGAGGAACATACCATGCAACTTGACAACACTTTGAATTCTAATCAACAGATTGGAAATGTACATGCTGCGTTACAACAATCTGATTGTAATCAGCAGGATGGAGCTATTCCATGCTGCCTGACCACAGTATGAATTGTAATTAGCAGGATGGAGCTATACCATGCTGCCTGACCACAGTATGAAATTGTAATCAGCAGGATGGAGCTATACCATGCTGCCTGACCACAGTATGAATTGTAATCAGCAGGATGGAGCTATACCATGCTGCCTGACCACAGTATGAATTGTAATCAGCAGGATGGAGCTATACCATGCTGCCTGACCACAGTATGAATTGTAATCAGCAGGATGGAGCTATACCATGCTGCCTGACCACAGTATGAATTGTAATCAGCAGGATGGAGCTATACCATGCTGCGTGACCACAGTATGAATTGTAATCAGCAGGATGGAGCTATACCATGCTGCCTGACCACAGTATGAATTGTAATCAGCAGGATGGAGCTATACCATGCTGCCTGACCACAGTATGAATTGTAATCAGCAGGATGGAGCTATACCATGCTGCCTGACCACAGTATGAATTGTAATCAGCAGATGGAGCTATACCATGCTGCCTGACCACAGTATGAATTGTAATCAGCAGGATGGAGCTATACCATGCTGCCTGACCACAGTATGAATTGTAATTAGCAGGATGGAGCTATACCATGCTGCCTGACCACAGTATGAATTGTAATCAGCAGGATGGAGCTATACCATGCTGCCTGATCCACAGTATGAATTGTAATCAGCAGATGGAGCATATACCATGCTGCCTGACCACAGTATGAATTGTAATCAGCAGGATGGAGCTATACCATGCTGCCTGACCACAGTATGAATTGTAATCAGCAGGATGGAGCTATACCATGCTGCCTGACCACAGTATGAATTGTAATCAGCAGGATGGAGCTATACCATGCTGCCTGACCACAGTATGGAATTGTAATCAGCAGGATGGAGCTATACCATGCTGCTGACCACAGTATGAATTGTAATCAGCAGGATGGAGCTATACCATGCTGCCTGACCACAGTATGAATTGTAATCAGCAGGATGGACTATACATGCTGCCTGACCACAGTATGAATTGTAATCAGCAGGATGGAGCTATACCATGCTGCCTGACCATAGTATGAATTGTAATCAGCAGGATGGAGCTATACCATGCTGCCTGACCACAGTATGAATTGTAATCAGCAGGATGGAGCTATACCATGCTGCCTGACCACAGTATGAATTGTAATCAGCAGGATGGACCCTATACCATGCTGCCTGACCACAGTATGAATTGTAATCAGCAGGATGGAGCTATACCATGCTGCCTGACCACAGTATGAATTGTAATCAGCAGGATGAGCTATACCATGCTGCCTGACCACAGTATGAATTGTAATCAGCAGGATGGACCTATACCATGCTGCCTGACCACAGTATGAATGTAATCAGCAGGATGGAGCTATACCATGCTGCCTGACCACAGTATGAATTGTAATTAGCAGGATGGAGCTATACCATGCTGCCTGACCACAGTATGAATTGTAATCAGCAAATGAGATACATACCCGACGAGAATATGAATTTTAATTTGCAGGGTTTAAATGTCACGCAGCCTAATAGATGAATTCCAAATGGGAGAAATAAAACATGCTGCTGACTAGACTACAAAAACAACCTTCTTCCCGCCTACAGTATAAGAGTTTGGTGTTGAAGGGTTCGGTGCTGCACAAACTGAATAGAATAGCAACGTCATTACTGAGGTGTGGGGGAGGGCGATGGAGAGGAGGATACCAGGCTGCTGATTAGAATAAACATTCTATCATTAGGGATTAGATGCCATGCTGCCTGACCAGACCATGAATTCTCAATGTTAGGGCGAAAATAGTATGCTGCCTGACGGACAAACTCCATTTCATAGAAATGCCATGTTGTCTGGTTAGAACGTGAGTTCTAATTAGAGGAAGGGGTGAAAGAGGGTGAGGGAGCAATGCCATGCAGCCTGGTTAGAATGTGAAACAAATTGAAAGAGGGTAAAGGAGCAATGCCACACAGCCTGGTTAGAATGTGAAAACTAACTAAAAGTGTTTAATTGCTCTTGCCTGATAAAAACTTGAAATCTGATTCCTGAGAGGGGCGGGGTGGGGTGCCTCACTGAATGTCACCAATTCTGATTTCAGGTGGCAAAGTACTATCCTCTGTCTGTCCGTCAGCAGGACTATTGAAGCACTGCAAGCGATGTTAAGGTCATCCGGTGCACAGACGAACTGTGACGGATCCCATTCCAATGTCCTGTGGATCAGGGTCACAGCACTGATCTGCTACCTGTGCAACCACGGCAGTGGTCTGTGTTCTCCCTATTGCCCTTCTAGTTATGCTTACCTTTACTTCTCTTTATAATGGAACATGTCTGGAGGGGTTGGCTACATTCTCCAAAACTATTGCTGCTTGCTTGCACACATGCAGGCAAAGGAAGGTCAAAACACAAACCAATTTCTCAAAAATAAATATTTAATCCTAAGCTCCGAGTTTGCCCGGTAAGGATCATTCGTGTGTGTGTGTGTGTGTGTGTGTGTGTGTGTGCGTGCGTGC
>CM031619.1:67752544-67767544 GCA_018398815.1 Conus ventricosus
CATGCGTACGTGTGTGTGTGTGTGTGTGTGTGTGTGTGTGTGTGTGTGTGGTGTGTGTGTGTGTGTGTGTGTGTGTGTGTGTGTGAATGAGACAGATAGACAGACAAACGTGCAGACGGACTGATAGACTGACAGACAGACAGACAGACAGACAGATACATGACATAATGGGGTTATGGAATGGTAGAAAGCGGTCTTCATTATTACTTTAGTGACAATCAACTCCACCATCGTGGTTATCATCCTAATCCTCCTCCTCTTCCTCCTCCTCCTCCTCCTTATTGTCACCATCATTATCATGATTATCGTTATCATGATTATCATGATTATCATTATCACCATTGTCAGCATCACTAGCATCATCATTATTATCATCACCGTCATAATCATTAACACCGCCATCACCGGTGTCACCACCTTCAGTACATGCATCTGTGCCACCCTACTCCCTCCTCCCCCCCCCCCCCCCCTCCCCCATCACCACTATCATCACCTGCTGTATCACCTGTTGTCCACACAGTCACGTGACGTGCAGGTATCAAGGCCAGTGGTGCACTAACCTGTTAGCGCCCTTCCATGGTCAGCCCAGTGCCAGTCGCTTGATTCCTCTTCCTCCTGGTCACCACCACGCCCCGCACAGACCCCACCACCCCACCACACACCACCACCACCACACACCACACCGATGACAACACCACCCCTATCACCCTCACCACCCACACAGTTTGCCACACCACCGACGACACATCGACGACTTCCCCCACCAATGATCGTGTCACTGGCCAAAGTCCCTTCACCCAAACAACAAAAGCAAAACGACACCTTCCCCAAATGACCGCCCCTCACACCACGAACGGCTTCAACAGCATCCGTCCACCTTCAGCACGGACACTGACGACGGCCGCACAGCGACCGAGGCCGAGACCTATAGCTGTGCACTGGCCTCACGCCAAGGAATCAAGGCGTGGAATAATAGGACATGGAAGCAGCGGCGCGGAATGAACAAGAACATGCGGATGTGTTTTGACAAACCCAACTGAGCCACCGTCTGTGAAGGCCGGAGCAGGGCGCTGTGAGACTCCCCCGACCCCCCCCCCCCCCCCCCCCCCCCCCCCCCCCCCACCCTCCCCCTCCACGGCCCAGAGAGCGCGGCTGGTGGGTGCTGGGTGCGCGCCACGCCGCGTTGCCAGGGCTGCTGTCAGAGAAGCGGCTGCTGTGCGCGTGCTTGGTGCCGTGGGCAGCTGGGTGCCTGGTATGGCGTCCTCCTGCTGGGAAACCTGCCATTTCTGCCTGCTGGCCTTGCCATGTGAAAGCAGAGCAATTGGGCTGTATTTGGACGACCGATTTGAAAGCAGAGCAATTGGGCTGTATTTGGACGACCGATTTGAAAGCAGAGCAATTGGGCTGTATTTGGATGACCCATTTGAAAGCACAGCAATTGGGCTGTATTTGGACGACCCATTTGAAAGCAGAGCAATTGGGCTGTATTTGGACGACCCATTTGAAAGCAGAGCAATTGGGCTGTATTTGGATGACCCATGTCAAAGCAGGAAAGGGAGGGAGGGGGGGCTGTATTTGGATGACCCATGTCAAAGCAGGGAAGGGAGGGAGGGGGGAGGGCTGTATTTCGATGACCCATGTCAAAGCAGGGAAGGGAGGGAGGGGGGGGCTGTATTTGGATGACCCATGTCAAAGCAGGGAGGGAGGGAGGGGGGGCTGTATTTCGATGACCCATGTCAAAGCAGGGAAGGGAGGGGGGGGGCTGTATTTGGATGACCCATGTCAAAGCAGGGAAGGGAGGGGGGGGCTGTATTTGGATGACCCATGTCAAAGCAGGGAAGGGAGGGGGAGGGGCTGTATTTGGATGACCCATGTCAAAGCAGGGAAGGGAGGGAGGGGGGCTGTATTTGGATGACCCATGTCAAAGCAGGGAAGGGGGGGGGGGCTGTATTTGGATGACCCATGTCAAAGCAGGGAAGGGAGGGAGGGGGGAGGGCTGTATTTCGATGACCCATGTCAAAGCAGGGAAGGGAGGGGGGGGGCTGTATTTGGATGACCCATGTCAAAGAAGGGAAGGGAGGGAGGGGGGCTGTATTTCGATGACCCATGTCAAAGCAGGGAAGGGAGGGAGGGCGGGCGCTGTATTTCGATGACCCATGTCAAAGCAGGGCAAGGGGGCTGTATTTCGATGACCCATGTCAAAGCAGGGCAAGGGGGCTGTATTTCCATGACCATGTCAAAGCAGGGCAAGGGGGCTGTATTTCGATGACCATGTCAAAGCAGGCCAAGGGGGCTGTATTTCCATGACCCATGTCAAAGTAGGGCAAAGGGGGGGGGGGGGAGGGCTGTATTTTGATGACCTACTGGGCCTGTGGTCGAAACACCAACATATGTTATATCATTGACAATACAAAACGCATCATCCGCATTCCACCCACAGATGCAATCGAAGTTTTCAGCACTGTTAAATACACAATCCAGTTATCTAGTTTGTGAGTTTAAAAAAAAAGGGGGGGGGGGGAAGAAAAAAAAGAAAGAAACTACAATATAAAATATTCTTATATAAGCAATTCAATGCCCAGTCATTATCATTCTTCTTCTTCTTCTTCTTCTTCTTCTTCTTCTTCTTCTTCTTCTTCTTCTTCTTCTCTATTTTTACTTGTATAGTGCCTATCCTCGGCTGGAGACCAAGCTGTGAGTGCTCTACAATCCACACTCTGGTTTCCATGACGGTCTGCCTATCTGGGTAGAGCCGACTGAAGAGCTGCTTGCCGACGCTTCATTCAAGTCGTGACCCGTGTCATTCAGTTAATGTCATTTACGTTAATGCAGTTTACTTAGTTTCCTTCCATCATTCTTCCGATTTTTTTTCAGGCAGAGTGCATGCTGTGTGTAATGATTTATCATACCAACAATAAACTGACCTCTTCTGAAAGTTGATGATGGGGTTTTATGTGTGTGAGAGATGTGATGCCTGCGTTCGCACAAGGAACATCGGTTTATAGATCTAATTGCAAAGTGAGACGACTGCAGGCGGAAATCTTAACAAATCTTAAATACAGGGTCGAACTTTAATTAAGGACCACCCCGAAAAAAGGCCCTTTCTTTTTAAATTGGCCAAAAATACAAGCAATGCATTTTTTCGAAGAATTCGACTGGGAAAGGTTTAAGGGGTTAACAGAGTATTCGGCAAAGCTTGCGAAAGCTGTCTTATTGTCACGTGCGGCATGTAGAGGGGGGGGGGGGGGGGGGGGGGGTGTTGAAAGTTGCAGATTGTTGTCA
This sequence comes from Conus ventricosus, assembly GCA_018398815.1. Lineage (NCBI taxonomy): Eukaryota > Metazoa > Mollusca > Gastropoda > Neogastropoda > Conidae > Conus > Conus ventricosus. The sequence continues at coordinate 67,755,827 of CM031619.1, forward strand.
AAATTGCTTGTTTTTAAGCAAGAGTGAACACTGCTTCAAACGGTTTTGCACTGAAATTCCAAATGCACGTGCAAAACCAATGCATTGCAGAGCATTTTACTGACTGGAATGCCCTTAAAAGCAGCCCAACGTGCATCATTCTTCATAACACAAAAATGCCTCCAAGACGCAAGCTGTCTGATTTTGACCGGACCCGGGCGATTGCATGGCTGCAGGATCGAGTTGGCGTTCGAGAAGTGGCAGAAGACTACAAGTGTCCCACTCCGTCATCATTCGGCTGAGAGAACGTTTTCAAGCCACTGGAACTGTCAAAGAGAGACCCCGTCCAGGCCAGCCAAAGAAGACCACTGCAAGAGATGACAGGTTCATCCGCAGACATGCTCTTCGGACCAGGACCACCACCTCCAACACCATCAGGCGTCAGCTCCAAGCTGCCACTAACACAGCAGTGTGTGAGATGACCATACGGCGGCGCCTCAATGCTGCCAACCTTCGAGCAAGGCGCCCAGTCCGGAAACCAAAACTGACTGCGGCCCACCGGGCACGTCGCCTGGCCTGGTGCACAGCTCATCGAACATGGACTCGGGCTCAGTGGCGGATGGTGCTTTTCACGATGAGTCCAAGTTCCAGTTGAAGCCACGAGATGGACGCATTCGGGTGTGGCGGCGTCCCAGGGAGCAGCTGGCAGATGACGTCATCCAGGAGGTCGTCGCTTTTGGTGGTGGCTCCGTCATGGTATGGGGGGGGGGGGGGGGGGGCATCAGCAGTCACCACAAGACTCCCCTGTACCATGTGGATGGCAACCTGAACGGCCAACGCTACCTGCAGGAGATTTTACGGCCTTTGGTTGTCTCAGCACTCCAGCAGATTGGGGCTCAGGCTGTGTTCATGGACGATAATGCCACCCCACATCGTTGTCGAGCCGTGAACACTTTTGTGGTGCAAGCTGGCATCACCAGGATGCCATGGCCGGCAAACAGCCCGGACATGAACCCTATTGAAAACATCTGGGGCGAGCTTGGGAGGAGAGTTCAAGAAAATCACCTGTTCCGGCAAATCGACAGGAGCTGCTGCACTACCTGCAGCAGGAGTGGGCAAACCTCCCCAGGCACTCATTACAAGAACAGTCAACACCATGAGGCAGCGCTGTGTGGATTGTGTGGCAGCACGAGGTGGGCACACTCGGTTTTGATCAGACTGTAAAGAAACACTCTTTTTGTGAATGTCATTCTGGGGGGTAGTCTCATTCAGGCTCCCCTGTTTAATCAGAAAGAATGATTTTTTCGATGAAAGTGACAAAATGTTGTTCACTGATAATGAAATTAAACATTTATAAGGTTTCTGTCGTTTGTCGGTTTTTCTTTCTATGTTTTGTGAGACTGTGTATAAGTGGTCCTTAATTAAAGTTCGACCCTGTATATGTTAGCGAACCGCCGCAAGGAAGAAGTTCTTGCGCTGAACTCTGAAGCGATCTGAAGCGATCAAAGCTAAGTGAATTTTCGTTATTTTATTCGTTTGTGTCTCACCTGAAGAAGACCTAAGAGGTCGAAACGCGTTGTGTTTTGTCTTGTGACTCGTTTGTCCACGTTTCTCTGGGCGGTTCGCTAACATATATTTAAGATTTGATCGGTCTATAGTCTCGTTCAACGGACAGTGGAAAGATAGGTCGATGCTCGAGTCCAGCACTAGTCTGTCTCACCCACGGCTGTGGCTAAATGGGTTGACTCCAGTCGTGTTAACATTCATCCAGAACGCATCCGCCGTGTCTTTAGTTTATCAAACTACAATAGTTTGTGCCTTTTTGTTAATATTCTGTTGTAAAGACATCATGTCTGAGCAATGGACGCAAAGAAATGCCCAAGTTGATTTCATGACTATTTGCATGGACGCATCAGTCTATAAGTAAACTGCTAAATAAAGTGAAACGCGGCATTGCTTTATCACTACCACCAATGTTGTTCTGCTTTGCACTGAATGGTGCCATGGGAAGTATGATTCCATGATTATTCGACCTACACTCTTCCGTGTAGCTCACATACTGCCCCATCCTTCGTGTTGGCTTTTGTCTATGACCGACGCACAAGGAGAGTTTCAGAGTTAGCTCTCTCTCTCTCTCTATCTCTCTCTCTCTCTCTCTCTCTCTCTCTCTCTCTCTCTCTCTCTCTCTCTCTCTGGACGACAGATAACCCACTCATCCTTTGTCTTCCTCCTTTCCTGAACCCTTTAGTCCAGGTTTTCTGACCCCTTGATGTGTATGGTGGCCTGATGTCATTGTAGATTCACATAGTGTGAGTCAGGCCTGATGTCATTGTACATTCATGTACTGTGAGTCAGGCCTGATGTCATTGTATATTCACATAGTTTGAGCCAGGCCTGATGTCATTGTACATTCATGTACTGTGAGTCAGGCCTGATGTCATTGTACATCCATGTACTGTGAATCAGGCCTGATGTCATTGCACATTCACATACTGTGAGTCAGGCCTGATGTCATTGTACATTCATGTACTGTGAGTCAGGCCTTTTGTCATTGTACATTCATGTACTGTGAGTCAGGCCTGATGTCAATGTACATTCACATAGTGTGAGTCAGGCCTGATGTCATTATATATTCACATAGTGTGAGTCAGGCCTGATGTCAATGTACATTCACATAGTGTGAGTCAGGCCTGATGTCATTGTACATTCACATAGTGTGAGTCAGGCCTGATGTCATTGTATATTCATGTACTGTGAGTCAGGCCTGATGTCAATGTACATTCACATAGTGTGAGTCAGGCTTGATGTCATTGTACATTCACATAGTGTGAGTCAGACCTGATGTCATTATATATTCACATAGTGTGAGTCAGGCCTGATGTCATTGTACATTCACATAGTGGGAGTCAGGCTTGATGTCATTGTACATTCACATAGTGGGAGTCAGGCTTGATGTTATTGTACATTCACATAGTGTGAGTCAGGCCTGATGTCAATGTACATTCACATAGTGTGAGTCAGGCTTGATGTCATTGTACATTCACATAGTGTGAGTCAGGCCTGATGTCAATGTACATTCACATAGTGTGAGTCAGGCCTGATGTCAATGTACATTCACATAGTGTGAGTCAGGCCTGATGTCATTGTACATTCAGAAGTGAGTGGCCAGTGTCTGTGCAGTCTGTGGTGTGGACAGACAGATGAGCATGGCAGTGACAACATCCAGGGCACACAGACAGACAGACAGACAGGTGAGCATGGCAGTGACAACTCCCAGGGTACACAGACAGACATACATATGGGTTTGGCAGTGACAACACCCAGGGCACACAGACAGACAGACAGGTGGCGTGGCAGTAACAACACCCAGGGCACACAGACAGACAGACAGGTGGCGTGGCAGTGACAACACCCAGGGCACACAGACAAACAGACAGGTGGCGTGGCAGTGACAACTCCCAGGGCACACAGACAGACAGGTGGCGTGGCAGTGACAACACCCAGGGCACACATACAGACAGACAGATGGCGTGGCAGTGACAACTCCCAGGGCACACAGACAGACAGGTGGCGTGGCAGTGACAACACCCAGGGCACACAGACAGACAGGTGGCGTGGCAGTGACAACACCCAGGGCACACAGACAGACAGACAGACAGACAGACAGGTGGCGTGGCAGTGACAACACCCAGGGCACACAGACAGACAGACAGGTGGCGTGGCAGTGACAACACCCAGGGCACACAGACAGAGAGACAGGTGGGTTTGGCAGTGACAACACCCAGGGCACACAGACAGACAGGTGGCGTGGCAGTGACAACACCCAGGGCACACAGCCAGACAGGTGGCGTGGCAGTGACAACACCCAGGGCACACAGACAGACAGACAGATGGGTTTGGCAGTGACAACACGCAGGGCACACAGACAACGAACACACATTGACACAAAGACAGTGTTGTCATTTGCTTGTTAAAATCAAGGCATGGTTGATTGAGACCTTATGTGAGAGAAAGCCAAACTAATGTTCTTTGGGCTAAAACATGACCTTCAAACACACAAATGTGAAGGTTTTATTTTCGCTTTTTTTTTTTTTTTTTTTTTTTTTTTTGAGCGAAGGAAACGTGCACCAGAACATGCCATGCCATGCCTTTCACAGATTCCCTCACAACACCCGCTGAAGCGTTCAGCCATGATGTGCAGTCAGGGAAGCTGCCGCCTGTCTTCCGTCACCACAGTAACCACAGAGCGGGCCATCAATTCCACACGTTGCCTGCCTTGGCCACCGGTGTGTGACAGAAATAGATTGTGCGTGACACGCCTCTGTCCTCAGTCACTGAGCCGTGGGGGGTTCCGTGATCTCACCATGACCAATGCTTGCAGCGTGAAGGCCGCGGGATGTGGGGGGAGAAAAGTAAACAGATTGATTTCTGTACAGTTGGTTTCATTCCGCCCAAATCAATACTGCTGCAGTGAGTCCCCCCCCCCCCCCCCCCCCCCCCCCCCCCTTTGCAATCCTGAACCACTTCAGTTTTCTGCTCAGAATCGCGGTGGTCATCTAAAATGTAACCCTTTTCCTTTCTTTGTTTGTTTTTGTGTTACGTTACCTGTTTCTTTTCTTCTCTTTTTTTCTGTCCCAATTCAGTTCATTCGTTTTCTTTTTATCCTTTCGTGTTTCCCTCTGGCTTCTATATATTTTCACTTTTTTCTCTCTCTCCTTTTCCTACACGTTTATTCCCCAGCCCGCCTTTTTCCCTAAACAAATGCTTTCAACTTTAACGATTTTGAAGTAACTTTCCCTGACAAGTCGGATTACACGAATATATTTGGTAGATCGTAAGAATGACAGATTGGATTACATGTGCATGCATAGAGACCACTCTCTCTCTCTCTCTCTCTCTCTCTCTCTCTCTCTCTCTCTCTCTCTCTCTCTCTCTCTCTCTCTCTCTCTCTCACACACACACACACACACATACACACACACACACACACACACACACAGAGTAGAGGGGAAGGACTGGGGGTGGGGTGGAGTGTGTTTACTTACATAAATACAAAGTAATCACCTGTTTATAAAAAAACAACCCATGTATGTGAGGAAACAAATCCAATCACAAATACAAATCAAATGTATGCACCAGTCAGGGTTTTGCTTTTTTGATACTGAAAATGTCCACACAAATAGGTTAGCACAGAGTTTGATGTACGTTAAATGTAATATGAATTCACGCTCAAAGAAGACATTGTTTTCAAACTCAAGAGAGATACCCCCACCTTCAACTTCCACTCCCCAACAACCACACACATAGCCCGCACCCTCCACGCCCCCCCCCCCACCCACCCCCGCCCCACACGTCCACCCGCAGATCCATACTCTGAACTGACCAGACCCCCCCCCCCTCCCCTTTTCACTCCGTCTTCTCACCTCACTCTCTTTGTCACCCACTTCTTCCACCTCCCTTTCTCTCCCGACGCTCGCCCTGGTCTCTTCAAAACCCAGCTCACACTGCCCTCTGACCTTGGACATTGGCCCCAGCTTAGAATCACATGAACATACCAGGCATTGTCAAGAACAGAACCAACATCACAACAACAGAACCAGCATCACAACAACAGAACCAGCATCACAACAACAGAACCAGCATCACAACAACAGAACCAGCATCACATCAACAGAACCAGCATCACAACAACAGAACCAACATCACAACAACAGAACCAGCATCACAACAACAGAACCAGCATCACAACAACAGAACCAGCATCACAACAACAGAACCAGCATCACAACAACAGAACCAGCATCACAACAACAGAACCAGCATCACAAAAACAGAACCAGCATCACAACAACAGAACCAGCATCACAACAGAACCAGCATCACAACAGAACCAGCATCACAACAACAGAACCAGCATCACAACAACAGAACCAGCATCACAACAGAACCAGCATCGCAAGAACAGAACCAGCATCACAACAACAGAACCAGCATCACAACAGAACCAGCATCACAACAGAACCAGCATCACAACAGAACCAGCATCACAACAGAACCAGCATCACAACAACAGAACCAGCATCACAACAACATAGCCAGCATCACAAAAACGTATGCGGCTTTCTCAAGGATGACATGACATCGTTGTCAGTTGATAAGCTTTTGAGTATGTCCTGCGTTTAAGTCGCAGAACGGACAAAGTAAGCAAGATTTACCACGAATATGGCATTTCTGTATTTTCCATGCAAATTACCAATTAAAACATTTTGTTTTGACAGAGAGTACTGCGTTTGTCATTGTTGCAAGGTAAGAACACACAAAATAATCTCTACTTTCATATTCATGAAAGCAAAACAAACAAATCAAATCAATATAACCCACCAACAACACCCACCACTCGGGGAGAGAGAGAGAGAGAGAGAGTGAGGAGAGAAGAGAGAGAGAGAGAGAGAGAGAGAGAGAGAGAGAGAGAGAGAGAGAGGAGAGAGAGAGAGAGAGAGAGAGAGAGAGAGACTCAAGACTCAAGACTCAAGACTCAAAAACTTTATTACTCAAGGATAGAGATTTTAGGCAGTGCCTATTCTTCCAATCTGACCTTGCTATTCTACAACATTCAACTAAACAGACTGCACATATTAATAATGACAGAAACAATGAAGAATATAGCAACATTACAATATTAACAATAACAATAGTAATAAGAATACTAATTATTTAAAAAAAAAATCCATTACAAAATTACACAAACACAATCAGACACGTACGCGCGCGCGCTCACATGCATGCACACGCCCACACATACACGCACGCATGCGCATACCTACATCCACACCCATACCCCCCCCCCCCCCCCCCCCCCCCCCCACACACACACACAATAAATTGTCAACCTCGGGGTATGTCAGTGGAGGAAGGACTAGCGCACAGAGAGAGAGAGAGAGAGAGAGAGAGAGAGAGAGAGAGAGAGAGAGAGAGAGAGAGAGAGAGAGAGAAGAGAGAGAGAGAGAGAGAGGAGAAAGACAGAGACAGAGAGACAGAGAGACAGAGACAGAGAGAGAAAGAGAGAGAGAGAGAGACAGAGAGAGAGAGGTGTGTGTGTGTGTGTGTGTGTGTGTGTGTGTGTGTGTGTGTGTGTGTGTGTGTGTGTGTGTGTGTGTGTGTGTGTGTGTGTGTGTGTGTGTGTGCGTGCGTGCGTGCGCGTGCGTGCCTGTGGTGTGTGTGTGTGTGTGTGTGTGTGTGTGTGTGTGTGTGTGTGTGTGTGTGTGTGTGTGTGTGGACGTTGGGTATAAGCAAAATCTGCCTCTGTTGTTTGTTGCGGTGAAGCAGACATCACCAGTGATGGGTACAAGCCGCTCCTTTGATAACGACGTGCAGGGCTATTCTCCAAAACCTTATGCATTTTTTGTTCGATCAAAACCCATTCCTTATATCTGGAGGAAGTCACGTAACTTGGATGGGGAAACATGATTTTCTGTTCTTCCATAATCAGCCCACCCCTGGCTGTCGTAGAGTCTGCATCATAAAACCAGCTGAAGGATTCAGTCATTGTGGCTATCCCAGAGTCTGTTTCATAAAACAGCTGAAGGATTCAGTCATGGTGGCTGTCCTAGAGTCTGTATCATAAAACCAGCTGAAAGATTCAGTCGTTGTGGCTGTCCTAGAGTCTGTATCATAAAACCAGCTGAAGGATTCAGTCGTTGTGGCTGTCCTAGAGTCTACATCATAAATCACCTGAAGGATTCAGTCATGGTGGCTGTCCTAGAGTCTGCATCATAAACCAGCTGAAGGATTCAGTCATTGTGGCTGTCCTAGAGTCTGTATCATAAAACAGCTGAAGGATTCAGTCATGGTGGCTGTCCTAGAGTCTATATCATAAAACAGCTGAAGGATTCAGTCATTGTATGGACCTGGATCACAGCCACATCTCCACCAACACACACACACACACACACACACACACACACACACACACACACACACACACACACACACACACACACACACACACACACTCACACACACACACACACACACACACACACACACACCCACACACACACACACACACACACACACACACACACACACACACACACACACACAGAACAGATATCTATGCATCTGTCTGTCAGTCTCTCTAGTTGTCCATCAATATGACGATCGTATCTATTCTTCTATCTATTATTGCATGCTAGTGTGTTCGTCTGTCTGTCTGAATGACCATGGAAACTGTGTGGCTGTAGATCCTTCTGTTTTGCATTATCTTGAGTCCAGACGCCAGATTTGGCCGTTACACCAGTCATGAAAATTCACGTATGCAAATTCAAAGTAATCTTGAGCACGCAAAGCAGACATCGCTATGGATGTACTGACGCAAGAACGATAACTGTCTCCCCACGGGAGGAATATGGAAATATCTGTGAGTATTGGGATTCTTTCCACAGGAATTGTCTACAGGTTATCGTATTACAATCTTTTCGATGGAACTGCATTATACTGAATTGTACAGTTGAACTGTTCTGTGCTGTATTTTATTTTGTTGTTTTGTAGTATGCTTCATTCAAATGCAAATGATGTTTTGTATAATGGACTCTATTGTATAGTGTTAAATTGTACTGCTTGTACTCCATTGCGTTATGTTTTTTCTTTCTTTAAAAAATTGTCTTGTATTTTATCGTATCCATAAAATTATTGTATTGTTCTGCATTATACTGTGTTTTATTGCTACTGTATTGCATCAGTTTGATTGTATTGCGTTGTATTGCTTTATATTACGTTGTATTGCTTTACATTTTTCTCCATCATATTGCGATTATCTTACTCTTCCCTATTCCATTTTACTGTACTGCACTCCATGGTGTTCCATTGTCATACGTTGTGCTGCATTTCCTGATACTCGTGCATATGTGAACGAGCCAGTGGCAATGCTGCCTATGTGAAGGAGAGGGTGGCAGTGCTGCCTATGTTAAGGAGAGAGTGGCAGTGCTGTCTATGTGAAGGAGAGAGTGGTAGTGCTGCCTATGTGAAGGAGCGAGTGGTAGTCCTGCCTATGTGAGGAGAGGGTGGCAGTGCTGCCTATGTGAAGGAGAGGGTGGCAGTGCTGTCTATGTTAAGGAGAGAGTGGTAGTGCTGCCTATGTGAAGGAGCGAGTGGCAGTCCTGCCTATGTGAGGAGAGGGTGGCAGTGCTGCCTATGTGAAGGAGAGGTGGCAGTGCTGTCTATGTGAAGGAGAGAGTGGCAGTGCTGTCTATGTGCAGGAGAGAGTGGCAGTGCTGCCTATGTGAAGGAGAGGGTGGCAGTGCTGTCTATGTGAAGGAGAGAGTGGCAGTGCTGTCTATATGAAGGAGAGGGTGGCAGTGCTGTCTATGTGCAGGAGAGAGTGGCAGTGCTGTCTATGTGAAGGAGAGAGTGGCAGTGCTGTCTATATGAAGGAGAGGGTTGCAGTGCTGTCTATGTGCAGGAGAGAGTGGCAGTGCTGTCTATGTGAAGGAGAGAGTGGCAGTGCTGTCTATGTGTAGGAGAGAGTGACAGTGCTGTCTATGTGAAGGAGAGAGTGGCAGTGCTGTCTATGTGAAGGAGAGGGTGGCAGTGCTACCCATGTGAAGGAGAGAGTGGCAGTGCTGTCTATGTGAAGGAGAGAGATTGGCAGTGCTGTCTATGTGAAGGAGAGGGTGGCAGTGCTGTCTATGTGAAGGAGAGGGTGGCAGTGCTGTCTATGTGAAGGAGAGGGTGGCAGTGCTGTCTATGTGAAGGAGAGGGTGGCAGTGCTGCCTATGTGAAGGGGATTGTGGCAGTGCTGTCTATGTGAAGGAGAGAGTGGTAGCGCCGTCTATGTGAAGTAGAGAGTGGCAGCGCTGTCTATGTGAAGGAGAGAGTGGTAGCGCTGTCTATGTGAAGGAGCGAATGGCAGTGCTCCCTATGTGAAGGAGAGAGTGGCAGTGCTGAGAGGGTGGCAGTGCTGTCTATGTGAAGGAGAGAGTGACAGTGCTGTCTATATGAAGGAGAGAGTGGCAGTGCTGACTATGTGAAGGAGAGAGTGGCAGTGCTGACTATGTAAAGGAGAGAGTGGCAGTGCGGACTATGTAAAGGAGAGAGTGGCAGTGCGGACTATGTGAAGGAGAGAGTGGCAGTGCTGCCTATGTGAAGGAGAGAGTGGCAGTGCTGCCTATGTGAAGGAGAGAGTGGCAGTGCTGCCTATGTGAAGGAGAGAGTGGCAGTGCTGCCTATGTGGGTGCGTGGCGAGGGAGGGGCACTTTACCCGCCGTCGAAGATCAATAACTCTCTCAAAGACTTTCATAAGGGGCAGCACCCCACTACACTACCTCCCCCCATGCAGCCTGACCATCCTGAAGAGCATTACTGAGCCCTCAGCACAGCGCCCTGGGGAACTCCCTCATCTCTCACAACGCCACAGTCATCACAGGCTGATGTGGCCACGGTCCTTCCCATCAAGGTCATAACACGGTCCTTTCCATCAAAGTCATAACACGGTCCTTTCCATCCAGGTCATAACACGGTCCTTTCCATCAAGGTCATAACACGGTCCTTTCCATCAAGGTCATAACACGGTCCTTTCCATCAAGGTCACAACACGGTCCTTTCCATCAAGGTCATAAAACCCAGAAAGGCAGAGGACAGACCAGCAGCAATCTGAACTAGTAAGGGAGGCCACCCTGGGAGTTCTCAAAGTTCACGAAGCTGAAGAGAACACAGAGATAGATTAGGGGAGACTCTGTCTTGGCAACAGATCGTAGAGTTTGTTAATAGAGTTCTAAGAGTAGGAGAACAGAGAAGGTGAGGAAGGGGAGAGGGAGATCCTGTCAACAGATCGTAGAGTTTGTTAATAGAGTTCTAAGAGTAGGAGAACAGAGAAGGTGAGGAAGGGGAGAGGGAGATCCTGTCAACAGATCGTAGAGTTTGTTAATAGAGTTCTAAGAGTAGGAGGACAGAGAAGGTGAGAAAGGGGAGAGGAGATCCTGTCAACAGATCGTAGAGTTTGTTAATAGAGTTCTAAGAGTAGGAGAACAGAGAAGGTGAGAAAGGGGAGAGGGAGATCCTGTCAACAGATCGTAGAGTTTGTTAATAGAGTTCTAAGAGTAGGAGAACAGAGAAGGTGAGGAAGGGGAGAGGGAGATCCTGTCAACAGATCGTAGAGTTTGTTAATAGAGTTCTAAGAGTAGGAGGACAGAGAAGGTGAGAAAGGGGAGAGGGAGATCCTGTCAACAGATCGTAGAGTTTGTTAATAGAGTTCTAAGAGTAGGAGAACAGAGAAGGTGAGAAAGGGGAGAGGGAGATCCTGTCAACAGATCGTAGAGTTTGTTAATAGAGTTCTAAGAGTAGGAGGACAGAGAAGGTGAGGAAGGGGAGAGGGAGATCCTGTCAACAGATCGTAGAGTTTGTTAATAGAGTTCTAAGAGTAGGGGGACAGAGAAGGTGAGGAAGGGGAGGGGAGATCCTGTCAACAGATCGTAGAGTGTGTTAATAGAGTTCTAAGAGTAGGAGGACAGCGAAGGTGAGGAAGGGGAGAGGGAGATCCTGTCACCGCTTGAGTATCGGTGTTTCCACGACAAAGGAATGGCGAAGAGAGAGTGTTAAGAAAGGTTATAAGTGACCCTGTGAGATCTTATCATTCACCTTAATTCTTTGAAAGCGGAAGAGAGAGAGAGAGAGAGAGAGAGAGAGAGAGGAGAGAGAGAGAGAGAGAGAGAGAGAGAGAGAGAGGAGAGAGAGATGGTGGTG
>CM031619.1:67772544-67793842 GCA_018398815.1 Conus ventricosus
GACCCTTTCCACAGTGGAACAAGCGGCTGACAAACGCCTGTCTGGCTGTAAATGGCTTCATACGCTGATCCAGGGAACAGTGGCAATACTGCAAGGAATAGCTCACCGATCCAAATGATCATGCACGCTAAATGGACAGAGGGTGCGCTGAGAACAAAAGACGTGTTTGGACAAAGCAACACTGCACATCGCTCTATGGTAAGAAGGCAGATGAGCAAGGTAGAGACGTGTGAGGACAGGACAAACAAAACCCCGCACAGCTGACACACAGGACCATGTCTCCAGGCGCTGTCTTCCCACAGGTAAGATCCACGGTATGTCAGATCGGTCAGTGTCACAATGGCCAGATACAGTCCCATGACAATGTTGCAACTCATAAGATGGGTCATAATTATGACAGCATTAGACTTATGGTTACCTGTCTTTGACGACACAAAAACAGCTGCAGCACCTACATTGAAGCCAAAGATGCATGTTGTGAACAGCGCGAACAGGGCTCTGTGTGGCAGAGATCCCAGCAGAGACTCACATGATGAGAGAGGGTCAGCAGGTCCATGACAGTTCTTCACATTGAAACCTCGGGGGAGAACTTTGCTGCAACAAAGTTTATAACTGCTTGTGTATAGAGCTTCAAGTCTGTCCACGCCTTTCATGATATCACTTGAAAATAGAGTCACAGGACAATGACGTAAATCTATAACTTTTAAAACACTTAGAGATTGAAAGCCTTTTCCGAAAACACGCTCTGCCCGCTGTAAGACAAGTTCAACAACTCCAAACGTGGAAACACTTTCAATGCATCATCAAAATCTCTCATCTTTACACCCGAAAGATCTAAATGTTTCACAGAATCTATGTGAAGAACCGAGGACTTGTTTGATGTGAACAGTTTGCTCAGGGGATTACGAGACAGTGTCAGCTTGGCTAGGTGTAATGATCTAGACAGCTGTTCTGTAGTAATAAATGAGATAAGATTATCACTCAGATCCAAGCTGATCAGATTAGGAAAATACAACATCCCGGTTCCATTCAGCCCACAGCCAGACAGGCTCAGGTGAATCAGCATTACATTCAGTCTCAGCTGGGAAGGAGTCATCCCACTATCTCCACCATCCAAGAACCGCAACTCACTGAATGAAAACGCCTCGAATGGTTCCGCACAAGTGAAGGCCAGACCATTACAAATGCACTGGTGGGGGCATTTCATGTGACATAGCAATTCGTCGTCCTTTTGTGGACATTGAAACTGATCATCACACATGTTGACTGGATGGAGACAGACCTTGGAATCACGACAACGGTAGTGTCCAGGACAGACATAGTCATCACATCCTTCTTCGTCTTCATGCTCTGGACAGTCGTTAACATCATTGCACCTCAGGAAGACAGGCATGCAATAGCCGTTATCTGGACACTGGAAATGACTTTCTGGGCACTCTGTGCTGGTGTTCTCTGTGGGAAGCAGGACTGGTCGAAATACAGAGTTCACAGAACCCCCTTCATAGCACGTGAACTGAAAGAAATACAGAGTTCACAGAACCCCCTTCATAGCACGTGAACTGAAAGAAACACAGAGTTCACAGAACCCCCTTCATAGCACGTGAACTGAAAGAAACACAGAGTTAACAGAACCCCCTTCATAGCACGTGAACTGAAGGCGTGATGCAAGAAAACACATATTCATTTGAAGATGATTCACGCTTTTATGTCGTTCCTTCTTGCATTTAGGAAGTGAATTTAACATTTTCCTATTCTAAAGTTCAAGCAACAGCATGTCAAGCAAATCATTTCATTTTTTGTTTCATTCGTCAACTTGAAGTGGGAGTTGTATGTCACATTTGTATTATCATACTATGTAACAGCATGGTTTGTTGCAAGATCTCTAATTTTTTTGTGCGTAGAATGGGAATGTTTTACTGACTGATGTGAGTGTATGGAAAAGTATACCTTTCTTCACAAACAGGATTGAATTAAAGTCCAAACAATCCATCAGTTTTTTTGCTATGAAAGTAGATACCATGCATTTTACGATGCAAAAGATTGTTGTGACATGTCACTTGACACCCCCACACTGATCTGTCCTAAACCCCCTCCTCTCCAAATTGTCCCCCCCCCCCCCTTGTCTACTCCCCATTTCTCTTCCCTCTTTCTTCTTCTCTCCTTTGTCTTTCAGGGCTGTCATCCCAACCTCTTCCTTCCACTCTTAGACCCCTCGCCCCCCTCACTCCTGCAGTCTGTTTGAAGTCTCTTGTTCCCCCCCCCCCCTCTCTCTCTCCCTTCCTCCATTTCCTCCCCTCTCGCTTTTCTCATGTGCAGAGATCATCTCGGGTTAAAGACAGAGACTGTCTCGGGTTGAGACAGATATCATTTCGGGTTGACACAGAGACTGTCTCGGGTTAAGACAAAGGATCGTGCCCCCTCCCTTCCTTTCCTTTCTCTGGCTGTCATGCGTTCTGCCCGTACATGATGCAATTAAGTTAAACAGCACTTTTGTCAATTAGCATAAAGGCTCAATAAAAGCAGCCCCAATTGCTGAGAAAGAGCGTTCTCTAATCTTCTGCACCTTTTCTTACACTGCAAGTGGTGGGGGATGACCCCCCCCCCCCCCCCCCCCCTTTCCCTTTTCTTTGTCTTTCGTGACACAAAGCAAACCAGAACAGGAAATGGACGAGGTAGCTTAGCCTACAGAAAGGGGAAACTCACTGTGAACAGTCACTGTTCTCCAGAGGCTGTCAGACTGATCAACCCAGCAACCCTCGTGAATCAAGAATTACAGCACAGGTAAAGCAGAGAGAGTGAAAGTTTGTCTCACCTACTCTCATCCTGTCTAAGATTCACGAGTCACCCAGAAGAGAAAACGACAGTGTGATAATGTGACTGTTCAAGCCAAAACTAAAGAATTTAGATCAAAGGTGCAGCAGGCCAAGCAGAGCTACAAAGATAAGACTGAGCAGAAATTATGTACTCAAAATTTGAGACAGGCATGGGATGGTTTAAACACAATGATGAGGAGGAACAAGAAAAAACATGATACAATGATAGGCAACTCACAACAGTTTGTTAATCAGCTGAATGCACATTATGCTCGTTTTGATACCACTGATTTCTACAGTGGGCGTGAGTCAGTGTGTGAAATTGTTCCTCCATATGCATCCAATCAGCTGACAGAGGATGAGGTTGGTGCGTGCCTGTCACACATTAAACCTAGCAAAGCTCCTGGGCCTGATGGTCTGTGTGGCAATGTTTTGAAATCCTGTGCTTTCCAGTTACGTGGGGTCATGACTTGTTTGTTTCGGTTCTCGCTTGAAATGTGTGTAGTTCCTCATGTATGGAAATGTTCTGCTATTATTCCACTCCCTAAATTGCCAAAACCTCAAGAACTTAATGATTTTAGACCTGTCGCTCTCCCCTCTTTACTGGCCAAGTCCGTGGAACGTGTGATCAGTAAACATATTCTGTCTTCAGTCTCTGATCACCTTGATCCTTTTCAGTTCGCATACTGCGCCCGTAGGGGCACGGAGGATGCGACACTAACTCTGGTAAATATGGTCGCAGAGCATCTCCAGCAGTAGAAGATCTAGGTAAGCATCTTGTTTGTGGGGCTTTTAACACCATGCAAATTCACACTCTACTTAAAAGATTTCTTGATCTTTCTGTAAATGGTAGGGGGGTGGGGCTAGGGGGGGGGGGGGGTGTTATTTATTAAGTGGGTCAGAAATTTTCTTGAAAACCGACCCCAGAGAGTACTAATGGTTGATTGTTTGTCAGAGGAAACTGTCTTAAACACAGGTGCTCCTCAAGGATGTGTTCTACCTCCTTTGTTATTTTCAGATGGCACACATGGAATGAAAATCCAGGGTGCACTTGTGAAACTATTGAAATATGCTGATGATATGGCTCTTGTAAGTCTTTTATTTAAAGGCGCTGTAAATGAACAAGCATACTTCAGTCACATCTTGGAACTACAGGATTGGTGCTCTTCCAGCTTCTTGCAACTGAATTGTGGTAAGACCAAAGAACTTGTATTAAACTTTTCAACATCAGAGAGTTCATTTCAGCCAGTTGAACCGAACTGTCTTCATAGTAATGACTTGGCAAAGATTTGGACTTAAGGAGGGGGGGGGGGGGGGGGGGGGGGTTGAAGATGGAGAAACTGGGAACTCCTCCCCCCCCTCCCCCCCCCCTCCCTTCTTAAGTCCAAATCTTTGCCTGATCTATGTTATGCGCTCACTACCTCTCACCCTACAAACCAGATCACCTGATCTAGGATGTGTTCACTACCTCTCACCCCACAAACCAGATCACCTGATCTAGGATGTGTTCACTACCTCACCCTACAAACCAGATCACCTGATCTGTGTTATGTGCTGACTGCCTCCCACCCTACAAACCATATCACCTGATCTGTGTTATGTGCTGACTGCCTCCCACCCTACAAACCATATCACCTGATCTGTGTTATGTGCTGACTGCCTCCCACCCTACAAACCATATCACCTGATCTGTGTTATGTGCTGACTGCCTCCCACCCTACAAACCAGATCACCTGATCTGTGCTATGTGTTCACTACCTCCCACCCTACAAACCAGATCACCTGATCTGTGCTATGTGTTCACTACCTCCCACCCTAAAACCAGATCACCTGATCTGTGTTATGTGTTCACCATCTCCACCCTACGAAACCAGAAACACCTGATCTGTGTTTAAAGCTCAGCTAGAAATGTATCGTTTCAGCCAAGTATTTTGAACAATG
This sequence comes from Conus ventricosus, assembly GCA_018398815.1. Lineage (NCBI taxonomy): Eukaryota > Metazoa > Mollusca > Gastropoda > Neogastropoda > Conidae > Conus > Conus ventricosus. The sequence continues at coordinate 67,777,299 of CM031619.1, forward strand.
CTTTTCCTGCACTGTGCATATACAACATGTTCTGTTTCAAAATGACTGTCATATGTGAATGAATGAAGATCTAAATGGTGTCTAAAGTGCAATGAGACGAGAATTGCGATATTTAAATACCATTAATGATGATGATGATGATGATGATGATGATGAGGTGGAGGAGGAGGAGGAGGGAGGAGGAGGAGGAGGAGGAGGAGGAGGAGGACGACGACGACGACGACGACGACGACGACGACGATGAGGAGGAGGAGAAGGAGGAGGAGGAGGAGGCGGAGGAGGAAGAGGAGGATATGATAACGATGTTGATGATGATGACAATGACAATGATGATGATGATGATGATGATGATGATGATGATGATGATGATGATGATGATGATGATGATGATGATAATGACGGTGATGATGATGATGGTGATGATGATGATGGTGAAGATGATGATGATGATGATGATGATGATGATGATGATGATGATGATGATGATGATGATGATGATGATAACGAATTAATTAGTTAATTACTCAACAAACTAACCAGCTAACAAACTGACTTACTAACATGCTAACTAACTAGCTAACTAACTAACTAACTAACTAACTAACTAACTAACTAACTAACTAACTAACTAACTAACTAACTAACTAACTAACTAACTAACTAACTAACCATCTAAGTAACTAACCACCTAACTAACTAACTAAAAACCAACTAACCAACTAACTGACGAACTGACTAACGAACGAACGAACGAACAAACGAACGAACGAACGAACGAACGAACCAACCAACACCAACCAACCAACCAACCAACCAACCAACCAACCAACCAACCAACCAACCAACCAACCAACCAACCAACTGACATAAAAGAAAGACAAAACGACGACTCAACTAGTTCTATTCCTTGTACATTTCTACCCCGTCGGAGAACTTATATGCACATTAGAACACATATCCTTTTATCACAATGGTTCAGACATTATCCTTTTCAAAGATATTGCCAGTACTGCTGCACCTGCCACTGTTTATGTTATTGCTGTTTGCAGCTACTTTCATACTTATCTTGCTGCTGCCACTGCTGCTGCTTCTACCAATCAGCATCCAGTTCTGCTGCTGTTACTGCCACTGTGCTGTTGCCATCTCCATAACTATGACAACATAAACCACACTTGCTTCTTTGTATTCTGTCAGTGCTACTGACAATACTACCATATGCCAAAAAAAAGCAGTTTTATCACCCTTTTTATGGTAGTGTCCTGATGTGAAACATCCACAAGGCGGCTGTGTCCATATCCGTTGAAGTGTAGGATTGCTGGAGGGGGGCTTCGAAAAATCAGAGGATAAGGTACATCACAGTTTCGGATTTGGGGACATTCATACTCGTCTTCTGCATTAACACAGTCCACTTTTCCATCGCACCATTCGTCGACAGGGAGGCACTGGAGACCAAAAATAACAGGAAGACTTTATGGTACAACATTTGGAGCCAAACGAAAAGGCAACAAAGGATGAGGGTTTACACATTAAATCAAATAAACCTATGAATAAAAACAACTTAGCTTCTAGACAAATGAATGACAAAATGACCAACATGCTGAAACTACAACTGGCAGCAGATCCACTAACATCAAGTCCGAATACACAGTAATGCTTATCTGATCACAGTACCAAAGAGACATGCTGACAAATGTCTTTTTTTTCAGACATCACGAACAACCGTCCCCTCTCTTGTGAAGGGCGTGAAGTGTTGACCACTCGACTGTCTGTGAGTAAACTTATTGTGTCTGTAATTATCACAGTCATGCTCACCACTACCACCCTTATAAACGAGTACAATTAATCTGCTTCAAGCTCGTATTAAAGATTTTGCAGTACTCATCAATCAACATAGGATCGCTGTTCTTTGAACATTCGTTGTGTATAAAGTCCGTTCCGGTAGCGTTGCCATTTTCAGTCGTTTGGTGGAATTTTGGACTTCTAGAGTTGAAACTAGTGCGCATAAAAACAAACACTAAACGTAGGAATAACATCGTCACCACTACTCCGAGATGCAAAATGCTGAACTGTATCATACAAATCAAGTGGACAATTCTGATTGGGTTTTTCAAACATGGCCTCCCAATACTTCTTACAGTCTTTCGTTTTGAGATTCCGAAGATTATTGCATCTTTTTCAACAAATTCGTTCAGCATGTCTTAAACATTTGTTATATTCTTTACTATTTGTTTATAATTTGGTTCATTTTCAGCTGTATGATTATTTATATGTTAAATTTCCTCCTTACCTTGTGGTAGTTAGCTTGTTTTTGTTTGCATTCAAAATTAAACCAAATTTCACTGGGGTTTTTTTTTTTTGCGTTTTGGACAAGAGAACGGTTTAAAGTCAGATACTCCTAATGAATGTCGTGCTGAATCAGTAATTAGGGGCGACAATTATTTCATGATATTAACTGATTCAGTAATTCTGGGCCACAATTCTTTCATGATATCATTAACTGAATCAGTAATTATGGGCCACAATTCTTCCATCATATCATTAACTGAAGCATCATGGCTGTTCAACATATTTTCGATTTTGTCAGTATTGATTGCTTGCTGCCAAAGCATGTTCAAATAGATGGGCTTTACTTTACACCCACCTTTTAATCGCATAATCAACATCATTCCGCATCCTATAAACATAATTTCCATTTACTTTTTCCATACCAGGATTTTCCATGCAACAGGCAACATCACCAACCATCTTCAAATAAAAAATAACATGACAATGACAATGCACATCTGACAACATGGCATCAAAGTAGTCCACACACACACACACACACACACACACACACCACACACACACACACACACACACACACACAAACACACACACACACACACACACACACACACACACACACACACACACACACACACACCACACACACACACACACACACACACACACACACACACACACACACACACCTCTTAGTGTGTGTCCACACTGTAAAGTCTTGTTCCCCGAGCACACAAAGACATCACTGGACCCTCCAGGGCTGGGGAAGACACAGAAATTTTCATCACTCCCATCAAAGCAGTCTGGACGATGGTCACACACCAGGGTATAGGGCACAGATTCTCCCTCCCCAGTACAGTCAAAGGAAGGTGGAAGCGGATGAACTGGCGCAGAGCATTGAGTCTGGGTTTCGCCCCAGTTGTCCTGGCTTCGTTGTGGAATCCAGCAATCACTTTTTGAATCACACGCCAGAAACCTGTGGGTCACGTGTCGCTTGGCACAAAGAACTAGAGACTGAGAGCTTGTAAATGAACGATCATTGACTTCAAGATTTCCAATATTCAGTTCATAGGCTATTTTTCCCGGAGATAAGCCAATCTTCGTTTTGTACTCACAGAGGTATTCTATTACGGCATAGTCATCACAATAGTCCATCTGAACAGCGTATCGATGGCTGATGTCTATGCGGCCACACATGTTTATCATTGAGTGGATCAAAAATGTTCTGGAAAGATGATACCCCACTGTTGAATCCTCCAGTATTAGCTCGTTCTTGTACCTGTAGAACGTATATAGACATGTCACTTTGCTTATAAGCTAGTCACAAAAAGTTAAGGGCCAGACAGAAAAAAACTCTCACCAAAATAAAACGACAAAACGCACAGGAAAACAGCTTATACCGTATTTTATTTCATGTCTTTAGCTTTCATGTCAATGCCATTGCAATTGTGTCAATTCAATTTTTCTGGACAAAATCAAGGATCAAACATCATAACCCCTCTTTTTGAAAATCACAAAATTGACAATTCACAAGAAAGTTTATTGAAAAGCTTCAGTAGTGCGTATGTCCGCCATTTGCACCCACACATTCCACGCATCTAGGCCTCATGGACTGGATCAGAGTCACAAGGGTCTGTTGAGGCATGGCGTTCCACTCCTGCAGCAGAAATTGGAACAGTTGGTGGAGGTCAACAGGAGGAGGGTGGTTGTCGTGGACGCGGCGTTCCAGATGGTCCCAAAAGTTCTCAATAGGGTTCAAATCAGGCGAACGCGATGGCCAGTCCATTTGTGGAACCTGCTGCTGCCTCAGGTAGTCGTTCACCACACGGGCGCGGTGTGGAGTGGCGTTGTCGTCCATGAGGGTGGCACCGGGTCCCATGGCTTGCAGAGTGGGGATAATCAACGGCCTCACGATTTCATCTCTGTACCTTACGCCAGTAAGTCTGCCTGGCACAAGGTGAAGGGGTGTCCTGCCATGAAGGTGGATGCCTCCCCATACCATCAGGGAGCCGCCTCCATAGCGATCGTGCTCACGAACACAGCCATCAGCAAGCTTCTCCCCTGGACGACGCCAGACGCGTACCCGGCCATCATTTCGGGACAGGGAGAATCTTGACTCATCGGTGAAGAGGATGGTGCTCCATTGCTGCCTCGTCCATCGCTGATGACGTCGACACCACCTCCTTCTGGCCTGTTGATGGTGCTGTGTTAGTGGGAGACAGACGGCGGGCCTTCTTGAGCGGAGGTTGAAACTGTGAAGGCGACCTCGGACGGTCTGGCGACTTACGTTGATGTTAGTCGTTCTTCTCAGCTCCTGTCTCAGAGTGGTTGCATTGATGGTTCTGCTGTGGACTGCTGTCAGCATCAAGTAGCGATCGTCTTGCCCGTTGGTGATTCTTGGCCGCCCTGAGCGTGGTCGTTCCTCGGCTCTTCCAGTGTCTTGGTATCGCTGGTGAAGGCGTTGAATGACTGAGTGGCTCACTCCCAGACGTCGTGCCACCTCTCTTCCAGAAATGCCATCTTGGAGCCATCCCAGAGCCCGGCCGCGATCTAGTGTTGACAGTTTTCGTCTTGGAGGCATGGTTATTGCAGCCCCGATTAGCGGTCATTTTATACCCACCGCAGGCAAATTGTCATTGAAAAGTGTTCAACATAGGCAGGCCTTGCATGTGCACTGTGCCGATTTCTCAATTCAAAACTGCTGTGTAATCTGCGCCTGGCCAAACTTCATGCATTATTCACGGATTTTTGGTGTTTTGGCTGAGCGCATATTCTCGACCCGAAAAATGCGTCGTCTGAAAGATTATTTCGGTCATACAGTGTGGTGTGTGAGCTGTCAGAATAGCTCAGAATGAAACACGCTGCGCTTTGTTTTACGAGCATTCAGACCCATTACTTAGAGTACCCCAAAATCTAAGGCGGCCCTTAACTTTTTGTGACTAGCTTAGTATGATACTCCATTTGCACGTATTGTTAATATCACATTTTACATTTTCCACATCCATATTTCTGTTGGACCGTACACTTGGCAAATAAATTAGTCTACATGTTCATTTCCTGCAGTCTACTATGGAGTGAAACCAGAGGAAGGTTCACTTCTCTAAAGAGGTGAACTCTGTCCTTACTGTGCCCATTGCCCAAAGTGAAAGACATGTTCTGATTAGAACAGAAGAGCGTGACTTAATCATTGAAACAATGACCATGTAGGAAGAACCTACAGTTCTCAGAACCTCATTACGTTTAGAATTGTCTACCCTGATGTGATTTTGACGCAAATGAGTTTAGGTAACTACATATGCAATATTCTGGGGGGGGGGGGGGGGGATAGCATTTTGAACAAGTGTCCCAGAAATATTGCAAGACTTAATCCTCAGTTGCATGTGCATGGGCACGTGTATATATTGTAAAGATGAATTGAATGGGACGCATATTCTGTCGTGAAAGAAATGACGCGAATGCCATGTGTAGGCCTTTGGCTGCAATTATGTATGTAAGACCTTACAGGTAGTATCAAGAAACTTGTGCAGTTCTATAGCTGTGAGGTATTTCACCAAAATGAATGATAATCTACAGTTTAAATTAAAACTTCACTGAAAGATACATTTTGAATAGCCTTAATGATTTTGTTGCCAGATACTGCAATACAAGGTGTTTACAACGGCAGTCTGTTTTATTTCCAGATACTGCAATACACGGTGTTTACAACGGCAGTCTGGTTTTATTTCCATATACTGCAATACATGGTGTTTACAACAACAGTCTGTTTTATTTCCATATACTGCAATACACGGTGTTTACAACGGCAGTCTGTTTTATTTCCAGATACTGCAATGCACGGTGTTTACAACGGCAGTCTGTTTTATTTCCATATACTGCAATACACGGTATTTACAACGGCAGTCTGTTTCATTAGCTGAGGATGTTGCCAAGAACTGACGAGGGCAGAGAATTCAGTTGGAAAATAATCGTGAGGGACAACAGATTCTTATCACATGTGTCTGCTAAGTTCTGTACTTGGATAATTGTAAACTCATGTCACATCATGGGGTAGAAAAAGGGATTACTGTCATATCCAAGAAACATGTAAAAGGAAAGAAGAAATAAAATCACGAAAAACTAATGGGGGTTGGGATGTTTGACATTATGTGGTCTGTTTGATTGGAGAGAAATGAGACACACACACCTCTTCCCCGCACACTGCGCCTCCTGCTTCCCTGAGACACACACACCCTTCCCTGCACACTGCGCCTCCTGCTTCCCTTTCCCCCTCCCTTTGTTCCAGTTTCCCCTGATTATGTAATGTGCAGACATCTGCCATGGCGTAGCCTAGTTCTATGTGCAGACATCTGCCATGGCGTGGCCTAGTTCTATGTGCAGACATCTGCCATGGCGTGGCCTAGTTCTATGTGCAGACATCTGCCATGGCGTGGCCTAGTTCTATTGTTCTCGGATGAAGAGATATGAAATTACAATGAACTGTTGTCCAGTCTCCCAGTGCATGTGTTTTCTGTATTTGGCGCAGGCTAATTCGCGGTTGCACTTTGGATGGAAACTCGCATCCAGTTTCATTTGAATGTCATCTACGCTTTTATTTCCTACACTTAGCACGACAACGTTATTTCGCTACTCTGTCGCGAGATTTTCTTTTTTGTTTTATTTCAATCTTCAATTTTCTTTTTCACGATTGATCGTCATTCAGCACACGGACTTGCGCCTCCTTCAAATTCATTCCTACCTCGAAAAAAAAAAACCGGCCTCTCATCTCTCCAGCAGGGATTAATGAGCCAGTGGCCACAGACTTCCTCTCATCTCTCCAGCAGGGATTAATGAGCCAGTGGCCACAGACTTCCTCTCATCTCTCCAGCAGGGATTAATGAGCCAGTGGCCACAGACTTCCTCTCATCTCTCCAGCAGGGATTAATGAGCCAGTGGCCACAGACTTCCTCTCATCTCTCCAGCAGGGAATAATGAGCCAGTGGCCACAGATTTCCACTCATCTCTCCAGCGGGGATTAATGAGCCAGTGGCCACAGACCTCCTCTCATCTCTCCAGCAGGGATTAATGAGCCAGTGGCCACAGACTTCCTCTCATCTTTCCAGCCCGGGACCAGGCTGCTTCCAATTCAGTAGTGGGGCGACCATCCCCAACCCGGCGGGTCCCCAAGCTGGTGGATAGGGGAACGGCCCTCAAATATGGGGGTTAGCTGCGAATAAGCAGTCCCGGACCAACTGGCGATGTTCCTGCCAGGACGGGGTGGGTCAACAGGTGGCGCTGTTGTCCTCACTGAAATACCCCATGTGTTCTATGACGGGCTCATCATGCGGTCAAGAGGCGCGGTATAACCTCTAGCCCCGGGGTGGGATCCTCGGAGAAACACCCCCCCCCCCCCCCCTGTGCTCACAGGGCAGGACGTACGGGCCATGAGATAAGGGTGAGGCACCCCGAAAGAAAACTCCAGTTGAAGACGGAGGTATCGGGCCACTGGCGCAACTTAAACCACGATACCACGCATTCACGCTTCCATGATGATGCAGTCCACAGAATTTTGATGTGGCGCTCGACCTTCGGAGACCCGCCGGGGAGGTCGGGAGCCGGGCCCTATGCCTCAAAGGGGCCCACCCCAAGCGGTCGGTGGTCAGACAAAGAAATTCTGCATGCCAATGCGACGAAGAAGGAGACCTCATCCTCCTGCTGATGCCAAGCAAACAGTACCACCCAGAATGCTCAACATTCTCCAGTTGAATGCAGAAGGGGTGCATAAAAAGAAACTTGGCTTGGCAGAAAGGATGCATCAAGAAAATATCGATATCGCATGTGTCCAAGAGACACATTTGACCGTAGACCATTGCTTTCAAGTAAGGGGTTACGAGACCACAGGTTGGACCGTGAGGAAAGAAACAAAGGAGGGGTGTTTATCTTGGTGCGGAATTCCATCGCCGCACAAGAACTCAAGATCAACACCAATCAACAGGCAGAGATCCAAGGGTTGATATAGTCCTTAAGGAACGCAACATCAGGATCTACAATGCCTATGCCCTCAAGATCGTGATCTTTCCCTCACATACATGAACATCCCAGACAACAACTGCGTGGTGGTGGGTGATTTTAACAGTCACTCAGAGAGATGGGGCTATGAGGGATGGACAAGAGAGGCGAAGAAGTTGTGGATTGGGAGATTGACACACATCTTCATCTCATCAACCAAAGTTTGATGAACCCACCTTCTACTCTAGACACTGGATGACCACATCAACACCAGATCTAGCGTTCCCCACCAACGACCTGTTCGTTAGGACCACAAGAACAGTCCTCAACCAGCTTGAGGAAGTGACCACAAGCCCGTTAAACTCTCTATCAACCTCAACTTACAGTGTCCACAAGCAAAATGTTTTCCCCACTGGAATTATAGAAAGGCGGACTGGACTCTCTTCGAGACCCTCACAGATACATACACAAAGCCAATCAACATCAGGCAGAAGGACTCAAAACAAGATGGTTCGAGACTGCACAAAGGCCATCTTGAAAGCTGCTACAGAATCCATCCCAAGAGGAGCACGTAAAGACTACAAGCCCTACTGGACGGAGGAACTCCAGAATCTGGAAGATGCCGTTACGGAAGCCAGGGACAGAGCAGAAAAGCAGCCATCACTGGGAATAACATAGTGCTGAAGGAAGTAACTGCCAGATACAAGCTGTCCTGCGCACAAGCTGCAAGAAAAAGCTGGCAAGAGAAAACTGAAAGCCTAAATTTCGACAGGGATGGCTAGCAAGCTGTGGAAACTGGCTAGAACCTCTGCAATGAAACAAGTCACACACTATAACAATACAAGAGAATGGAAATTATCTCTCTGGAAAAAAAGCAGCAGACCACTTCATAGATGTCTATGAAAGCATCCAATCTGGAAGTCCCTCCTGAACATTGAGCTGCAGTGCACAGGGCCCAAGGTGAACTTCATAAGGAAGAGCCCCAAGAGGAAGTCATGATCACAGCTTTCACAGAGAAAGAGCTAGAGGAAGCGTTGCTGAGCCTCAGTTTGAAGAAGTCACCTGGACCAGACGGAATCACAAATGAAGTGATTCTGCATTTTGGGGGATGAAGAGCAAGGCAGTCCTTCTAAAATCTTTAACTCCAGCTGGAAGAAGGATCAGTACCACAGTGTTGGGGGAAGCAGACATGATCCCCATTCACAAAAAGGGAAAGGACAAGTCGAAAGCTGACAGCTACAGACCCATCAGCCTTACAAGCTGCTTAGGAAAGCTGATGGAAAGACTTGTCAACACAAGGCTTGTCTGGCACCTTGAGGAGCATCAGCTGCTGAGCCCTGAACAGGCAGGCTTCCGCCAGCACAGATCAACAGAAGACTAGATCACATTCATCACGCAAAGCATTGAGGACGTTTTCCAAGAAAAGAGAACACGCTTGCTGTCTGGATTGACATGGAGAAGGCGTTCGACAAAGTCTGGAAGGACGGACTTAGGCTCAAACTACGGCGATGTGGTGTGTCTGGGAGGATGTACACCTGGATCAGCCAATACCTACACAACCGGCCAAGCCGAGTCAAGATTCAGGGCCAGAAAAGCAAGAAGAAGGTGCTGAGACAGGGAGTACCACAAGGAGGAGTCCTTTCGCCAACGCTGTTCCTCATCTTCATAGATGACATCATCAGAAAAACTTCCAAAAGGGGTCAGAGGAGCGATCTACGCAGATGATCTGGTGCTTTGGGGCTCTGAAGAGTACACCACCACAGCACAGGTACGCCTCCAGACTGCGCTCAACAAGATCAGTGACTGGACCAAGGAATGGCTTGTCTCTGTCAAACTCAAGCAAAACAACCTACACAGTCTTCAGCCTATCCAGCAAGAAGCAAGAGGCGAAGCTGACACTGAACAACCAAAGGCTTGCAGAGGAACCCACACCTACCTACCTGGGAGTGACCGCTGACCGCAGGCTCACTTGGAAACAGCAGATCACCAGATGATGTAGCAAGGCCAAGGTTGAGACTAGCGGTCATCAGGAAACTTGCGGGGACGGACTGGGGGCTGACGAACGTATCCTGAAGAGACTCTATGCAGGGAGAGTCCGACCTGTAGTTGAATACGGGACGTCAGCATGGGCATCAGCTGCAAAGTCTAACCTCGACCATCTCAATAAGATAGAGAACCAAGCTCAGCGTGTCATAACCGGCGCCATGGGATCCATCCCCAAACCTGAAGATGGAAGAGACCACTGGGCTACAGTCATTGGAGGACAGAAGGGACACAAGATCCTCATCCAAGCAGCAAAATTTAAACGCCTTGAAAACCATCCAATGAACAACAGAATGAGCAGACCCACCAAGAGCCGGTTGAAAAGAGGCAGCTTCATCCACAGTCAAGACGCCTTGAAAGACAAACTCCAGTCTTGATGGAACATGAGCAAAGCCTATCCGGCAAATGTCACCCACCCATCTTGGAAGAGGGAGGTGTTCCCAACAGTCGTCACCGCATTCCCGAAGTGGAGAAGAGAGGAATACAGTCAGACACCCAAAGGAAGGCTCTGGCCATGGAGTACATTTTGCAACCAGTATCCCAGGAAGACTGGACCCATGTCTTCACAGATGGCTCTGCCACAGAGGCAACGAGGGATGCTGGAGCTGGAATCTTCCCCCGATACAATGACGGAGATGACGAAATTGCAATTCCAACAGGAAAATACTCCACCAACTTCCGAGCTGAGCGAGAAGCCCTCTGTGAGGCAGCCACAACAGTCTTGCAGAACTCCAAAAGAACAACAGGACAGGTGGTGGTCTTTCTCTGACGCTCTCCGTGCTCCAAGCCTCAAGAACTCCCGCTGCAAAGAAAAGAACCATCTCACTTCAGCCCTTGTTGCCCTGAGCGCCAGAGTGGAGAAAGTGGTGATACAATGTTTTACCAGCACACTGTGGCATCAGAGGCAATGAAAAAGCGGACATTCTGGCAAAAGACGGTGCACAGAAGGAGCAGGCCAACAACCTGGTGTCATACGATGAAATTAGGACAATCATCAAGGCACAACAAGGAATAAAATGGCGCCTCCTGCATCCCAATACAACCCAGAAGACAATACCATTTACTGGGACGACGGGAACAGGTCAAGATCTTCTGCCTGAGGACTGGACACAATCGCCTGCTCCACCACATGCACACAAAATTTGGCAATTGGACAGTGGAGAGTGCCCTTGTGGTGAGGGACCAATGACAACTATACCACATCCTTCAAGTCTGTGCGACCTATGCAGCATCCAGGAGAAAGTACTGGTCAACACCGACAGCAGTGGAAGCCAAGCTGTACGGCACCCTGGAGGAACTGCGACGGTCGGCAGCCCTTTATCGAGGACACCGGGCTGCTCATCTAACGGGATGGCGAACGAGGAAGAAGAAGAAGAATCTCTCCAGCAGGGATTAATGAGCCAGTGGCCACAGATTTCCTCTCATCTCTCCAGCAGGGATTAATGAGCCAGTGGCCACAGACTTCCTCTCATCTCTCCAGCGGGGTTTAAATGAGCCAGTGGCCACAGACTTCCTCTCATCTCTCCAGCGGGGATTAATGAGCCAGTGGCCACAGACTTTCTCTCATCTCTCCAGCATGGATTAATGAGCCAGTGGCCACAGACTTTCTGTGCTCCACCAACACAGCAAATAAAAGTCCTCTCTGCAGCTGCGCGAATGTGTATAGTTTGATGTTGCTAGCCTGTCTCTTGCCAGGGGACAGCTTGTGCTGCTTCAGGGACTGGCTAACCCGACTTCTCCATGGCAGTGTGAGTCATATGTCGCCCCGCCAACCCCTCCACAAGTTTTGTCTAAAGCACTGTCTGGACTTCTAAGACTGATTCAATATAAATCATACACAAAACAGAAACTTTGACATCCTTCACTATTTTTCGACTTATGTTAAATTAAGCATGGTGTAAATCTGCAAGGACACAAAATATAGAGGGAGTCAGAGAAAAAGGCGCTGTCACCAACGCTGAAGTGGTACTGAAGAGCACAAAGGAAGCTGTCTTCACCCATGAAGAGCACAAAGGAAGCTGTCGTCACCCATGTGTGTGGGCACCCTACACTTAAAAGCACAGCCGTATCCTCACAAAAGTTCCACATAGAGCACTTTGCGTTTATTTCTGGCTTTTTTGTCAATTAAGCACAGACTATGCATTGTAAATAATGCACTGAGTACGGAATCCACCGCAAAGAAAAGATGTATAGATTTTTTTTTTTAAAAATAAAACACTGCAGAGCACTCTCCCTTTGCCAATGAATGAATGCATGCCGTAGTATCGTTTACTTTTCACACGTTCAGTGAGAACTGGGTCATCGCCTCAGTCCGAACTATCACTGCTCTAGTCTATTATTGCAAGATGGGGGCTGCACCTTTGTTGTTGTTTTTCTGTGCTATCACTGGTCAAGTCTATTATTGCAATATGGGGGCTGCACCTTTGTTGTTGTATTTCTGTGCTATCACTGGTCAAGTCTATTATTGCAAGATGGGGCTGCGCCTTTGTTGTTGTTGTATTTCTGTGCTATCACTGGTCTAGTCTATTATGCAAGATGGGGGCTGCGCCTTTGTTGTGTTGTATTTCTGTGCTATCACTGGTCTAGTGTATTATTGCAAGAGGGGGCTGCACTTTGTTGTTGTTGTTTTCTGTGCTATCACTGGTCTAGTCTATTATTGCAGATGGGGGCTGCACCTTTGATTGTTGTTTTCTGTTGCTGTCACTGGTCTAGTCTATTATTGCAAAGGGGGCTGCACTTGTTGTTTTGTTCTGTGCTATCACTGGTCTTACTATTATTGCAAGATGGGGCTGCACCTTTGTTGTTGTTGTTTTACTGTGGTATAACTGGTCAAGACTATTATTGCAGATGGGGCTGCACTTTGTTTTGTTGTTTTACTGTGGTATAACTGGTCAAGTCTATTATTGCAAGATAGGGGCTGCGCCCTTGTTGTTGTTTTCTGGCATCATGGTCAAGCTATTATTCAATAGGCGCACCTTTGTGTTGGTTTCTGTGCTATCACTGGTCAGTCTTTATTGCAAGATGAGCTGCACCTTTGTGTTTGTTTACTGTGTATAACGGTCAGACTATATTGCAGAGGGGCGCACCTTTTTGTTGTTGTTTACTGTGGTATAACTGTCTAGTCTTTGAAGGGAAGCCACAACCGAAGACAGGATCCATGCGTGATCGCCATCAGACAGCCCTCACAAACATACCTGTGCTCCCGTTGGCATCAATGAAGCCCTCATGAAATGCGTATCCCCCTCACAGTCAAGACACCTCACATCACTGTGTATGCACCCACGCTCACGAGCCCAGACGACACCAAAGAGACTGTTCTACGAACAACTTGGACCAGGCCATCAGGTCAACTCCTCAAAATGACAAACTGTCATCCTTGGGGACTTCAAACCCAGAGTAGGAAGAGACTATAGCAGCTGGGAAAGCGTTCTCGGCAGACACGGAGTAGGCAAGGTCAACGACAACGGCCTGCTCCTCCTCAGCAAGTGTGCGGAACACAGCCTCTGCATCACCAACACCTTGTTCAGGTTGGCGGACAAGTTCAAGACCACCTGGATGCACCCGAGGTCGAAACACTGGCACATGATTGATTTCATCATCGTACGCCAACGCGACTACAAGGACGTCCGGTGACCCGCGTCATGAGAGTGCTGAATGCTGGACTGACCACAGGCTGTTCAGGGCTGTAATGACCCTGCATATACCACCGCCACACAGAAACCGACCAAGACTGTCAGGGCCTCCTACAATGTCGCCAACTGAAAGACCCGACCTGCCTCTCCAGTTCCAACAACTACTTGAAGAAAGCTCCAAGCGTCTGACCCTGAAATGGAACAGAAAATGGTCCTCTTTTAAGGACATGTCGCCTGAGACGCAAAAGAGGTCCTCGGAGCAAAATCCAGAGCCCATGAAGACTGGTTGACGAGAACGATGAGAAGATCAAAGAAGCCCTCCATGGCGAAGAACAAGTCTTACATCGAGTGGCAGAATGACCCATCGTCCGTCTCCAAACGCGAGAGATCAAGACCTCAGACCAAAGTGCAGACCGACCTACGTCTGATGCGGGACCAGTGGTGGCAGGACAAAGCGACTGAGTCAAGGCTACGCCGACTCTCACAACGCAAGAAATTCTTTGGCTCGTTGAAGACAGTCTCGGACCCTCAGCATCAGGCTGCTCCCCGCTACTGTCCTCTGACGGCGCAACCCTGATCAAGGACCAAGAAGGACTAAGCAAGCGCTGGCAAGAACACTTCAGCAACCTGCTCAACAGCCCTCGTCAGTCGACTCGATGCCTTGAACCATGATCCCATCAGCAGCCGATACAAGACACCTTGCAGTACCCCCACCCATTGCAGAGATCCAGAAAGCATCCTCCAGACGAGCTCCGGTAGAGCATCAGGAAAGGACGGAATACCTGCTGAGATCTACAAGGCGGCAGCCCCAACGCCCTAAAGCCTTTCACGATGTCCTGCGGGAGTTCTGAGGAGGAGAAGATGCCAGATGACTTCCGTGACGCCCTGATTGTCTCCCTCTACAAGAACAAGGGAAGCAAAGTCGACTGTGGGAACTACAGAGGCATCTCGCTACTCTCCATTGCTGAAGATCTTTGCCAGAGCCATCCTCACAGACTCATCACTGTTTCCGAGCAGAACCTCCCCGAGGCGCAGTGCGGCTTCAGACCCGCAGAAGCACTGTCGACAGATTTTGCTGTCAGACAGCTTCAGGAGAAGTGTATCGAACAAAACATGCCCCTATACCTGTTTTCATTGACCTGACCAAGGCCTTTGACACGGTCAACAGGGAAGCTCTTTGGACAGTCCTCGAGCGCATTGGATGCCCGCCAAGTTTGTGAAAATGATCAAGCTCTTCCATGATGGCATGACCGGCCAGGTCTCTCCAGTGGAAACGTGACGGAAGCCTTCGAGATCACACATGGCGTGAAGCAGGGCTGTGTCATTAGCTCCGGTCCCTTCAACGTCTTCTTCACCTGCATGCTGTCCCACGCTGTCCAAGAGCTGGAGAAGGAGTCTACTTCCGCTATCGTCTGGACGGCTCCCTCTTTGACCTTCGTCGCCTCACTGCCAAGACAAAGAGCATCAAAGATCTCCTTCAAGAAGTCCTCTTTGCGATGACTGCGCACTGGTGGCCCATGCAGAATCCGATCTGCAACGATGCTTGACCGCTTCTCCGATGCTTCAAAGCTCTTCGGCCTGACAATCAGGCCTCGGAAAGACTGAGGTGCTTCACCAACCCGCACCAAACACCAACCCCTCGGCACCCACCATCGTCATTGACGACTCCCAGCTTGCGGACGTTGAACATTTCAGATATCTAGGAAGTACCATCTCCTGTGATGGCTCCCTGGACAGGGAAGTTGATGCCCGAATCAGCAAAGCAAGCCAGGCGCTGGAAAAGACTCCGCAACAGAGTGCTTAGTCAACACAACATTCGGCCGACTACAAAACTGAGAGTTTACAACGCAGTGGTCTTGTCCTCTCTCCTCTATGGGTGCGAATCTTGGACACTGTACCGCAGACACGTCAAGAAGCTGGAGAACTTCCACATGCGAGCTCTTCGCTCCATACTCGGAATCCATTGGCAGGACCGTGTTTCCAACCTCGAGGTCCTGGACGTGCTCACACTACAGTATCGAGTCCATGCTCATCAAGGCCCAGCTTCGATGGGTGGGGCATGTCATCCGTATGGAAGAGCACCGTATGCCAAGGCGAACTGCTGTATGGAGAGCTTCTGCACGGCAAGAGAAACCAAGGACGCCCAAAGAAACGGTACAAGGACTCGGTCAAATCAACCTCCAGTGGGCGAACTCAAACCAAAGAACTAGAGGAGTGCGCCAGTGACCGACCTCTGTGGCGGGCCACAATTCACAAAGCCGCTACCAACTTCGAAAGTACTCGACGCCAAAAACTGACTGCCGCCAGGGATCAACGCCACAGAGCAGCAGCAGCAGTGATCACGACAACGGACTTCCAGTGCCCCCACTGTTCCAGACTCTGCGCCTCCAGATTGGGGCTGCAGAGCCACCTCCGCGTACATCGATGAGCTACAGAAACGCTAACGTCATCTTCGGATCCGAAGGACTACCACATGACATGACATGAACTGGTCTAGTCTATTATTGCAAGAGGGGGCTGCGCCTTTGTTTGTTGTTTTTTCTGTGCTATCACTGGTCTGTCTATTATTGCTAGATGGGGGCTGCACCTATGTTGTTG
>CM031619.1:67794842-67815764 GCA_018398815.1 Conus ventricosus
TTTTTCCCCCCTGATTTGTAATGTGCAGACATCTGCATGGCGTAGCTAGTTCTATGTGCAGACATCTGCCATGGCGTGGCCTAGTTCTATGTGCAGACATCTGCCATGGCGTGGCCTAGTTCTATGGCAGACATCTGCCATGCGTGGCTAGTTCTATTGTTCTCGGATGAAGGATATGAAATTACAATGAACTGTTGTCCAGTCTCCAGTGCATGTGTTTTCTGTATTTGGCGCAGGCTAATTCGCGGTTGCACTTTGGATGGAAACTCGCATCCAGTTTCATTTGAATGTCATTCTACGCTTTTATTTCCTACACTTAGCACGACAACGTTATTTCGCTACTCTGTCGCGAAGATTTTCTTTTTTGTTTTATTTCAATCTTCAATTTTTCTTTTTCACGATGATCGTCATTCAGCACACGGACTTGCGCCTCCTTCAAATTCATTCCTACCTCGAAAAAAAAAAAACCGGCCTCTCATCTCTCCAGCAGGGATTAATGAGCCAGTGGCCACAGACTTCCTCTCATCTCTCCAGCAGGGATTAATGACCAGTGGCCACAGACTTCCTCTCATCTCTCCAGCAGGGATTAATGAGCCAGTGGCCACAGACTTCCTCTCATCTCTCCAGCAGGGATTAATGAGCCAGTGGCCACAGACTTCCTCTCATCTCTCCAGCAGGAATAATGAGCCAGTGGCCACAGATTTCCACTCATCTCTCCAGCGGGGATTAATGAGCCAGTGGCCACAGACCTCTCTCATCTCTCCAGCAGGGATTAATGAGCCAGTGGCCACAGACTTCCTCTCATCTTTCCAGCCCGGGACCAGGCTGCTTCAATTCAGTAGTGGGGCGACCATCCCCACCCGGCGGGTCCCCAAGCTGGTGGATAGGGGAACGGCCCTCAAATATGGGGGTTAGCTGCGAATAAGCAGTCCCGGACCAACTGGCGATGTTCCTGCCAGGACGGGGTGGGTCAACAGGTGGCGCTGTTGTCCTCACTGAAATACCCATGTGTTCTATGACGGGCTCATCATGCGGTCAAGAGGCGCGGTATAACCTCTAGCCCGGGGTGGGATCCTCGGAGAAACACCCCCCCCCCCCCCCCCCCTGTGCTCACAGGGCAGGACGTACGGGCCATGAGATAAGGGTGAGGCACCCGAAAGAAACTCCAGTTGAAGACGGAGGTATCGGGCCACTGGCGCAACTTAAACCACGATACCACGCATTCACGCTTCCATGATGATGCAGTCCACAGAATTTTGATGTGGCGCCTCGACCTTCGGAGACCCGCCGGGGAGGTCGGGAGCCGGGCCCTATGCCTCAAAGGGGCCCACCCCCAAGCGGTCGGTGGTCAGACAAAGAATTCTGCATGCCAATGCGACGAAGAAGGAGACCTCATTCCTCCTGCTGATGCCAAGCAATACAGTACCACCCAGAATGCTCAACATTCTCCAGTTGAATGCAGAAGGGGTGCATAAAAAGAAACTTGGCTTGGGCAGAAAGGATGCATCAAGAAAATATCGATATCGCATGTGTCCAAGAGAACACATTTGACCGTAGACCATTGCTTTCAAGTAAGGGGTTACGAGACCACAGGTTGGACCGTGAGGAAAGAAACAAAGGAGGGGTGTTTATCTTGGTGCGGAATTCCATCGCCGCACAAGAACTCAAGATCAACACCAATCAACAGGCAGAGATCCAAGGGGTTGATATAGTCCTTAAGGAACGCAACATCAGGATCTACAAATGCCTATTGCCCTCAAGATCGTGATCTTTCCCTCACATACATGAACATCCCAGACAACAACTGCGTGGTGGTGGGTGATTTTAACAGTCACTCGAGAGATGGGGCTATGAGGGATGGACAAGAGAGGCGAAGAAGTTGAGGATTGGGAGATTGACACACATCTTATCTCATCAATCCAAGAAGATGATGAACCCACCTTCTACTTAGACACTGGATGACCACATCAACACCAGATCTAGCGTTCGCCACCAACGACCTGTTCGTTTAGGACCACAAGAACAGTCCTCAACCGCTTGGAGGAAGTGACCACAAGCCCGTTAAACTCTCTATCAAACCTCAACTTACAGTGTCCACAAGCAAAATGTTTTCCCCACTGGAATTATAGAAAGGCGGACTGGACTCTCTTCGAGACCCTCACAGATACATACACAAAGCCAATCAACATCAGGCAGAAGGACTCAAACAAGATGGTTCGAGACTGCACAAAGGCCATCTTGAAAGCTGCTACAGAATCCATCCCAAGAGGAGCACGTAAAGACTACAAGCCCTACTGGACGGAGGAACTCCCAGAATCTGGAAGATGCCGTTACGGAAGCCAGGGACAGAGCAGAAAAGCAGCCATCACTGGAGAATAACATAGTGCTGAAGGAAGTAACTGCCAGATACAAGCTGTCCTGCGCACAAGCTGCCAAGAAAAATGCTGGCAAGAGAAAACTGAAAGCCTAAATTTCGACAGGGATGGCAGCAAGCTGTGGAAAATGGCTAGAACCCTCTGCAATGAAACAAGTCACACCACTATAACAATACAAGAGAATGGAAATTATCTCTCTGGAAAAAAGCAGCAGACCACTTCATAGATGTCTATGAAAGCATCCAATCTGGAAGTCCCTCCTGAACATTGAGCTGCAGTGCACAGGGCCCAAGGTGAACTTCATAAGGAAGAGCCCAAGAGGAAGTCATGATCACAGCTTTCACAGAGAAAGAGCTAGAGGAAGCGTTGCAGAGCCTCAGTTTGAAGAAGTCACCTGGACCAGACGGAATCACAAATGAAGTGATTCTGCATCTTGGGATGAGAGCAAGGCAGTCCTTCTAAAAATCTTTAACTCCAGCTGGAGACAGGATCAGTACCACAGTGTTGGAGGGAAGCAGACATGATCCCCATTCACAAAAAGGGAAAGGACAAGTCGAAAGCTGACAGCTACAGACCCATCAGCCTTACAAGCTGCTTAGAAAGCTGATGGAAAGACTTGTCAACACAAGGCTTGTCTGGCACCTTGAGGAGCATCAGCTGCTGAGCCCTGAACAGGCAGGCTTCCGCCAGCACAGATCAACAGAAGACTAGATCACATTCATCACGCAAAGCATTGAGGACGCTTTCCAAGAAAAGAAGAACACGCTTGCTGTCTGGATTGACATGGAGAAGGCGTTCGACAAAGTCTGGAAGGACGGACTTAGGCTCAAACTACGGCGATGTGGTGTGTCTGGGAGGATGTACACCTGGATCAGCCAATACCTACACAACCGCCAAGCCCGAGTCAAGATTCAGGGCCAGAAAAGCAAGAAGAAGGTGCTGGACAGGGAGTACCACAAGGAGGAGTCCTTTCGCCAACGCTGTTCCTCATCTTCATAGATGACATCATCAGAGAACTTCCAAAAGGGTCAGAGGAGCGATCTACGCAGATGATCTGGTGCTTTGGGGCTCTGAAGTACACCACCACAGCACAGGTACGCTCCAGACTGCGCTCAACAAGATCAGTGACTGGACCAAGGAATGGCTTGTCTCTGTCAACTCAAGCAAAACAACCTACACAGTCTTCAGCCTATCCAGCAAGAAGCAAAGAGGCGAAGCTGACACTGAACAACCAAAGGCTTGCAGAGGAACCCACACCACTACCTGGGAGTGACCGCTGACCGCTAGGCTCACTTGGAAACAGCAGATCACCAGATGATGTAGCAAGGCCAAGTTGAGACTAGCGGTCATCAGGAAAACTTGCGGGGACGGACTGGGGGCTGACGAACGTATCCTGAGAGAGACTCTATGCAGGGAGAGTCCGACCTGTAGTTGAATACGGGACGTCAGCATGGGCATCAGCTGCAAAGTCTAACCTCGACCATCTCAATAAGATAGAGAACCAAGCTCAGCGTGTCATAACCGGCGCCATGGGATCCATCCCAATCCTGAGATGGAAGAGACCACTGGGCTACAGTCATTGGAGGACAGAAGGGACACAAAGATCCTCATCCAAGCAGCAAAATTTAAACGCCTTGAAAACCATCCAATGAACAACAGAATGAGCAGAACCACCAAGAGCCGGTTGAAAAGAGGCAGCTTCATCCACCAGTCAAGACGCCTTGAAGACAAACTCCAGTCTTGATGGAACATGAAGCAAAGCCTATCCCGGCAAATGTCACCCACCCATCTTGGAAGAGGCAGGTGTTCCCAACAGTCGTCACCAGCATTCCCGAAGTGGAGAAGAGAGGAATACAGTCAGACACCCAAAGGAAGGCTCTGGCCATGGAGTACTCTGCAACCAGTATCCCCAGGAAGACTGGACCCATGTCTTCACAGATGGCTCTGCCACAGAGGCAACGAGGGATGGTGGAGCTGGAATCTTCCTCGATACAATGACGGAGATGACGAAATTGCAATTCCAACAGGAAAATACTCCACCAACTTCCGAGCTGAGCGAGAGCCTCTGTGAGGCAGCCACAACAGTCTTGCAGAACTCCAAAAGAACAACAGGACAGGTGGTGGTCTCTCTGACGCTCTCTCCGTGCTCCAAGCCTCAAGAACTCCCGCTGCAAGAAAAGACCATCTCACTTCAGCCCTTGTTGCCCTGAGCGCCAGAGTGGAGAAAGTGGTGATACAATGTTTACCAGCACACTGTGGCATCAGAGGCCAATGAAAAAGCGGACATTCTGGCAAAAGACGGTGCACAGAAGGAGCAGGCCAACAACTGGTGTCATACGATGAAATTAGGACAATCATCAAGGCACAACAAGGAATAAAATGGCGCCTCCTGCATCCCAAATACAACCAGAAGACATATCCATTTACTGGGACGACGGGAACAGGTCAAGATCTTCTGCCTGAGGACTGGACACAATCGCCTGCTCACCACATGCACACAAAATTTGGCATGGACAGTGGAGAGTGCCTTGTGGTGAGGGACAATGACAACTAACCACATCCTTCAAGTCTGTGCGACCTATGCAGCATCCAGGAGAAAGTACTGGTCAACACCGACAGCATGGAAGCCAAGCTGTACGGACCCTGGAGGAACTGCGACGGACGGCAGCTTCATCGAGGACACCGGGCTGCTCATCTAACGGGAGGCGAACGGAAGAAGAAGAAGAATCTCTCCAGCAGGATTAATGAGCCAGTGGCCACAGATTTCCTCTCATCTCTCCAGCAGGGATTAATGAGCCAGTGGCCACAGACTTCCTCTCATCTCTCAGCGGGGATTAATGAGCCAGTGGCCACAGACTTCCTTCATCTCCCAGCGGGGATTAATGAGCCAGTGGCCACAGACTTTCTCTCATCTCTCCAGCATGGATTAATGAGCCAGTGGCCACAGACTTTCTGTGCTCCACCAACACAGCAAATAAAAGTCCTCTCTGCAGCTGCGCGAATGTGTATAGTTTGATGTTGCTAGCCTGTCTCTTGCCAGGGGACAGCTTGTGCTGCTTCAGGGACTGGCTAACCCGACTTCTCCATGCAGTGTGAGTCATATGTCGCCCCGCCAACCCCTCCACAAGTTTTGTCTAAAGCACTGTCTGGACTTCTAAGACTGATTCAATATAAATCATACACAAAAAGAAACTTTGACATCCTTCACTATTTTTCGACTTATGTTAAATTAAGCATGGTGATAAATCTGCAAGGACACAAAATATAGAGGGAGTCAGAGAAAAAGGCGCTGTCACCAACGCTGAAGTGGTACTGAAGAGCACAAAGGAAGCTGTCTTCACCCATGAAGAGCACAAAGGAAGCTGTCGTCACCCATGTGTGTGGGCACCTAACTTAAAAGCACAGCCGTATCCTCACAAAAGTTCCACATAGAGCACTTTGCGTTTATTTTCTGGCTTTTTTTTCAATTAAGCACAGACTATGCATTGTAAATAATGCACTGAGTACGGAATCCACCGCAAAGAAAAGATGTATAGATTTTTTTTTTAAAAATAAAACACGGGCAGAGCACTCTCCCTTTGCCAATGAATGAATGCATGCCGTAGTATCGTTTACTTTTCACACGTTCAGTGAGACTGGGTCATCGCCTCAGTCCGAACTATCACTGCTCTAGTCTATTATTGCAAGATGGGGGCTGCACCTTTGTTGTTGTTTTTCTGTGCTATCACTGGTCAAGTCTATTATTGCAATATGGGGGCTGCACCTTTGTTGTTGTATTTCTGTGCTTTCACTGGTCAAGTCTATTATTGCAAGATGGGGGCTGCGCCTTTGTTGTTGTTGTATTTCTGTGCTATCACTGGTCTAGTCTATTATTGCAAGATGGGGGCTGCGCCTTTGTTGTTGTTGTATTTCTGTGCTATCACTGGTCTAGTGTATTATTGCAAGATGGGGGCTGCACCTTTGTTGTTGTTGTATTTCTGTGCTATCACTGGTCTAGTCTATTATTGCAAGATGGGGGCTGCACCTTGTTGTTGTGTTTCTGTGCTGTCACTGGTCTAGTCTATTATTGCAAGATGGGGGCTGCACCTTGTTGTTGTGTTTCTGTGCTATCACTGGTCTTATCTTTATTGCAAGATGGGGCTGCACCTTTGTTGTTGTTGTTTTACTGTGGTATAACTGGTCAAGACTATTATTGCAAGAGGGGGCTGCACCTTTGTTGTTGTTGTTTTAACTGTGTTATAACTGGTCAAGTCTATTATTGCAAGATAGGGGCTGCGCCTTTGTTGTTGTATTTCTGTGCTATCACTGGTCAAGTCTATTATTGCAATATGGGGGCTGCACCTTTGTTGTTGTGTTTCTGTGCTATCACTGGTCTAGTCTATTATTGCAAGATGGGAGCTGCACCTTTGTTGTTGTTGTTTTACTGTGGTATAACTGGTCAAGACTATTATTGCAAGAGGGGGGCTGCACCTTTGTTGTTGTTGTTTTACTGTGGTATAACTGTCTAGTCTATTGAAGGGAAAGCCACAAGCCGAAGACAGGATCCATGGCGTTGGATTCGCCATCAGGACAGCCCTGCTCAAAAGCATACCTGTGCTCCCGGTTGGCATCAATGAACGCCTCATGAAATTGCGTATCCCCCTCAGAAAGTCAAGACACCTCACAATCATCAGTGTGTATGCACCCACGCTCACGAGCCCAGACGACACCAAAGAGCTGTTCTACGAACAACTTGACCAGGCCATCAGGTCAACTCCTCAAAATGACAAACTCGTCATCCTTGGGGACTTCAACGCCAGAGTAGGAAGAGACTATAGCAGCTGGGAAAGCGTTCTCGGCAGACAGGGAGTAGGCAAGGTCAACGACAACGGCCTGCTCCTCCTCAGCAAGTGTGCGGAACACACCCTCTGCATCACCAACACCTTGTTCAGTTGGCGGACAAGTTCAAGACCACCTGGATGCACCCGAGGTCGAAACACTGGCACATGATTGATTTCATCATCGTACGCCAACGCGACATCAAGGCCCGTCCGGTGACCCGCGTCATGAGAGGTGCTGAATGCTGGACTGACCACAGGCTGTTCAGGGCTGTAATGACCCTGCATATACCACCGCCACACAGAAACCGACCAAAGACTGTCAGGGCCTCCTACAATGTCGCCAGACTGAAAGACCCGACCTGCCTCTCCCAGTTCCAACAACTACTTGAAAAAACAGCTCCAAGACGGTCTGACCCCTGAAGATGGAACAGAAAAATGGTCCTCTTTTAAGGACATGGTCGCTGAGACTGCAAAAGAGGTCCTCGGAGCAAAATCCAGAGCCCATGAAGACTGGTTTGACGAGAACGATGAGAAATCAAAGAAGCCCTCCATGCGAAGAACAAGTCTTACATCGAGTGGCAGAATGACCCATCGTCCGTCTCCAAACGCGAGAGATTCAAGACTCTCCAGACCAAAGTGCAGACCGACCTACGTCTGATGCGGACCAGTGGTGGCAGGACAAAGCGACTGAAGTCCAAGGCTACGCCGACTCTCACAACGCCAAGAAATTCTTTGGCTCGTTGAAGACAGTCTTCGGACCCTCAGCATCAGGCTGCTCCCCGCTACTGTCCTCTGACGGCGCAACCCTGATCAAGGACCAAGAAGGACTAAGCAAGCGCTGGCAAGAACACTTCAGCAACCTGCTCACAGGCCCTCGTCAGTCGACTCGGATGCCTTGAACCAGATCCCTCAGCAGCCGATACAAGACACACTTGCAGTACCCCCCACCATTGCAGAGATCCAGAAAGCAATCCTCCAGACGAGCTCCGGTAGAGCATCAGGAAAGGACGGAATACCTGCTGAGATCTACAAGGCGGCAGGCCCCAACGCCCTAAAAGCCTTTCACGATGTCCTGCGGAGTATTGGAGGAGGAGAAGATGCCAGATGACTTCCGTGACGCCCTGATTGTCTCCCTCTACAAGAACAAGGGAAGCAAAGTCGACTGTGGGAACTACAGAGGCATCTCGCTACTCTCCATTGCTGGAAAGATCTTTGCCCGAGCCATCCTCAACAGACTCATCACTGTTTCCGAGCAGAACCTCCCGAGGCGCAGTGCGGCTTCAGACCCGGCAGAAGCACTGTCGACATGATTTTTGCTGTCAGACAGCTTCAGGAGAAGTGTATCGAACAAAACATGCCCTTATACTCTGTTTTCATTGACCTGACCAAGGCCTTTGACACGGTCAACAGGGAAGCTCTTTGGACAGTCCTCGAGCGCATTGGATGCCCGCCAAGTTTGTGAAAATGATCAAGCTCTTCCATGATGGCATGACCGGCCAGGTCCTCTCCAGTGGGAAAAGTGACGGAACCTTCGAGATCAGCAATGGCGTGAAGCAGGGCTGTGTCTTAGCTCCGGTCCTCTTCAACGTCTTCTTCACCTGCATGCTGTCCCACGCTGTCCCAAAAGCTGGGGAAGGGAGTCTACTTCCGCTATCGTCTGGACGGCTCCCTCTTTGACCTTCGTCGCCTCACTGCCAAGACAAAGAGCATCAAAGATCTCCTTCAAGAAGTCCTCTTTGCCGATGACTGCGCACTGGTGGCCCATGCAGAATCCGATCTGCAAACGATGCTTGACCGCTTCTCCGATGCTTCAAAGCTCTTCGGCCTGACAATCAGCCTCGGAAAGACTGAGGTGCTTCACCAACCCGCACCAAACACCAACCCCTCGGCACCCACCATCGTCATTGACGACTCCCAGCTTGCGGACGTTGAACATTTCAGATATCTAGGAAGTACCATCTCCTGTGATGGCTCCCTGGACAGGGAAGTTGATGCCCGAATTTAGCAAAGCAAGCCAGGCGCTGGGAAGACTCCGCAACAGAGTGCTTAGTCAACACAACATTCGGCCGACTACAAAACTGAGAGTTTACAACGCAGTGGGCTTGTCCTCTCTCCTCTATGGGTGCGAATCTTGGACACTGTACCGCAGACACGTCAAGAAGCTGGAGAACTTCACATGCGAGCTCTTCGCTCCATACTCGGAATCCATTGGCAGGACCGTGTTTCCAACCTCGAGGTCCTGGACGTGCTCACACTACAAGTATCGAGTCCATGCTCATCAAGGCCCAGCTTCGATGGGGGGGGCATGTCATCCGTATGGAAGAGCACCGTATGCCAAGGCGACTGCTGTATGGAGAGCTTCTGCACGGCAAGAGAAACCAAGGACGCCCAAAGAAACGGTACAAGGACTCGGTCAAATCAAACCTCCAGTGGGGCGAACTCAAACCAAAAGAACTAGAGGAGTGCGCCAGTGACCGACCTCTGTGGCGGGCCACAATTCACAAAGCGCTACCAACTTCGAAAGTACTCGACGCCAAAAACTGACTGCCGCCAGGGGTCAACGCCACAGAGCAGCAGCAGCAGTGATCACGACAACGGACTTCCAGTGCCCCCACTGTTCCAGACTCTGCGCCTCCAGATTGGGGGTGCAGAGCCACCTCCGCGTACATCGATGAGCTACAGAAACGCTAACGTCATCTTCGGATCCGAAGGACTACCACATGACATGACATGAACTGGTCTAGTCTATTATTGCAAGATGGGGGGTGCGCCTTTGTTGTTGTTTTTTCTGTGCTATCACTGGTCTAGTCTATTATTGCTAGATGGGGCTGCACCTATGTTGTTGTTTTTCTGGCTATCACTGGTCTAGTCTATTATTGCAAGATGGGGGCTGCACCTTTGTTGTTTTTCTGTGGTATAGCTGGTCAAGTCCATTATTACAAGATGGGGCTGCACCTTTGTTGTTGTTGTGTTTCTGTGCTATCACTGGTCAAGTCCATTTTACAAGATGGGGGCTGCACCTTTGTTGTTGTTTTTCTGTGCTATCACTAGTCAAGTCTATTATTGCTAGATAGGGGCTGCACCATTGTTGTTGTTTTTCTGGGCCATCACTGGTCTAGTCTATCATTGCAAGATGGGGGGGGGGGGGGGGGGGGGCTGCACCTATGTTGTTGTTGCATTTCTGTGCTATCACTGGTCAAGTCTATTATTGCAAGTTGGGGGCTGCACCTTTGTTGTTGTTTTTCTGTGATGTCACTGGTCAAGTCTATTATTGCAAGATGGGGGCTGCACCTTTGTTGTTGTTGTTTTTCTGTGCTATCACTGGTCTAGTCTATTATTGCAAGATGGGGGCTGCACCTTTGTTGTTGTGTTTCTGTGCTATCACTGGTCTAGTCTATTATTGAAAGATGGGGGCTGCACCTTTGTTGTTGTGTTTCTGTGCTATCACTGGTCTAGGCTATTATTGCAAGATGGGGACTGCACCTTTGTTGTTGTGTTTCTGTGCTATCACTGGTCAAGTCTTTTATTGCAATATGGGGCTGCACCTTTGTTGTTTGTCTGTGCTATCACTGGTCAAGTCTATTATTGCAAGATGGGGGCTCACCTTT
This sequence comes from Conus ventricosus, assembly GCA_018398815.1. Classification (NCBI taxonomy): domain Eukaryota; kingdom Metazoa; phylum Mollusca; class Gastropoda; order Neogastropoda; family Conidae; genus Conus; species Conus ventricosus. The sequence continues at coordinate 67,805,646 of CM031619.1, forward strand.
GTCATTGATTTTCTGTGCTGCTGTTCACAGGTTTCCAGTGGAGGAGAAAGGGAAAGGACCCTGTTGAGGTGACTACGCTGAAAGCGTCTTTTACACTAATGTATAACAAGATTCTACATGCTAGTCAGTATGGTAAACAGACACTTTCTATGCGTGGAAATGTGGCTGAAAGCGAGCGCTAGCTGAAACTGGCCTGTGATGGACAACACGTGCCATGTGCGCAGTGGTGGAAATGAAGTAGGCTACACTCACCAGGAAGTGTGCGTTGCTGTTTAATGGTGGAATGAAGTAGGCTACACTCACCAGGAGTGTGCGTTGCTGTTTAGTGGTGGGAATCAAGTAGGCTACACTCACCAGGAAAGTGTGCGTTGCTGTTTAGTGGTGGGAATGAAGTAGGCTACACTCACCAGGGAGTGTGCGTTGCTGTTTAGTGGTGGGAATGAAGTAGGCTACACTCACCAGGAAGTGTGCGTTGCTGTTTAGTGGTGGGAATGAAGTAGGCTGCACTCACCAGGGAGTGTGCGTTGCTGTTTAGTGGTGGGAATGAAGTAGGCTACACTCACCAGGGAGTGTGCGTTGCTGTTTAGTGGTGGGAATGAAGTAGGCTACACTCACCAGGAAGTGTGCGTTGCTGTTTTAATGGTGGGAATGAAGTAGGCTACACTCACCAGGAAGTGTGCGTTGCTGTTTAATGGTGGGAATGAAGTAGGCTACACTCACCAGGAGTGTGCGTTGCTGTTTAGTGGTGGGAATGAAGTAGGCTACACTCACCAGGGAGTGTGCGTTGCTGTTTAGTGGTGGGAATGAAGTAGGCTACACTCACCAGGGAGTGTACGTTGCTGTTTAGTGGTGGAATGAAGTAGGCTGCACTCACCAGGGAGTGTGCGTTGCTGTTTAGTGGTGGGAATGAAGTAGGCGACACTCACAGGGAGTGTGCGTTGCTGTTTAGTGGTGGGAATGAAGTAGGCTACACTCACCAGGAAGTGTGCGTTGCTGTTTAGTGGTGGGAATGAAGTAGGCTGCACTCACCAGGGAGTGTGCGTTGCTGTTTAGTGGTGTGAATGAAGTAGGCTGCACCCATCAGGGAGTGTGCGTTGCTGTTTAGTGGTGGGAATGAAGTAGGCGTACTCACCAGGAAGTGTGCGTTGCTGTTTAGTGGTGGGAATGAAGTAGGCTGCACTCACCAGGGAGTGTGCGTTGCTGTTTAGTGGTGGGAATGAAGTAGGCTACACTCACCAGGGAGTGTGCGTTGCTGTTTAGTGGTGGAATTGAAGTAGGCTACACTCACCAGGGAGTGTGCATTGCTGTTTAGCTTTTAGCCAGCTGTGAACGTAAGACGCCCACACACGTCTTTTTGCTTGTTGACGTAGTAAGATTATGCAGAAATTGGTGATGGCTTAACATGAACTACTCCCAGTAAATTGCCGGTACCAGGGCTGTAACAGGACTTGTCAGGGTGTGGGTGTGGAGAGGGTCAGAATGAGCAGCATGCATACAATGCCACTGAAGTGGCACAGACATTAGGACAGACACCTCCACCCCACCCCCCACCCACGCTCACATGCAGTACGACTCACATGGATGGCAAGGACGGGGGGCACGATGTGACACCGATGTTAAAACGGAAACCGTCTGCCTCTAGCCCACACAGTGTCCACAACAGCTTCAATTTCTTGCTGTGTGTTGAAACTGACCAGATGGGCCCCCAAGGCCTGGCATGCTTTCCTGGCCTCCATGTGTCTCAATGGTTTCGTGGTCTCCCAGCTTATAGCACCTGCAAACAGGCACATAATATATCGACTTTGTTAATAACTTGCAGTACACGAATACATGAATCAGTAGAAACACTTCCTCCACTGCTCTCTACAAGCTAACTGCACTGCTAAAAAAAAAAGCATTTAAGTGGACTAGGAGAATTGAATTGTTTGATTTTGTCAAGCTGACCATTGTTGTTGTCTCGATCGTCATTTCTTCAGATGGATTCCCCTGTCTCCTCGACAAAGCTGGCAGTACGTCGCAGGTCCTCCACTCCTCCGTAAAGCTTCCTGGCCACTGGTATTGGGTCAGGCGTTTGGTGGAGCGGGCAGGACTGCAGCAGATGTTCTGTTGTCTGGCTGCCTGTTTTCTGCAGGGGCACTGCTCTGTGTGCCGATGCGGAGTTTAAAGAATAGTGTTTCAGGCGGTTGTGGCCTGTCCTGAGCCTGAAGATGACTACCTGCTCTCGTCGAGTCAGCAAGTAGTACGGGTCTGCTCTGTTGTGGCGTGGATGCTGCTGCTTCCACTTGTTCTGCAGCTTGGCCTTAATGATGGTCCTGGATTCGGGGTAGCTGGTAGATCTGTCCATCTGCTCCTTCGTAGTGCCCTTCTTTGCCAGGGAGTAGCAGTCTCATTGCCGAGCACGTTGCAGTGGGAGGAAATCCACGGCAGGGTGACTGTGTGACTTGTCCAGAGGAGGCGAGAGATGACAGATCGTTGAGCTCTGGATCTCTGTTGGACTGAAGGGCCTGCAAGATGGTCATGCGTCGGTCAGGAAGACAACGTTGTGGCTGGCAGAGGGGCTGACCTCGATGTGAGCTGCTGCTGTTCTCAGGGATTCTGCTTCAGCTCTGTAATTTGTGGAGTACAGGCCGGTAGCGAGGCAGATCTTTTCTTCTCTGCCTACTGGATATTGACATAGACTCCTGCCCCTCCATTTCGAATGGCATCTGCTGCAGAGCCGTCGGTGTAGACATGAGTCCAAGACTCTTTGGGGAAATGGGTATGCAGGTGTTCAAGGGTGAGGGACTTTCTTTCAGGGCCGCTTTGGGAATCTTTGGGGCCAACACCAGGGATGCTGCACTGGATGAGGGGAGGGTTCCGTCTCTCCAGGGAGGGATGTCAAGACACCGGGTATCACTTTGGGGTCATGGTCAAGGATATCTTGATATTGCTGTTCTAGGATCCTGCTCTGGTGTACGAAGCTCCCTCTCTTCAGCCGTCCTTTTGTTGGCTGGGACAGTCTGTCTTTCATGGGGTTGCCTTGCAGTCTCTTGAACTTGGCAGAGGCTCCCAGGATTCACCGAAAGGGGGAGAGAATGATGAATCCATCGGTGCTCAACCAATCACGACTGCAAATCCCAAACGGACAACGAACATGGACCAAATGGAATATCCATGTGTCTGTGGAAAGCGTTTCGCTACCACCCGTGGCATGAAGATCCACAGAACAAAGATCGGATGTGTGAAGACTCATCTGAATGAGCAGCAGCACACTACATCAGCAAATACGACGTCGGAAGACCAAGGCCAGGATTTAAACCACAGTGCCAAGGACATCCACGCTGTTGGTTCGGATGAGGAATTTGCACAGGCCCTCGATGCAGGCGCCTGAAACTCAACCTGCCACGAGCAAACGAAACTGAGGATTGTGAGAAACTGGATGCAAAATTCGTCCAAAGACTCGGTACACTGATAGGGAAAAGCACCCTGGAACACAAACTAGCCACATATGGGGACATTGTGTATGCCACATGTAGAGACGCCTATGGAGCAAAACTACCCAAAGAGAAAACACCTCCAAAGAAATCCAGACGCCAAGAAGAGATGGACAAGATCAGGGTCTAAAAGAAAAACGTCAAGAAGCAAATGAAGACCGCACTGCCAGCTGAAAAACAAGGCTTGGAAAAACTCTGGAAAGACATGAAAACAAAACACAGCGCCCTCAGCAAAGCGGAATCTGCGAGGAAGAGGAAGAGCAAAAAGAAGAAGACCCAAGAGCGCTTCTTCAGAGACCCCTTCCAGTTGGCCAGAACACTCTTTGAGCAGCCAAAATCTGGGACCCTAAGAGTGGACAAAGGAGTTCTTGAGCAGCATTTGAGGAAACATACTCTGACTCACAGAGCAAAGCACCACTCGACATTCAAGGTCTGGTGTGGCCAACCAACCCTGAGGAACAGTTCAATGGCAAGCCACCAACGTTGGCAGAAATCAAGAAGGTGGTCGACAAAGCCAGAGTCAAGTCATCACCAGGGCCAAACAAAATACATTACCAGCTGTACAAGAAATGTCCCAAGGTGCTGGAGTGGCTTTACAGCTGCTGTGATCAGCTTGGAGAAACCAGAAGATCAGCGGCCAGTGAATGACGGCAGATGGTGTGTACATCCCCAAAGCAAAACTCAAGTGACATCAGCCAGTTCAGGCCAATATCACTACTGAACGTCGAAGGGAAAATCTCCTTCTCTGTCATGGCAGCAAGGCTAACCAAGTACCTCATGGACAACAAGTACTTGGATGTGTCAGTCCAGAAAGGTGGCATCCCAGGCGTGGCTGGCTGTGTGGAACACGCCACAATGATCTGGGACGCAATCCAAAGAGCAGAAACAGAAAAGAGAGACCTGGAGTAATGTGGCTTGAGCTGGCAAACGCATATGGATCTGTACCCCACGAGATGATACAGTTGGCTCTTGAGATGTACCATGTGCCAAAGAATATCCGCGACATCCTCAAGAAGTACTTCATGGCCTCTCAATGCGGTTCTCCACCAAGGAGTACACAACAGATTGGATCAACTTGGATGTGGGCATTGCAATGGGCTGTGCAATTTCCCAATACTGTTCGTGTTGGCAATGGAACTCATCTTGAAAGCAGCAACAAGCAACGCAAGACAACAGACCTTGGCGATGGATACAAGATGCCCCTCTCAAAGGCCTTCATGGATGACACTACAGTGATTTCATCCAGAGAAGACGAGACACGTCATGTGCTGGAGAGGCTGAACGACATAGTTGCCTCATCCAGAATGAAGTTCAAGCCAAAGAAATCAGGAGGCTCTCACTGAGGAAAGGAAAAGTGTCCGAATCTGTGGTCTTCAGTGTTGCCAACCAGGCCATCCCAACAGTCACAGAAGAGCCAGTCAAGAGCCTTGGAAAAATGGTATGATGATATGCTGAAAGACACACAAAGAGCAAAAGAAACTAACAGATGTCGGAAGAAGACTTGAGACCATTGACCAGTGTGGGCTCCCTGGCAAATACAAGGTCTGGTGTCTGCAGTTCATGCTGATACCAAAGCCCCAAATGGCCTCTGATGATATACGACATCTGCACCAGCATGAGTGGAGGCAATGGAAGCCAAAATCAACAAGTTCACAAGGAAATGGCTTGGTGTCCCACCCTGTCTCACTGACATAGCGCTGTACTGTCGCCAAGCAAAGCTGAAACTACCTTTGAAATCCATCCTGGAGGAATACAAAGCAGGGAAGATCAGACTTCAAAGCATGCTGGAGGACTCAGGAGAAAAGGGTGGTAGAAGCAATCAAGCCCAGCTGAAGACAGGCAGAAAATGGAAAGTTCAAGAGGCGATGGATTCTGCACAAGAAAGTCTCAAGATCAGACAAATAACAGGCCACACACAGACCAACAGACAAGGACTGGGGTGACCAAAACTGAATGGTGGTCAAAGGCCAAAGGAAAAGCCAAAAGAGACATGATGTTTTCAGGAGATGAGAAAAGAGAAGACCAAAAAAGACTCCAAAAAGCAGTCCAGCAGAGCCAGCAAGGGCAATGGACAACGGGGAGAATGCACTCCAAAGAAGTCTCACTTGGAATGACATTTGGCACATGGCCCATCTCAGGATCAGCTTCATTCTCAGATCTGCATGGAACCTTCTGTCCTCAAATGCAAACCTGGTGAAGTGGGAAAAACAGACGATCCTGCATGCCCCTCTGCCAAGAAAAACAAATAGTGGAGCATGTCCTAAGCTCATGTACAGTAGCCCTGCCTCAAGAAATGTACACATGGAGGCACAACCAAGTGCTCAAAGAGATTGTACAAGCAGTCTGGGCTAGTACCAACACCACAAAAGGGAACATCAAGACTCCAAAAGCACACGCAACATTCATCACGGCAGGGGGGGTAGCAAATCAGCCAAGAACAACAGTGCCACTCGGAACATGCAGGCAGAGTCTGCTGAACGGGGCAGATGACTGGGAGTGCACTGCAGACCTCCCAGAAGGAAGAGTCAGCCAGAGATCATCCAGCAAGAGTGGCATGAGACCAGACATAGTAGTCCAGTCTCAGTCAAACCAAGCAGCTGATCATGATCGAGCTCACGTGCCATATGAGAACAGAATGGAGGCAGCTCAAATTTTACAAGACTGAAAAGTATGCTGATCTGGCAAACAGCCTGAGGAAAAGAAGGCTTATCAGGTCAAAGTCCTCACTGCAGAAATTGGAGCTAGGGTTTTGTAGGAACGTCTGCATACAGCCTCATGAAACAGCTCTCACTTGCAGGGGGGGAAAAAAACCCAGAGCCCTGAAATCAATGGCAGAAGCGGCAGAGAGGTGTTCAAGCTGGATCTGGTCAAGGAGGAACAAAAGTGAACTTCATAAGGCTTACATTTCCTGCAAATATCAGGTGTCCCCGTGGCTCAGTGGTTAGATGCGAGTCATTAAGTGGGAAAATGAGCATGTCCAGAGGGTCATGGGTTCGAATCCCAGCCATGGCTCGTCCCAAGAGGGAAAAAAAGGGGCAGCGGAGGGACATCCGGAGTCATGAACCGGTGTGGCCCAACCCCCCTAGAGTGTCAGGAGATAAGGCCGAAACACTTGCTTGAAGGGGCTTCTCTTCTGAGGACACTCTGCTGCCACGCTCTCCACCATTTCTTTCTACTGGCAGCCTGGTCAGGAGTTTGGCGTGTCTGCTGTCATTAAGGGCTGGAGCTCGGTGATGGTTTCAAGCTCCTGAATTGGCGTAGACTTCATGGCTCCTGTGATGATACGGGCACTCTGATTCTGAATCTTGCTGATCCGTTCAAAATTGGATTTGGCTGTAGTGCCCCATGCAGTCATGCCATACTCCAGCACTGGCCTGACTCTACCAGTGTACAGTCTCCTGAGGGTCGTGTTGTCTGCACCCTGCCAGCTTCTTCACGAGAGCAAGGCGTACTTTTGCTCATAATTCTGCTTTCTCTGCTTGCTTCTTCCACGTCATGCGTTTGTCAAAGGTGACTCCCAGGTACGTGGTGTTATTTTCAGCAAGCAGAGTTTTTCCATTGATGCTCAGGTTGGCCTTCTGTTCTTTAGGTGAGAAGCTGAAAACAGTGTAAGTAGTCTTCTTGGCATTAATTGTTACCAGCCACTGTCTTGTCCAGCTTTCGAGAACATTCAGCGCCTGTTGTAGCTGTAGTTGGCAGTTGTGAGGTGCTCTTCCGAGCACCATAGGACAAGAAAGCTGACCATTCCAAAGGATGGTTTTTGCAGGAGTTCGATAGTGTGTACAGAAACGGATGCCTTTGATTGCATAGGTTTACAGAAGAAACAAGGGGAGAAAGATAATCAAGAGTATAAAAGAACATTTCATTATTAATGAATCTGTAATGTAAATGGGGTTAATCTAGCCTGTCTATACAGAGTGTGTCCACAGGAGTATCAGCCTGAGTGCACAGCAAAAAGGAAAAAAGAAAAGAAAAACTTAAGGCACTTAAGTGTATTTTTTCCCAGATAATCTGCCAGTCTGTTATGACGCTTGTTCCAAGTAGTGTCTGAAGTGTAAAAGACTATTCAAAAGAGCCGTGTCAAGAACCCAGAACAGCGTTCTGCTATGTACTCTGCTCTCCTTTGCCCCGTGACCGCTGTTAGATTCTTACACATTCTGCGATACAGGGCCTAAGCCCAAACTTTGTCAGTTCTGATATAACGACCCAACACCGTTCCCATGGACCGATGGAGGGCGGGAGGATACAGAGAGAGAAGGGGAGGGGCGGGAAGTGGGGGAGGCGATGAGACCTTGAAAAGATTTCCTTCAGCATCCCCCGTTCCCAAGCAACTCTCTCACCCCCACCTCCCACTCTCCGGCCTTCCAGTATACCCCCGTCCGCCTAACAGCAAGCTCATCCTGTTTACAGAAAATACAGATCATGTACAAAATACCCGATACCTTTCTATCTACCTACACCGCCCCCCCCCTCTCTCTCTCTCTCTCTCTCTCCCTCTCTCTCTCTCTCTCTCTTCTCTCTCTCTCTTCTCTCTCCTCTCTCTCTCTCTATCTACGTATTCATACGTATCTATCTATCTATCTATCTATCTATCTATCTATCTATCTATCTATCTATCTATCTATCTATCTATCTGTCTGTCTGTCTGTCTGTCTGTCTGTCTGTCTGTCTGCGTGCGTGCGTGCGTGCGTGCGTGCGTGCGTGTGTGTGTGTGTGCGTGCGTGTGTGTAAGAAGACATAAATCAAAGACAGAGGTTGAATAATCAGTAATTTATCTTCATAGCTTTTAAAATCAGTCGAATGTTCGATATTAGCAAGATGGATATGGTCTTGAAGGGAGGCAAATTATACAAGAAATCGTTTCGAGGTATGTTGCCCTGTGTTTCTGTCTCCATGTACCAAAATAATAGGGAGGAAGATCCCACAGTATTCTAATTCTCTAATACCTTCCGTTGACGAGAAACCCATCACCTTGCTGGCATGTAGAATGAAAACACGTCTCTTCATCTTCTCCTTTTTCACACTGTCTAACCAAATTGCACTGAAGATGGGGTTTGAACAGCAACCATTCCGTTCCTGAGCAGTTCCACAATCCGTTTGACGTCTTCCTTGGCTTCGTATCTCTCTGTTCACATGTTGTTCTTGATTATTTGGGTTTGATTCCAGAAGATTCTCTCTCTCTCTCTCTCTCTCTCTCTCTCTCTCTCTCTCTCTCTCTCTCTCTCTCTCTCTCTCCTCTCTCTGTGTGTGTGTGTGTGTGTGTGTGTGTGTGTGTGTGTGTGTGTGTGGTGCGTGCGTGCGTGCGTGCGTGCGTGCGTGCGTGCGTGCGTGTGTGTGTGTGTGTGTGTGTGTGTGTGTGTGTGTGTGTGTGTGTGTGTGTGTGTGTGTGTGTGTGTGCGTGTGTGTGCGCGCACGTGTGTGTGTGTGTGTGTGTGTGTGTGTGTGTGTGTGCGTGCGTGCGTGCGTGCGTGCGTGCCTGCTTGCGTGCGTGCGTGCGTGCGTGCGTGCGTGCGTGCGTGCGCGTGTGTGTGTGTGTGTGTGTGTGTGGTTTCTTCTTTCCAAATTCAGAATGCCTATTAACGGATTTTTAATGCGCTTGATGTTGATCAGGATAGTTATTTGAACAACTGAAATCAATATCTGAGCTATGTTTGGTTGTTTTTTGTTTGTTTGTTTGTTTTGTTGTTTTTTAACCTTGAGAACGTATGTACATGCTGTTGTTTACTATTTACCTATTCCCTTCCCCTCCCATGTCCCCAGCATTTTCCAGTACCATTGTGTAAAGATGCCAATACCCTATGTACATCAAACGTTTGCATTCGCACTCTCTCTCTCTCTCTCTCTCTTCTCCTCTCTCTCTCTCCTCTCTCTCTCTCTCTCTCTCTCTCTCTCTCTCTCTCTCTCTCTCTCTCTCTCTCGATGCCTATGGCCTATATGTATGACGCGTTCGCATTCGCATTCTCTCTCTCTCTCTCTCTCTCTCTCTCTCTCTCTCTCTCTCTCTCTCTCTCTCTCTCTCTCTCCAAACCATTTCATCGTGTCCAGCATGTCACGTTATTCTCCGTGTTTATGACGTGCGTGTGACGTTCATGACACAATTCCCATGAATGAGAATGCGAGTGTGATTGTAAAGATGAAGGTTTTGAAAATGATGTAATAGCATCAGAATAAAGCACAGATTCTCTCTTTTTTTCTTTTTTTGTTTTTGTTTGTTAAACCATTGCTTCCAATGCATGTAAACATGTTTTGATGAAGGATGACGCTTTGACGAAAAAGGAAGATTATGTGAAATACTCAGTTGATGACCATGTTATGTATATGCCTGTAGATAGTATGTCCGAAACTGCATATGAGAAAGATGTTCTGAGGGCATTAGATATTGTAGGCAGAGGGGGAGAGTGTGCTGAAGATAGGATAATGGACAGGCTAGGGTGCAGTGATGACATAACAAGGAAAGGGAATGGGAACAGGGATAATAAGACAGGGTAGAGAGTGGGAGTAGGAGTGACATGACAAGGGAAGGGAGAGGGAGTAATGACATTTGGCATGTGAAATCGAAAGATAATAATAATCAATGTTGAATGGATTTGGATGAGATACGTTTATTAATCTAAAACTGTTGGAAAGTTTTATGGAATGATTGCTT
>CM031619.1:67815864-67823364 GCA_018398815.1 Conus ventricosus
TTTTCTGTGCTATCACTGGTCTAGTCTATTATTGCAAGATGGGGGCTGCACCTTTGTTGTTTTTCTGTGGTATAGCTGGTCAAGTCCATTATTACAAGATGGGGGCTGCACCTTTGTTGTTGTTGTGTTTCTGTGCTATCACTGGTCAAGTCCATTATTACAAGATGGGGGCTGCACCTTTGTTGTTGTTTTTCTGTGCTATCACTAGTCAAGTCTATTATTGCTAGATAGGGGCTGCACCAATTGTTGTTGTTTTTCTGGGCCATCACTGGTCTAGTCTATCATTGCAAGATGGGGGGGGGGGGGGGGGGGGGGGGGGTGCACCTATGTTGTTGTGCATTTCTGTGCTATCACTGGTCAAGTCTATTATTGAAGTTGGGGGCTGCACCTTTGTTGTGTTTTCTGTGATGTCACTGGTCAAGTCTATTTTGCAAGATGGGGGCCTGCACCTTTGTTGTTGTTGTTTTTCTGTGCTATCACTGGTCTAGTCTATTATTGCAAGATGGGGGCTGCACCTTTGTTGTTGTGTTTCTGTCTATCACTGGTCTAGTCTATTATTGAAAGATGGGGCTGCACCTTTGTTGTTGTGTTTCTGTGCATCACTGGTCTAGGCTATTATTGCAAGATGGGGACTGCACCTTTGTGTGTTGTGTTTCTGTGCTATCACTGGTCAAGTCTATTATTGCAATATGGGGCTGCACCTTTGTTGTTTTGTCTGTGCTATCACTGGTCAAGTCTATTATTGCAAGATGGGGGCTCACCTTTGTCATTGATTTTCTGTGCTGCTGTTCACAGGTTTCCAGTGGAGGAGAAGGAAAGGAGCCTGTTGAGGTGACTACGCTGAAGCGTCTTTTACACTAATGTAAACAAGATTCTACATGCTAGTCAGTATGGAAAACAGACACTTTCTATGCGTGGAAATGTGGCTGAAACGCGAGCGCTAGCTGAAACTGGCCCTGTGATGGACAAACACGTGCCATGTGCGCAGTGGTGGAAATGAAGTAGGCTACACTCACCAGGAAGTGTGCGTTGCTGTTTAATGGTGGGAATGAAGTAGGCTACACTCACCAGGGAGTGTGCGTTGCTGTTTAGTGGTGGGAATCAAGTAGGCTACACTCACCAGGAAGTGTGCGTTGCTGTTTAGTGGTGGGAATGAAGTAGGCTACACTCACCAGGGAGTGTGCGTTGCTGTTTAGTGGTGGGAATGATGTAGGCTACACTCACCAGGAAGTGTGCGTTGCTGTTTAGTGGTGGGAATGAAGTAGGCTGCACTCACCAGGAGTGTGCGTTGCTGTTTAGTGGTGGGAATGAAGTAGGCTACACTCACCAGGGAGTGTGCGTTGCTGTTTAGGGTGGGAATGAAGTAGGCTACACTCACCAGGAAGTGTGCGTTGCTGTTTAATGGTGGGAATGAAGTAGGCTACACTCACCAGGAGTGTGCGTTGCTGTTTAATGGTGGGAATGAATAGGCTACACTCACCAGGGAGTGTGCGTTTGCTGTTTAGTGGTGGGAATGAAGTAGGCTACACTCACCAGGGAGTGTGCGTTGCTGTTTAGTGGTGGGAATGAAGTAGGCTACACTCACCAGGGAGTGTACGTTGCTGTTTAGTGGTGGGAATGAAGTAGGCTGCTCACTCACCAGGGAGTGTGCGTTGCTGTTTAGTGGTGGGAATGAAGTAGGCGACACTCACCAGGAGTGTGCGTTGCTGTTTAGTGGTGGGAATGAAGTAGGCTACACTCACCAGGAAGTGTGCGTTGCTGTTTAGTGGTGGGAATGAAGTAGGCTGCACTCACCAGGGAGTGTGCGTTGCTGTTTAGTGGTGTGAAATGAAGTAGGCTGCACCCATCGGGAGTGTGCGTTGCTGTTTAGTGGTGGAATGAAGTAGGCGTACTCACCAGGAAGTGTGCGTTGCTGTTTAGTGGTGGGAATGAAGTAGGCTGCACTCACCAGGGAGTGTGCGTTGCTGTTTAGTGGTGGGAATGAAGTAGGCTACACTCACCAGGGAGTGTGCGTTGCTGTTTAGTGGTGGAATTGAAGTAGGCTACACTCACCAGGGAGTGGTGCATTGCTGTTTAGCTTTTAGCCAGCTGTGAACGTAAGACGCCACACACGTCTTTTTGCTTGTTGACGTAGTAAGATATGCAGAAATTGGTGATGGCTTAACATGAACTACTCCCAGTAAATTGCCGGTACCAGGGCTGTAACAGGACTTGTCAGGTGTGGGTGTGGAAGAGGGGTCAGAATGAGCAGCATGCATACAATGCCACGAAGTGGCACGACATTAGGACAGACACCTCCACCCCACCCCCCACCCACGCTCACATGCAGTACGACTCACATGGATGGCAAGGACGGGGGGCACGATGTGACACCGATGTAAAACGGAAACCGTCTGCCTCTAGCCCACACAGTGTCCACAACAGCTTCATTTCTTGCTGTGTGTTGAAACTGACCAGATGGGCCCCCAAGGCTGGCATGCTTTCCTGGCCTCCATGTGTCTCAATGTTCGTGGTTCCCAGCTTATAGCCCTGCAAACAGCACATAATATATCGACTTGTTATAACTGCGTACACGAATACAGAATCAGTAAAACACTTCCTCCATGCTCTCTACAAGCTAACTGCACTGCTAAAAAAAAAAGCATTTAAGTGGACTAGGAGAATTGAATTGTTTGATTTTGCAAGCTGACCATTGTTGTTGTCTCGATCGTCATTTCTTCAGATGGATTCCCTGTCTCTCGACAAAGCTGCAGTACGTCGCAGGTCCTCCACTCCTCCGTAAAGCTTCCGCCACTGGTATTGGTCAGGCGTTTGGGGAGCGGGCAGGACTGCAGCAGATGTTCTGTTGTCTGGTGCCTGTTTCTGCAGGGGCACTGCTCTGTGTTGCCGATGCGGAGTTTAAAGAATAGTGTTTCAGGCGGTTGTGGCCTGTCCTGAGCCTGAAGATGACTACCTGCTCTCGTCGAGTCAGAAAAGTAGTACGGGTCTGCTCTGTTGTGGCGTGGATGCTGCTGCTTCCACTTGTTCTGCAGCTTGCCTTAATGATGGTCCTGGATTCGGGGTAGCTGGTAGATCTGTCCATCTGCTCCTTCGTAGTCCCCTTCTTTGCCAGGGAGTAGCAGTCTCATTGCCGAGCACGTTGCAGTGGGAGGAAATCCACGGCAGGGTGACTTTTGTGACTTGTCCAGAGGGAGGGGAGAGATGACAGATCGTTGAGCTCTGGATCTCTGTTGGACTGAAGGGCCTGCAAGATGGTCAGTGCGTCGGTCAGGAAGACAACGTTGTGGCTGGCAGAGGGGCTGACCTCGATGTGAGCTGCTGCTGTTCTCAGGGATTCTGCTTCAGCTCTGTAATTTGTGGAGTACAGGCCGGTAGCGAGGCAGATCTTTTCTTCTCTGGCCTCTACTGGATTTGGACATAGACTCCTGCCCCTCCAATATCGAATGCATCTGCTGCAGAGCCGTCGGTGTAGACATGCGTCCAAGATCTTTGGGGAAATGGGTATGCAGGTGTTCAGGGTGAGGACTTCTTTCGGGCCGCTTTGGGAAATCTTTGGGGCCAACACCCAGGGATGCTGCACTGGAAGAGTGTGGGAGGGGTTTCCGTCTCTCCAGGGAGGGATTTCAAGACAACCGGGGTATCACTATGGGTCAGGTCAGAGGATATCTATATATTGCTGTTCTAGGATCCTGCACAGGTGTACGAAGCTCCCCTCTCTTCAGCCGTTCCTTTTGTTGGCAGGGACATCTGTCTTCATGGGTTGCCGTTGCAGTCTCTGGAACATGGCAGAGGCTCCCAGGATTCACCGAAAAGGGGGAGAGAAAGATGAATCCATCGGTGCTCAAGCTCAATCACGACTGCAAATCCCAAACGGACAACGAAAATGGCCAAAAATGGAATCCAAGAGTCGGTGGAAAAGCGTTTTCGCTACCACCCTTGGCATGAAGATCCACAGAACAAAGATCGATGTGTGAAGACTCAATCTGAATAAGCAGCAGCACACTACATAAGCAAATACGACTTCGAAGACCAAGCAGATTTAAACCCACAGTGCCAAGGACATCACCTGTTGGTTCGGATAGCATTTTGCACAGGCCCTCGATGCAGGCGCTGAAACTCAAACCTTGCCACGAGCAAACGAAACTGAGGATTGTGAGAAAACTGGATCAAATTGCGTGCCAAAGAACTCGATACACTGATAGGGAAAAGCACCTGGAACACAAACTAGGCCACATATGACAATGTGTATGCACATGTATAGACGCCCTAATGGAGCAAACTACCCCAGAGAAAAACACTCTCCAGAAGAAATCCAGACGCAAGAAGAGATGGACAAGATCAGGTCTAAAAGAAAAGCGACAAGAGGATGCATAGATGACGACCGTCACTGCCAGCTGAAAAACAAGGCTTGGAAAAAACAGAAAGACATGAAAAACAAAACACAGCGCCCTCATGCAAAGCGGAATCTGCGAGGAAGAGGAAGAGCAAAAAGAAGAAGACCCAGTGCGCTTCTTCATAGACCCCTTCTCCAGGTGGCCAGAACACTCTTTAGCAGCCAAAATCTGGGACCCTAAAGAGTGGACAAAGGAGTTCTTGAAGCACAATTGAGGAAAAACATACTCTGACGCCCAGAGCAAGCACACTCGACATTCAAGTCTGGTTGAGTCTGTGGCCAACCTCTCTTGCCCTGAGGAACAGTTCCAATGGCAAGAGCCCCAACGTTGGCAGAAATCAAGAAGTGGTCGACAAAGCAAGAGTCAAGTACAACACCAGGGCAAACAAAATACATTACCTAGCTGTACAAGAATGTCCAGGGCCTGGAGTGGCTTTACAGGCTGCTTTGATCACTTGGAGAACCCAGAAGATCAGCGGCCATGAATGACGGCAGATGTTGTACATCCCCAAAGAGCAAAACTCAATGACATCAGCCCGTTCGAGGCCAATATCCCTACTGAACGTCCGAAGGGAAAAGCTCCTCACTGATCAATGGCAGCAAGGCAAACCAAGTACCCTCATGGACAACAATTACTTGATGTGTCCGTCCCCAGAAAGGTGGCATCCCAGGCGTGGCTGGCTGTGAGGAACACTCCACAATGATCTGGGACTCAATCCTAAGAGCATAAACAGAAAAGAGAGACCTGGAGTAATGTGGCCTTGATCTGCAACCATATGGTCTGTACACCACGAGATGATACAGTTGGCTCTTGATGATGTACAAGTGCCAAAGAGATATCCGCGACTTCCTCAAGAAGTACTTCATGGCCTCTCATGCGGTTTCTCCACCAAGGAACACAACAGATTGGATCAACTTGGAATGGGGGCATTGCAATGGGCTGTGCAATTTTCCCCAATACTGTTCGTGTTTGGGCAATGAACTCATCTTGAAAGCAGCAAAAACAACGCAAGACAAACAGACCTTGGCGATGGATACAAGATGCCCCTCTCAAAGTCCCATCATGGATGCCACTACAGAGTTTCATCCCAGAGAAGACGAGACACGTTCATGTGCTGGAGAGGCTGACACGACATGTTTGCCATACATCCAGAATGATGTTCAAGCCCAAGAAATCACGGTAGGCTCTCACGTGGAAAGGAAAAGTGTCCGAAATGCTGGGGTCTAAGTGTTGCCAACCAGGCCATCCCAACAGACACAGAAGAGCTCACAGACAGAGCCTTTGAAGATGGTATGATTATATGCTGAAAGACACCAAAGAGCAAAAGAAACTAAACAATTCGAAGAAGACTTGGAGACCATTGCCAGTGTGGGTCTCCCTGGCAAAAACAAGGTCAGGTGTCCTGGCAGTACAATGCTGATACCCAAAGCTCTCCAATGGCCTCTATGATATACGACATCTCACCAGCATGAGTGGAGGTCAATGGAAGCCAAAAACAACAAGTTCACAAGGAAAATGGCTTGGTGTCCCACCCTGTCTCCTGACATAGCGCTGACTGTCGCAAGGCAAAGAATCTGAACTACCTTTGAAATCCCATCCAGGAGGAATACAAAGCAGGAAGATCAACATCAAAGCTGCTGGAGGACTCAGGAGACACGTGGAGAAGCAATCAAGCCCCAGACTGAAGACAGGCAAAAAATGGAAAGTTCAAGAGTGCGATGATTCTGCACAAGAAAGTCTCAAGATCAACAAATAACAAGCCACTCACAGACCAACAGAAGGACAGGGGGTGACCAAAACTGAATGGAGGTCAAAGTCCAAAGGTGAAAAGCCAAAAGAAGACATGATGAATCAGGAGATGAGAAAAGAGGAAGACTCAAAAAAGACTCCAAAAAGCAGTCCAGGCAGAGCCACAAGGGCAATGGACAACGTGGGAGAATGCACTCCAAAGAATCTCACTTGGAAAGACACTTGGCACAAGGCCCATCTCCAGATCAGCTTCATATCTCAGATCTGCATGAACCATCAGTCCTCAAATGCATACTGGTGAAGTGGGAAAAAACAGACGATCCTGCAATGCCCTCTGCCAAGAAAAACAAATAGAGGAGCATGTCCTAAAGCGCAATGTACAGTAGCACCTGCCTCAGAAATGTAAAACATGGAGCACAACCAAGTGCTCAAAGAGAATTGTAACAACCAGGTCCTGGGGGCTAGTCCAACACCACAAAAGGGGAACATCAAGACTCCAAAGAGCACACGCAACATTCATCACGGCAGGGGGGGTAGCAAAATTACAGGCCAAGAACAACAGTGCCACTCGGAACATGCAGGCAGAGTCTGCTGAACGGGGCAGATGACTGGGAGTGCACTGCAGACCTCCAGAATGGAAGAGTCAGCCAGAGATCATCAGCAAGAGTGGCATGAGACCAGACATAGTAGTCCAGTCTCAGTCAACCAAGCAGCTGATCATGATCGAGCTCACGGTGCCATATGAGAACAGAATGGAGGCAGCTCAAATCTACAGACTGAAAAAGTATGCTGATCTGGCAAACAGCCTGAGGAGAGAAGGCTATCAGGTCAAAGTCCTCACTGCAGAAATTGGAGCTAGGGGTTTTGTAGGAACGTCTGCATACAGCCTCATGAAACAGCTCTCACTTGCAGGGAGGGAAAAAAAACCCAGAGCCCTGAAATCAATGGCAGAAGCGGCAGAGAGGTGTTCAAGCTGGATCTGGTCAAGGAGGAACAAAAGTGAACTTCATAAGGCTTACATTTCCTGCAAATATCAGGTGTCCCCGTGGCTCAGTGGTTAGAGTGCGAGTCATTAAGTGGGAACTGAGCATGTCCAGAGGGTCATGGGTTCGAATCACCAGCCATGGCTCGTCCCAAGAGGGAAAAAAGGGGCAGCGGAGGGACATCCGGAGTCCCATGAACCGGGTGTGGCCCAACCCCCCTAGAGTGTCAGGAGATAAGGGCCGAAACACTTGCTTGAAGGGGGCTTCTCTTCTGAGGACACTCTGCTGCCACGCTCTCCACCAGTTTCTTTCTACTGGCAGCCTGGGTCAGGA
The DNA here is from genome assembly GCA_018398815.1 of Conus ventricosus. Lineage (NCBI taxonomy): Eukaryota > Metazoa > Mollusca > Gastropoda > Neogastropoda > Conidae > Conus > Conus ventricosus. The sequence continues at coordinate 67,823,324 of CM031619.1, forward strand.
GTTTGGCGTGTGTCTGCTGTCATTAAGGGGCTGGAGCTCGG
>CM031619.1:67825864-67845190 GCA_018398815.1 Conus ventricosus
TCCCTGTCCCCAGCATTTTCCAGTACCATTGTGTAAAGATGCCAATACCCTATGTACATCAAACGTTTGCATTCGCACTCTCTCTCTCTCTCTCTCTCTCTCTCTCTCTCTCTCTTCTCTCTCTCTCTCTCTCTCTCTCTCTCTCTCTCTCTCTCTCTCGATGCTATGGCCTATATGTATGACGCGTTCGCATTCGCATTCTCTCTCTCTCTCTCTCTCTCTCTCTCTCTCTCTCTCTCTCTCTCTCTCTCTCTCTCTCAAACCATTTCATCGTGTCCAGCATGTCACGTTATTCTCCGTGTTTATGACGTGCGTGTGACGTTCATGACACAATTCCCATGAATGAGAATGCGAGTGTGATTGTAAAGATGAAGGTTTTGAAAATGATGTAATAGCATCAGAATTAAGCACAGATTCTCTCTTTTTTTCTTTTTTTGTTTTTGTTTGTTAAACCATTGCTTCAATGCATGTAAACATGTTTTGATGAAGGATGACGCTTTGACGAAAAAGGAAGATTATGTGAAATACTCAGTTGATGACCATGTTATGTATATGCCTGTAGATAGTATGTCCGAAACTGCATATGAGAAAGATGTTCTGAGGGCATTTAGATATTGTAGGCAGAGGGGGAGAGTGTGCTGAAGATAGGATAATGGACAGGCTAGGGTGCAGTGATGACATAACAAGGAAAGGGAATGGGAACAGGGATAATAAGACAGGGGTAGAGAGTGGAGTAGGAGTGACATGACAAGGGAAGGGAGAGGGAGTAATGACTATTTGGCATGTGAAATCGAAGAAGAGGATAAATAATATCAACTGGTTTGGAATGGAGTTTGGATGGATGATACGTTTATTTTCTACGAGTTCTGTAATATGGGTACATGTTTGGATAAAATGTCTTTTCTTCATTGGAATGTGTGTAGATTGCTTTCAAACTTGAGGATGCAGATTTTGTTGAGTGCATTTGTTCATGCAACTCCGTATGTCTTGTAGAAACTTGTTTTGAAAGGTTTGAGTCTGTTTGTATAAAGAGCATGCGTTATTTGTAAAACCAGTGTTAAGCTGCAGGACATCAGAGAAGTTCGGGAGGAATTGTCTGTCTTGTACGTAAACCTCTAGTTCCCCACATACGATTTATTGATGATGGTAGTGATTTGTGTGTGTATTTTGCATTAGATAAAGAATTCTTTCATTTGTGTAAAAAAATCCACAACAAAACATTTTTTTTCACGTTTGTACCTCCTGGATATTTCTTCATATTATTTCTGCTTTCGATTGTGTCAATGGGATTAGTATACTCGAGAGAAAGTCTTGTCCGACAAGATGTTTTTGTTTGATGTTGCTCATATAATGCGATGTGTGGTGATTTGAATGCAAGGACTTCCATTGTTCCCTGATTACCTGATGAATGGCAGTTGCATGACAATTATACAAAAATTCTTTATGACGAAGAAAAGATGTCCCACGATACAGTTATGATTTCTTCGGTTAAAAAAATTGCTGGACCTCAGTACAGCTTTGGGACTATGTATTGTATATGGTTTTTGTCATGGTGATGAAAATGGTCTGATATACATACATAGCCGATCAAGGGTGCAGTGTGAAGGATTATTCTTAACTTTCACTTCTTTCTTTGTTAGCGCGTGTGGTTATGGACTCTAGGTGTCCTTGACCAGATTTGATCAGATCAGCTGGCCTCTTTGTTGCGCTTTAAATTATCAATCACGTATCACTTCCATCATGAATTATGTGAATTAGAGTGAGATATGTTCATTGATATAATATAAATGGATTTAATTCATATGCACTGACATTTTTGACGCACTGATCTCGAATAACTATAACATAAAAGAGTTAGGAAGTTGCCACAGATTAATCAATGTTGATGTTAGCAAGTGACAGGTTTAACCAGACTGTTAAAGACCAGGCAGGACTTATGAGGCAACGAATACCGATACATAGCAACGTCAAGCAAAGGATGGTTTGACACGAATGCATTTTCAAACAAAACGAAAAAGTGAAAAGACCTCATAGATTGTTTAAGCATTCACTGGACTAAATGACCGAATTAATTTTGAATTGCTAGAAGATGAGAATCAAAATCATGATTATGAGGATGAAGTAGGATCGAAATGAATCAATGGTCAAAGGAACTGCTTGATTCTGTTAATTGCCAGAAGACATTTTGGGGAAACGTTATGAGTTCTTCGCAAAAAAAACACAACACAAAATAACATATCCATTGATCGTGTTTGGTTACACTAGTATTAGATGAGATCACGTGATTTTTCAGATTATGTTACAGTTGAGGACGGTGACGAGATATTTGACAGTCAATATCTAGGGGATGAGGTAATGATAGCAGTTTGAAAATATGAAGTATGGTAAATCGCTGGGACCTGATGCATTTATTTGGAGAGTTCTTTAAAAACGCGGTGAGAGCCAGTGTTACTATTTTTTTTAGGAAATTATTTTTTAACACATTTATTCAATAATGGCATTACCCAGGTGACTGTTTTCTTATGACTGTGTAACTATTATACTCTTTGTAGAAAGGAGAAGTCACTAACATGAATCAACTACAAGAGTATATCATTGTGAAATATCAAGTAGTATGTTTTTTAGCTTCATTAATCAAAGCAGATTACAAGAGAGGGCAATTTTAAGTAACAGTACCAGGGAACATACAAGCAGGGTTTAAGGTGGTCTACTGTTACGATATATATATATTTACAGTGCTAGCTAAATTTCAGAATCAGTTCGCAAAGAATCAAAAAGTTGTTCGTTGCAGTTGTATATTCGAGATAGCTGTCGCTCCAATTTTTGTTTCTAGGGGGGAAATGTGCTTATGGCCTGTGAGCTAGAAAAACAGAGTCAGTGGTTAAATTATTCAGATGCACTGAGGTATGCCTAAGTTGTAAAGGCTAGGTTTAGAATGGTGGTAAATATCAGATGTTGTGAATTGCACAGGGGAGGTAATGCAAGGTGATGTTTGCAGCCCGATTATCTTTGCGTTGTTCGTCAACGAATTGCTCTTGAAATTATATGAAAATGGCGAACATGATGTGTACTTAACAGTTGAATAGTTGTATGCAGCTGCAATGAGGCTGGAGCTAACGTGAATATGGAGGAAACAAATATCATTGTTTTACATGGCTGGAGTATAGGCTAGAAATGGACAATGGACGTATGGAAATGAGCAGTAAAAGTATGAGTTAACGTATGTAAGTATATGGGTATATCTTTTCAACCTGGCTGAGTTTTTTTTTTTAACCTATGCACGTGGAGAATAGAAAAAAGAGCAAAAAAAGAAGCTGTTCTTATTAATACTTAAGCTAATGTATAAGCTTGAGCAGTTCGTGTAATATATTTAAAAAGTTATTTGATTCACAAGTTCAATCTATTTACAATATGGGCTGAAATTATGAGCGTTGAAAGCAGCAATGTTATTGAAAAGCTGCATTTGTTTGCATGAAACCCTTTTGGAACGTCGACAGTGTACTCCTAATGATTTGGTATAGGAGTAATGGGGAGTTATCCTATCTACTTAAATTCGTTCGTTAATATGCAACCAGTTTATGGCGAAATCTGAACAAGGATGGAAAAATTACAAGTACCATTTAAAGGTATAAAGTGTATATGATCTTATTTTAATGGAAAGAAGACTTAGGCCACAAATATTGTATGTGCTATATGCTTATGGTTTTGCTTTTTGTATGGAATAACCAATGGTGTCGAAAATGTTGCAGCCTTATATTAAATGCTTTAACAAAGAATTTTTACGACTGTTGGCGGCTGGGACTGGCATTGCACATGCCACACCAGTAACCGATTTGCCGATTATAAGGGCATTTAATGCCATCAATCTTGTGGAAGAATGTGTTGAAATTGTTATGAACCGAGATATATTTTAAGGTGCTCTAACAAAACTAAGATTTGGTGTTGTGTCAGATATAGCAGACCACCGATACAGATACAGTGGAAAAGCAGATGAATAGTTAGGTGTCGCTTGTGTCATGTTTTCTATGGAAGATGCCATTCATATTATTCGTGTTGCCCTGGTTCTTCATTTTTTGAGGATTAAGACAAGGTTCAGCCCCCAAGTATATATAATGACCAATGTCATTTCAGGTTTAATCTACATATGGCATGTAAAAAATGAGAGTGTATTATCTAATGTAGCACGACTCACTTACAAAGCTTTAAAACGTTTGTGTACTGCTTACAACATAAAATGTACTATTATTGGAACCACATACCAATGCCATTTTTTGGGTTTCGTTTATAATTTACTTTCTGTTTTGTCTAGTGCGTGGACAAATGTGAGTGGTGATCATCGCCTGACAGCTTGAGGTTATGTGCTCTCTTTTGTATTTAGTTTCAGCTTTTCTTTCTGATCCAACTTTCATACGCCATTTTTTAAAGTTTATTCGTAAGACGTTTTCTGGTTCTGGTGGTTGTAAAATTGTGACTTCGGTATCGGGTAGTTTTAGTGTGTCAGTGACATGTTTTTTTGTGCTTTTCCCCTTGCTTTCTCCTCCCATGTTGGGCCCTGCTCACTCAACGCTGTAACGGATTTTAATATCTGCTCATATGCAACAATGGCGAATCAAATTGGTTCTTCTCCTGACTTGAAATACACACGCCAAGATCTTCTCATCTCTCAAACATTGGAGGTGATGGTGGCCCTGCTATTCGGGAAAAACTCTGTGTTTTTCCCCTTCTCGATTCGACAACAGGTGTCAGAAAAATTGTCGGCCGTTTCTCGGTGGTCGTCGGAAGCAAGGGCGTCGCATTACCGTGTGATCAGAGTACAGACAGTGTGGGGCACAAGAACTGAGAAAAAAACAGTAGGCATCCCGAAAACTTGATAAAACATTCCCTTTTCTCAGACGGTCAAAACTCTTCCAAAACACTTCTTATTAAGTTTTACTTCGTTAAGCCAGTCTGCAGACAAAAGACAATCCTACATAAAACGATTCTTTTCGTCAATGATTTTGATCTTCCTCTTTATGATTGAGACGTGGATCTTCGAGCAAGGAGACGACGCCACTCTTGAACTGACCCCGGAAGGGTTCGTTTTCCACATTCTTTTCCTGTTGTGGAAAGCGTGGTGGTGGCATTGCCTGTTTGTCTCAAAGCCAATCACTGACTTCTTTGTCGTGCGACTACTTGACTGTCGTGTTTTGAGGCCGTGGAGGTTATCTCCCACAGAAGCAGGGGTTGCTGTTGCATTGTCTGTCTCTACCGACCTCCTCACAGCAAATCAAAACAAGATGACGGACAGAGGTTCTGATGAGGTTTCTGTTATGGTTTCTCGTCTGTCAAATCTGTCAAGCGAAATTATGATTGCTGGCGATCTGAACTTTTATTGGACCCTGTCTGTCCCTTGGAAAACCAACTTTAGTACCCTCTTCAGTGACCTCTGTCTCATAACAGCTTGTTGATCTGCACAACCAATCGGTGCGGTCACATTTTGGAATGGTGCATAGTGCGTGAAAATCAATGTTGTGTCCTGCTGTGCTGTGCCTAACTATCCCCTTCTTGACCAGGAGGCGATCATAGGAGCCCTCGCCATGGAGAAGCCCCAGCGAAATCAGCGCTTGGTTGCAGTCCAGGAAACCTGTAGCGGATCCGATTCCCAAAGCGTTCCAGGGCAGTCGTACGGCACCTGTGGCCTGTGATTCTGAGGCGCTGCCTGGGACCACAGCTTGCCGACCACTATACAAAGTGGTCTCCGCGCTTTCTGGACCAGCACGCCCCTTGGTCACCAGGATGGTGACGACGCCCCTCAGCGCCGATAGTGAAACAACAGTGTCAGGCGACGTGAAGAAAGTGTGCGTCAGCTGGAGCGCAGATGGAGGTCAATTGTTTGACATGTCCATCAAGGAATGAGTACAAAAGAAACTGAACTCTTACTCTACGTTTTACTAAGAAATCGTCGAGTGAAATACTATAAGTGGCCTTATTGCAATTGTTACTCCTCAAAACAGTTGTATGCAGTGGCTGGTCAGCTCTTGGGCACAGTTCAAGTGGTCCCCTTCCAAGCAACTGACCATGCCAACTTCCAGAAACGTTTTCTTGCTTTTTTATGTGAATGTGTCCAATTAAGGCATGATTCGGATTGTCAAATCGCTGGTCCCACCTATATGCACAATATTTTACGGCCCCAAGTTTAGCCGTTTGACACAGTGTTTGAATCGTTCGTCTCTGAAATTATTTCCAAGTCTGTACAAAGTGCTGTGATCTTGAACCAAGCCCCACCAACCTCACCATAACAGAAATCTTTGCCGAATATTGTCCCAGTTTCTCACGCGAATTAAAATGTTTTATCTGGCTACTGGCTCGGTTCCTGGATGTTTAAAACATGCTCTGGTAGTTCTCTTCTTAAAGAAAAATGGCTTTGTCCCGTTGATACTTAAATACTTTAGGACCTGTTTCTCACCTTTCCTTTTCTCTTCCAAACTCCTGGGAAAGGTTGTCTTTGTGCAACTTGTATGCAATCTGTTACCAGCACAATCAGTATGTATTAACCAGTCTGCTTACCCAGACAGAATCACAGTACGAAACAGCGTTGCTTTGTGTGATGACAGTCTCCTTCGGTCCGCTGACAACTAAAAAAGGCTTCGCTTCTGGACTTGGCTATAATTCAGGGCCGCATTTGACACTATCGACCCACAGTTTCTTTTTAAAAAGACTGTCGGTGTCTTTCAGTATCAACAGAACAGGGCATTATTTGGTTTTCGGTCTTAACTGACGGCAGAACACAATCTGTATCTGTTGGTGGCAAGGTCTCCTCTCCCCTGCACGGGACTTGGTGTGACCCAAGGCTCGTTTGGGCCCCTTCTTTCTCTCTGTACATTCATACCTCTACCTTTGGTCATTGGAGAACAGGGATTTTCATCAGATATTTTGCGAGAACCCAGCTGTACGACGCTGCAGAGCTGCTGCATTTCCAAACTTTTGGTTCGGAATTTGAACTGTGTTTCCAATCTGTAAAATCATGGTTGCTTAAAAATAAGCTCTAGCTAAATGTATAAAAAATAACCTGACGCTTTGTTGGCTGCACCTCGTTCTGTTTTGGATCGATTTCTGAAAAATCTATTCAAACTGGAACGAACAAAATTCCCTATGATGTCAGTGTGGGGATCTGGGTGCTCCATTTGGATAGTACGCTGTCCATGAATGTCCAGATCGTGTCTTTCCAGTCCACTGTGTCGTTCTGGCCTTTTTGGGCTTTGAGGAAAGATCGCGTCAATTCGCTAATATCTTACACAGAAAGGACTGTCCCAACTTATCTGTTCCATCATCATGTCAAAACTCGATTACTGTCTGCTGCATCTTGCCGGTCCTTCACTGTCGATTAAACCGACTCCAACGTATACAAAAAAAACGCAGCCAGGACTTGTTTGTTCCAAAAGTCCAACAGAACCCACACTACACTTGTTAGTTAGACTACATTGGCTTCCCATTCATGCGCGCATTCAGTATAAACTCGCATACTTGCTTCAGACACTTTGATGAAACATTTGCTGCTTATCTTTTCCAACAACTTGTCATTATCAACCCTCTCGCACTCTCGCTCTAGCAGAGACAAACTTCTCAAGCTTCCACGATGTAACTGAAATCTTTGCCAACGTTCATTCAGTTATCAACTCCCCCCCCCCCCCCCCCCCCCCCCCCCCCCCCCCCCCCCCCCCCCCCCCCCCCCCCCCCCCCCCCCCCCCCCCCCCCCCCCCCCCCACCCCCCCCCCCCCCCCCCCCCCCCCCACCCCCACCCCCCCCCCCCCCCCCCCCCCCCCCCCCCCCCCCCCCCCCCCCCCCCCCCCACCCCCCCCCCCCCCCACCCCCCCCCCCCCCCCCCCCCCCCCCCCCCCCCCCCCCCCCCCCCCCCCCCCCCCCCCCCCCCCCCCCCCCCCCACCCCCCTTGTCTGAAACTCCCTCCCCTCCCAGCTCCGCTTTGCACGGCTCTCTCTGCGTTCAAATATCGTCTCAAATAGATCTCTTTCAAGAAGTCTTTTGTCTTTCTTCATAGCGTACGAGTTAAGGCGTGTTTCCCATGCATTCTCCTACCCTTCGCTTCTTGTATGGGACGCGCGCTTCCGTGCCTGAATGTTTATGTGCTTTTGCGTGTGTGCGTTCGTGCGTGAGCGTTTACGCGAGTGGGTTTTTGTTGATTCGTGTTGAGTTTGCCCTGTGTGTGTGTGTGTGTGTGTGTGTGAATGCTCCCTTCTGCATGTTTTAAATTGTACCCCGTGCAGTGGTCACGAAATTGGAGGCGAGTGGGTGGGTGGGTGTGGGGTGGGGATGGGGTTGGTTCTTTTCTTTTATTCCCAAATTCTTGTCGAGTGTTGTTCATATAATGTTATGTGTGGTGTGTGTGGGGGTGGCGGCGTGTGTGTGGGGGAGGGGGAGGGGGGAGGGAGGTGGGGAGGATAGAGTGGGGGGGGGGGGGGAGATGTGGCTTGTGCATCCGTTTTAGTGCTTGCTTTGTGACCTATTGTTTTGATGCCTTTTTCTCAATATTGTTCAATGTGTATGGAAACTTTTATTTTTCCTGTATTGTGAAGCGCTCTGAGGAGGAGTCTTCTTCTCTCATCGAAGAACACTAATATAAGCTCGATTTATTATCGTTATTATTAAATGCTTTATGACCAGTGTCTAAATTCCATGTTATGTATGTATATATGTATGCGTGCGTGTGAGATTATAAGAGTCGGTGAACCACCATCCCCTTCAGATAGGGGCCTAGGCCTAAAATCTGAATGAAACACTTTGCATTCGCATTCGCATTCTCTCTCTCTCTCTCTCTCTCTCCTCTCTCTCTCTCTCTCCTCTCTCTCTCTCCTCCTCCCTCTCTCCTCTCTCTCTCTCTTCTGTCTGTTCTGTCTCTCTCTCTCTCTCTCTCTCTCTGTGTCTGTCTGTCTGTCTCTCTGTCTGTCTCTCTCTCTCTCCCTCTCTGTCTGTATGTCTCTCTGTCTGTCTGTCTGCTCTCTCGTCTCTCTCTCTCTCCTCTCTCTCCTCTCTCTCTCTCTCTCTCTCTCTCTCCTCTCTCTCTCCTGCTCCCGTTATTTAAGAAAGGGGAGGTAAACGATGTAAATAATTATAGAGGCATTTCTTTGTGCAATGTATGTAGTAAACTTTATAGTTCAGTTATTAATAATAGACTCCATAAATGGGTATCTCAGAATGGTATAACTGGTGAACCAATATCACTGTGTTTCGTAAAAGTGGATATTTGGCACGTAATGAAAAATGGACCTACGGGGGTGAATTCATTGGTGTAGTCAACGCATACAAATATCTTGGATCTTATTTTACTACCAGATTAAGTTTCACTTTTGGGTGTCAAGATATAGCAAATAGGACAAGGAGAGCAGTCACAGTTATTCTTCATATTTTATATAAATTGAATAGTAGCGCATTTTCTGTTTTTTCGAAGTTATTCGATTCGCAGGTGCAGCCAATCTTACAATATGGGGCTGAAATTTGGGCTCTCGAGAAAAATGTCGAAATGGAGAATGTTCATTTGTATCCAATGAAAGATTTGTGAATGTAGACAATCGAACACCAAATGATTTAGTTTATGGTGAACTCGGAAGGTATCCAATTTATATCAATTCTGTTTTTAGATGTATTAAGTATTGGCTGAAAATAACCAGAATAGAGGAAAGTAAGATACCATTTAAAGCTTATAAGACATTGCGACAGTTGGATGGTAATGGCAAGAAGATATGGGCTACCAATGTTCGTCAGTGCTTAAATTCTTGTGGCTTTGCTTATGTTTGGGACAACCAGGGCGTTGAAAGTATATCGGGATTTTTGAAATGTTTTAAACAAGAATGATCGATTGCAGATGGCAAGACTGGCATGACCATATCTATAGCAGTGACAGATTTGCACAATACAGACTCTTTAAAACAGCACATGTGGTTGAACCATACATTGAAATGAATATGAATAGGTATGTTAAAAGTGCATTGAGTAAGTTTAGATTTGGTGTCTCTGACATTGCTTGCCATCGGTTTAGATACAGTGTTCTAAAAGATAAGGAATGGATGTGTCGCTTGTGCAATCAGGCAAAGGAAGATGAAATACATTTTTTACTTTGCTGTCCTGCACTCAGTGACCTTAGTGTTAAATTAGTTAAGGCTAAGTATTATTGTGACCCCTGTAGTTTTAGAGTCAACTTGTTGTTAGCAACAAGAAATGAAATTGACCTTTTCGATCTGGCTATGTACATATATGAAGCTCAAAAGCGAATACGAACAGTCTATTCATAATAATGTGTGTAGTGCATATACGTGTAATAGCTTTTTCTTTCCATTTTCCTACTGAGAATTGTTCTTGTGTGTTGTATTATGGGTGTCACCCCTTCAGTATTGGCTATGGCCTTTATCTGAATAAATAATTCGCATTCGCATTCATTCGCATTCGCATTCTCCTGCTCCATTTGATGCTCCTCTTGCTCCCAATATCCATCACATTCCATTCTCTATATCACAGAACATTTGAAAATGTATAAATTTATATGGCATCTGGGATGGAGCTGAACGTACATCCTTGTCTTAAAATCATAAGTGGTATGTGAGGGTGAGGAAAGTGATTGCTGAGTTTCGGAAGGGAGCAGGAGGGTTTTAGGGGAAGCAAGCAGGGAGCAGGAGGGTTTTAGGGGAAGCAAGCAGGGAGCAGGAGGGTTTTAGGGGAAGCAAGCGACAGGAGGGCACTAGGCTCCTGAATTATCACGTTATCATCGCCACACTCCCCGGAACCTGCCTCCAAGCCATCTTGGAACTTGTGCTTTATGCCGCAGTAGCAGTCTAGAGACACAAAGCATCGTGATACAGACCTTATGAGAGGTGAACATCACTCTGTAACCTTCTCCGTATGCAATAGACCCGCGTAAAGCGTGCTGTCCCAAAGCTATATGCAGTCGGAGGTTATTCTCAGACACGACAGGGTCTGGCAGCATGAACTGACAAGCTTTGAACACCTCCGTCAGGTTTCCACACACTCGCTGACTTCTTCCTCTGATTTCCTTTTCCATCCGATACCCTTTGAACCTGCCGGTTTGGCCTGCCACAGAAACTCTTTCCACAGATCTGTTTGGAGTTATAAAACTGACGGACATGTCTGATGGAGTCACTGGTATGTGACTGTAACTGCATTCCTCTTGGTTTCTTATTTCCAGGTATTTGGAAGTGTTGGCACGTGGTGTATGTTCTTCAAATAGACGCAGTGCATAATCATCCCTGCAGACATCTAAGCTCTCTGCCTGCAGGTGCAGACCAGGAACACTTACCATGACCGCGAAACGATCTGGGACGATAAAAATCACCCAGAAGCTATAACCTTCCCAGAAGCGGTAACCTGATTCTGGATTATATCCCATTTGCTGTAGGTACCCTGTTGGATCATAATTGGAAAACAGTTTTTTAAATGCTGCAGAAGTCAACAACACTAACATACAAAACATATATCTAATTATAGACGGTTCTGAAGCTACTATGAGCGCTGTATTTAAGCGTCTTGATTACGGATGAGATGATCAGCATTAAAATTCAATGCAAACATTTTGATGGGTCTTTTATTCTGAAGAATACGGCTAACAAGATGGCCTAAAACGGGTTTTCTGTTATAAGTAAATGGATACAGGGTTTGAATGTATATTACGTGTTTAAGACATCCATCGATTAAACATTCCCTAGTTTATCAGGCTGCATATTGTATTTAACGAAGCTCCCGACATTTGGCGAATTAAAAAAAATGTCTGCAACTGGCAGATCACTTCCTTTCATACTTCATTTTACATGTGATTGAAAATATCAAACACTCCCTGGGCATTTGGCACAGCATCCCAGTCTTTTTCACAGAAGATTTAATACGTCTTGAAAGACATTTTGAAAAATAAAACAATCCTGGAACTCTTCAGACATTTTTCTGCCCTAGCAACTTTGATCAAGGCCTGGTAAAAATGATTACAGTATCTTAAAAAAAAAAAAGCGCTCGCCCACGCGTGAGAGAGAGAGAGAGAGAGAGAGAGAGAGAGAGAGAGAGAGAGAGAGAGAGAGAGAGAGAGAGAGAGAGACAGACAGACAGACAGACAGACAGACAGACGGGCAGACAGGCAGATTATTGTACACTGTACACTTGATCTCACTCTTTGCGATATGTGTGTGAATGAAACCTACCTGAAAACGGCGAAACGTGATGCATATACAAGTCTCTTCCACTGACCTTCCGTTGACGTTTATGTCCTTTAGAAACCTGTCGGATAGTTAGAGACACATGATACGGCTTTCTATCATGTTTCATGTGCAGTCCTACATACATTGTTCTTTCTCGGACAGAGTAATGAGGAGATATAGGATCCTGGGCGGGTTCACAGCCAGTCCACCGAACACTTTTCCATTCTTGGTACAATTCGTCTTGATATGGCGCATAAAATGTGTGCACAGAGACATAATTTACCCATGTACAGGTTTGCCAGTGCCAGTCCACGACAAGTTCCTTGTCAGTAGCATGCTCAGTCACCTTGAGCCAGCAGACATCTCCATGCAGCGGTGAAAGGGGTGTGCGGTGTCCATTGCTGTCAAAACGGACCAGGATTCTGTGACCGGTGATGTTGACTGTCACACCGATGGGCTGGCAGAGAGACAGATCCTGCACGCTGATGGTGGCAGCTGTGTTTTCTGTCTCTTTAAAACACAAGTCAACGAACATGTAACATGTCTTGATTTCAACACACACACACACACACACCACACACACACACACACACACACACACACACACACACACACACACACACACATACACACACACACACACACTTGTCACCCTCGATCATTCCCTACTCCGTGCACATGTCACATTAAAGCAAGCTGACTGAGATAAATCAGAATTATCAAAGTCCAGGAAATTATACAGACTATTGGTAATTCTACTGACTTGTGTACTACGTGGTTAATATATACACATTTTATATAATAAACTAAGGATATATAAAACAAAATAATGCTTAAAATCAGACAAAATGCACATTTCAAAGACTTTCACTTCGGATTTGATCATAGTGCGCCAGGTTGAGTGATCTTGCGCAGTTTTTACCAGGAGGCGGGGGCGACGCTAGAGCACTTCAGTGAGGCCTTCAGTGTGTCTCTGTAGCGCTTCTTTTGTCCCCCTTCCTCTTTCCAGACGACACAGCAGTAACCGCCCACTCAGCCAAGGACCTACAGCAGCTCCTGACTCGCTTCAGCGATGCCTGCCAAGACTTCGGGCTTACCATTAGCCATACAGTGTGCACGTCCTGCACCTGAGTTAAAACGTATTAGCGTTGCTTCAATGTTTTCCATATGGTTGCACATGTAGTTATAGCGTTGACACAGATGCCCAAGAAGATGGGGAGGAATGGCTGCAGCCCTTATTGTAATGATACCACCCAATGACAGGGGTACCATCTGCCATGATTTGATAATGATACCACCCAATGACAGGGGTACCATCTGCCATGATTTGATAATGATACCACCCAATGACAGGGGTACCATCTGCCATGATTTGATAATGATACCACCCAATGACAGGGTACCATCTGCCATGATTTGATAATGATACCACCCAATGACAGGGGTACCATCTGCCATGATTTGATAATGATACCACCCAATGACAGGGGTACCATCTGCCATGATTTGATAATGATACCACCCAATGACAGGGGTACCATCTGCCATGATTTGATAATGATACCACCCAATGACAGGGGTACCATCTGCCATGATTTGATAATGATACCACCCAATGACAGGGGTACCATCTGCCATGATTTGATAATGATACCACCCAATGACAAGGGTACCATCTGCCATGATTTGATAATGATACCACCCAATGACAGGGGTACCATCTGCCATGATTTGATAATGATACCACCCAATGACAAGGGTACCATCTGCCATGATTTGATAATGATACCACCCAATGACAGGGGTACCATCTGCCATGATTTGATAATGATACCACCCAATGACAGGGGTACCATCTGCCATGATTTGATAATGATACCACCCAATGACAAGGGTACCATCTGCCATGATTTGATAATGATACCACCCAATGACAGGGGTACCATCTGCCATGATTTGATAATGATACCACCCAATGACAGGGGTGCCATCTACCATGATTTGATAATGATACCACCCAATGACAGGGGTGCCATCTGCCATGATTTGATAATGATACCACCCAATGACAGGGGTACCATCTGCCATGATTTGATAATGATACCACCCAATGACAGGGGTACCATCTGCCATGATTTGATAATGATACCACCCAATGACAGGGGTGCCATCTGCCATGATTTGATAATGATACCACCCAATGACAGGGGTACCATCTGCCATGATTTGATAATGATACCACCCAATGACAGGGGTACCATCTGCCATGATTTGATAATGATACCACCCAATGACAGGGGTACCATCTGCCATGATTTGATAATGATACCACCCAATGACAGGGGTACCATCTGCCATGATTTGATAATTACGAAGAGTGTTTTCTACCCAACACTCCCGGCGAGCGTCAAGAATCACGGCCATGGACAAGGCACTCCTCAGAAGGTCAGCATCATGGCCAGATAAACGGTTTTCTTGCAGAACATGTCTGGCATTACTAAGACTACATCAAGGACGTTTCAAAGAGCTGGCCTTGAAAGTGACCACAATATCGTCATAATAGACTTAAAATACGGTTGAAGAATAACATGAAAAATGTCACCTTATAGTCAGTCTTGACACACTGAGAGATCTTGACATCGCTGACCATTCTCAAGCAGCCACAGCAGGTACATTTCCACTGTACTGCAGCTTTACATGACACTGCAATCAACACAAACAATGTGACCAAGGTGATCAATGAAATAAAGCACAGGATCTAAGATTAAGCCAATAGAACTCGAAATCATGGATCACAAGCGACATCTTGGAGATATCTGTCATTAGAAGGAGCTTATAACCCCACAAGAATGGTGAAACACGGAGCTATGCACAACAAATTTGATCATGAACTGAAAAGTGCAAAGGAATGCTGAATCGAACTACCTTGTGAAAAGTTTCAGAAGAAAAAAAAAGAAAACCTTAGCCACAACGACATATAAATTGTTCAAGACGTAACCAAACAGAAGTACACTAAAGCAGGGACCGTACAGCAAAGGGATGCGCAGCTGGCCGGCTTCCCCTTCTCTGAGTCACTAACGAAGTACTGAAAGGGGCGGGCCCCACCAACTAGTGCGTACAGAACTTCCGGTGTCGGTGGTAACATGGAGTTTGGCAGCCAAAACATCGTTGAGGTAAGCATTCTTTTTCTATAATTCAGCGGTTGTTATGCGTTTACTATAGGACATGTGTTATGACTTTGTGTTGTGGAGGAATGTAGAGTGCGAAACCTATCGACATGTGCAAGTAATTACCCTATAACTGATAACGCGGCCACAGTTTACTCGGCGTACAAGCGTGTAAACAAACCATGCCTGTGCTCGAGAGATACGCTAGTCAGTGTGTAGTTGTGCTCCGCGCAGCTTTAGTCTTTCATGTCTCCCTTCTTGTATGCATTGATGTACAGCTGGTTGCTATATTTTTCAGTACTTTCGTAGATTCAGTCTTCGTTTTGGTTATTATAGCGGGTATTGCTGGTTCATTTGTAGGAAACAGAAGCGACTGCAGTGAACACTGCTCAGCCTGTTGCAATGGCAGAGAAACGAACACCGATACCAGTCGCTGATTCATCAAAAAAGGGCAGCGAACCAAAGCCAATGTTGGTAAGTTAATTCAACTAACTCTCTCTCTCTCTCTCTCTCTCTCTCTCTCTCTCTCTCTCTCTCTCTCTCTCTCTCTGTGTGTGTGTGTGTGTGTGTGTGTGTGTGTGTGTGTGTGTGTGTGTATGTGTGTGTGTGTGTGTGTGTGTGTGTGTGAAAGACTGAGAGAGAGAGAGAGAGAGAGAGAGAGAGAGAGAGAGAGAGAGAGAGAGAGAGAGAGACTAAATGTGTTATGACATGTTTACTGACTTTTAATACATCAACAGTGTGGCAACATCAACAAAGACAACACTCAAAATAATTACATAGTGGTATGCATCACATTATGATGCTCTCTCTCTCTCTCTCTCTCTCTCTCTCTCTCTCTCTCTCTCTCTCTCTCTCACACACCCACACACACACACACACACACACACACACATACACACACACACACACACACACACACACACACACACACACACACACACACACACACACACGCACACACAATTCAGAACGTTGATGATGTTTTTTAACCTTTTCAGATTACACCAGACCTTGTCAGTGAAGTGTGCAGCTCAATGCAAGCAGACAAATGCCTTCCGGATGAGACAAGACAGTCGGAATATTTCTGTATGGAAATACAAAATTATTGTTTTGCATATCAAAGCAAGGGACTTTGGTCATCTGATACCAAATAAATAAGAATGACTCCTTAACCTCTGTGTTTGTGTGTGTGTGTGTATATATGTGACGTATGGGTTGACTACATCATGCAAGTTCAAGAGTACATGTACATCAATTACTATTTGTGTGTATAACAAAAAAGACGATGTGTTCTGCCTTTACCGTGACTTCAGAAATTACCACGCACACACATAAACATGCACTGACACACACACATAAACATACCTCTCTCTCTCTCTCTCTCTCTTCTCTCTCTCTCTCTCTCTCTCTCTCTCTCTCTCTCACACACACACACACACACACACAGAATGGAAACTGTTTACTTCAATGAGCGGCCCTTGTAAAACAACCAACACTTGGACATCACTGAATTTTGGATGCCCGAACTTAATTGTCATTACAGAAACCTATTCGATGAAATACTGCTATTAACTGAACGATATAGAGTCTATGCTCAGACTTAACAGTTTTGAAGCAAGAATCCTTGAAATGACGGGAGCAAATTGTAGCCCTGTCGGGGTTGAACGATTTATCTTGTCTGTTGATACTGTTGATCAGCTGCATTCTCCACTCATCGTTCGTACCTTTCGCCGGTAATTTGTGAAATGTAAGCCCTTTGTGTTTAGATTTCTGGGCGGGACAGCCAACAATGGCACAGTTTGCACCCCCCATATTAGATGCGATGTGTTTTTGGTACAAGAAATTGGAGTGTTCATGCGAAAAACGAGATTTACACCGTCCGACACGCGTGTTCCACACATTGTTTACTCGCTAGAAGCTGCCACCGGAAGTTCTTTACGCCCAAGTTCGGCTGTCTGCTCGCGAGCAGTACTTCGCGCGGCCCATCTGGCTCTTGTTAGTCCCTTTGCTGTACGGTCCCTGACTAAAGTCAGCGGTTGGCTGGACTATAAGCAACATTGCCTTACCTAACTCAGTGTCATGGAGAGAATGGTCTACGGGAAGCAACTCTTCCTGGGCCGGGGGTTTCTCAGTGGCGTTTATCTCCCCTGATTGAATCCTCTGTGTTCAAAGTGATTGTCGATTATTGATTGAAAAGAATTTTTTTTTAATGACTGTAAATTTCTAGTTTGTGGTTAGTGAATGATTATTTTAGATTATTTTAGTTTTAATGGCAACCAGACTAAACAGGTCGCTCAGTTAAAGAAGGCTACTCACTGTGTGCGCAGCTTTCGTCAGCAGTCTGGCTGACTTCTCCAGTGCAACTGCTGAGTTGAGACCTGGATTCAGTGCTGAATTGGTTGTTGAATGAATGTTGGTGTTGTATGGTTAGTTTTAAATGGTGTAGTTGCTAATGGCTAGGGTGGACTCATGATGTAGGAATAGTGTTGGTTGGCATATCCCATTATGAGATTTTGCATAGGGGGGACAGGGTGAGTGTTGGAAGGATTGTTTAATTTGGGAAAATGTTTTGATTACTTAAGTAGGTTGTTATCTCCCCTAATCTTGGGAGATGGTTTAGTCTTTTGGAATGACTACTTGAGTCAGAGGGGCTTTGGGGCACTCTCAAGCTGACAGATCTGTTATTTTAATGGATGTTGGTCCATGTTGGATTTAATCTGGGTGTGGAATCTGGTGTTTGGAGCACTGTTGTTCGTTCAGTGCCAGCATTCCGACACTAAAAGGGATACTTTTTGTAGAGGTGTTGTGTTTCACTGGAGAGACTTGTAAGGGAAAAATATTATTTTTTTCTTTGTTGCTAGTATGTGAATTTATGGACTGAGTGAGAAAATACAGGTACTGAAGTATAATTTTCTTTGGTCTAGTTAAGTTTGGCTAGTGTATATTGATGGAATAGGGGTTGGAGTATAGGAAAAAAAAAATGTATGTATTTTGAAGCATTTTGTAAATTTTTGTTTGTTTGTGTGGGAGAGAATATTCCCTTTGTATTTTGTTTCTGTCTGAGCCACTGAATTGAGCCACTGAATTCTGTGACAAGAAGGGTAAACCAGGATAATCTTGTCCAGATCCAGCAAGGCTTGGAGCAACTGTTCCAGTGAGACTTGGGGGGAGGACTGCGTCTGGTGGACTGGAAACCCGCAGCCAGGATTTCTGAACTTCAATTCTTGGCTGGCAGCTGACCAGACGTCGGTTCATCTTCGGCAGTTGGCTACCTGGGTGTCAGAGGAGCTGGACTGAGACAGCTCTGGGCACTCCATTCTACTTGAGGGACATTTATGCTGGCAGATGAGTACGACTGTTGAACCCCCACCCCCACCCCCACCCCTCCCCCTTACTGAATATTCCAGTGTATGTGAAAGTAGGTGTCATTTTAAAAAGAAATTTTGAGAAAAGAAGTCATTTGAAAATTAATAAAAAATATTGTTGAATTGTTAATTGAGTTGGTCGATTTTGTTCGGTTTTATTTTTTTATTGTAGTATGTGTTGGGAGATGGGCTGTGGTATTGGTTGATGTGGAAACGAGTTGGATATTAGTACAATTGCCAGGTTGAGGCAAGCAAGCTTATTTGAAGTTTGTGTTACTCCAAATAGAACTCCTAGATAATCTGAGCTAAACTGGCAGCATGACAACAAATTGGGGACTCATCTGGGATAAGAACTTATTGTTGTTTGTGATAGGGGTAAAGTATTTGTGAAATTGTGTGTTGTAGAGTGGTATGTTGTTTTGCTATTAAGATGGCAGATAGTGCCTTCCCAACCCCTGGTATGACTCCTCGAATGTTGGGTGCTGCTAGAGGGCATCTTGTCATCAGAAGTAGACATAGTCGTGCATGCAACCGTAATTTCTGAGTGAGAGTCAGACAGACACCTGCAGACACACCCATTCCATCCGTAACAGACAGCAATATGGA
>CM031619.1:67845290-67861592 GCA_018398815.1 Conus ventricosus
ATTTTACCTTCTACTTACATGTATTTGCTTTTTCTAAATCATAGTCATGTCATCGCTTTGGTTGCTTCCTTAAATAGTTCGCTATGATCTTTTATTATATTGTTTACTCATTCTCAAACCAAAATTCACTAAAATCAATGTTTAATGCTTTCATTGTTTCGTCAAATAGTTCATTACACTTCTTTAAATCAGATTCACTGAGTTTGGCAGCCATTTTTAAATCTAAAATAAAAAAAAAATAATTATAAATTCAGTTATTATTTATTACTCAGTCTTTTCTAATCGTAAAAACTGATCAGGTTTAAAGGTAACAGTTGCAAAGCCAGACGACTGCAGGCGGAAATCTAAACAAATCTTAAATAAATGTTAGCGAACCGCCCAGAGAACGTGGACAAACGAGTCACGAGACAAAACACAACGCGTTTCGACCTCTTAGGTCTTCGTCTGGTGATAAATAAACGAATAAAACAACGAAAATTCACTTAGCTTTGATCGCTTCAGATCGCTCAGGCAGGGTTCAGCGCAAAGAAGGCGTTGAATGAGAACGAGGCTGTTGGAAGGGAAATAGTGAGCGAGTCAAAGTCGTAATGATGATAATAATATTACTGATAGGAATACTATTAATGGTCAAAATATTGGGGGAAAAAAGAGAAAAAGAAAAAAAAGGACAAGATCAATCTTGGTGTCAATAAGTATGTGTATGGGAGAAAGGAGAGTGGGTTAGAGGATTCTTAAGCAGTAGGGTTGCCGTGCAACAGTCCCGGAGGCGAAGGCGATGGTGATGTCAATGCTAAGGGTAGTATCAATACTAGCAATAGTATTACTGAATGATACTGCTAACAACGATAGTGAAGGTTAAGGTAACGAAAGCATGATACAGAAATATATTTAGAAAATACATTTTTATAATAATCAAATAAATAAATAAAAGAAACAATAAAATAATAATAATAATAAAAAATTAAAAATAAAAAATAAAAAAAATAATAAATAAAAAAAATAAAAAAATTAATCATAATAAATGCATAAATAAGATAGCTATAAGTTATGTGTGAGGTGAATAGTGGGAGATAAGGTAGTATGTGTGTGTGTAGTGGGAGGATATTGTGGGCTGAGATTGATATATATATATATATCTCTCCCCCCCCCCCCTTTTTTTTTCACGACCAACGATAAAGGAGCTAGCATTCTATTCATTATGTGTGTGTGGTGTAGGTGTGTGTGTGTGTGTGTGTGTGTGTGTGTGTGTGTGTGTGTGTGCGTTCCATTTGTAATATCAGCCTTATTCATTGGTTACCCCACCTCCACCCCCAACAAACTGCCATACCCACCAACATCCCTACACACATCATTACTAGGGCAGGGGGGGTGGGGGTAAGTCGATTGATGTAGCAAATGGAGAGACTCAGAGAGTGTAGGAAAAGGGAAGGGGATGATAGCTGCAACCTATGTCTGAGGTAAACAGACTGTTTGCGTCATCAGTGTGTGCGATTGTTATCGTGTATACGTCTTTCGAACATTGTATACTGTTAATCATTGATCCGTATTTCGTTTAACATACGTTCTAAGTCGTGTGCGTGGGATCGCAATCAGGCACTCCTGACATCTTAACTCTACTTCTTCTTTCAACCAGCTCTACAGTAAGAACCTAAATCAGAACATAATGCCGGCCCCCCAATTCCTCTCTCGTACACATGCCAGTTTTCACCAGTCCATTCATTTTCTGCCACCTATCATCCAGCCATTTGCACTAGGATATGCTAAACACAGTTTCAGAAAACGAATCTGCATCCCATCTCAACTTTTTAAAACAATGCATTCGACTGCGAATCACCCTCGCGGCTTCTCACTTTCTCACACCCCATCCGATCTTCATAATACCGCTCTTACCACTACCACTACAAGAATTCTATTCCAAGCCAGCCGCAGACTCATGTTGGCACATATCAAAACACTCAATTCATCCCTGGAATCTCTCTCCGTCTTCTTCAACATTTCAAACAACAAACCACAATCATCATGCCCATAGCCACTGCTTCAAGACTCAGACAGCTCATCCATACACACAACCAGCTCATTCACAATCACTGCTACCAGATTAAGCAAGACAAGTTATCAAAATTACAAAACAAACACAAGGCAAACCAGACCAGTTGAATCCCCCTACACACAACACTGACCCCTCTATCACCCATGAGCAACACCGCCACCTGGTTCGCTGCATTCCTGATAATCTGACTCTCACCAATGATGAAAGATCAGTCCTGGCAAAAGGTCTGAAATTTATTCCCATTCAGCCTGCCACCAACAAATACCAAAACCACGTTGAGTTGAAAGATTCTTTAGAAAATTAAGATGGATGGCTGCACTTGACGGTGTGCCTAAGCCCCCTCTACCAGAGAGCTCAGACATTTTTACCCACCTTTTTCGAACTCCAGCGCTTCGCCAGCACCTCTTGACAAATCCACTGAAGTTGAACTCTACATCAAAAAGTGTAGAAAAGAAATCTCTCAAGTGAAATCCAAACCTGTCCGCAATTCCAACCTCTCACGGGATGAACAAAAAGCCCTTGAATCACTGAGACAAAGACAAGACATTGTCATCAAACCAGCAGACAAGGGTGGTGCAGTGGTGGTCTGGGACAAACAGCTGTACATAAAAGAAGCACACAGACAACTGTCAGACACAATTTCTACACACACTCACAGCATCAACCCTCCCCCAACACCAGAACTCATCTCAACCACAGTTAAACAAGAAATCAAACATAACAACTTACCAAAGACAGCCAAACTCCTCATAATGACAGACACCAAACAACCCACCTTCTACCTGCTCCCTAAAATACACAAAACTAATACACCCGGCAGACCCATTGTATCTGCATGCAGCTGCCCTACAGAACACATTTCACAGTACTTAGACTCTCTCCTCCAACCCATAGTACAAGGCCTCCCCACATACCTCAAAGACACTACACACCACACTCAACATGATTAATTCATACAACACAGATCCCACTTTCCAACCCAGCCTCCTCTTTACACTTGACGTCGTCTCTCTCTACACTTCCATCCCTCATGCTGATGGACTGAAGGCCCTCGCATTCTTTCTTAACAAACGGCCCCTTAACCAACAACACCCTCCCACAGCTACACTGGTCAGACTTGCAGAATTAGTCCTCACCCTCATACTTTTGAATTTAACAATCACACATTCTCACAAATCAGTGGTGTTGCTATGGGAACCAGATGGGACCATCCTATGCCTGCCTCTTCATGGGACACCTAGAACACCGCTTACTAACCTCTTACACAGGCCCTACACCAGAGCTCTACAAAAGATACATAGATGATGGTTTGGGAGCCACATCCATGCCAGAACATGACCTCCAGAATTTCCTCAACTTTGCACAGACCTTCCATCCATCCATCCAGCTGACCTACACCATTTCACAGTCAGTTAGTTTCCTGGACATCACTATCTCCCTCAAAGATGGACTGCTTCAAACCTCAGTCTTCTACAAACCTACTGATGCACACTCATACCTGGACTACACATCTTCCCACCACCAGTCCACTAAAAATAGCATTCCATATTCTGAATTCCTTCGCCTACGCAGACTCTGCTCTAGCGAAGAAGATTTCACTATACAAGCAGCCAAAATGTCTGATTTTTTCACCAACCGTGGATACCCTAGTGCCGTCATCAATGATGCTCTCAGCCGCACTGCAGCTAAATCCAGAACATCTACTCTGGAAACTAAACCTCCCAAAGAGACAGACAGACCCACTGCCTGCCTTCTCTTCCATCCTCAAAATCTGCCCATCTGCAGGATCCTGAAGTCTAACTGGCACATGGTAGAAAATCATAAACCTGCCTTTGAGACGAAACCAATGATCACTTTCAACGTGACAAAAACCTCAACGACCTACTGGTGCGCTCTAAGCTGAACAAAATCTTCACACCTAAGCCACCAGGTACTTTCCCCTGCTCTAAACCCAACTGCAAAATCTGCTCTCTCACCAAACCAGACACCATCCTACATGGCCCCACAGGCTCTTTCACTATTAAACGCACTTTCTCCTGCCAGAGCCACAACATTGTGTATGCCATCCACTGTCAGCTGTGCGGTAAGATCTATGTAGGTGAGACATCTCGCACACTTGAGACGCGCATCTCTGAACACCTGGCCGACATCCGCCACCATCGGCCCAAACCAGTCGCTCTACACTTCAACCATGCCCAAACACAACATCAACCATGTCAAAGTCTTGGCACTTTGGCAATCTAAGAGTGACAACTTGGAACGCCTTATGCAGGAATCTCATCTCATTGCCAAACTGGGCACCGTGCACCCTCATGGCATCAACGTCCAAAAGTAGTATGTGCCATTCCATCTCTGCAGCTCCAGCCTGAAATATCCTCCACCTATGCACACCCTACCTCTGTTTACCTCAGACATAGGTTGCAGCTATCATCCCCTTCCCTTTTCCTACACTCTCTGAGTCTCTCCATTTGCTACATCAATCGACTTACCCCCACCCCCCCTGCCCTAGTAATGATGTGTGTAGGGATGTTGGTGGGTATGGCAGTTGTTGGGGGTGGAGGTGGGGGTAACCAATGAATAAGGCTGATATTACAAATGGAACGCACACACACACACACACACACACACACACACACACACACAACACACACACACACACACCTACACACACACACATAATGAATAGAATGCTAGCTCCTTTATCGTTGGTCGTGAAAAAAAAAGGGGGGGGGGGGGAGAGATATATATATATATCAATCTCAGCCCACAATATCCTCCCACTACACACACACATACTACCTTATCTCCCACTATTCACCTCACACATAACTTATAGCTATCTTATTTATGCATTTATTATGATTAATTTTTTTATTTTTTTATTTTATTATTTTTTTATTTTTTATTTTTAATTTATTATTATTATTATTATTTTTATTGTTTCTTTTATTTATTTATTTGATTATTATAAAAATGTATTTTCTAAATATATTTCTGTATCATGCTTTCGTTACCTTAACCTTCACTATCGTTGTTAGCAGTATCATTCAGTAATACTATTGCTAGTATTGATACTACCCTTAGCATTGACATCACCATCGCCTTCGCCTCCGGGACTGTTGCCACGGCAACCCTACTGCTTAAGAATCCTCTAACCCACTCTCCTTTCTCCCATACACATACTTATTGACACCAAGATTGATCTTGTCCTTTTTTTCTTTTTTCTCTTTTTTTTCCCCCAATATTTTGACCATTAATGTATTCCTATCAGTAATATTATTATCATCATTACGACTTTGACTCGCTCACTTATTTCCCTTCCAACAGCCTCGTTCTCATTCAACGCCTTCTTTGCGCTGAACCCTGCCTGAGCGATCTGAAGCGATCAAAGCTAAGTGAATTTTCGTTGTTTTATTCGTTTATTTATCACCAGACGAAGACCTAAGAGGTCGAAACGCGTTGTGTTTTGTCTCGTGACTCGTTGTCCACGTTCTCTGGGCGGTTCGCTAACATTTATTTAAGATTTGTTTTAAAGGTAACAGTTACTCCTTCAAGATCATCAGACACATGCAGGTCAGCATCTTCGGGAGCAATATTATCAAGTAAAATAGTAAACAATTTTATAATTGGTTTAGGCCAAGACTCTGGGATTTTACTAACAGCTTTCAATACGCTTTCTCGAATAGTTAAGTTTTCAAAAATTTCTGTTATAAATTCATCAAACATGCCCTTTAACACTTCTTTATCAACCCCAGCATTAATCGCCCACCCAAAATCATCAAATATTTCTGTAAGCTTTATAACTACGTTGGGGTTCATTTTTTAAACCACAATAAAATCATAAATTAAAAAATTAATTATCAGTTTTCTCTTGTTTTGTGGCAAGAATCAGAAAAAGTTATATGTGGGTGCGTGCGTGGTGTGTGTGTGTGTAAAATCAACTAGGTCAATCAGCCCCAGATCGTTTTGACCTGGATTACTGCGCTGCTTTGTAGGACAAAACGTGAGTGGACGTGTGTGTGTGTGTGTGTGTGTGTGTGTGTGTGTGTGTGTGTGTGTGTGTGTGTTGTGTGGGGGCGTGCATGCATGGGGGTGGGGTGGGGCGGGGGTGTGTGGGGGGTGGGTAGGGGCGGGGGTGTTGTGTGGGTTGTGGTGGGGTTGGGGTGTGTGGGGGTGGGGTGGGGTGTGTGGGGGCGTGCAGGAGTTACCTCCCTTAGTATTATTTTCGGCCCTGTGGAGGGCCTTTCTAGGTCATTGTTCCGCACGGAACAATGACACAGTCTTGGTGTATTTTTAGCCTTAGGCGGGCCCTGCTTCTTCGGCTGGTAGGTTATTGATTTTTTCACCGCAAAGCCACTCGCTAGTCGCTTTGCCAAAATTCTCTAAAGCCAACTCGTCGCTTTGCACATATTTTAAAATGAGCTTTCTTTTCTATACAAGCTGTTATGAAATTCCAGCTTGTGGAACTTTGGATAGTAGAAAAACAAAATGATAATTCCGTCAGTTTTTTACACATCGTGGGTTCCATCAGAATTTCGTTTTTTCAAATAGTTATCCCAGGACGCTTTTGGGTTAGACTTTTTTAAAACAGCTTTTGTTCTTTCAAGCCAATGACCTAAAAGCAAAGATTGCGAAGAGTTTTACTATTTTCAGCTTTGATCTCATAACCAGCCTTCAGCAAAACAGGCGTAATTTCGGTTATGTTTTTCAGTTTCATGAAAGAACCTTCGTCAATCGGCTCATAATTAAGTTTCTCTATAAAACAATTACGTAAAAAATCATCCAGTTCACTTACTGTCATTTCACGTTTTTCCTTCTTCGTTTCCAAAACATTTAAACTCTCTTTTGGTCGGACCGGTTTCGAACATGGCTCGCCACGTTCTAATTTTTCAAGATATGAAATCATTTCCTGATAATACTTTTTGTGTTTCAATATTATTTCTTTTTGCTCACCTGAATACAGCAAATGCTCAGTTTGGCTTTTTTGAGAACTAGCATCCATGTGGTTTCTTGTGAAGAAGGCCCAGCTTCCAGACTCAAATCAGCCATGTTTCAGTGTAGTGAGAGCGCTAACGCACGAACGTCTAGACGATTAAGCAGTCCGATGTACAATGCCAGCACCCGGCCAGATTCCAGCTAAAATGATGTCATACCCCCTGTCGATTGGTTGAAAGTGCGCACGTGATGGGTTGGGCTCATCGCATGATGATTAAAAATGTAGGATTAGTCAGGCTCCTGTGCAACAGCGCGTGCAAAAACTGGTTGCGACAACCAATATTGATTAGAAGCGGTCTGGACTGTCACACATGTTTAGTTGATTTTTTGCCCTGGAGAGAATGTAAATATGCGGGTTCACGATCACCCATGTTATTCTGCACGGAAACCCCCGTTTTAAAAGTACTAATTAAGTCGATTTATAGAGGTTTTTGCGTGTTAATTTTGTTTAAAACAGATGTTGATTTTGGCCAAAACTGATATGTGATGGACGTGATTTGTATGTGAAAAGGGGGGTTTTCGTGCAAAATAAGGTGGGTGGTCGTGAACCCGCATATTTACATTCTCTACCTGTACGGACAGATTGACATCTGAAGCTCTTGGAAGACGAAATAATCCCCCTCAGACAAGTGTTTTGGCTTTACGCTCTTTACAGTGTAAGGGGGCCGGGCCGCATGGCCATGAAGGGTTTTGGCTTTACGCTCTTTACAGTGTAAGGAGGCCGGGCCGCATGGCCATGAAGGGTTTTGGCTTTACGCTCTTTACAGTGTAAGGGGGCCGGGCCGCATGGCCATGAAGTGTTTTGGCTTTACGCTCTTTACAGTGTAAGGGGGCCGGGCCGCATGGCCATGAAGGGTTTTGGCTTTACGCTCTTTACAGTGTAAGGGGGCCGGGGCGCGTGGTCATGAAGTGTTTTGGCTTTACGCTCTTTACAGTGTAAGGGGGCCGGGGCGCGTGGTCATGAAGTGTTTTGGCTTTACGCTCTTTACAGTGTAAGGGGGCTGGGCGGCATGGTCATCAACGGTAGATGCCGTTCTGCTGTCAGACTTTGTTCTTCTGCAGCTGCCGAGATTCGAACCTGCAACTTCTGAATGGGTGGGCGTCTTGTGGCGTTAAAAAAAAAAAAAACACTGTGCCGCCAAACGAAAATAAACAAATTACAAAACAAACTCTACGCGTTTCGACCTGTCAGGCAAGACAGACATCATTCAAGACAATGAAAATGAAGCACAGTCAGATGTCACCTCAAATTGAGCGCAAAATGGACGTGGGATGGAAACGAGGCTGCGGGCAGGGGAGACAATAAGGGTTAAAATGAGAATAATAAAATGAAGAGGATATTACAGTCTACTTCGTTTATAACGTCCCCGGATATAACGTCACCCGTTAAAACGTCACCCAAAGGACCGGTCCTGGCGCAATTCCTTCTTTCCAAGACTATTTTAACCTCGGATATAACGTCACCCCGTTATAACGATACCCGTTAAACGTCACTCATCCATGTCGGTTATAACGTCATTACCAATCCCCATGGCAGTTTTGCAAAATCATCGATTTTAACGTCACTCATCCATGTCGGTTATAAACGTCATACCAATCCCCATGGCAGTTTGCAAAATCATCGATTTTAACGTCACTCATCCAGTCGGTTATAACGTCATACCAATCCCCATGGCAGTTTGCAAAATCATCGATTTTCAACGTCACTCATCATGTCGGTTTAACGTCATACCAATCCCCATGGCATTTTTGCAAATCATCGTTTTTAAAACGTCACTCCCCATGTCGGTTATAACGTCATGCCAATCCCATGGCAGTTTGCAAAATCATCGATTTTAACGTCACCATCCATGTCGGTTATAACGCCCAGCCAATCCCCATGGCGGGTTTGCAAAATCATCGATTTTAAACGTCACTCATCCATGTCGGTTATAACGTCATACAATCCCCATGGCAGTTTGCAAAATCATCGATTTTAACGTCCCCTCTCCATGTGGGTTAAAACGTCATACCAATCCCCCATGGCAGTTTGCAAAATCATCGATTTTAACGTCACTCATCCATGTCGGTTATAACGTCATGCCAAATTTCCCCATGGCAGTTTGCAAATCATCGATTTTAACGTCACTTACCCATGTCGGTTATAACGTCATACCAAATCCCCATGGCAGTTTGCAAAATCATCCGATTTTAAAGTCCCCTCATCCAGGGTCGGTTATAACGTCATGCCAATCCCATGTCAGTTTGCAAAATCATCGATTTTAACGTCACTCATCCATGTCGGTATAACGTCATACCAATCCCCATGGCAGTTTGCAAAATCATCGATTACGCGGTTTCACTGCAGCCTTCAGTTACAAGTCATACAACCTCACGCCGGGGATGTGCCTCACTCTCTCTACCTACCCCCCCCAAACCTCTCCTCCCTCTTCAGGGCTTAGGGAACCTGCTCTGGTTTTCCCCTGCAGTCTCTGCCCCATCGCACGTACATTTCACGGATGTGACATGATGGTTTGGAAAATGGCGCATGCTGCTAAGGATGCTGCGAAGAGAAAGTCTCTTTCATTAAAAAGAAAAAAATTTGACATTATCAAAAGGCTGAGGATAATCCTGTCCTTCCACGACTGCAAGCATGGTTACTACTGCGCGGGCGCGTGCGAATGGATCTGTCTACTTCTGTCCTTCAATTTACGCCTATAAAAAAAAAGTCGATTATTGGAAATGACGGTAGAGGGGGTCGAGAGGATGAGAAGAGACTACGACGGTTTTTTTTTTTTTTTTTTTTTTTTTCGTCCGTAGTATACTGACTACAGCTGCCCCCGGCGTGGATGAGCTTCACTTTCAACTGGTCTTGTCGACTGAGTAGGTCGCTCAGGCTAAATTGTAAAGGTAAAACACTAAATGCAATGAACGACAAACGGAGAAAAGTGATACTGCACTCTGAGTGCACTATTATGACTATACTTGGAAAGCGATAGACGTTATATCAGGACGTTATAATAATAATATAAGCCAAATAGACAGTAATTATAAGGACCCATGAAGTTCTTCGGACATCAAGGACAGATCAAGATCTAGCAGAATATGAATAAAAACACTGAATAAACATCCTCCGAAGACGTACGGCTGCCTACGAGTCGGGAATAATCAAAAATGGTCGTGCGCGCAATCTTTCCACTGTGGATGACAGAGTCACCTTTCTCTGTACCAAGTGACAGCAAATGAATAAACGTGTCTCTTTCTGCTTTTTTCTGCCCAAAAAAAGAAACGACAGCTGCCACAAGTAATCGCATTTCATCATCACATGATATCTTAGTGGAATGTTTAACGACAGCCAAGTGTGTACATGAGGCCTTAACGTCGGACACCCTAAATAAAGAGATTGCCGACGGCGACAGAGTCTAAACACACCATTCAGAAATACAGGCAGTCTGTTAGAGAAACAGTATTCACAATATATACGACAGCCGTGTGTGTGTGTGCGCGAGTGCGTGTCCATAAGGCTAAAAACGTCGGACACTCTAAATTAAAGAGATTGTCGATGGGGCCAGACAGAGCCTGACACACCATTAAGAAATACTAGCAATCTGTCTCAGAATCAGCACTCACAATACTGTACATTGATGCAACTGCCGACTTTCGGGGAAAAATTTTGTGTATGAAATTTTGTATTCATGGTCTAGCTTTTAGAAACATGCGAAGAAGAGAATATCTCAGAATTCTGTATACGAGGAAGTGAATCAAAGATTACTGTAAAAAGTTAGTTTCGAACTTACAACAATATGTTGTTGTGATTTTTAAACAACAGTAATGTTGTACTTTTCATTTCTGACACAGTTTTATAAAAAGTCAGTACTTAGAAAGGGACATAACTCTTGGACTCCGGTTATAACGTCACCCGCGCGTAAAAGTGACGTTAAAACCGATAACCGGATATAGCGTCACCGGATATAACGTCGCTCAAAAACATTCCCCGAGGGGGACGTAATATCCGAGTCGAATAGTAGTATTAATAATGATGGTGGTATAATCATAAAAAGAAAAGCTAACAAAGACAGTAACCATAACTGTAATAATAGTAATGAACTGACGAAGAAGAGCAAAGAGAGGGTTAGAGCATAGTTCAAACAATACAGTTTTTCCATAATGATATTGTGGTAATAGTAATGATACTGACGGAAGAAGAGCAAAGAGAAGGATTACAGCATAGTTTAAAACTATAGTTTTTTTCCGGGGGGCCCACATCACCTCACTTCCAAACAATCTTTTCAAATAACGTTTTACCCACATTGCTATCGGGCACCTGTTCTGTAACTCTTTTACCCACATTGCTATTGGGCACCTGTTCTATACCATCTTTACCCACGATGCGTCGGCACCTGTTCTATAACTCTTTTACCCACGTTGCTATCGGGCACCTGTTCAAAACTCCTTTACCCACATTGCTATCGGCCACCTGTTTCTAAATATCTGTTTTTAACCCACGTTGCTGTCGGGCACCTGTTCTATAACTCTTTTACCCACGTTGCTATCGGGCACCTGTTCCATAACTCTTTTACCCCCATTGCTACCGGCCACCTGTTCAAAGCTGGGAAGTTAAGCCATGTGAAGTTGTAACAATACGGAGCGACTCTGCCATCTCAAACGAAAGACCGACGTTTCTCATTCGTCTTCTGGAATGAAAAAGATAGACATTCTCCGACTTGTTCGACCTTTTACAAGGCATCATTGTCAGTGTCAGATACTACGACTAGTTCTTCTACCTTTTACAAGGCATCATTGTCAGTGTCAGATACTACGACTTGTTCTTCTACCTTTTACAAAGCATCTTTGTCAGTGTCAGATACTACGACTTGTTCTTCTACCTTTTACAAGGCATCATTGTCAGTGTCAGATACTACGACTTGTTCGACCTTTTACAAGGCATCATTGTCAGTGTCAGATACTACGACATGTTCGACCTTTTACAAGGCATCATTGTCAGTGTCAGATACTACGTAGATAGGCAGAAAGAGATGCCGATACAGAGAGGGCGGGAAGGGGGGGGGGATAGCTGACCCTGGTGAAGAGGTAGATGCCGCTGTCGCTCCACTGGAAGGCCGCTCGGACACCCTGGAAGTCAGCGGGCAGGCGGCGTGGTAGCCAGTGTCCAGACGGTTGCCCGTGTAACGCCAGTAACGCCGCCCTGCACTCGTGTGCGTGCACACACACACACACACACACACACACACACACAGAGAATATCTGTAAGGTTTGCTTTTCCTGTGACTGCTGATCAGCGTTAAAGAAGAGCCCAGGATCTAACCTTGGTAGTTTTGGGCAAAGAACAAATTAAATTTCCCTCTCCAACAAGAAAGGCTGCAAACAGCTCTTCAGGGAGAGAGAGAGAGAGAGAGAGAGAGAGAGAGAGAGACAGACAGAGACAGACAGACAGACAAACAGACAGACAGACAGTATATAAAAGCACACGTGCAAGCGTGAGAGCAAAGTAATTTCCGTAAGTGCTTATGATCAATTACAGAAAGCTTAAGGAATACGTGCAAAAATTAAGTCTAATCATCCCAGGCAACATTGACAACCCCCCCCCCCCCCGCGGCCCCCCTCTTTCCACAATCAAAAAGCTGCAAACAATCATCCCCTCAACCACCCACCCACCACTACATGACCTCTCTCTCTCTCTCCCCCCCCTCCCCCCCCCCCTCCCCCCCCCCCCCCCCCCCCCCCCCCCCTTTGCAGACTGGCAATCATCTGCCAAAAGAATGTCCGGATCTCTCCCACCGAAAAGGTTATCCCCCATTAACGAATCACTCATTCCTGGCGAAACCCAAGCGGAATCACTCCCAAGCGCTTTGAATGACAGGAGTTGTCTTCGCTTTCTGGACGTGAGTCACTTTTTCCCACCAGACGACAGCCCCCTTCCCCCTCCTTCTGACCCCCACCTCTCCACTCACGACAGCAGGACTGCAATTAGACCCGTGAAATCTGCATATGTCAATCAGTGGGGCATGCAAATAACTGACCATCGCCATAATCGGTAATAATAGATCGTAAGGATACTTAAGTGTGTACTCGATCACCCATGGTATAGGTAGCGTGAATAGTGAATTCTGTTATTAATTGTGGGATTAGTGGTAATCAGAAGATGATGATTGCGGGGTACTGTTTGAAACAGAATACCCTTCTGGTCTAATGACTTACAGGAAGGGACCCATCATCCCCCTTCCCTCCCTGGCCTGTTACAGTTCCTTCGTCGTGTCTCTGTTATCGCGTGAATCATTCCTCTCTCTGAGTGTGTGTGTGCGCGCGCGCGTATGTGTGAATTAGTGTACTTAATCTCACGGCGACTCGACAAAAAACGCAGAAGAGCACACAAAACAAAGTGTGAAGTAACGACGATTTAATGCACGACACAAACAGACAAGAAATTTTCGGCAAAATGCCTTCCTCAGCGACAAAAAAATACAGACATAAACATGCACAATACTCCCCTTGTGAAGCCAAAGTGGTCAAGCCCCCTCACGGCGACTGTCACATGGGACAAATTCTATCGGTTAGAAGTCCAATATTTGATGAACGTTGAGATTTTTTAAATCCTAGCTAATTTTTACAGCTGGTCTTCATCTCACCAACTCTTATTGTGTAAAACACACACACACACACACACAGAAAAACCAGAAAATATCAATTTCGTTTAACTTACCAAGCCATGGCAGCATCTATAAATTAGCATAGCACGGTTCGTCGTTGGTGGCGGTATTTCTTCCTTTCTTAGTTTGTTTTAACCTTTCTTCCCCCAGGAGTTGATACCACGATAGTTTTTACTTCTTAATAGCTAGTGTGATATACTAACAGTTTGTTAAAATAAAATAAAACGAAAAAAAATAAAAAGAAAAAAGAAAGAAAGAAAACAAGGAAAAGAAAAGCAGATCGATCACGAAAGACAACTTTTTACCCTTAAAGATGAAGAGTTGTCGTCGGTAACGGTCGTAGACGGCGGCGCCGGGTGAGGAGGGAGCTCTGGGAACACGCCAGTGGTCTTCTGTCGGCGTACGATGCCGTTGGAGTTCATCTTGTACACCCGGTTTCTCCGGAATAAATACATGTACCTGTCTGAGCCTGCGAGTCGCAACAGTGTCTTTTAAAGGGCGCCCCCCGACCACTAGGGCCGTCTCATCCATTACTAGATTCCAGACTGTGTTTCTATGCAATTAAAATACGTGTGTGTGTGTGTGTTTTTGTGTGTGTGTGTGTGTGTGTGTGTGTGTGTGTGTGTGTTGTTGTGTTGTGGTGAGTGTGTGCGTGTGTGTGTGTGTGTGTGTGTGTGTGTGTGTGTTGTGTGTGTGTGTGTGTGTGTGTGTGTGGTGTGAGAGAGAGAGGGAGAGAGAGAGAGAGAGTCTGTGTGTGTGTGTGTGTGTGTGTGTGTGTGTGTGTGTGTGTGTGTGTGCGTGCGCGCGCGCGCGCGCGCGCGTGCGTGCGTGCGTGCGTGCGTGCGTGTGTGTGTGTGTCTGTGTGTGTGTGTGTGTGTGTCGGGTGTGGTGTGTGCGTGCGCGCGCGCGCGCGCGCGCGCGCGTGCCTGCGTGCGTGTGTGTGTGTGTGTGTGTGTGTCTGTCTGTCTGTCTGTCTGTGTCTGTGCGCGCGTGTGTGTCTGTTTCTGTGTGTGTGAGAGAGAGACACAGAGAGAGACAGAGAGAGAGAAGAAAGAGAGAGCGCGCACGCGGGCACGTGTGTGTGTGTTGTGCGTGTGTGTGTGTGTGTGTGTGGCTGTCTCTGTGTGTGAGAGAGAGAAACTATGTGTCTGTAGTTTGACTGACACACCATTGGTTTGGGGACTATCGGCTCAGCGCATCCTCTTCCTATATAACGTTGAAACGACTATTTTGAACAGGCCACGACCTGTCCCGCTGGACTAAAAGGAAAAAAGTTGAAAGAACATGCAATGACGTCAAACTTAAATCTGTCGCTAAAGTGACGTCATAACCAAGGTGAACATACTTTCTGTGATGGCGTCGAATTTGAGGTTGCAGTATTGTCCTCTAGGTGAGGGAGTGGTGCGGGACGGGGGGTGGGGTGGTACGTCGAGGGGGACGGGTCGTGGGTCTTCCTCCTCCCCCACTGCTGGACCCTCCCACTGACCCCCTGCCTCGTCCTGCAACACACACACACACACACACACACACACACACACACACACACGCGCGCCGCGCGCGCACACACACACACACACACACACACGCACGCACGCACGCACGCACGCACGCACGCACGCATACACACACACACACGCACCACGCACGCACGCACACACACACACACACACCACACACACACACACACACACACACACACGCACGCACGCACGCACACACAACACACACACACACACACACACACACACACCACACACACACCACACACCACACACACACACACACACACACACACACACACACACACACACACACACACACACACACTGCATGAGCAAAGACATGATGAACGAACACACACACACACACACACACACAAACACACACACACACATATGCGCGCACGCAGCGAGAGAGAGAGAGGGGGGAGAGAGAGAATCACAAAACACACACACACACACCACACAACACACACACACAAAGCGCGCGCGCGCGCGCGCGCGCGCGCACTGACACAGAGAGAGAGAGAGAGAGAGAGAGAGAGAGAGAGAGAGAGAGAGAGAGAGAGAGAGAGTGAGAGAGAGAGAGACGTGACGCGCACAGTTACGTCCAGAATGTGCCCTTGGGTATCATCTTAAGTAGAGGGTGTGAGAATGGCGTACACTCCCGTCACGTGCTTCTCTTTGGCGTTGAGGTGAGAATGGCGTACACTCCCGTCACGTGCTTCTCTTTTGCGTTGAGTGGAAATCAGTACACTCCCGCACGTGCTTCTCTTTGGCGTTCAGGTGAGAATCCAGTACACTCCGTCACGTGCTTCTCTTTGGCGTTCAGGTGAGAATCCAGTACACTCCCGTCACGTGCTTCCCCTTTGGCGTTCAGGTGAGAATCCAGTACACTCCCGTCACGTGTTTCTCTTTGGTGTTCAGGTGAGAATCCAGTACACTCCCCGTCACCCTCTTCCTTTGGCGTTCAGGTGAGAATCCAGTACACTCCCGTCACGTGCTTTCCTTTGGCGTTCAGGTGAGAATCCAGTACACTCCCGTCACGTGCTTCCCTTTGGCGTTCAGGTGAGAAACCAGTACACCCCCCGTCACGTGCTTCCCTTTGCGT
>CM031619.1:67862592-67875092 GCA_018398815.1 Conus ventricosus
TCTCCAAGTCTGCGTACTCTGAAGTGGGAAAGATGGTGATGGTCCGAATCAAATGGTTTGCCACAGGCGTGTCTTTTCCTGTGCGAGGATGCTGTCTCTATGTTCTTTAAAACGTTTTCGTTTTAGAGATCTGAATGTTTCACCCACATACATCTTGGACAAAGGGGTACAACTAAGAACATAACCTATATTCCTGAGTCTGGCAGGTGAAGTGAGACTTCAATGTGGAAGCTGCGTCCAAATGAAGTCTACACTTCACCTGCCCATACTCCGAATATAGTCTATGTTCTTAGTTACCCTTTTCCCAAGATGTATGTTGCGGTGAAACATACATGATCTCTAAACTAACGTTTTAAGAACCTAGAACAATCATCCTCACAGGAAAAGACACCCTGTGGCAACCATTTCAATTCGGACCATCACCATCTTTCCCACAACAGAAGTAGGCAAGCCCTTTGGAGAAATGGTCGGAAGAAGGGAACTACCGAAAATACATGGAAAACGCCAGTTCATAACAGCGCCTGGCTA
The DNA here is from genome assembly GCA_018398815.1 of Conus ventricosus. Lineage (NCBI taxonomy): Eukaryota > Metazoa > Mollusca > Gastropoda > Neogastropoda > Conidae > Conus > Conus ventricosus. The sequence continues at coordinate 67,863,121 of CM031619.1, forward strand.
CCTTTGAGCCCACATTGGGCGCAATTTCAGGGAATGAACCATCAGCCCTCCTCTTCTACCCTTTCCCCCCCTCCCCCCCCCCCCCTCCTTTCTTCGTTCGTCCCCCCCCGCCCCTTTTCCCTTTCCACACCCCTGCCCCCCCACTTCCCTTTTCTTCCCCCACCTTCCCCCCCCTGCCCGCCCGCCTACCCTCTCCCCTTCCTTTGCTGTCCATTAACACTCCCCTTCTATGTGAATTAATGATCACCCGCTACACTCAATATTTGTCCACCACTCCCACCTCTGCCTCTTTCTCCACCCCCTACAAACCCTGAACGTGTCCAGTGACCCAAGTCAACTATCATCAAGCTTCATTCCCTGTTGAAGTGCTACGACACGAACGTTGGACATCCCCGTTCTCCAGGTACCTCCTTTTGCCACCTTTTCCCTTTATTACGTACAATAACACCTGCTAATATTTTAGCTTTTTTCTAGAATCAAACAGTCAATTTCATCGCTAGCTTGGTTGCTCCTTAAGATAGTTTTTCGCGATGATCATTTTATTATATTGTTTACATCATTCTCAAACCCAAAAATTCAACTAAAATCAATGTGTAAATCTTTCATTGTATTTCGTCCAAATAGTGTCATTACACTTCTTTTAAATCAGATTCACTGAAGTTTGGCAGCCATTTTTAAATCTAAAAAATAAAAAATAAAAAAAATAATTATACATCAATTTATTATTTATTACCAGATCTTTATCTAATCGATAAAAACTATCCAGGTTTTAAAGTGTCACAGTTTGCAAAGCCAGAAACGACTGCAGGCGGAAATATCTAAAACATATCATAAATAAATGTTAGCGCACCGCCCAGAGAACGTGGACAAACGAGTCACGAGACAAAACACAACGCGTTCACCTCTTAGTTCTTCGTCTGGTATAAATAAATCAATAAAAAAAAACAACGAAAATTCACTTAGCTTTATCGCTTCAGAATCGCTCAGGCAGGGTTCGCGCCAAAATAGCGTTGAATGAGAACGAGGCTGTTGGAAGGGCAATAGGAGCGAGTCAAATCTAATGATGATAATAAATAATACTGATAGGAAATACTATTAATGGTGCAAAATATTGGGGGAACAAAAGAGAAAAAGAAAAAAAAGACAAGATCAATCTTGGGTGTCAATAATTATGTGATGGGAGAAAGGAGAAGTGGTTAGAGGATATCTTAAGCAGTGGGTTGCCGTGCAACAGTCCCGAGGCGAAGGCGATGGTGATGTCCAATGCCATGTAGTATCAATACTAGCACTAGTATTACTGAATGATCCCTGCTAACAACGAAAGTGAAGGTTAAGTATCCGAAAGCAATAGATACAGACATATTATAAAATATTTAGAACATACATTATTAAATAAACAATATAAATAAATAAAAAGAGAACAATAAAATTAATAATAATAATTAAAAATTAAAACTAAAACATAAAAAAAAATAATCAAAAAAAAAAAATAAAAAATTAATCAGTAATAATAGCATAAATAAGCTAGCATCAGAATGTGTGAGGTGAATAGTGGGAGATAGGTAGTATGTTTTGTCGTATGGGAGGAGTATTGGTGCTGAGAATGCATCAATATCTTTATATCTCTCCCCCCCCCCCTTTTTTTTTTCACGACCAACGATAACGGAGCACGCATTCTATTCAATGATGTGTGAGGTGTGTAGTGTGTGTGTGTGTGTGTGAGAGTGATGTGTGTGTGTGGAGTGTGTGCGTTCCTTTGTAATAACATCCTTATTCAGTTGGATACCACCCCCCACCTACCACCCACCGCCCCAAACTGCCAACCCACCAACACAATCCCGACACACATCATTACTAGGTCAGGGGGGCGTGGGTCGCGACGATTGATGTACAAAATGGAGAGCCTCAGAGAGTGTAGAAAAAGAAGGGGAAGATGCTGCAACCTAATGACCTTCGGTAATCAGCCTATATGCGACAACAGTTGAGCGATTGTTATCGATGTATACCGTCTTTCGAACATTGTATACTGTTCATCATTGATCCGTATTCGTTATACACATCCGTTCTAAGTCGAGTGCGTGGGATCGCAATCAGGCACTCCTGACATCTTAACTCTACTTCTTCTTTCAACCAGCTCTACAGAAAGAAAACCATAAATCACACATAATGCCGTCCCACAATTCCTCTCTCGTACACATGCCAGTTTTCTCACCAGTCCATTTCATTTTCTGCCACCGTATCAACCAGCCATTTGCACTAGGATAATGCTAACACACAGTTTCAGAAACCAAATCTGCATCCCATCTCAAAATTTTAAAACAATGACCTTCGACTTGCGAATCACCCCCTCGCGGCTTATTCCTTCCCACTTTCTCACACACCATCCCGATCTTCCATAATATCCCCGCTCCTTACCACTACCACTTAACAAGAATTCTATTCCAAGCCAGCCCGCAGACTCCATGTTGGCACATATCAAATCACTCAATTCATCCCTGTAATCCTCTTCTCCCGTCTTCTTCAACATTTCAAACCACAACCCCATCATCATGCCCCTAAGACCAACTGCTTCAGCCTCAGACAGCCTCATCCATACACACAACCAACTCAATCACAATCACTGCTACCAGATTAAGCAAGACAGTTATCAAAATTACAAACAAACACAGGCAAACCCAGACCAGTTGAAATCCCCCTACACACAACACTACCCCCTCGATCACCCCATGAGAGCAACACCGCCGACCTGGTTCGCTGCTATCCTATAATCATGACTCTTACCAAGTGATGTAAAGATCAGTCCTGCAAAAGGTCTTCCATTTATTCCCATCACCTGCCAACACAACAAATACCTAAAACCACGTTGAGTTAAAGATTCTTTAGAAAATTTAAGAGATGGATGGCAGCACTTGACGGTGGTGCCAAAGCCCCCACTACCAGAGAGCTCAGACATTTTTACCCACCTTTTTCGAACTTCCACGCTTCGCCAGCCATCCTCTTAACAATATTCCACTGAAGTTGAACTCTACATCAAAAAGTGTAGAAAAGAAATCTCACAATGAAATCCAAACCTGTCCGCAATTCCCACCTCTCACGGGATACCAAAAAGCCCTTGAATCACTGAGACAAAGACAGACAAATGTCATCAAACCAGCAGACAATGGTGGTGCAGTAGGTGAGGTCTGGAGCAGAACACTGTACATCAAAGAACACACAGACCAACTGTCATCCACAAAATTCGTAAGCTCCACCCCACTCACAGCATCAACACTCCCACCAACACCAGTAACTACATCACAACACACAGTTAAACAAAAATCACATCATAACCACTTACCAAATACAGCCAAACTCCTCAAAATGACCGACACCAACCAATCCCCATCCTTCTACCTTCTCCCTAAAATACACAAAACTAAATACACCGGCAGACCCAATGTATACTGCAAGCAGCTGCCCTACAGAAACACATTTTTCACAGTACATACCTCTCGCCCCTCCAACACCATAGTGACAAGGCCTCCCCCACAAACCACAAACACTAACACCACACTCAACATGATTATACATACAACCAGATCCCACCTTTCCCACCCAGCCTCCTTTCTTTTACCACTTGACGTCGTCTCTCCCTCTACACTTCCATCCATCATGCTGATGGACTGAAGGCCCTCGCATTCTTTCTTAACAAAATCCCCTTAACCAACAACACCCTCCCACAGCTACACAGGTCCATACTTGCAGAATTTGAGGTCCTCACTCAATACTTTTGAATTTAACAGATCACACATTCTCCGTCACATCAGATGGAGTTGCTATGTAACCAAGATGGACCATCCTAATGCCTGCCTCTTCAAGGAACAACACCTAGAACACCGCTTACTTACCTCTTACAGCAGCCCAACACAAGCTCTACACAAAAGATACCTAGATATGGATTGGGAGCCACATCCATGCCAGAACATGACCTCCCAAATTTCCTCAACTTTGCACAGACCTTCCATACCATCCCTATCCCAGCTGACCTACAACCCATTTCACATCAGTTAGTTTCCTGGACATCACTATCTCCCTCAAGAATGGACTGCTTCAAACCTCAGTCTTCTACAAACCACTGAGCACACTCATACTGGACTACACATCTCCCACCACCAGTCACACTAAACAATAGCTTCCATATTCTAAATTCCTTCAGCCTACGCGACTCTGCTCTATCAAGAAGATTTCACTAACCAGCAGATCCATAATGTCGATTTTTTCACCAACCGAGGATACCCTCGTAGCACGTCATCATGAAGCTCTCACCGCACTGCAGCTAGAATCCAGAACATCTCTCTGGAAAGCTAAACCTCCCAAAGAGACAGAACAGACCCACAGCCTGCCTGCTCTTCCATCCTCAAATCTGCCCATCTGCAGGATCCCCTGAAGTCTAAACTGGCACCTTGAATAGAAATCATAAACCGCCTTTGGAGACGAAAACCCAATGTATCACTTCAAACGTGACAAAAACCCACACGACCGTAACTGGTGCCTCAAAGCTGACAAAACTTTCACACCTAAGCCACCAGGTACTTTTCCCCTGCTCTTAATAAAACCCAACTGTGCAAAATCTGCTCTCTCACAAACCAGACACCATCCACATGCCCCACAGGCTTTCCCCTTTATTTTTCACTATTCAACGCGCACTTCTCCTGCAGAGCCACAACATTTGTGTATGAAGCCACCACTGGTCAGTCATGTGGCGTATGATCTATGTCGGTTAGACATCTCGCACACATTGAGACGCGCATCTCTGAACACCTGCGACACCCCCACCATCGGCCCAAACCATCGCTCTACACTTACAACATGCCCAACACACCTCAAATCCATGTCAAAGTCTTGGCACTTTTAGAGCAATCTAAAGTGACCACTTAACGCCTTATGCAGGAATCTACATCTCATGCCAACCTGGGGCCCCGTGCACCCTCATGGCTCAACGTCCAAAAGTAGTATGTCCCAATTTATTTTTTCCATCTCATGCAGCTCCAGCCGACAATATCCTCCACCTCTCACCCTCTACTCTCTGGTTTTACTCTCAGACATATGTTGCAGCTATCAACCCCTTCCCATTTCTACACTCTCTGAGTCTTCCCTATTGCTACATCAATCGACTTACCCCCACCCCCCCTGCCCTAGTAATGAGTGTGTAGGATGTTGGTGGTATAGCGCAGTTTTGGGGGGGGTGGAGGTGGGGGTAACCAATGAAAAAGTCTGAAATTACACAAAAGGAACGCACACACAAACACACACACACACACACACACAACACAACACACACACACACACATCACACCTCCACACACACACATAATGAATAGAAAGCTAGCTCCTTTATCGTTGTCGTGAAAAAAAAAGGGGGGGAGGGGGGAGAGAAATATATATAAATATCAAACTCAGGCCCACAATATCCTCCCACCTACTCACACACACCATCCTACCTATCATCCCACTATCCACCTCACAGACAAAACTTATCGCGAGAGCTATAATTTATGCATTTATTATGATTAATTTTTTAATTTTTTATTTTAATATACTTTTTAATTTTTTATTTTTTATTTTTAATATATACTTATTATTATTATTTTTATTGTTTGCTTTATTATTTATAATGAAATATTATAACATGTATTTTCTAAATATAATTCTGATATCATGGCTTTCTGGTTACCTTTAACCTTCACTACGTTGTTCAGCAAGTAACATTCTAGTAAACAATACAAGTATTGATACACCTCCTTGCATTGACATCACCCTCGCCTTCCGTGCCGATTGTTCCGGGACTTTTGCCACGGCAACCGCCTACTAGCATAAAGAACCCTCTAAACCCACTCTACCCTTATCCCCATACACATACTTATTGACACCAAGAAAGATCATGTTTCCTTTTTTTCTTTTTTTCACTTTTTATTTTCCCCAATATTTATACCAATAAACGTAATTCCTATCAGTAATATTATTATCATCATTTACGACATTGAACTCGACTCCATTTCCCTTCCAACAGCCTCGTTCTCATTCAAACGCCTTCTTTGCGCTGAACCTGCCTGAGCGATCTGAAGCGATCAAAGCTAAGATGGAATTTTCGTTGTTTTATTCGTTTACATTTATCACTCCGCCATGACCAAAAGTCGATAACGCGTTGTGTTATGTCTCGAGACATCGTTTGTACCACGTTCTCGGGCGGTTCGCTAACATTTAATTATAAGAATTGTTTAAGGTAACAGTTACTACTCCTGCAAGATCATCATCCACATGCAGGTCAGACCTCGTTCGGGCGTCAATATTAACAGCAAAAAGTACAACAATTTTATAATGAGGTATAGCCAAGACTCTGGGATTTTACTAAACAGCATACAATAACGCTTTCACGAATAGTTTAAGAAGTACACAACTATCAGTAAAACCACATCACTCCAACAATGCCTTTAAAACACTTCTTTTATCAACCCCCGCATTAATCGCCACCCGGGCCAAAAACATCAAATATTACTGTAAGCGTTAATAACTACGTTGGGTTACATTTTTACACCACACTGACCAACCTAAATAAAAATTAATTAATCAGTTTTCTCTGTTTTGTAGGCAATAAACAGAAAAAGTTATTATGTGGGTGAGTGCGGGGTGTGTGTGAGAGTAAAATCAACAGGTCAAATCCGCACCCCAGATCGATATGACACTGATTACTGCGCTGCTTTGTAGGACAAAACGTGCAGTGGACCGTGAGTAGAAGTGTTGATGTGAGTGTGTGTAGTGTAGAGTGAAGTGTGTGAGAGTGTAGTGGGGGGCGTGCTGCATGGGGGTGGATGGGCGGGGAGTGTGGGGGGTGGGTAGGTCGGGTGGGATATTGTGAGGGTTGTGGTGGGGTTGGGTGTGTGGGGTGGGGTGGGTGTGTGGGGCGATAGCAAGGAGTTTACTCTCTCCATAGTACTATTTTCGGGCCCTGTGGAGGCCTTTCTAGTCATTGTTCCGCACGGAACAATGACAACAGTTCTGTTGTAATTTTAGCCTTAGCGGGCCTGCTTTCTTCTTCGGCTGGTAGGTTATTGCTTTTTCTTCACCGCAAGCCACTCTCTCGCAAGTCGCTTTGCCAAAATTCTCTAAAGCCAACGTCGCTTTTGCACATATTTTAAAATGAGCTTTCTTTTCTCATACAAGCTGTAGATAGAAATTCCAAGCTTGTGGAACTTTGGATAGTAGAAAAAACAAAATGATAATTCCGTCAGTTTTTTACACATCGTGGGTTCCATCAGAATTTCGTTTTTCAAATAGTTATCCCAGGACGCTTTTGGGTTAGACTTTTTTAAAACAGCTTTTGTTCTTTCAAGCCAATGACCTAAAAGCAAAGATTGCCGAAGAGTTTTACTATTTTCAGCTTTGATCTCATAAACCAGCCTTCAGCAAAACAGGCGTAATTTCGGTTATGTTTTTTCAGTTTCATGAAAGAACCTTCGTCAATCGGCTCATAATTAAGTTTCTCTATAAAACAATTACGTAAAAAATCATCCAGTTCACTTACTGTCATTTCACGTTTTTCCTTCTTCGTTTCCAAAACATTTAAACTCTCTTTTGGTCGGACCGGTTTCGAACATGGCTCGCCACGTTCTAATTTTTCAAGATATGAAATCATTTCCTGATAATACTTTTTTGTGTTTCAATATTATTTCTTTTTTGCTCACCTGAATACAGCAAATGCTCAGTTTGGCTTTTTTGAGAACTAGCATCCATTGTGGTTTCTTGTGAAGAAGGCCCAGCTTCCAGACTCAAATCAGCCATGTTTCAGTGTAGTGAGAGCGCTAACGCACGAACGTCTAGACGATTAAGCAGTCCGATGTACAATGCCAGCACCCCGGCCAGATTCCAGCTAAAATGATGTCATACCCCCTGTCGATTGGTTGAAAGTGCGCACGTGATGGGTTGGGCTCATCGCATGATGATTAAAAATGTAGGATTAGTCAGGCTCCTGTGCAACAGCGCGTGCAAAAACTGGTTGCGACAACCAATATTGATTAGAAGCGGTCTGGACTGTCACACATGTTTAGTTGATTTTTTGCCCTGGAGAGAATGTAAATATGCGGGTTCACGATCACCCATGTTATTCTGCACGGAAAACCCCCGTTTTAAAAGTACTAATTAAGTCGATTTATAGAGGTTTTTGCGTGTTAATTTTGTTTAAAAACAGATGTTGATTTTGGCCAAAACTGATATGAGATGGACGTGATTTGTATGTGAAAAGGGGGTTTCGTGCAAAATAAGGTGGGTGGTCGTGAACCCGCATATTACATTCTCTACCTGTACGGACAGATTGACATCTGAAGCTCTTGGAAGACGAAATAATCCCCCTCAGACAAGTGTTTTGGCTTTACGCTCTTTACAGTGTAAGGGGGCCGGGCCGCATGGCCATGAAGGGTTTTGGCTTTACGCTCTTTACAGTGTAAGGAGGCCGGCCCGCATGGCCATGAAGGGTTTTGGCTTTACGCTCTTTACAGTGTAAGGGGGCCGGGCCGCATGGCCATGAAGTGTTTTGGCTTTACGCTCTTTACAGTGTAAGGGGGCCGGGCCGCATGGCCATGAAGGGTTTTGGCTTTACGCTCTTTACAGTGTAAGGGGGCCGGGGCGCGTGGTCATGAAGTGTTTTGGCTTTACGCTCTTTACAGTGTAAGGGGGCCGGGGCGCGTGGTCATGAAGTGTTTTGGCTTTACGCTCTTTACAGTGTAAGGGGGCTGGGCGGCATGGTCATCAACGGTAGATGCCGTTCTGCTGTCAGACTTTGTTCTTCTGCAGCTGCCGAGATTCGAACCTGCAACTTCTGAATGGGTGGGCGTCTTGTGGCGTTAAAAAAAAAAAAAAACACTGTGCCGCCAAACGAAAAATAAACAAATTACAAAACAAACTCTACGCGTTTCGACCTGTCAGGCAAGACAGACATCATTCAAGACAATGAAAATGAAGCACAGTCAGATGTCACCTCAAATTGAGCGCAAAATGGACGTGGGATGGAAACGAGGCTGCTGGCAGGGGAGACAATAAGGGTTAAAATGAGAATAATAAAATGAAGAGGATATTACAGTCTACTTCGTTTATAACGTCGCCGGATATAACGTCACCCCGTTATAACGTCACCCAAAGACCGGTCCTGGCGCAATTCCTTCTTTCCAAGACTATTTTAACCTCGGATATAACGTCACCCCGTTATAACGTTACCCCGTTATAACGTCACTCATCCATGTCGGTTATAACGTCATACCAATCCCCATGGCAGTTTGCAAAATCATCGATTTTAACGTCACTCATCCATGTCGGTTATAACGTCATACCAATCCCCATGGCAGTTTGCAAAATCATCGATTTTAACGTCACTCATCCATGTCGGTTATAACGTCATACCAATCCCCATGGCAGTTTGCAAAATCATCGATTTCAACGTCACTCATCCATGTCGGTTATAACGTCATACCAATCCCCATGGCAGTTTGCAAAATCATCGATTTTAACGTCACTCATCCATGTCGGTTATAACGTCATGCCAATCCCCATGGCAGTTTGCAAAATCATCGATTTTAACGTCACTCATCCATGTCGGTTATAACGTCATGCCAATCCCCATGGCAGTTTGCAAAATCATCGATTTTAACGTCACTCATCCATGTCGGTTATAACGTCATACCAATCCCCATGGCAGTTTGCAAAATCATCGATTTTAACGTCACTCATCCATGTCGGTTATAACGTCATACCAATCCCCATGGCAGTTTGCAAAATCATCGATTTTAACGTCACTCATCCATGTCGGTTATAACGTCATGCCAATCCCCATGGCAGTTTGCAAAATCATCGATTTTAACGTCACTTATCCATGTCGGTTATAACGTCATACCAATCCCCATGGCAGTTTGCAAAATCATCGATTTTAACGTCACTCATCCATGTCGGTTATAACGTCATGCCAATCCCCATGTCAGTTTGCAAAATCATCGATTTTAACGTCACTCATCCATGTCGGTTATAACGTCATACCAATCCCCATGGCAGTTTGCAAAATCATCGATTACAGCGGTTTCAGCTGCAGCCTTCAGTTACAAGTCATACAACCTCACGCCGGATGTGCCCCTCACTCTCTCTACCCTACCCCACCAACCTCTCCTCCCTCTTCACGCTTACGGAACCTGCTCTGGTTTCCCCTGCAGTCTCTGCCCCATCGCACGTACATTTCACGGATGTGACATGATGGTTTGGAAAAATGGCGCATGCTGCTAAGGATGCTGCGAAGAGAAAGTCTCTTTCATTGAAAGAAAAAATTGACATTATCAAAAAGGCTGAGGATAATCCTGTCCTGTCCACGACATGCAAGCATGGTTACTACTGCGCGGGCGCGTGCGAATGGATCTGTCTACTTCTGTCCTTCAATCACGCATATAAAAAAAAAGTCGATTATTGGAAATGACGGTAGGAGGAGGTCGAGAGGATGAGAAGAGACTACGACGGTTTTTTTTTTTTTTTTTTTTTTTTTCGTCCGTAGTATACTGACTACAGCTGCCCTCGGCGTGGACTGAGCTTCACTTTCAACTGGTCTTGTCGACTGAGTAGGTCGCTCAGGCTAAATTGTAAAGGTAAAACACTAAATGCAATGAACCGACAAACGGAGAAAAGTGATACTGCACTCTGAGTGCACTATTATGACTATACTTGGAAAGCGATAGACGTTATATCAGGTGACGTTATAATAATAATATAAGCCAAATAGACAGTAATTATAAGGACCCATGAAGTTCTTCGGACATCAAGGACAGATCAAGATCTAGCAGAATATGAATAAAAACACTGAATAAACATCCTCCGAAGACAGTACGGCTGCCTACGAGTCGGGATAATCAAAATGGTCGTGCGCGCAATCTTTCCACTGTGGATGACAGAGTCACCTTTCTCTGTACCAAGTGAACAGCAAATGAATAAACGTGTCTCTTCTGCTTTTTTCTGCCCAAAAAAAGAAACGACAGCTGCCACAAGTAATCGCATTTCATCATCACATGATATCTTAGTGGAATGTTTAACGACAGCCAAGTGTGTACATGAGGCTTAACGTCGGACACCCTAAATAAAGAGATTGCCGACGGCGACAGAGTCTAACACACCATTCAGAAATACAGGCAGTCTGTTAGAGAAACAGTATTCACAATATATACGACAGCCGTGTGTGTGTGTGCGCGAGTGCGTGTCCATAAGGCTAAAAACGTCGGACACTCTAATTAAAGAGATTGTCGATGGGGCCAGACAGAGCCTGACACACCATTAAGAAATACTAGCAATCTGTCTCAGAATCAGCACTCACAATACTGTACATTGATGCAACTGCCGACTTTCGGGGAAAAATTTTGTGTATGAAATTTTGTATTCATGGTCTAGCTTTTAGAAACATGCGAAGAAGAGAATATCTCAGAATTCTGTATACGAGGAAGTGAATCAAAGATTACTGTAAAAAGTTAGTTTCGAACTTACAACAATATGTTGTTGTGATTTTTAAACAACAGTAATGTTGTACTTTTCATTTCTGACACAGTTTTATAAAAAGTCAGTACTTTAGAAAGGGACATAACTCTTGGACTCCGGTTATAACGTCACCCGCGCGTAAAAGTGACGTTAAAACCGATAACCGGATATAGCGTCACCGGATATAACGTCGCTCAAAAACATTCCCCGAGGGGTGACGTAATATCCGGAGTCGAATAGTAGTATTAATAATGATGGTGGTATAATCATAAAAAGATAATGCTAACAAAGACAGTAACCATAACTGTAATAATAGTAATGATACTGACGGAAGAAGAGCAAAGAGAGGGGTTAGAGCATAGTTCAAACAATACAGTTTTTCCATAATGATATTGTGGTAATAGTAATGATACTGACGGAAGAAGAGCAAAGAGAAGGATTAC
>CM031619.1:67882592-67900339 GCA_018398815.1 Conus ventricosus
CCATTTTGAAAGGATGTGTGAGCAAAAATCACAGGCACCGCAAATTTTCAGAATAAAAAATAGGAATGGTAAAAGGAACACAGAAAAGTCAACAAGAGTTAAGACCAATATACAGAAAGAGTTTAGGATACTTTATACAACTTTACAGTAAATTGACGATATTTATTTTCACGATCTGATGACAAAAGCAATAAAAGTCTAAATAACGAAGGTTATTTCTGGTACTTGTGTAGATAACCTAATTCCAGAGATCGTTCAAAGCAGGACAACAAACTACAAAATGGACTTCATCTTCCCGTGCACCTTTATATGATGGGCGAATAAGATCATTTTCAGTGTGCTGTTTGCAACGAAAGCGATGAGCAGATAATTATATTCGAGGCTCGCAGTAAACATCTTACCATGATGTATTTACTTTAGGTGTGTATCCATTTTCATTAAAACATATGCAGGAACATAGTGGAACCAATTACCTTGTCTATACAAGTGGGTCGAAATCTTGTCACAATGTATCTTAAGTGTCTGTCCATTTTTCTATATGCATACCTTGGTACACTGTGTGTGTGTGTGTGTGTGTGTGTGTGTGTGTGTGTGTGTGTGTGTGTGTGTGTGTGTGTGTGTCAAAGTCAAAGTCAAAGTCAAAATTTTATTTCCAGATGGAACATTGAATAAGCAGAGAAACTGCTTTTTTACATCAAGCCATCATAACAAAACAAAGAAACTTGAATAATAAAATAATGAAAACGAAGAAATACAAAGAGTGAAAACCAGCGGAAAAGGGCGAGGGAGGTGGTGGGGTGAAATCTGAGGGGGATGAGGAGGGGAGAGGAAATAGGAGGAGGGAGGGGGTAGGATGGAGGCGTGGGGGTGGAGGGAGAAGGAGTACAAAAAAGAATTCAAGCCTGTTATAATTATCATATCAAGGAAATAACAAGAGGAGAGAGAGAGAGAGAGAGAGAGAGAGAGAGAGAGAGAAGAGAGAGAGAGAGAGAGAGAGAGAGAGAGAGAGACAATGACAATGACAATGAATACTGTTTAATGTCATCAGCAGTATCATGCTATTTGACATGGGGGGGAAATACAGTCTTCTATACAACCACCATCGAGAAAAAAGGGAAAAGGCAAAAAAAAAAAAAAAAAAACCCTCCAAAATGAAATAATCCAATAATTGAACGAAGGGCTCCTGGCCCTAAGCAACATAAGTGCGACCAACAAGCCTTGAAACCAACTAGGAAAATATATTCGCTGAAAAACAGCCATACTTTATTTTACACTTTTTTTTTTATCATTTAAAATTTTTTGTTTTGTTTTGTTTTAGCTGCAATGTCAAGTTTTTCTTGCGCCTGCTAACTGCTTCGGCAATAAACATTGCCATGGACCTTATATGTTCTGTTTTATCTGATTGTAGCAAAGCGACTAAGTTACGCCTCCTTGCAGATGGTGTTCTAAAAACATCATATTTCTCTCGTATATCTTTATATTCTTTACAACAAAAGAAAAAGTGAAATTCATCCTCTCTATTATTTTCTTTGCATACTGGACACCTAACAGCAGTTCGGGTTTCAGTTATATACCAATGTTGGCTTGCGTCGAGACCAAGTGTCCTGGTACGGAATCGTGCCATTGAGTCCCTGTGCCATTTCCGTGTAATTGTTAATAAATATTTTTCAGGCTGTAAATCCTTTTTAAAACTGTAAAAACCTTGTATACTTTTCGTTATTTTCCATTGGGAATCCCAAAACCCTGCTGATGGATGGATCAAGCTTTTTAAAAATTCCAGAATAAACTTTGTCGTCCTCGACCCCCTGGTTTTTCCCAAACAAAACCAAAAAACCATTTTCAATAGAAAATTTTTTATTTAAAAAAAACCCGTTAGTTTTCCCGCTTTCGGTTGATAAATAACATGAAAAAGCCTGCCACTTCCTGGTAACGGGATTTAACTAACGAAGCAATTACCTAATACATTTAATTTTTACAGTTCGAGGGGGTACCTGCCAGTTTCTCCTATACCTTTGTTAAAACCTTATAGGGATTTTCAAGAAACTTTATTGCTAGTGTGTGTACTTTTTCCATGAATGGATTTCAAAAAAGCCATTTTTTGGGCACCATAAGTTAGCTTTGGGTTCCACTTGGTGAAACCCCGGTGTAAGTCGTGGGGGGAAGGGGATAGCGCACCCCCCAAAAACACCCTCACAGTTGTTTCAAATCTCTTTCATATATATGTTTTCGTCACATCAAACCACGGTAAAGTCTTAACTTTACATAAGATCATGAAAGAACATCAATGCATATAAATCAAACAAATAAAACATTCTCTTTTTCTGAACTCACAAATCATTTATCAAAAAACATCATTAAACTAACCCGGGTAAAACGTTTTCTACTTTACCGGCCCAGGTTCTTAACTATTCACGAATCACTGTTTTTCTTTCTTTCTTTTTCTTTTCACTTCACTTTCACACACGACAAAAACTGCCCGGCACTGGTTTGGGTCTGGTGGCCCCTGGTCAGGTGGACTTTTGGCTTGGCTGGGGTTCTGCTTGGCAAAAGTGCGCTGCAAGGTTAGGCGAACCCCCCGGTTAGGGTAGAACGTAAACCCACCTTTTCTCCTTCTTTCTTCCTGCATTAACGCTTTGCATCTCTCTCTCTCTCTCTTTTTTTAGTTGCTTTTATAAAATGGCTGGTTGTTTTCTTTTTTTTTTCTTTTCTTTCTTTTCTTCTTCAAAAATTTAAACTCTTTCTCTCTCTCCACATCTCCCTAGCCCTTCCTCTGCAGCATTCTTTTAAATCTCTCAATTGGGTTTCTCTTCTCCCTATCTTTGCTTTTTCTCGCAACCAAACCTCTCCCTCCTTCTGTCTCTCTGTTCGTTTTTTCCCCTCGTTCTGCCGCTCTCACTCACCATTCTTTATTCGTTCCGATCTGTCCAAAAAAGGGCGATCCCTTGGTATATTTTTCCCCCGACCCCGAGGTTGTTCCCCAAATTTCCCTTTGGACTTTAAATCTGACAGCCCCTCCACCCTTACTCTCTGTGGTGGTAAATTGGGTCTTTTAAATTATTAGCTAGATTTCACCCCCCCCACACCTACCTTCCCTTCTTCGTCCGGCGACGTCTAAATTGGCTAGATGAGTCGGGAGCCCCAACCCCGGGCTGGAAGACCTCGAAAATTCTCCCAGACAGTTAGTCGTACGGCAGACAGTGCTGTCTCCACGAAGCTAAAAAAGCCATTGATTGGCTGAGGCCAGGTGAATGAGTCCGTCACTATTTAGTCCGTTTGGAAGGGTCGGACGTCTCGGGAAAGGATGAGGATTAGCCTCCCCCTGCTCAATTGGCTGAATCAACCAGGGGGCCGTCGCCAAACCCCCCAAATTTTTGCGTTAGGGCTTAAGCCCAACTGGGCTGGTGGCGATGGACCACAAATTTGGTTGTTTTTGATTTTGACCTGACAATTTTCCCCTTGCAAAGACTTGCTCCGCATTGCTCAAAAAAAAACGGTACAAAAAAAGAAAACAACCAAATTTGCTGACAACAACACATCAAAGTTTTTTTAAAAACTTTAAAACCCAGGTTTAAAATTATAAAATTTACCATTAGTGAATACCCTCCAATGAGTTACATGAGTGCGCGCTTGCGTTTTTAAATTCTTTTTTACGACCTCTGTGCGCCTTATGCAATTCCCCTACCGCGGATTTGCCACTTTCTCTTCACAATTCTTAAAAAGCAAAAATTAAAATATGATCACGATCCATGCACTTCACTGAGGAATTCCATCCTCACTCATTGAAATAATGATCAACACAAGCGATGTATCCCCAAGAAACTACATTTACATGAAAAAATTCCACAAAGAAATTAAAACAAGTCTCCAAAAAAAATATAAACCTAGCCAACTGGGAATGAACCCTTTCAACAACATAACTGTCACAAACTTTTCAACAATGCCCCGCGGATAGCTGATTTCCCCTTGTTTTCGCTTGAATACAGATTTAAAAATATCAGCTCCGACATTCTGTGCCGGGAAATGTTGCACTCGGTCCGTAGGGTGCAGTGCCTTTGCCAACGCAGAACCGCTGTTTTTCACTGTGCCCCCGCGGGAAATTTTGAGTGGTTGGTGACTGTTTATCCGAATCTTCCCAACAAAATTTTGGAACTCTGCACGGCCCCAAACAGCTAAACACTCCCCCCTACGTTGCGTACCCTTCACCCCTTTTTTCAAAATTTCCCGCTTGCTATCCCAGGGAAAACCCACCCCTTTTATGCTCCTGCAACAATACTGCACCCTATCCCCCCCCCGGGATCTGTCGCAACAAAAATGGTTTGGCATATTGGTAGCTTCAAGATGGGGGCGGGAACGTCTTTTCCAAACCGGGCTGCAGGCTTGCTCGCAGGTTGACCATTCGACCATGCCCCGGTTTCCCGCCTTGGACAAATCACTGAGGGACCGTGATTGCTGCGAAAATTTTGGAACAAACTCCTAAAAAACCCAAAAAAACCCAGCGAATCCCGATTTGTTTGGTCTTTGGTTCCTTTATTCTACTTTCCACTTTTCCCCTTTCCGGCGCTTTGTGTCGCCTCCCAAACAAAACTGGAACCTACGTCTGCCCTTTTATACAGTGAAACCCCCCTGATGACTCTTTGGAAAATTTGGCAACAAAACCCCCCTTTTCTGCTGGGGCCTTTCACCTCATCAAGATTCTGCTGCCCTATGAAAATCTCAAAAACTCGGGCAGCCCTTTTACCGGGGCCAGATGATCGCCATGAGCACTGTGACCACTGGCCTGACGTGTCACGATAAAATGCTGGTACCTTAACTGGTTTGGGCACCCCCACCGTCTTCCCCCCGGTGAAAATCGTACAAAAGCCCCCCTTTCACAAGAAAAATTTTTCTCACCTCCTCTACCTCTGTTTCTTCCCTCTTGCCCAAATCCCAAGACTTCACGAGCGAAGGGCTTTTTCTGTGCAGCCCCAAAAACCCCAGGGGACACATCTATGCCCCCCTTCCTTTCCGGGGAAAAACTAACGGTTTTTTCAAAACCCTTTTCCTCCTTTTGTCCGTGTCTGAACTGCTGCCCCTGTAGCAGTCAACAATCGGATCCCCCCGATCCTTTTCACCTGGAAAATTTCCAAGTCAAATTGGAAGGGTTTCTCCATCACCAAGCAGACAATCGCCTGAGAAGTAAGGGGTAGTACTTCTTCTTAGCAACTGGAAACCCCTCACAGTGCCATCGATTTGAGTAAGGTCTGGATTTGCCCCTGTCAAAACCCCTTTATGACCGCGTTTTTCGTCTTACCCCGCTGAAAACCCTGTTCGTAACACTTTCACCCTTGCTGGCCAATCCCCTTTTTTCCCCTGGTAACAACCATCGCCCAGGCCCTCCTCCTGACACTGACGCGCCCGTGCTACCCCCAAGCTGCACTCACCCTCTTAAGATTCCCTTTTTGGGTTCATGCAGGGCGTTTCCCCTTTCACCCTTATCCCCTCTTGCAAGGGTGGTTTTGGAAAATCATGCGACAAATCCCCCGCCCCAAATTTCCCTTCTTTGACAAATGGAAACACCTAAATTTTTCCTTTGCCCCTTTTTTGCCCCACCATGGGGTTTGCCGACTTGCAGAAAAACTCCCCAGTTCCTTTCATCTTCTCAAACCCGGCCTGCATTTTTCTCCTGCACCTTAGTGCCCAAACGTGCCCTCTCTAACACCCCTGCGAACTTCAAAAAACTCCCCTGCTGTCTCTTGCTCTCTTTCAAAAGTATGGTTAACCGGGCCGCAACCCGACAAAATCTTTCTTTATAACTAGCTCTTCAACCGGCGAACTCCCTTTTTCGACCCCTCACTCTAACCATTTTTCAAAAAAAGTGATCTAGCGTGCACCCAAAATGGTTTTCGTTTCCCTGTTGCAATTTGTAAAAGAAAAATTTTTCCGAACCCCTTCCCTGTGAGGTCAAATCCTTCATTAAAGACTCCTTCCAGCACCAAAAACGGACTGTTTTTTGCTGGTAACGCAGTGAAAATCTGAATGCCTTACCCTCAATAGCGCCCCCCCCCCACAAAATGACTGCCCCCTCTTCTGGAGGCCAACCCTGATGGTTGCAAACGTTTCGAAACGACTGATTTTGCATCAAACGGTCGGTCCCTTCCCAGAAATTTTTGGGAACTTGGGTCGGGGCATAGCTGCGCACAGATCACTGGGAAATGACTCCCATCCCGGTGGTTCCCCCTGTATTCTCACTTTTTAGCTTAATGAACCCTTTTAAATTTTTTCCCTTTCCTGCGTTTCCCTACCTGTTAACATTAGCTGATCCTTAATTTTTTCTGTTTCCTGGGTTTTTCTTTCTGTCTCCCTTTCGTTCGCTAGTTTTAATCTTTCCTGCTCTGTATTTTTACACGCCCCTTTTTCTTTTGCCGTTATCCCCTTTTCCCCTTTTTTTTGGTTTCAACGAATGCACGCAACTCATTCCCGAGTAACCTAGATCACGAGCGACGCTCCAAAATTGTTCAAAAGGGGGGTTCTTTTCTTTCCCCCATTAAATTTTTTTTTTTTTTTGAAAAAGATTTTACTACCACAGCCAAAATGGTGGTTACCGCACGAGTGCGTAATAGCCCAATCCTAGAATGAAAAATGCTTGGGACCGTAGAGTTTTTTTTTAAAAGCCCAGCGCCTGACCCCAACATGAGAGCGAATTATAGGAATCTGTGCGAAAAAGATCTCTGGGTGAAATCCAAGCCCGATTAAATATCTTGGAAAATGCCCAAGGGTGATTTAAATATTTGGGAACTACAGTAAACAACCCCCTTTCTTGGGTTACAATCTTTAAACCCCCCAGCTTCCCCCTTTGAAAGTTGAACAATTATAAAAATGGGCCAAATTTCCTGGCAGGCTCGCAATAAAAATTTTCAACCCCGGGGTAATGTCATGGAGGAAGGACTAGCGCCCACAGCCCAAACACACTCAAGCTTGCTTACAATTCTTTTTAAAATATCTGCATTGCCATAAAACCACGAGTAAAGTCTAAACTTTCTATACTGATATAGAAAAAACATCAATGCATATAAAATTTTAAACAAAAAAAAAATTCTCTTTTCTGAACTTCCAAAACATTTTTCTTAAACATCATTAACTAACCGGGTTTTTAACAGTTTCTATTTTACTGGCAGGTGATCTTAAACTATTCCGAACACTGCTTTTTTTTCTTTTCTTTTTCTTTTCACTGTCACTTTCACAAAACGACACAACTGCCGGCACTGGTGTTGGTCTGGTGGCCCCTGGTCAGGTGAGACTGTTGGCGTTGGTCTGTGGTTCTGCTTGGCGAAGTGACGCTGCCAGGTATGAGGTCGAACCCCGGTTAGGGTAGAACAGTGACTATCAACATCGATCTGTTCTCCTTTCTTTCTTCCTGCATTAACGCATTGCACTCTCTCTCTCTCTCTCTCTCTTCTAGTCTGCTCTTATCAAATGGACATGGTTGCTTTTCTTTTCTTTTTTTCTTTTCTTTCTTTTCTTCTTCATAAATTAGCAACTCTTTCTCTCTCTCCACATCTCTCCTCAGTCCTTCCTCTGCAGACTATCTCATGCTAATCTCTCAACTTGGTTCTCTTCTCTCCTCATCTCTCTGCTTTTCTCTCAAGCAGACCTAGAACCTCTCCCTCTCTCTGTCTCTCTGTTCGTTCTTCCCCTCGTTCTGCCGTTCTCTCACTCACGCATTCCTTTATTCGTTCCGATCTGTCCAAAAACGGGCGAGTACCATTGGTCAGTATTTTTACCCCTGACACCCGAGGTTGTCTCCCTCTAATTCCATTGGACGTTCAAATCATGACAGTCCCGTCTACACGCCTTACTCTCTGTGGTGGTCAATTGGTCATTTAATTGATTAGCTAGATTTCACCCCCACCCCACACTACCTTCCCCTCTCTTCGTTCCGGCGACGTCGTAAATTGGCTAGATGAGTCTGGGTAGGCGCCAAGACACGGGCTGGAAGACTACTCGAGACATTCGCCAGACAGCTTAGTCCGTACGGCAGACAGTGCTGTCTCCACGAGAGCTAAAAATAGCCATTGATTGGCTGAGGCGACAGGTGAATGAGTCGGTCAGCTATTTAGTCCGTCTGGAAGGGTCGGACTGTCTCTGTGAAGGATGAGGATTAGCCTCCCCCTTGCTCAAATTGGCTGAATCCGAACCATGGGGCCGTCCGCCTGACGCCCCGAATATTTGCGTTAGGGCTTAAGTCCAACTGGGCTGGTGGCGATTGACCACGAATTTGGTTGAGTTGAATTTTGACCGTGACACTTGGGTATCAAACAGCTTCCAAAAGATGGTAGGGTCAATACATCTTAACTTCCTTAGTGATCTCAGAATTTCAATCACTCCCTTTTTTCCTTTTCTACACATATCTAACCTCCCTTACTCATGTTTAATTTTGTTGTAAAAATAAACCTAAGTATTTATAGCTATTGGTTACCAACACTTCTAAATTCCCAAACCACCACTTTTCCCGAGCTGCTAGAAAACCTCCCTTTCTGAAAAACTATAATCTTCGTCTTATCTATATTAATAGCTAACTTAAGTCTGTCTGTTTCTTCTTTTAATGCATTTAACTGATTCTGTAATCCAACCACCGTGTCTGAAAAAAGGATTACATCGTCTGCAAATAATAAAAGGAGACTTCTGCAGCATCAGGTATTAACTGTATTCCATGTCTTCCCTTCTTATTTATTTCACGCGCCAGTTCATTAATGAAAAGGCAAACATTAGCGGACTCAATAAACACCCCTGCTTCACGCCTTGTGGACAATGGAAAAAATCAGAGTATAAGCTTTTGTCTCTAACACAAGCTATAACTGAAATAAATTCCTTTTAATGACCTATACAACTTACCTTGAACACCAGACTTTTTTAGTATATCCATAAAATATTTCTATTAACTGTATCGAAGGCCTTCTTGAAGTCAATAAAAGCAATGTACAATTTTCTGTTACTTAATAAGTATTTTTGAGCCAGTGCATATAAGGTAAATATGTGATCCATAGTACTAGAATCTTTTCTAAACCCTGCCTGCTCTTCAATAATTTTTTCTTCCCATTCGGCCCATGCACTTAATCTTTTATTTAAAATGGAAGTATAAACTTTGCTCACAGCACTAGTCAAGGCTACCCTCGATAATTGTCTGGATTATTGGCATCCCCTCTTTTGAAAATCGGAAACAATTATAGATTTGGACCACTCCTTTGGAAAATAACCAGAATTAAAAAGTCTGTTGAACAAAGTTTCAAGATAATCAATGATACTGTCAGCTGCATGTTTTAGCATTTCACTCACATCTTGTCTGGACCAGCACTCTTTCCACATTTCAAGTTTTGATGCTATTCTGAATTTCCTCCTTCGTTATATAGTCATCAAAGAGAGGCTCTTGATGTTCTTGATCTTCATTCTCAAAATATAAACTATCTTCTCATCCATGTTATCTATGTTATCAAAGTCATTGAATACGCTAATAAAAGTGATCCTGCCACTGTTTGATGCCAATGTCATTATAAACTGTTTTTCTGTTTATAAGCTTCATTGTTTTCCAGAATAATTTTGGTTCATTGATAGCGTTTGTTAACTTTGCAAGTCTAGCTTCATCAAATTTCCTCTTTTTATCCCGTCTAAGATCAGTGTATTTTGTTCTCTCCTTTACATATAGTTCTTTCTGCTGGTTCCTGTAGGATTCAGTCCTCGCTCTTTGAAAACTCTTTAATAACGTTCAACTGCGTTCTTTGTTCTTTACATTCCTTATCGAACCACTCGTTGTCTTTTGATTTTTTAGGACTCGTAGTTCTAATGAGACAACTAGCCGCTGTATATAAAGCGATTGAAAATATGTTCAAAGAGTCATCAATATCTTCTTCAATCTTATTACAAGCATGATTCAATGTGTTCCTTGAAATGTTTGGAACTTACTTCATGTGTAAATGTGTCTTTGAAGTCATCCGACCAAACTATCCTCTGTTCTCTCCGGTCATCTGACTTTTCTGATGATTTTTCTACATCATGGTTTCCTCCATGTTTCCATGTCAGCTGAACTGGGAGGTGCCAAGAAAAGAAGCAATTATTTACAAACAAATCGCAAGAGGGAAGCAAATCTTCTGACAGAATAAAATAGTCAATGACACTACAGCCTTGTGGTGCTACAAATGTAAATTCACCCTCGTCATCACTATTACACGAACCATTGACTATTTTTAAGTTAAAGAGAGAACACAAATCCAATAGTGATTGCCCAAAATTATTAATTACTGAATCTTTTGAAGAACGACTCTTAGATAAATCGTCGTAATAATAATAATCATCATCATCATCCTCATCAACAGCAAAACCAAACGTAAAATTATCTATGTTCTCTATTCGTGTCTGCTGACACCCAGTTCTGGCATTAAAATCACCACACATCATTATATACACATCTTGTTTTCCAAACTCGGTATGACAAAGCAACTGGTCTTCCATGGCAAATATTCCGTCTTTCAGGTTACTGTTGGCGTATGCAGGTGAACGAGAGAGAGAGAGAGAGAGAGAGAGAGAGAGAGAGAGAAGAGAGAGAGAGAGAGAGAGAGAGAGAGAGAGGAGAGAGAGAGAGTTAGTTATGTACAATATCAATACATTGTCTACAAAGCATACACATGCATAAACAGACATGTACATAGGCATAAACATACACACAAGGATACATCATGTAAAATCACTGAAAAGTTATTTCAAGGAATTTGAGAAAATATTGATTGCTAACCATCCATGAGATGCTTTTTCAGATTTTTCTTAAACTGATTTTTGTTCTTTATGTTTTTCAAAGTGATTGGTAGCTTGTTCCATACATTTCCACCGGAGTACAAAAGACTAGATTTATAAAGATTATTTCTTGGTCTAGGAAAGGATAATAAATGACTATGTCTATAAGTGTTAGTTGTAAATGAATCTCTTATCTTTTTAGGAGCATTTTCCGTTTGTAACATTATGCATGCATACTGCCTTGTTGAACAAAAGTCTGTTGTAGAAGGTAACATATTAAGTTGTTTATAGTCTTCTGTTGTTAGGGTGCTTGATTTTAGTAATACTAATTTTAATGCTCTTTTATACATTCGATGGATAATTTTCAAGTTGGTTTCACTGCAGTTATCCCATAGGTTGATGCATATCAATGATTGATAAAATATGAGCACAGAAAAAGAGCTTTCGAGAATGGGTGTCCAGGAAGTTTTTAATCTTGGCTAATTGAAGTAATTTTTTTGAGAGACTTTCCCCATTGACGTTATTGGTCGGTCCATGTTAAATCTTTATCTATTATTACTCCTAGTATTTTATGTGATCGACTTCTTCTATTTTTTGGTCAGATATAAACAATGGTGGAAATTTGACTTCATTTTTGTCTTTTTTGCGGCACATACAAACATGCACTTGGTTTTATTTGCATTTAAAGGACATATGTTCCCAACTGAGTCCATTCGATAAGATTTTTAACATAAATTTTGGAGGTTTACTAGCTAATCTAAAATGGATCTGAATCACTGGAAGAAGAGATGTTTCATCAGAAAACATTTCGCATTACTTTCAAGAAAATAAGGAAAACATTGACGTAGACAGTAAACAGTAGAGGGCCCAGTACAGACCCTTTGGGTTTACTCCATAATTTGATAGACTTTAAAATTTGACGTTTTATTGTTGACTGTTACTGATTGTTTCCTATTACAAGGAATGAGGACATGAGATTTATGAATTCGGGAGTTAATTTGTAGAGTTCCATTTTACGCAACAGGAGAAAATGATTTATTACATCAAAAGCTTTTTCAAAGTTTTATAAAAAGAATACCAGAAAATTTTAAATTCATTATACTGCAAAGAGCTATCAATAAGCGTACAAGGTTGTATGGCAGGAATGATTTTTACGGAAACCAGATTGATCGTCGTGAGTAAATTGTTTTTAGTAAGATAAGAATATAGTAAATTTGCAATGTTTTTCAATAGTTTAGATAAAGCAATAAAATAGAAATTGGTCTATATTTGATGGAATTGACTTATCACCAGATTTATAAAGTGGAATTACTTAGCTTCCTTAAATTTCAAGGAAAGGTTTGTTTCTCTATGCAAAAAATTGTACAAATACGTTAGTGTATCAGTAATTATTGGACACGAAATTTTTAGTATTTTTGCATCTAAACCATCTAAATCGCGTGTCCCCCGATTGTTTTAAAGATGAAATACTTTACTAACGTCCATAAACAGTCCCTTGGTTGGAGGGTACAGGAAAGCTAATATCTTTTAATCAAGGTAGTGTTTAAAGCCAAGTCATTTCATCATTTGGGCCTATCAAGTGATAAATTTTTTCTTTGATACTAGCAAAATGGTTGTTAAAATTTATCTGGGAGTTTTCATCTGTGATAATTTCCTGATTACTTGGGGACTTGTTTATTATTCAACATGTTAATGGCCTTCCCCAAAACTGACGTGAATCCTTGTAGAAATTACATCTTTTGAAAGTAATTACGCTTAGATTTACGTTTCATTGAGTTTACCTTATTTCTTTGTTTTCGGAATTTTTTATTTGTTCCGGAATTGCTTTAAATGATTTCTTATGTTAATTTCGATATCTATTTTTTTGTTATCCCCGGTGGTTTTCTTCTTGTCTGACTCTTTTTTTGATGAATGGAGCATGTTTGTTATACACAGAAAAAAAATGTGTTTAATCCAAAATTCATTGCTTCATCAGATCTCTTATTTGGTATATATAAATTCCCCAATTGTGCTGTGGAAAGGGCTGAAAGGAAATCTTCTCTTAAAATTTCTAAAGCTCCTATAATAAATAATCTGTGCCCTACTTTTGGAATTTTTATACGGTTTTTGAACCACGTCAGACAAACGGATTATGATCGCTAATCCACATGGCGGAGAGCATACTTCAATGATGGACGTTTTGTGTTTGTATAAATGTGATCTATTAAGGTACTTGACTGCTCAGTTATACGGGTTGGTATGTCAAAAGTTGTTCAAGACCCTGTAAGGTGTAGTTTTGATGCCACTTGGGTTTAGGTTTCATTAAATCTATATTAAAGTCTCCAAAAATAATAGTTCAAAGCTTAGCATTGTTACTTCATCCATGAGAACATGAAATTTATCTTGCCAGCCAAGTTTCAGATGGATTTCTGTATAAAAAATCCTATAATAAGTGGTTTATTGTTTTTCATACTGATTTCCCAAACCCCCTAAAAGATTCAATCCCATAGTTTTCGAGGCTGTTTAGTTTTTTACAGTTTAATGAAGATGCTGGTACACAAGTTAGGGCCCGTACTTTTTGGTTTGCACGGATCAAGTCTAATTATTTCATATCCCGGTATGCTCATAATCAGCATCTGTATTTCTGGGGGACAAACGGGATTTCCCCAAAACAAAATAAATGAAAAACTGTTACCACTGTTATGGAGAAATAGTTGCGACATCGTCTTTTTTTTTTCTTGAGTTGTTGATATTCAAATAGCCTATTCGGAGTCCCTGTTTAGAAGGCCATGTGTCCAAAGTTAAAGACATGTTGCAGTTAGTTTTGGACTTAGTGAAGAACAGTTTTCTTAAATTTTAAATATATAGAACAAAAAGTGAAATGGAATTTTCAAGAATATATATATATATATATATATATATATACCAGTATAAAATAGGATTTTAAAATGAAGAGGTTAAATGAAGAGGTTAAAATGAAGAGGCCTATTTTAAAATCCTATTTTAAAATCCTATTTAAAATCCTATTTAAAATCCTATTTTATACTGGTATGTCGCTCCCTACATGGTTGAGCACCTTTTGCGTCCTGAGTGGCTTTTTAACCCTGATTTTATATATATATATATATATATATATATATATATATATATATATATATATATATATATATATACACACACACACATATATACATATATATATATATATATATATATATATATATATATATATATATATATATATATATATATATATATATATATATATATATACATACACACACACACACACATATATATGTCACACATACACACACTCGCTCGAGCCCTGAGCAAGATACTGAGGCCTCGAGCAAGTCTTATAGTCAGTCTAACAAAATTAAACAATATACAAAGAAAAGACTAATATAATTTATATTAATCACAATCGAAAAGCGAAAATAAGCGAAAATCACAATCAAAGTGCGAATAGGAAATGTGTGTGTGTGTGTGTGTGTGTGTGTGTGTGTGTGTGTGTGTGTTCAGCCATTGAAGAATACATCTGATAATCCAATTTAAATAGGAAACCTATTTGTCTCACCATGTATCAAATCGTTTAGCATTTGTAATGTCACGCCAAAGAATTTTTCAGAGCAAGCAAATGGACCGTTTCACAGTTTCATGTCACATCATCAACACTTTACACTTCAGCACCACATTGTACAATGGGCTGCACTTGCAAATCAAACACTTCAGCACCACACTGTACAATGGGCTGCACTTGCAAATCAAACACTTCAGCACCACACTGTACAATGGGCTGCACTTGCAAATCAAACACTTCAGCACCACACTGTACAATGGGCTGCACTTGCAAATCAAACACTTCAGCACCACACTGTACAATGGGCTGCACTTGCAAATCAAACACTTCAGCACCACACTGTACAATGGGCTGCACTTGCAAATCAAACACTTCAGCACCACACTGTACAATGGGCTGCACTTGCAAATCAAACACTTCAGCACCACACTGTACAATGGGCTGCACTTGTAAATCAAACACTTCAGCACCACACTGTACAATGGGCTGCACTTGCAAATCAAACAATTTACGGAGAAACCTGAAACGACCGATTTCTCAATCTCGATAAATGTATAACACATACTACCGTACCATTTGTCCCGCTTGCAAGAGTTTAACATGCTCAAACGTATTGAGAAGGTATGCTTAGATGTTCATATGCGTTAACAATGGGCATACTTACTGCACTGTATCATCCAGTGTTTTCTAACTCTTAGATATCCACTTTTTCTAATAATAATAATAATAATGAATACTTATATAGCGCCTATTCTCGGCTAGAGACCAAGCTCTAAGCGCTTTACAATCCACACTCGTTTACACAACGGGCTGCCTACCTGGGTAGTGCCGACTAAAGAGCTGCCAGCTGGCGCTTCATTCGGTCGTTTCCCGTGTCATCCATTCAGTATCGTTCAATATCGATCACTAATTTTCCTTACTTCCTTCATTCTTTCCTCCATTTCTCACGCAGAGTGCATGCTATGTGTAACGTGTCATCCATACCAACGGCCAAACTGGCCTACTCTTCCGAAAGTTGGTGATGGGATTTTACGTGTGTGCAAGATGTTATGCATGCGTTCACACACGGAACCTCGGTTTATAGTCTCATTCGAAGGACTGTATGGGAAATGGAGTCAGAACCAATGTTAACTCCGAGGAAAAATCCCCCTGTACCGAAACGCCCCGGCGGAGGTTCGAACCCGCAACCCCAGGATCACCAAGATTACGAGTCAGGCGCTCTACCAACTGAGCTATTCCGGCCCCCAAAGGCATGATGTTGCTTGTTGCCATATTCACTTTCGACTAAAGTGAATCAGCAGTGCAATAAAGTCTGTTTAGCCCAGTTTAAAGACCAACAGTTGTTTCTGATATTAGAGTAACACCATCCGCCAGTAATAAAATGTTTACGCGTAAAACGTCTGTTGTAAACTGTGCACAATGCCTCCCATTCGAAACAACTTCAGACGTTGATTCATTGATAAACAGAAAAAAGGATGGGGTTCACACATCGCCTTGTTTCACACCACTCGCATACTGAACGAACTCTGATATATTTCCTCCTTACCTAACTCTAGCTTTCATACTACTATACATATTCATCCTGCATTTAAACAAATTCCCTTGTATACCATTTTTCACTAGAATAGGCCATGAATACTTCTCTTCATGGAATCAGTCTTTTTCAAGATCAATAAAAGAAACACATAATTCACGATTCAAAGAAAACTGTCGTTCTATAAATGTCATCATGGTAAACATGAGAGAGAGAGAGAGAGAGAGAGAGAGAGAGAGAGAGAGAGAGAGAGAGAGAGAGAGAGAGAGAGAGAGAGAGAGAGAGGAGAGAAAGAGAGAGATGGGATGGGATGGGGTGGGGAGAAGACAGGCAGACAAAAATTTTGTGGAGGAGAGACTTTAAACGGGTACAGAGAGAAATAGGTATAGATGGAGACAAAAGACTGAAAGTAAAAGAATTACTGAGAGAGAGAGAGAGAGAGAGGAGAGAGAGAGAGAGAGAGAGAGAGAGAGAGAGAGAGAGAGAGAGACAGACAGACAGACAGACAGACAGACAGACAGACAGACAGACAGAGACAGAGAGAGACAGAGAGAGACAGAGAGGTGGGGGAAAGGTGGAAATGGACAGATTTTTTGTTGTGTTCATAGAAGGAGGTTTCTTTTTTTTTTTTTTGCGCAATAACTGTATTTAATCAAACCCGAACAGATGCACTACAATGGATGATGTTACTGACTGACCGGACCGTTCATACGCTGTGCCACTTTCAGCCCGTGCGATTCTGCAACACGCCTGTCTGCTTTGTGCTGTCGTAGGATTCACTATGTCACTCATTTGTGCCACACACACAGGGTGTCAGCTCTGCGAACAGCCATGATGTAATTCAACGCACAAGCAGGGAGGGAGCGAGAAAGAGGGGAACGAGAAGGGGCAAAGGAAGGATGCGACGAAAGGGGAGAGGGGGGAGGGGGGAGGAGAAGGTGAGGGGGTTAGGACCAGGCGCAACCGGGTTACAATGCTGGTATCTCACTAACAGCTCACCATACAATGTCTGGATGCCGGAGATGTCATCCCTGTGCAGACCATAATTGGCGTCGTTAGCCTTGATAGTACGGTGCCATCAGAGCCGTGGGTACGTTGGAGTGGCCCATGCCCAGGCGTGCCCGAAAATCGTGGGCCGCCACGATCTCCGGTTGGTGCCCCCTCTGTGCCCATAGTCCACTGTTCGTCGTCGTCGAAGTGCGTGTCGCCAGAGATGGGGGCCTCTCCAGGGAAGAAGGCGTGGGCCAGGTGCCTCCTGTGAGTGAAGACAATGGATCAGTGAACACTGTCAAAAGGTTTGCTGCAGTGAACACAATGAATCAGTGAACACTGTCAATAGGTTTGCTGCAGTGAACACAATGGATCAGTAAAACTGTCATAGGTTTGCTGCAGTGAACACAATGGATCAGTGAACAGTGTCAAAAGGTTTGCTGCAGTGACACAATGGATCAGTGAACAGTGTCAAAAGGTTTGCTGCAGTGAACACAATGGATCAGTGACACTGTCAATTAGGTTTGCTGCAGTGAACACAGTAGATCAGTGAACACTGTCAATAGGTTGCTGCAGTGAACACAATGAATCAGTGAACACTGTCAATAGGTTTGCTGCAGTGAACACAATGGATCAGTGAACACTGTCAATAGGTTTGCTGCAGTGAACACAATGGATCAGTGAACACTGTCAAAAGGTTTGCTGCAGTGAACACAATGGATCAATGAACACTGTCAAAAGGTTTGCTGCAGTGAACACAATGGATCAGTGAACACTGTCAATAGGTTTGCTGCAGTGAACACAATGGATCAGTGAAACAGTGTCAAAAGGTTTGCTGCAGTGAAGACAATGGATCAGTGAACACTGTCAACAGGTTTGCTGCAGTGAACACAATGAATC